>OZ010662.1:22588256-23788256 GCA_963932335.1 Andrena marginata
GTACAAAATTGTGTCGAGTAAAACTTCAAATAAATTTCATTTGCGTCATAATTTACTGTATGGATGATGTTCTTGTCGTCAGTCACCCTTATCAGAGGGTAAACTACCCGCAATCGTTTCAATACGTATTTAAGAGGCTTGAAAAGTGTCAAAAATGTCATCAAAAACTTAAAAACCATAAATACAAATTATTTTATGGTGACACATCAGTGGTTTTATGCCCTCCCATTGCTACCGACAACCCCCTGTGAACAACCCCTAGTTAGTCAGCTACGTCGGGCTTATATAAGATATTTCAAAGGAGCGTAAGCTTTGAACGAATACAAAGGAAATTCAGATAAATAGTACTTTATAAAGATGGAGCTCTAAATTGTCATTATAATTACAAATACCCTCAATGGGAGTTCAGTAAGCTAAAATTAAAATAAAAAGAAATTGAAGAAGCCAAGTGCCAATGAATTGGCAGCGGTTTTCTTTCATATGGAACATATATGGTCAGCTGCATTTGACTTGAATGTTTTTCCGCGCGCTTATGTTATGACGCTAAAAATAGCAGTTATATCGAGTTACGTGATATTTTCTGCAAGATTGCGGTACGTTGCTTCTCGAAAACTGGTTTGTTCTTCAGTCACATTCGAGTGCTTCACGTGTTCACTGAATTTGCAACTACAGTTCTCACGACTAAAAATGATTATTAATCCGCTGAACGTGATCAATTTATTATTAGTAACATTTCAAAGTATGTACTTGATGGAAACTCCTATAACAAGGGAGGAAGTACAATTAAAAGAATCTATACAAAAGATGTTGCTTGATAGCATATTTGAATTTAATGTAGTCGAAGTTTCGGAAGAGTTTTCATTGGACTTTCTGGATCAGTTTAAAGAGTGTGAAGTTGAAGCTGTTGATGAAGATGATAATGATGAAAATTGGTCGGAAGAAACATATACAGGAGTTTGTTCTCAACGTGATAAAGATGTTGATGTTGACTATAAGTGGAGAGCGGTTGCATTTTGGAATGACGGAGGAAAAAAGCGTAAGCTTAATACAGTTCAACATAATTTTAAATATGTTACATCTGAACGGCAATTACGGCGATGGGCTCATCAAATTGAAGTAGGAGGAACCAAACGAGAAAGATTAGCACAAATTTCCGAGTATGTAATACAAAATTTGAGGGAAGCTATTGATGCCGGTTATATTTTACATGACAGAGATATTCGACGATGGGCTTTGAAGGCATATAAAGAGCAGGGTAATGATAACATGGTTTTTAAAGCTTCTAGAAAATGGGTAAATAATTTTAAAAAAGCTCATCGCATTGTTTCACGGAAAATAACCAAATTTGTTACACGCACAACAATAGAAGACGATGAAGTATTAAAAGTCAGAGCTACAAACTTTGTTCAGGAAGTAAAGCCTTTGAGTGCCAGAATCGGACCTGACAATATATATAATTCAGACCAGAGTGGATTTCAATTAGAAATACATTCTGGACGAACCTTAGCAGTGCAAGGCACAAAAAAAGTAGAATGTGTTGTACAATCTGTATTTTCAACGACACATAGTTATACAATACAACCAACAATAACTGCGGATGGAAGATTGTTATCACCCCTCTTTATGGTCTTGCAAGAAGCAAATGGAGAATTTGGACCAATAGTTAAAAAAACATTATTTAAGCCAACCAACGTGTACGTGACGGCATCAAAATCTGGAAAACTCACATCTGGTAATGTATATTTTGAAATTATCTTAATTAGAGAATAATTCTTATTGATAATGAAAATTAACTATACATATATGTGTAGTTACGATGGATTTTAATTTAATATTGCAGCTCATTTCAAAACCTGGTTGGAAGAAGTCTTTTTTCCTAAAACCAAACAAACAAGTGTGTTGTTGCTAGACTCTTGGAGTGGGCACTGTGAACAAGATGTACGTGATGCGACACCAGTGGGTAAAGAAATTATAATGAAGATGATACCAAAAGGTACCACTGGACAAATCCAACCTCTAGATGTTTATGGATTTAGGGTGTGGAAGAATTATGTTAGGCGTTTCTCCGACGATGTACTTTTGCATAACTATGACGTTAATCTTCATTTAAGAAATAATATAATTAAATTACAATCACTTGTACACAACCAATTATCTTCACCCAGATATATAAATCTATTCCAGTATCCTTGGTATAAAAGTGGATACACAGAACAAAAGTTAGGAGATTTTGTGAATCCTGTAGACTTTGCTTTTGAACAGAAGACGGAAATGAAATGTGCACTCTGCGATGAAACACCGATAGTTAGATGCTCCTGGTGTAAAAAAGCATATTGATTAAAGCATTTTTTTCATGAATACCACTTTTGTGACAAATATGAACCGTAAGGTCTCCGATAGTATATATACAAATACTTTAAGTGATCGTTTCGTAAACTGTATATATCTTGTAAGAAATGCAGATTAAAAATTTAAGTTAAAAAGAATTAATGCAGTAAGTAAATTTCTTCATTGTTTACAATAATGTAACTGTGCATTTGGGGGCTATTTTCTCATTAAGCAAGATTGAAATTACCTTCATCATTTTGCAGTTAATTTTCGCAAAATAGTCTGCTTGAATTCTGTAAGCCCGACGTAGCTGACTAACTAGGGGTTGTTCACAGGGGGTTGTCGGCAGCAATGGGAGGGCATAAAACCACTGATGTGTCACCATAAAATAATTTGTATTTATGGTTTTTAAGTTTTTGATGACATTTTTGACACTTTTCAAGCCTCTTAAATACGTATTGAAAGGATTGCGGGTAGTTTACCCTCTGATAAGGGTGACTCACGACAAGAACATCATCCATACAGTAAATTATGACGCAAATGAAATTTATTTGAAGTTTTACTCGACACAATTTTGTACCCCGTATCAAAATTAGAGGGGTGGTTTCACCCCCTAAACATTGGAGCAGGTGTTACGTATGTGGAATTTTTCCCATACGCCGCTCTTAACCATTTTTCGAGCTCGCGTCTGCGAAGGGAAAACGCCCTAAAAGCCTTTTTGTTTATCACATACCACTAAGGAGGTCATGATCTCGACCATCTGGATCACGACCATGGGAACGGGCGTGACACGACGACGACCCCGAAGGATTTCCTTATATGGAAATTCCTAATGCATCCCCACTCATTTTTGGGACTATATAAACCCTTTGGTTTCATCCCTCGTTGGTTAAAAGCTATAGAGTCACGCGTAGAGTCACGTCGTGTCACGCTCGTACAGAGTTGGTAAGATCGGGCTAAAGTCCCTGTCAGAATCATAGTTAACCTCATAGGATCCGCGAGTCCGGTTTATATCCTATTTGGCACTTTGAAATAGCCACTCGTACGCCCCGCATCGCCAGTGCGTCAACACCGTGCAACTAGTGGTAACCTACACACTTTTATTTATTATTTAATCGCGACACTTACATTTGTACAATAACTAATTATTGAATATACGAATGGTGTTCACGTGTAAATCGAGTAGATTCGTTAAACCCATCTCTTACCCAGCGATCCTTATAATATTAGTAGCACTCACCCACTGATACAACTTTACCGCTCGAGTTGTATCAAATATTAATTAAGAGTTACGAGGCATTACTAACATTTCCCGCGACTCCCTGATTTCGCATCAGGTTCGTTCGCAACCTTTCATCCACAACAAGGAATCTTCTCCAACCCAGTGGCTCCCCGATTTCGCATCGGGTTCGTCCACGAAACCTCACCCTCCTACGGCTCCCTGATTTCGCATCAGGTTCGTCCGTATCCTACAGCTCCCTGATTTCGCATCAGGTTCGTCTGTAAATCTACCAACTTCCGAACAGCTCCCTGGTTTCGCACCAGGTTCGTCTGTGAATAATCCAACATCCTAACAGCTCCCTGGTTTCGTACCAGGTTCGTCTGTGAACTTCATCCTAGTGACTCCCCGATTTCGCATCGGGTTCGTTCACGACGTTTCACCTTCCTGCGGCTCCCTGATTTCGCATCAGGTTCGTCCGCGTGTGACTCCATTCCTAGAGGCTCCCTGATTTCGCATCAGGTTCGTCCTCGCCGTCAATAATCCTAGCGGCTCCCTGATTTCGCATCAGGTTCGTCCGCGCCCCTAACTAACAACCTCATAAACCGTATTCCTTGGGAAATACCCTCCTCGCCGGCCTCTCGCGTTGCCGCAGCCCCGGCTCGTAACACAGGCCAAAATAAAAAGACACGTATATCTTATTTTTCGGTCCTCTAAAACATATCCAAAAACCAAAGCAATCGGAGATGAACACCTGAAAATCTTATAACTTTGGGGGGTGGTTTCACCCCCTAAATATGAAAACGGGCGGCTATAAAAAAACACGTATATCTTATTTTTCGGTCCTCTAAAACATATCCAAAAACCAAAGCAATCGGAGGCGGGCACCAACTATTCTTATGAACTTCAGGGGTGGGTTTCACCCCCTAAACATTCAAGCAGGCTAAAATGAAAAGACACGTATTTCTTATTTTTCGGTCCTCTAAAACATATCCAAAAACCAAAGCAATCGGAGATGAACACCTGAAAATCTTATAACTTTGGGGGGTGGTTTCACCCTCTAAATATGAAAACGGGCCGCTATAAAAAAACACGTATATCTTATTTTTCGGTCCTCTAAAACATATCCAAAATTCAAAGCAATCGGAGGCGGACACCTGGGAACCTCTCCTTGTAAGTCGCGTGTGTGGGGCCAGGACGTCACAATATCATTCAGTATACTATGTCCTCCTCTGTACTTGGTTACATATAGCATGTCCATCTTCGAAGTATTGTTATGGAATTATTATTATAATTTTGCAGATTTTAACTTAAACTACTAATTACATATTTTCAGTGATACCTATATTACATATATATAATAATACAATAATGCAAAAAGTATTTATTTAATTATAAAGTACCATTGAATGTTTGAACCTGTTTTTCTCAAAACACGCTAAAAGTGGACATACAATATGTGTGCGCTAAGCCGTCAATGTACAAAAGGAAAAATTTATTTGCAGGTTATTCCGTTGTTGCTCTAACTGTCTCAATTGCTATAACATCAAGAGACACGGTAGTGTCTCGCGCCAAGTATATATAGATATATGCGCAGCGCGAGACGCCGAGTGTCTATATTACGCCACGACTCGCTATCAAGAACCCTGAGATTTCCGAATCTCAATAACGGCTGATCCGATGAGGTTTTGAATGGTCTTAATGGATAGCTTGGGTTTGATTTACATAAGAAAAGTGTCTTCGTTTTGTTCCTACGGGCCTTATGAGCTGAGATATTTCGATGTAAAGTTGCAATTTGCTGAATTTTATGTTCTTAAAATTCAGCATCGTCCTCGTCCTCGTCGTCGTCCTACACTTCTAGGCAAGAGGGGAGTATGAAAGGGTGAGGAAATGTCCCTCAGGCACGTCGTTCATTGGATGCGGGTTTCGGCCAATCGCGTAACAAATAATCTGACAGCTACATAGTCAGAGATAACCTACAATGTGCTTAGTGTCAAATAAAGTAAATTGTCCGAATTTGAAATGTCACGAGTTTTTACATTAATTAGGAGACCGAATTATTGTCTTAATTAAGAAGGTAAGTCGCCAAAATTTTTTAAATCGAGTTAGTATGTACAGTGAAAGACTTGGAAGTTGTCCGGAGAAGGTTCGACAGAGAACCATCTTCTTTCGCATAAGTTTCTGGAAATTTGTACCATGCATGTATAAAATAATAATACCATGCATGTACAAAATAATATAAATTGTAACAAATTGCATTGCATTTAAATTGCCAGATATTTTTATACCAGCAATTTAGAGATTTTATGTAAAGCTTATATACATTATATTTAGAAATGAAGGAGACGCAGAGGACCTGGATAAAAATGAAAGGGACGCACAGGCTTGGATAGAATTGAAGGGGACGCACAGGCTTGGATGGATAGAAATGAAGGGAATGCACAGGCGTGGAGGTTGTCCGGAGAAGATTAGATAGATAGACAGAGTATCTTGTTTCGCACAAGTTTCTGGAACTTTGTCAAATAAGGTAAATCGACAAAATTTGTCTAAAGACATAGCATTAAGAATTATTAAGAAAATAGATTATGGTGGACTGCTTGCAATGTAAAGCAAGTCACATTAGTGAAGAAAGTACACTGAAAACACATCTACGTTAATGCTTTTCAATCTTTTGTGAAAGACATTCGTAATACTTTAATTAATAAAATCCAAAGTAGTTGTCACGCTATTCATTAATTCATTAATTTTTTAGATTCCCATTATTTCAATTCACCAATAAACATACTAAATTAGTTTCATTCCAACACCAATAAAGTGTGCGTTAAAACTATTGGATCTCCTCGTTCATTTTCGCTGAATCATTACCATTAGCATTTAAATTTCCTGCAACAAGACTTTCTACCATACGCTCTCACCTCTTTTGGACACATTATTTAGTCTCTACACTCACTAAAGCAAAAGGCCACTCTATTTCTATAAATAGTAAGTTCTATGTTAAGTTGTATATAATTAAAATGTGGCTTTATATATTTACAGATAACACAGTACAACAGCCATCTGGACTTGTAACATTCAATAGCCGTTTCTTATAGGTTTTCGTACGCTGAAAACGAATCCGTAAACCGTTTGTCGCCATCACCCTCAGTTTCTGTGAAATTCGATTTTGAAAAAAACTGAAAATTTTCAAATTTGAACATCTCTTGTGTCGAAACGGTAATAGTTATTGGATTGTTCGTAACATCAAATTATTCTATAAACCCTCCCGAATACAAGGATATAAGTTATTATTGCATTACGAACATTTTAATATGTTTAAACAACGATTAAAGGGAAAAGGACACCCGAAATTCACCAATTTTTGCAGATATCTTTCAATTTATTTCCAAAACTAAGGGTCTGGGAAAAAATCTGACCATCCCACGCGATGCAGCAGTCAGTTTTCCTTCGGAAAGCATAAACAGAAGTGGTAAGTCGCGTTTTCTTTTCAATACAGAAGCGAAACAGTTTGGCAAAACGCGCGGTGCCGACAGTGGTAGTCAACGCCGGCACGCGATCCACTGCCGCTCAGCGTAACACAATCGCTTACCGCGCGTGACTACCACTGCCGGCTCCGGTTGTTTTGTGAAACTATTTCGCTTCTATATTGAAAACAAACAGCGACTTACACTGCTGTTTATGCTTTCCGAAGGAAAACTGTCTGCTGCATCGCGTGGGATACTCAGATTTTCTCCCAGACCCTTAATTTTGGAAATAAATTGAAAGATATCTGCAAAAATTGGTGAATTACGGGTGTCCTTTTACCTTTAATCGTTGTTTAAATATATTTAAATGTTCGTAATGCAATAATAACTTATATCCTTGTATTCGGGAGGGTTTATAGAATAATTTGATGTTACGAACAATCCAATAACTATTACTGTTTCGACACAAAAAATGTTCAAATTTGAAAATTTGCAGTTTTTTTCAAAATCGATTTTCTCAAAAACTGAGGGCGATGGCGACAAGCGGTTTGCGGATTTGTTTTCAGGGCACGAAAACCTATAAGAAACGACTATTGAATGTTACAAGTCCGAAAAAAAGTCAAAATTTGTTGTACTGTGTAATCAAAGCAGAAGATAATGCAGTGTAGCAATACGGAAATTTAATATATGTACTATTCCCACAACCAAAGTAGTAATAGCTGGACAATCATATAACGTTATGAATGCTATATTTCATAGTGGTTCATGTATTGGGGATGGCCATTACACCAGTATATGTAAAGAAGAAGGAATGACTAGTAGTTGGATTGAAGCTGATGACGTGCAAATTAAAAAAAGGCAATGGCCCAAAGGCGCTAAAAATCTTTATATTTTATTCTTACAAAAAAATGATAATAAATAAGCATGGTAGTGAACCGATGTACAATCCCATAAAAAGAATCCCATTTAAAAAATTGTCGTAATTTAATAACAGTAAACACTACAAAATGTGTGAAATCCCCACAAAATTACCTGTTTACAAAAAGGTACAAAAAAGAGCGCCAAGTATATAATCTCTTCAAAAAGAATCCTATTTAAAAACAATGTCGTAAATTAATATAAATTTAATAATGTTCTATACTCTACAAAAATAATGTTCTAGACTGTACAAAAATAATGATATACACCAATTGCGCCAATTATCACAATGACTATTTATACAAAGAAAAAATCACAATAGTACAATGAAAAAATGTATTAAATAATATCAAGCAGATATATTTTATACAAATAAATATTTTAATACGAATAAATCACATTAAAAAATAGAAGAAAATATACAATATAAAAAAATATATGAAATCAAAATGAGCTGCAAGTACATAAAGGTGCTTTCCAACTGCGCTTAAGATGACACAACTACATATACACAGCTAAAATGCTGTATTCATACATTCCGTTACTCATATCGCGGACATTTTAAATCAGGCTTCGGAATTAAGTGAACGCGGCGGCCGATTTTCGGAGGCAACGCCTCCTTTCTCCCGCCGCGCGTCTTGGCCCCCGCGGCGGCCGAGAAGCTTGGAGCGCCTCAGGCCCGTACCATATGAACCGCGCGTGGCGCATTGGGGCGAAACCCGTATCAATAGATTTCCACATCACCCAAGGAGGTACTATTATCGATGCGTTTTTTTTTGTCAGTGGTATCCCCTGTAGGCCTATTCCACTGTGTCGCGCGATAAAAATGGGATTGGAAAACCGCGTTTTACTACCAAAATTTTAAATATGTATGGGAAAACTAGATTTTCGCGCACGTTTAGGCGAAAAAAAAGTTTTCCCATACCTTGACAAAATTTTGATAATACTTCTGCTCTGTGGGCATCTTGATCTGATTCGTGAATTCCGAATTCACTAAAAATCAAAAGCAATACTCCTGTCCGTTCGCTCTGAACGAATGGAGAAGTCTGACGAAAAGACGTTACAGTTTCAGCAGAAGGAAACAGTCTTTTGATCTGATGAAAAGACGTTACATACAATGTCGAAAGACAGAAAACAGTCTCTGAAACTGTAACGTCTTTTCGTCAGACTTCTCCATTCGTTCAGAGCGAACGGACAGGAGGATTACTTTTGATTTTTAGTGAATTCGGAATTCACGAATCAGATCAAGATGCCCACGGAGCAGAAGTATTATCAAAATTTTGTCAAGGTATGGGAAAACTTTTTTTTCGCCTAAACGTGCGCGAAAATCTAGTTTTCCCATACATATTTAAAATTTTGGTAGTAAAACGCGGTTTTCCAATCCCATTTTTATCGCGCGACACAGTGGAATAGGCCTACAGGGGATACCACTGACAAAAAAAAACGCATCGATAATAGTACCTCCTTGGGTGATGTGGAAATCTATTGATACGGGTTTCGCCCCAATGCGCCACGCGCGGTTCATATGGTACGGGCCTGAGGCGCTCCAAGCTTCTCGGCCGCCGCGGGGGCTAAGACGCGCGGCGGGAGAAAGGAGGCGTTGCCTCCGAAAATCGGCCGCCGCGTTCACTTAATTCCGAAGCCTGTTTTAAATAATATGAAGATAAAATGTAACATCTAGATATTTGCCTAGATGTCCGCGGCCTGGAAGTCAAATACTTGGCGTGGCCAGGCAAAGTATTCTCAAATCATCAATACCCATACCTTCCCCTCGCAGGCTTTCAGATAATTTGTCCATTTAAAACGTAGATAATATGAGTACATTTTCATTATATTGCGTTTTAAAATAATTGTGTAGCCTCTTGGATTCGCAGGATAAGGAGATAAGGATAATTTCTGGACAGACAAGGTTTATTCGGATTAGGTGGGAATACATGATGTGGTTGATAGGAAGGGGCTACAAATTTCGGAAATCAGACATTGCGTCTCGCTGAGTTTATACAATTCTATTGCGCAATGTGCAGACGGCACATGACTTTAAATCTAATGAGGCGTCCAGGAGTTACTCTGTACTCTCCCGTTCGATTGGCGTCCAGGTATTGTCGCCGAACTCTCCATATCGAACAGGCGTCCAGGAATATCCTCCCGTACTCTCCTCTCTTTTCTAATGTCATGCTCTGTACTCTCTCGACCGATAGGCGTCCAGGTATTATCGCCGTACTCTCCACATCGGTCGAGCGTCCAGGAACAGACTCTAGTTCCACCAGCAGGCGTCCAGGTATTATCGCCGAACTCTCCTGCCGGAGTCCCTAAGCTGTCCGAGAGCGGCCGTTGGTCTTACCTCGTCCTCTCTCTCGGAACAGCGAAGGAGGAAAATGCCTTTGCGGGCCTCTAATTTATACCCGATCGTTGCTATCCGCGGCCGCAGAAATCAACAAACGCGTCGTCAAGCGCGAGCCTCGCGAGTCGCGGTTCCGCGCCCGCACGCCTCTCCTGTCGGGCGGCCTACAGCGTGTTCGCGAAACGTCTCGGCGGTCAGAGTTTCTCAATCCTCTTTTTCTGCATGCTACAATTGTAAGTTTATTTATCGACACCGATACCTTTCCTCTCACAAGCTTTCACATAATTTATCAATTTAAAACTCTGACAATATAAATACACATTCATTGTTTTATGTTTATAAATAATTCTTATTCATCGACACCTTGACCTTGGCCACGCCAAGTATTTGACTTCCAGGCCGCGGACATCTAGGCAAATATCTAGATGTTACATTTTATCTTCATATTATTTAAAATGTCCGCGATATGAGTAACGGAATGTATGAATACAGCATTTTAGCTGTGTATATGTAGTTGTGTCATCTTAAGCGCAGTTGGAAAGCACCTTTATGTACTTGCAGCTCATTTTGATTTCATATATTTTTTTATATTGTATATTTTCTTCTATTTTTTAATGTGATTTATTCGTATTAAAATATTTATTTGTATAAAATATATCTGCTTGATATTATTTAATACATTTTTTCATTGTACTATTGTGATTTTTTCTTTGTATAAATAGTCATTGTGATAATTGGCGCAATGGTTGTATATCATTATTTTTGTACAGTCTAGAACATTATTTTTGTAGAGTATAGAACATTATTAAATTTATATTAATTTACGACATTGTTTTTAAATATAAATACGACAGCGATTTCAAGTGATGTACGTGTTACGGTAAAAGCTTTAGTAAATGTATTCATTCCCAGCAGTTCCTAGTCAATGTATGCCTAAAATGCATATAACCTAACCTACAATCGTCCGAAAATGCATACATTGACTGCATCACGCTTTTTAACTGTGGCTCGTGTATCCAGCTAACGCCTCAGTTTTGCTATGATTCCACGTTGGCAGTCCTCCCGAGTAGGCGCCATCTCGTATCCACTAGCTCAACTAAATTTGTCACGTGACTTGCTCTGTATTATCGCCAATATGGCGGAACTCGTATTTGGGAATGCAATCACGGGCTGACGTTTTTTGTCCTTATATGAGCAAATTTTGGGCTGGGCGAGGTCTCATTCGAAAGAGGAAGGTTCGATGCAGCCCGCTCTGCTCATCGTTTGGGCCAGAAAACTCTTTTAGTGACCTAAAAATACATGGAATTTGCGAGTGCATTTTGTTGATTTTTTCTCTACT
Source organism: Andrena marginata (assembly GCA_963932335.1). NCBI lineage: Eukaryota > Metazoa > Arthropoda > Insecta > Hymenoptera > Andrenidae > Andrena > Andrena marginata. The sequence goes on from OZ010662.1 coordinate 22,599,863, forward strand.
TTGGACACTCGTATTATTACATATCAACACAATTTCTTTGAACCATGACCAGAGCGGGCTGCATGATTCCAGAAGTATGGCGGCTCGAAGATCCAGTGGCTGATCGTCGGTGTTTAATCGATATTGCTGCTGCTGTCGTTGTTGCTGTTTGTGCGAATCGCGATCTCTTTCAAGACGAAGTCGCGTTCGGTTTTGAAACCTTATACGTCGACAACGGCGAACATGGTTACTCGTATAAGTATTAGCGTCAGTAATGAAACAATAACTGAGGACTTTGACATCGACATCATCGTTTTAAAATAGTAGCAGTATCCGCAGTAGTAGTAGTAGTATTAGTAGTAGTAGTAATCGTTCACGCACGCACGCTATATTAGTTTGCGTACCATGTTGGTTAAAGGGCCGTATTCGACTATATAATCGTGTATGAAAAAACAGACGGCAAAAGTATTAGCGGGGACATTTTCTTTGCATTCGAAATCTATTCGCACGTCCACGGTAGCGCTCTTCAACGATTCGTTTTGCCTAGAACAATCTATGACCACGATAGGCGCGTATTTAAGGAATTCGCTCGCGCTCAGCAACGGTTCTCCGTGACCGTAATACGATCGGATGAAATTCCCATACATATTGTACATGATCGCGAATTTACACTTAGGAAAATCTATTTGCATATCGTCGTACGGATACGTCTCGGAATTTAGGTAGAGTCGAAAGTTTGTGAGATTATTCGGGTCGAATATCCACGCGGGTTCATTTGGACGATTCTTTCGATCGGTTTGCATGCCGAATAACACGTACCGGGGTTTCTCGATTTGCGACGTAGTTTCCACGGTCCACGTGTGTTTCGTTGTCGCTTGCAGTAACGGATACTCGTGCACGCTCCACGATCGGAAACTCATCGCGATCGGTCGACCGCTTTCCAAGATACGCAGCATCGATAGTCTATTCACTTCCTCCAAAACGACGTGGGGCATACGCCACTGCACCTTGCGTATCTCCAGTTTCGGGATCGCAGTGGCGGAGGTGCAGTGCATCGCGTTCGAATCGTCTCGCGCTCGAAATAGGAAGTGAAGATATTAAAAAATTGTTGTTACGAAAGTTGTTTCATATGGAGGGGAACATTATGTGGTGTAGGATCGGGATATAATATATTTACGTTTAGAAAAGAAAGATATATATAAATGGTATAAAGGAAAAGTTACACAGTAAGGATCCGCGTCGTTTCTTTTTCTGTCTCCTGACTTCCACGCGTTCCGCGTCCCGCGTGACTCTCATTCCCACTCCGCCGCCAATCCCGACCGCGCATTCAAAACTACACGCCCGCTTCATCCACACACCGACAATCCTCCGCCACTACACTCGGCCATCCACACGAAACATCTGCCCCCAGATGTTTATTAACGATATTCTCCACTTATTCATCAATACCACTATCAATGTTCATTGGCCACGGCTTCATGTGGTCCGCGGATGTCGACGTCTTCTGTGGTCCCTCACCTTCGCCAATCTTCTGTACCACATAGCGATCGTGACGTAGCACCTTCGTGATTTGATAAGGGCCCAGAAATTTTGAATGAAACTTTAATCCCGTTCCGAACTGGGTCCTTTTTATCGCGACAAAATCACCTTCTTGGTAAGTCGTTGCTTCCTTGCGCCGTTTATTAAAATGTTTCCGATTCTCGGCCTGTATCTTGCCAATATTCTCCTTCGCTTGTCGCCGCAAGTCATCTCGTCGTTCGTCGTATGCAGCGACAGCCTCGTTCTCCAGCAGTTCCCTGATGTGAGGATCATCTTTAATTCTCATCCTCGTTCCTGTGAGGAGATAAAATGGGGAGACACCAGTACTCCTAGTCGGAACGTTGTTTATATATTGTTGCGCTGAGGGCACGTGTTTAAACCATTCTTCAGGCTTAGGAGCCGATAGCTTCTTTAGGAGAGGAATTAATATTCTATTGATCCGCTCGACTTGTCCGTTCCCCCGTGGCACGCCTGTGACTATAGTGTTGTGTTTTATACCTTCCTCATCGCAATACTCCTTAAAACTATTAGACGTGAAAGCGGTACCCTGATCCGAGATTATCCTCCGTGGATTTCCGAATATCACCGACTGTTTCTTGAGACGGTCGACAACTTCCGCGGTACCCGTTGACTTGGTTGGATAGAACCATGTGAATTTTGAAAATGCATCAACAACCACAAAGATAAAATGATAACTCTTACGCGTCGAAGGCATCGGACCAAGGTGATCTATATGATACGTATCTAAGGGGGTTTCCCCTTTATCAATTGAGTGTAACAAACCCTCCTGTTTCCCCGATTTCCGCTCGGCTAACATGCAATCCACACAATTACGCACCACTCTTTCGACCTTTGATCGTGAATCTTCAAACCAAAAATCTCGCTTTAACAATTTTTCGGTTTTGTCGACAGCAAAATGGCCCTGACCGTGAACATGCTTGATTACATCCAATTGCATCGCTTTCGGCACGACAATAAGCAGTTCGTCGTCAACATTTCTGTAAATTAAACCGTTTCTCAGAACAAAGTTATCGCTCGCGCCAGCGTCTTTTAAAGTTTTATCTTCTTCTTGCGCCTTTCTCAGTCTGGCCGTCATGCTGTCGGCACTCTGTGTAAACATCACGCCGGGTATAGGGTTACGGCTTAGACCATCAACGTGCTGCATACTTCCTGCCGAACGATGTTCGATCGTGAAATCGAATTCCGTTAACAAAAGGGCCCATCTAGCAACTCGCACGCAAAGGTCTTTCTTTTGCATCGTCATTGCAAAAGCCTGACAGTCCGTTACAATCCTAAACTTTTCGCCCAACAGATATACTCGAAATTTTCGCAACGCCTTTACGATGGCTAACACCTCGAGTTCATAACTTGTATACCGCTCTTCAGCCGACGTAGTTCTACCGCTTGCGTAATATATCGGATGAAACATACAATCTTCATTATCCCTTTGTAAAAGTATCGCCCCGTAACCGAACTTAGATGCGTCAGTATGGACTTTTGTCTCCGCGCCAATTCTATATAATTTCAAGACAGGTTTATCAACCAGAAGCGACTTCAGCTGATCGAACGCTCGTATTTGATTTTCGCCGAAAGTGAACTTGACACCATTTTTCAAAAAGTCTGTCAATGGTCGAGCTATCAGCGCGTATCCTGGTATAAACTTCCTAAAATAACCCGTCAGTCCTAAGAAACCACGCACACATTTAACGTTATCGGGTCGCGGGAATCCTTCTACAGCAATCGTTTTTTCAGGTGACGGCATAACCGTTCCATTTTCTATTTCGTAGCCTAAGTATAATACTTTTGATTGCATGAATCTACATTTTTTTCGATTCAACAATAATCCGTGTTCGCTCGCCGTGCGTAGGATAATTTTCAACTTATCCAAACCGTCTTCGTAATTCATCGATGGTATAATCAAATCATCTAAATAAGTTAGTACGGTTCCATCTCTAATGTGTTCCCTGAATACAGCGTTAATAAATCTTTGAAATACCGAAGGTGCGTTGCACAACCCGAAAGGCATACGTTTGAATTCATACTGCCCGTTTGGAACGACGAAAGACGTATATTTTATACTCTCTTCCTCCACCGGGACATGAAAGAATCCGTTCTGTAAATCTAAAAGACTATAAACCTTAGCACCTTGTAACCCATCTATTTGGTCTTCAATTACAGGTAGTGGGTACCTGTCTTTAACAATCTTTTTATTTAATTTGCGAAAGTCAATGCAAAGTCTTGTCTTTTTCTTTTCATCCTTCTTTTCATTTTGCTTCTCTTCCTTTTTCTTTACGAGCACTACTGGACTAGCGTAATCAGAATCAGATGGTCGGATGACATCATCGTCGAGCCACGCCTGTATATGTTCATCTACCTCAAGCGTTTCTTTTGGAGATAGTCTCCGCGGAGTCTGATACACCGGTATATCATCTGTTAAAACAATGCGCATTTTAACGCCTACCTCGCGAACTTTATTTGGCTGATAATTGCTTACAACATCCTCTATCGCGACTTTAGTTTTAGAATCTTTTATGTGCGTTAAATCAATCGTCTCGTCATCTTCAATGCAATCTATTTTGTAAACGTACGGCACATCCGCTTCCAATTTGGAAATTGTAGCGTTACCGTTTTTCAAATGAACCTCTACCGTGTGTAAGAAATCGGAACCAAGAATTAAACTCGGCTGTATCAGAGAGTCGGGTACCACATGCAATGTTACATTGTAAGAAGTACCGTCTATCGCAATATCAACGCGCGTTTCGCCTAAAGTCGAATTGTCGTCTGAACCTACACCGCGGAATCGAATTATTCGTTTCAGTAACGCAGGCGCACCTATTTGAATATATTGTTCCGACCTGATAAGACTGAGATCACTTCCAGTGTCAATGAGCGCAACTACCTTTTGATCTCCTATCTCGACTTGTTTGTTGTACCTCTTCTCGCCGGCTTGGGTTGCGTTGCAGTTCTTCTTCGTGGCGTCGTTTTCGGGACACTTCGTTGAAATATGTCCGAATTGGTTGCATCGGAAACACTTGGCGCCTTTATCCTTTGATGGGCAGCTTGCACTCACGTGGTCCTTTGCACCGCAGTTGAAACATCGTTTCTCGGTCTCCGAGGTTCGTGTCGTTGCCGTTGGTTGCATCTTCGCCTTTTCGTCCGGTCGCTGTCTTTTCTTTATGTTGGATTTCATAACTTCATATTGTTCCAGCTTGAGTTTCAGTTCTGTAATTGTGGTGGCACCGTATAAAACGGATTTGTTATGTTCCTCGTCTTCGATGCCATCTATGATGTACTGAATGATCGCGGCGATCTCCATGTTCGCCTGTGTCGCAATCTCGAGTATCGCATAAACATATTGGTGGTACGATTCATCAGCTTTCTTCTTTCTCTTACTGAGCTCTTTATGGATTTTATTACTGTTAATCTTTCGCGAAAATTCGGTCTCTAATGCAGCTCTTAGTTTATTCCACGTTGCACCACATTTGGCAAAATATACGAACATCCTTGCCGAACCTCGTAAAAGTCTTTTTGCGTATATTACCTTTTGAATGTCACTCCACGCACATAACTTCGACATATCTTCAAAGTCTGAAAGCCACTGTTCAAAGCTTTTGCCATCATCTGCGGAGAATACATTCATAGATTCTTCTACATCCTTGAAGGTAGGAATATACCCCCGTGCTTCGTCGGTCGTCTGTGCATCCTCATCGTCGTCAGTTGTTCTGGAATCGTCCTTTTCGCTGTCGAGAGTCAACGCTGTTTTCAATCTCGTCGTGAGAACCGCTTTGTTTCCTGTTGTCTTCAGTTTGCGTCTTTTTAATTCGGTCTTCAACTCTTCCACCTTCATGCTGTCGACGTGTATTCCATCCACGGCAAGGTTGGTATCGCGGACAGTGTTATTAAGATCTTCTCCATCCGATGTCATTGTTCACACTTGTACAAAAGTCACACAATGCAGTCACTATTCAATCTCTGTCCAAATCACTGTCCGAATCTCGGACGAGCCCCCAAATGTAGGATCGGGATATAATATATTTACGTTTAGAAAAGAAAGATATATATAAATGGTATAAAGGAAAAGTTACACAGTAAGGATCCGCGTCGTGTTCGTCGTTCTGCGCGTCGTTTCTTTTTCTGTCTCTTGACTTCCACGCGTTCCGCGTCCCGCGTGACTCTCATTCCCACTCCGCCGCCAATCCCCACCGCGCATTCAAAACTACACGCCCGCTTCATCCACACACCGACAATCCTCCGCCACTACATGTGGTATAGATAGTTCTTCTACAGGTGGAGGAATGGAGCAGATTTAAAGAGCAACTTGGTTTTTTTAAACGAAACATTATATTTCATTATTCATACCATGCTAACGTTTGTTGGGGCAATTCAACGATGTATACCACTACGTTATTTCGTTATATGAAAGGTCATAAAATCGTGAGGCCGCAGGGAATGAAGTGAACAAATCTTGTCCACCTTTTCGACGTAAAATGTAGACTCGACATTATAATTTTGGGAGGCGCCAAAAGCTTAATTGGCCGAGAATACTGAATACCTTCATTTTATTCGCAACACACTTTCCAGCAATCGGTGACCGCGCCGTAGTAAACCCCTTCAAACATTTCAAGTAGTATGAAGTGTGAAGGCGTTGTTTCGGCTACTGGCACAATCGCCGGCGTTAGCTTTATTTAGATAAAGAAAGCAAGATATAGAAAAGGAGGCTAGTTTTTCCACTGTCTCCGACGTGCGCGCCAAACATTCGCGTGCGCGCCTGGCAGAGCGTCGGCCCATTTCGTGCGCGCGGCCTCATAAATTAAACCCTTTCAAGTGGACGAAAACGTCGTGCGCGGCGCGCGGTTGCACTAGTGGGACCCTGCCTTAACACTAACATGCTACACGCGCGCATACACGCACGGCCACGCTACCTATCGCGCGGACGTCGTTGAACGTGCAAACGAATCGATATTTCTTGTCCACGGAAATCTATAGGACGATCGTGTTGATCGACGATGCACAACGTTAGATCGTGTATTGCTCGTGCGACGATCGGCAGGTAAATAACGTGTCGCGGAGTTTCCGATATCTTATATCCCGGCGGCACACGAGGCGAAAATTCATGGATCGTGTGTACCGGTTTATCGTTGCTGTACGCGCCGGTAGTAATGTTGCACGTTACTCTGATCACGTTAACGTTTATAATATTCACGGGTACGTCGGACTCGTGCCAGATTCTCGGTAATAAGGAGGGTCTACGACGACGACGATGATCACTGACGGTGACAATTGCTGTTACGGCCCCGAAACGTCTAATAACGAACGATCGCGAAATACGTGCACCGATTGCGTTTGACGAACGCTCGAGGAACTCATACTAATTATAACGTCTTTGAAACGTCGCGACCATCCTCCGCCCACCCGCGCAGCATGAGCAAGGAGCGAGTACAATTAGTGAACGAATTACACGCTCCCGCGAGACGAAATTTTCCACGGCGTAGCGTCGTGATTCGCGGCTACGATGATTTGTGGCAGGCCGATTTGGTGGAAATGCGTCCGTACGCGAAGCAAAATCGAGGATATCACTACGTACTAACGATCATCGACGCGTTCAGTAAGTACGCGTGGGCCGTACCCGCGAAAACGAAAAGTGGACGCGACGTGACCGCTGCGTTCACGACCGTGTTGCGGCAGAGCGATAGATGTCCGTGAAATTTACAAACCGACATGGATAAGGAGTTTTACAACGCGGAGTTTCAACGATGCGCGAAGACACGCGGGATCAACCACTACTCCACGTACAGCGTGATGAAAGCGTCGACCGTCGAACGTTTCAATCGCACGCTGAAAAACCTCATGTGGAAACAATTCTCCTTGAACGCTTCCTATCGCTGGGTCGACCTGTTACCTACGCTCGTACTCACCTACAATCATCGCAAGCACCGAACGATCAACGCCCGACCCGTTGACGTGACCCCCGCGACGCGTTTGTCGCGAATGAGCCTACTCCCGCATCTGTCTCGAAAGGTATTCGACAACGCGCGAAATTCAAAGTCGGTGACAAGGTACGCGTAAGCAAGTTCAAGACCCTTTTCGAGAAGGGGTACACTCCGAACTGGTCGACCGAGGTGTTTGAAATCGTAACCGTACAACGAACGTGCCCGGTGACGTACATTCTACGCGATTCCGCGGGAGAGCCGATCTCATGTGGATTCTACGAGTACGAACTACATTCGGTCGCGAATCCGGACGTTTATCTGGTCGAGAAGGTTATTCGTCGCAAGGGGAATCAGGTGTACGTTAAGTGGCTTGGATTCGATTCGTCCAAGAACTCGTGGATACGCGATAAGGATATTCTCTAATTCGTTATCATTAGCGTGCTCGATGTTACTGGAATAAATAAATGTATGAATAAATACATATAAATATACATTGTACGTTTATTCACATTCTCCTCCTGATTCTCATTCTACTTCGACACAGATATATATATATATATACATACAATTAATCTTAATAAAGAGAAAGAAAAATATATACATATGATACATATTATACATATATTACATATATTACATATTCGTAAATGGTATGAACAAAAGAAAGAAACGCAACGTATATACATATGCACATGTAAACATACAACATGCGAACATACTATGCAACGAGATTCTCGTGGGGCTCGTCAGACTCAATCTCGGGGATTCGATAATGTCCCCACGGAAGGGTGCTGACCCGATCGGCTAAAATATACCGCTTGTCGTCGAACGGACTGAGGGCGTTCTTTTCCCCACTCACGGAATACACCTCAAGTTGGCTAGAGCGACTAATATTCTGTCGAATCACTTTCTCAGTCAGATCGTGAAGACAACGAATGTAATCTTCGAATTGAATATCGTTTGCGACCACGTGTCTCCGCACACCCTTCACTTTTTTACACTCATTCGAAGACCCCACTGCAGCCTTAAACGTTCTAGTCGCGTACATCTTAGATCGTAGTCCGACGAACTCGGTCATCAAGGCGCCGTTGTTCTCATCTTTCATAAGCCCCGGCACCTTTTTGTTTAAGCGGGGCATACCGTACGGATTGTCCATCGCGTAATCACTAGTATCGAATTGGGTGACGTCGCACTTTATCTCGCATTCCAGACTATACATTAAACTATCGGTGTCGGTGTACAGAACCTTACACTTGTCACCGAACTTCGCACGCATATATGCATAGAGAAATTCATACAAACATTCCTTCGATACGTCAAGCACACTCATACCCACGTATATCGGTTTGTCGAACTTCACTTTTAGTTTTCGCATTTCGATGGCGACCAACTGTTCGGAAAAGATTGTGCGGCTATGAAAGTTCGGCTTCGCGATCAGTGCTTCCGCGCCGTAACGACCGTCCCATCGCGTCAACAGTTGTACGTCTACGCGATTCCGCACATTTTCCATTGTCTTCCCATACACCGCATTATTCATTAATTTATATAGAGTCTTTTGAAATTCACTGGTGGCCCGCGTTCTCAAATCGGTGTTCAATCGAATGTAGTCGCGCAACCAGTGCGACTGATCGAATCGCAACACCTGATGAATTCGCGTCACGCGTAAACCGTGTCGCACACACTGTTTCAGGTAGCGATAGTAGATGACGTATCGCTCCTTATCGTCGAGCGTGGCAAACAGCTTGGTCTGTTTACCGTGGGGAGCGTGCTTGCGCACCGGGCAGAATGGAAGGTCGGCGTGGGCGTCGTGAATATCCTTGGGATATTCGATGTCCACCTCCAACAGGTATCCCTTAGAGCTGTTCGGGTATTCGAATATTCGGGCGGCTTGAAGTTCGGACCGAGCCGGGACTCGGTTTTCGAGCCGAGTCGGATACCCGTCAAATTCGGGCGGTCCGAAAAATCCGAGTAGCTCGAATTTGTTTCGGGCGGCTTGAAAAATCCGGGTAGTCCGAATCGTTTCGGGCCGCCCGGAAGAATCGGATAGCCCGAATTGTTTCGGGCCGCTCGAAAGAAGGGGCTAGCTGGAATTGTTTCGGGTGACTCGGAAAATCCGTACGCCTTGAATGTGGTTCGAACAGTGCGACTGCGTTGAGTAGGTGAATTCAGTAAATCACCAACAAATCTACCATTCCGCATTTTGAAATCGGTAAAGTAGTTCGGGTGAAATCGATGGACATATTTGAAAAAAGTCATTTTTTTCGACCGAATTGACATCGACAATTCATTTACTCATCTGGGAAAAATCGAAATTGCAAGTTTCTCATTTCTTACGTTGAGTCTGCACTGTTCCGAAAAAAATAAGATGCTATTGAAGAAAATCTATGGGTAAACACCGAAGCTAGAGACAATTGTGTGAAAACACTAAAATTTAATTTTTTCTCTGTTTTGTGTATTTTTTTTTCATTTTATTGTTTTATTTCAATTTCAGTTCATTCTGTACATTTTTTTCGAGTGTTTTGTTAACATATGCGTGTTTTAGAAATATTTCTGACCCTTTTTTTGTCTGTTGTGCGTTTTGATTTATTTCGACGGTGCTTTCTTACTTTAAATAAAATCGGGAAGCAGGATATTTCATAACAGAATATGAATCAACTTAATACTAAATACAGCATCAAGCGTCGAAATGAATTTGTTGTGAGCTATCCTGCGCCATGATTTTATTTAAAGTGAAAAAACACCATCGAAACTGTAGTTCAAGAAAAGAATTATTTTTTAGTTTTTATTGCATAAAAACTAAACATATATACACACATATATACTATATACATTCTATATACATACTATACACTATATACATTATCGTCGCAAATTAGCGGATAAAAAGCAAATTTGTTCAACTTTGTCTGTCAAGATCGATGTTCGCTTTACACTTATAATATTGCCTGCCATTGAAAATAGCCTTTCGCTAAATGCTTGGGAAGCAGGTATTCCCAAGCAATTTGTAGCCACGGGAACTAATTTCGGGTAACGGGACGCATTTTCCCTCCACCAATTTAAAATGCAGGTGTCCCGTGGCACAACTTTCTCTGCTATATATGTTGTGATCTCCTGCGTTAATGAAACATATATATTTTGGTTTGATTCTTGTTCCTTCTTTCCAATATTGTCATAAAATTCAAATAGAGTTCCCGATGACGGTGACTCTGTGATAAAAGAGAAATATATAACATACAACAGTCAGCAGAATCTCGCATAATACTCCGCTCGACCCGCTTGTTTCTAGCAAGCTCGCCGATACACGTGCCTTCTTCGACCCGCTTGTTTCTAAAAATCGATAACCGAAAGGAAATGGATTGACCCATGTATGTTAAGGACATTTTGTAAATAACAAAAGATGTTAAAGCGATTGCCTTTGTAATAGCACTCTTGTCCTGAAAGCCATAGTGAACGGACGTGCGTAGAAAGAATGGCCCAGTTTTATGAAAATAGTGAGGTACAGCTGCAACATCCCGAGAATATGGAAATTGTTGAAAGCAGCTCCAATATTGATCAGGAACATTATTCCATTCCTGAGAGACAGCGAAAAAATCACAGTTCCGTGTGGAGGTGGTTCTCAAAATTAAATCGCGAGGCAGGGATGTGTAACCACTGCAAAAAGATATTTAAAACAAAGGCGGGATGTACGTCATCCCTGAGGAGGCATATGCAAATCAGCCATGCTGATGTATATAAAACTCAGGAGACGCCTGAGACCAGTGTAAGTATACGAAATATAAATATTGTGACCGACACTGACAATAGCAGGAAAATTGTCATGTTTGATAAAAATTCGCCAAGAGCGAAAGAATTGACAGCTGCAATTGCCAACATGATAATATCCGATTGCCAGCCGTTTTCACTGGTAAGCGACCCGGGATTTAAAAATCTCATGCAGATTGCTGAACCGAGGTACCACATCCCGAATCGAGCAGTATTTTCTGATGAAATAATACCCACAATATTTCACAATGAAATGGAAAAAGTTAAGGAAAGCATCACTAAGGATATCGGAACTGTAAGTATAACTTTTTAAATGATTCTGATATCTATCAGCATGCTTTAGACTACATTAAAAAACCCTTCTAACGTTAGATGAAATTTCTAAATGTTTTTTAAGGGGGTCGTCTGGTGTGACGGCCGGTTTTTCTTCGCTTTCTTGGGGAATTTTTTTTCACGAACCATGAAAACACAATAATTTTTACTACATATTTATTAACATTTGAACAGTTAATCAGAATTTTTTTAAGTTAAAATATGGAGTGGAATTTGGTGCCTTTACACGGATGTTCTTTTGGGACACTTTTGCGCGCCACACGCCAGCGCGGCACGCATTTGGCGTGGCGTGCCGGAACGTCGCAGGCCAGAAGATCGTACCCGTCACTACTTAGAGACAGCGAGTTCGGGCTCCCATTTCTACGTCGACTCCACGTGCTTTTTCCAGGAACCACCGCAGTCTTGTATTGTGTACTACCTGTTCCATGTATATTATCGATCTGCGAAACAATCGGCAAGACACGATCGTGATACACGTAGGTTCGCGAAAAGTATACGAATTCCTCGATATACCTGGCTTATAGAGGATATCATAAATGCTTTTACTGTAGGGCATACTGAAACATCTGTTTTTACGAAGCTACATTTGGTTTACCTGAAGGTGCTATAAATTATGAAAATGGTTTATTACTCAGTTATAACGACTGTATTGCGATCTGCATTCTTCTTGCAGACGAAAAGTTTCCACCTCATCGGAAGTTCTTGCTAGCATCTTGTGCGTAGTTAGAAGTGTGGCGCGCCGGATTTCCACGTTCTTGCGTGCGAGTAGAACCGTTGTCAGGCGTGGCGCGTCCAAAAAAGTGTGGCGCGCTTGAATTTTCGTCCCACGCAAACCTCGACTCAAGAGGCAACCCTACCGATAAGCCGTGCCTCGATGGGTTTCAAGGACTTCGACCCTCGAGCCCAGGGGGGCCGTACAATGTTGCCCCCTAAAAAGTGACGAATCAAAAATTCTACATTTTTCATCGGATCTTGGCGAAAGTGGTGTGAATCGTTTCCTTATGCTTTCCCGATGAAAATGGTCCAAAAACGACACAAATCGGATCGTAATTAAGGAATCTTCATAATAAATTGATTTCCAAAATTTCGTTAAAAATAGTTCGATTTACATGAAATTTGGTATAATTTTCATTTGAAAAACATAAGAAATGCATCGGTATCACTTCCATATCGATACGCGTGTACACGTGCATCGAAATTCACGGATCGTAGTATCCGTGTACCCGTGTACTGAAATTCACGCGTATACATGTATCGAAATATACGGTCTCACGTGTATTAAGATATCCATATTTAATTTTTTAACTAACTATCCGAATGTTTAGATTTTACGCAAATACTTTGCGATAGGTAGGTACAGACATAATTTACTAGGTTGCAGATGAAAATAAATAACATCATGATTTTGGTTAATAAAGTTTAATCTATTAATCGTATATTAATCTATTTGAGACAACTACAACAACTGATTTTATGCTAACAGTGCGCATATGAGTTTTGTAAGGCGCTCTATTTGAAGTACTATAACTCCGGATATAACCACTATTTTTGCATACAATTTTTTTTCATATTCCCTAAAGATTGACAAATGAAGCCACAAAGCTGGAAGTAAATATATTTAATTCTTTGGTTTGAAAAAATTCTCTTTCACTTCCTACCGCCTGTAGCGGCTCGAAGAGTCTTGGCTGCCAGGCGCGCCGCGCGCCTCAGAATTTTCCGCACTGTCGGAAATTCCACGCGCCACGCCAAACCCTTGGTTTCAAGTGCCGCTTTCCTTTTCTAACTACCTTTTCTGTCTCTTATGTAAACTTTTCTGAAGTCGAGGTTAGCGCGCCACACTTTTTTGGACGCGCCACGCCTGACAACGGTTCTACTCGCACGCAAGAACGTGGAATTCCGGCGCGCCACACTTCTAACTGCACACAAGATGCTAGCAAGAACTTCCGATGAGGTGGAAACTTTTCGTCTGCAAGAAGAATGCAGATCGCAATACAGTCGTTATAACTGAGTAATAAACCATTTCCATAATTTATAGCACCTTCAGGTAAACCAAATGTAGCTTCGTAAAAACAGATGTTTCAATGTGCCCTACAGTAAAAGCATTTATGATATCCTCTATAAGCCAGGTATATCGAGGAATTCGTATACTTTTCGCGAACCTACGTGTATCGCGATCGTGTCTTGCCGATTGTTTCGCAGATCGATAATATACATGGAACAGGTAGTACACAATACAAGACTGCGCTGGTTCCTGGAAAAAGCACGTGGAGTCGACGTAGAAATGGGAGCCCGAACTCGCTGTCTCTAAGTAGTGACGGGTACGATCTTCTGGCCTGCGACGTTCCGGCACGCCACGCCAAATGCGTGCCGCGCTGGCGTGTGGCGCGCAAAAGTGTCCCAAAAGAACGTCCGTGTAAAGGCACCAATTGACTTTACACAGGTCAGTTCGAAACAGGTGCGAAAAAAAAGTTGGTCGACGGCTGACATGATTCCGGCTGTCCTGCTCATCTGAAGTCAAAAAATCAAACGGCACATTAATTTGTAGACTTGTGGCTATAGCCGGTACCAGAATGAAGTAAAAATATTGGAAATTTAATATTTGGCAGAGTTTTGAAAATAAAGTTACGATTTTTGTCATTTTTTTGCAACATTTTTAGCTTGAAAAAAAAACTATGGCAGATATGACAATGATTCTGGTACGGGCTGGAACTATGAATGTACTCAACATACCATAAAAATTTGAGCGAAATCGGTTCAGTAGTTTTTGAGATATCGTGTCAGCCAATTTGAAAAATGCAGTTTTGAGAAAAATGCGATTGAAAGTTCAAGTATGCATTGTACAAAGAAAATGTTAACTCACTATTAGTCTGCTATACCTGGTGCATATAATTGACCTTCCTCTGCCTCGTGGAAGTCCCGCAAAGTTGCTTGCTCCTCCCTGCTATCAATCCTGGCTTGTTTTGCGAAACTACTCAAGCGTCGCTCGGACCGGTGAATGCGGGCATTGTCGCGATGTTGAACATAAGCTTGAGTATTGGAGCCAATTTGCAAGCCCAATGTGTCCATCGTCTTCAAAACTGATTGGAACCCTTCGTTGAAAATCATCACAGCCAAAAAGCAGGCAATCTCGATAATCTTTGGGCCAGAATGAAGGTGTTTCGGTGCAAAAGTCCAAATGAGCGAATTGAGCGACTCATTGTTGTTTTGAGTTTCCGCTCCCAAGCATCTGGTCAATAGATGTTCTCTTGACAAATCTTCGTAGATTGGTTTAATTACATTTTGTACTTGTTCTGACAATGGCGCCTGGTCATGATGATAATCAATTCCCTGAGCTTCTGCTTTGCGCCACTTACACCAACTGGTTTCACCTGCTGGACAATATTCGTGCTGTGGATTAGTATCTGTAGAGCACTTGTGGTAGAATGTTGCCCATATCTCTTTTCTCATCTCTTCAGTGGAATCTGCATGTCTACGAATTGCTAACCCATAATATTTCGTTAACTCGCCTATAACTTTATCAGTTAATTTGCCAGATCCCTTGCCGCCAATCCCTTTATTGGCTTTTTTGGCAGTTCGGAGACGCGACCCCATCCTTTTTTCTACGTGCCCAACACATTCTTTTTTACTAACTGGACATTCTGCTCCGTATGGCTCAGCTTTCAAAATCCCATTAAAAGTTTTGCAATCACCGTCACCTATGTATGTAACGTATTTCACACCATATTTAGGTACGGATCGTGAAAACATTGTGACGATGGCATCAATTTCCATTTTTCCTGAGCTGCCGATGTGATTTATGGTGCATTCGTCCTGATGAGAGCCATACCATTCCTCATAATTGATTGGATCACTCTCTTTTTTTCTTTTCCATAAGTTGCATGCAGCACAAAAACTACTCATTACACATGTATCGAGAACTTTATTTGAATACTTTCCAATCAACGTAGACACACCAAACAAAGATGAAAATCCACGCTTTTTCCATGTGCCGTCTCCAGAAACTGTAAATTCATCTTCTGGGTTTCCGGCTTCTGTATTAAAATCTTTTTCCTGGGCAACAGCTTGGGACAACACAATTTCATAAACAGCAGATGATGCTATGTGAATATTTTCTAAACACGTGTAGTATGTACTTTTACTGATTTCTTGACATATATCCATCAAGCCGCAGAAAAGATTCAGTCCTTCATGTCCTATTCCTAACAATCGCATCACAAAAATTAAGCGAGAGTTGATCTCAGCTGCCTTTTTAATCGTCGGACACGAATTAATCATCAGCGGCGAATCACATTTGCACGTCATACAAATTTTGAAACTAACACCTCGAAAATTTGACGCTTTGAAATCCACTTCACCATTACATTTTTTGCATATTACAGCTGAAGATATAGTGGAAAATACAGATGCAAATTCCAAGATGCAATAAGCAAAATTTAAAGAAATTGCCACGTCGAATTCTTCAGTGTCCAAAAGCTTTTTCGCCGATGTTGAAGCAAAATCCGTACTTTGCTCGGCCGTATACTGATTACCACGAAACTTTCGTTTCTTGGTACGATCAGAATGTACAGTAGAATATTTACTTCCTTTTTTATCGCTCATATTCGTAATATATTTCACTCTCAATACTGTGCGTGAACTGCGTTCCTTGAAGGCTAAGCGAAGACTAAGCTAACCGTTACTATTGCTGCTATAGAGTCGCATTCGACAAAAGAATTCAACATCCCCTCTAGTACATGAGCATTAGTCGAAAAGGTCTCAGGTATAAGCCGAAATATAACAAAGGCTCCGGAGCTCTGACCTGGCTCGGCTCGACCGACCCTCGGCGCATGTGACGTGGTGCTCCGTTCTACGGCTAACTTTCCAACGACGTCGAATATCGAAAAATCCTTTTACCCACATATTCCAGAGATGTTACAGAAGCAATTTAGCAAAAAAAAAAAATTGATTTTTTGGACCTATCACACCAGACGACCCCCTTAACTGTTTTCGATTAGGTGAAAAGATTGGCGTTCACAACAGACGGTTGGACGTCGCGGGGAAATGACAGCTACGTTTCCGTAACTCTACACTATGTAAATAAGAATTTTGACTTGCATAATTATACTTTAGGAGTTTACCATTTGAAGACATCCGACACAAGTGAAGATTTAAACGAAGTATTGAAAAATAGCCTGAGTGAGTGGGATTTCGACAAAAGCAATATAAAAATAATTTTCATCACCGACAATGCGGCGAATATTGTGAAAGCAGTAAGACTGTGCCCTACGTGGGAGCGCACAGTGGTCCCAAATCGTTAAAAAGCGGCAAACCCATCAAAACGTACTTCAATTTAGTCAGAAATCGGTGCTCGGGGTTTTTTGGGGTCTCTGATTACGAATCTGAACTTCAAATTTGTTAAAACAAAATGGCGAATCCAATATGGCGGACACGTATATCAGAAAAAGATCATATTGGACGAAGCTTGGTATACCAAGGTGTTCGAGGTGACTGACTACGAACCTGGGCTCAAAATTCCAAAAAAACAAAATGGCGAATCTAATATCATTGGTGTAAATGTTGGTTTTAATTTTTGTGAAAATGGATTCTTCAGATTTTTTACTAAAATTATATAATTAGAATGTCGAATTTAATATGACGATGTTAATTTCCAATCATTTTTGGAATTTTTTTCGGACTTCAGTGACAAACTCATCATTTCTACTGCCACGCATTTTCCCCTTGGCTCCATTCTTGCTCCTTATCGATACAGTGTTTATACAATCCCAGTTTCCTTCGAGACTTTAATATAAACAGTCGTTCTCCTCCGCTTGGTCCTTCCATATATCCCGGTATACCATATACAACAATATATCATTGGCTAATAGAGTGTTAGTTTTGTTTAAATCATTGAAAAACCAGATCTTTTGGAAGTGGTCTTCCTGCATTGAACTGGTCGCTTCAAACCGAAACATTGTCAAGTTATAATCTTGGACCCATTATGAAGTAAGATCACACTAGTGTTTTCGATAAATTTTTTATCTCATATTATATTTTTTACAAATATATTAAATTTTGCAGAGATATCATCAATACGCTCTGGTGGGACAAAGTATAGACAGCGTTGATACCCCTACTTGGCACTTTAAATTTAAATATCTTAAAAAATCGCAAATTTCCGCAAATTTTCTCAATTGGATATCATACTTGACATATTACTTTATATCAAGAAACTTGTTACAGCGTGACACTCGGTGACACTCATCTTTGTTTTCCTTCCGTTTTATTAAAACGTGACTTAGATTTATGACACATTGAGAAGGGAATTACATGCGTAAATTCAAAGATATTTTACTTTGTTTCTGTGGAAAGTTTATGTTTATAACGCCTACTTTAAAGGTAAACTGTTGCACATATGGATCTTTTCAGATAAACTTTCTCTGACACATTAAACATGCTCCCCTTTTCAAGACATTAAGGAGCATGAAATTTCGTCAACTTTGACAGCCTATATCTCAGTAACCAATCAATATATTTAAGAAATTCAAGCGGCATTTGAAGCACTAATGTATATACAACAAATATGGTATAATAGCAAAAAGCTGCTATATACTTCGAAAATTGAGTTTTGGCCAGCTTTTGGCGATTTGGGACCACTGTGGAGCGTATCCCTTGCTTCGCGCACACTCTGCAGGTAAATAAGCAATAACAAATAATTAAATGTTAAAATAAATAATAAATCGTGAATATTTCATATTTAATGTACCGAATTCTTTTCAGTTGGTTATCAAAGATTCAATCAAAAGTTGTCCGGAATTGCTCGCAATTTTAAAAAAATGCAGAACTATTGTGTGTTTCTTCCACCGTTCTACATCTGCGGACCAAAAGCTGAGGATGCAACAGAAAAAAGATTCACCGAATTCCGAAACGCTGAAGCTCATTGGTGATGTTGAGACTAGATGGAACTCGCAGTATGACATGCTAAGTCGCTTGTTCGAGGTACGACGATCATTAAATGTAATTCTCGGCGAGCCACATATGCCGGACACTATAAACAGTGGCGAGTGGTCCATGATCGAAGAATATTCCAAATCGCTAAAAATATTTAAGGAAGTCACTGTAATTATGACAATGGACAAAATTCCCACATTATCCAACTACATACCCACGATACGTGGCATAAGATACACCCTGGCAGATGATATAAGAAAAGATAATGAGCGTTACATATTAAATCTTGAAACTACATTATTAGAAAACTTAAACAACAGGTTTAATCTCATAGAGGATTGCGAACCCTTACTAATTTCAATGATCATGGACCCTCGCGTTAAAGACAGGTTGTTGTCCGCAGAAAGCAAAACGTCGGCTCAAAGTTTATTACATTCAATTGCGATCGAGTACCTCGCCGCAAGCGACATGCATGAGACAACTCCGCCATCAAACCGAACGTCAGGTGAGTATAAAACAATACGAAGATTATGCGAGATTCTGCTGACTGTTGTATGTTATATATTTCTCTTTTATCACAGAGTCACCGTCATCGGGAACTCTATTTGAATTTTATGACAATATTGGAAAGAAGGAACAAGAATCAAACCAAAATATATATGTTTCATTAACGCAGGAGATCACAACATATATAGCAGAGAAAGTTGTACCACGGGACACCTGCATTTTAAATTGGTGGAGGGAAAATGCGTCCCGTTACCCGAAATTAGTTCCCGTGGCTACAAATTGCTTGGGAATACCTGCTTCCCAAGCATTTAGCGAAAGGCTAACAAATTTACTTTTTATCCGCTAATTTGCGACGATAATGTATATAGTGTATAGTATGTATATAGTATATATGTGTGTATATATGTTTAGTTTTTGTGCAATAAAAACTAAAAAATAATTCTTTTCTTGAACTACAGTTTCGATGGTGTTTTTTCACTTTAAATAAAATCATGGCGCAGGATAGCTCACAACAAATTCATTTCGACGCTTGATGCTGTATTTAGTATTAAATTGATTCATATTCTGTTATGAAATATCCTGCTTCCCGATTTTATTGAAAGTGAGAAAGCACCGTCGAAATTATTCAAAACGCACAACAGACAAAAAAAGGGTCAGAAATATTTCTAAACCACGCATATGTTAACAAAACACTCGAAAAAAATGTATAGAATGAACTAAAATTGAAATAAAACAATAAAATGAAAAAAAATACACAAAACCGAGAAAAAATTAAATTTGAGTGTTTTCACACAATTGTCTCTAGCAGCGTTGCGTGGAAATCTACTACCGCGGGTGTCGGACGAGAGTGGGGCCGACTACGCACGTCTGATTGGTTCAACGCCAAGAGGAAAATTCACCGACGCCAGCGCCAAGCCAAGCCGAGTGGAGCTAGCCAAGTGAGGGCGCAGCCAATCAGCGTCGCCGGGGACTCGTTGTCGACGCTGGTTGGCTGCCTGCGGCCTCACTTGGCATGCCTTGGCGCTGGCGTCGGTGCATTTTCCTCTTGGCGTTGAACCAATCAGACGTGCGTAGTCGGCCCCACCCTCGTCCGACACCCGCGGTAGTAGATTTTCACGCAACGCTGGTCTCTAGTTTCGTTGTTTACCCATAGATTTTCTTCAATAGCATCTTATTTTCTTCGGAACAGTGCAGACTCAACGTAAGAAATGAGAAACTGGGCCCATTTTTGCGATTTCGATTTTTCCCAGATGAGTAAATGAATTGTCGATGTCAATTCGGTCGAAAAAAATGACTTTTTTCAAATATGTCCATTAGGGTGGTCCTTAGCTATAGGGGTCAACATTTTTTTTGAGTTTTTTTTTGGTCTTACCCTCCTAAAATATGAGGTTGGGTGAGAAAATGATATGTGTAAAGTTTCAAAGCGATTGGACAACGGAAACCCGTGCCGCATTTGAGTTGAAGTTTTGAAAAAATAGTGATTTCTCAATATTTTTGCATTTTTACGAAAAGTTGTTTATCTAGCACGAATTCACTCCACACTATCGGATTCTGTAGACATTTCTGAAGAAGAAACCATACATGAAAAAATGTCAGAATGGTTTATAACTCGCATAGTTCGAGAAAATATCCGTCGGGAACGCGTGCACGGCGTTTTGCCGCCTGGCGGCCATGGCTCGTCTTCCACGACTCGTCAGGGCCGTCGCTACGCGCAATCGACACGGTGCCCCGTGGAGTGGTCCTTAGTTATAGAAGTTAAAATTTTTTTAGTTTTATTTTAGTCTTCGGCTCCTTTCGAAGTATTAGTGAATATTTTTTAATAAAAGTACAATTTCTTACATATATAATAGTAATATTTGTATATTACTTCCAACAATAAATTCAAAATCTTTGAATTAAGCATAGGGTAGATGTCCCAATTACCGTGCTTTGTACCTACCTATTACCGTGCCTTTATACTTAAAGAAGCCGTACAAAAAAACTCGCACACATAACTAAGGAAAGAAATTTTTTTAATTAAATTGAACTATTACTATATCTGTTACAAACGAGTAGATTGCATTTCTAAACAATTAAAGCTTCTTTAAGTATAAAGGCACGGTAATAGGTACAGGACACAGTAACTGGGACATCTACCCTAGCATATAAAGCAGCGGCTGAGTCACGGCCGTGCGTAAACCAGCTACCTAAGGTGGAAAATTCAGTCCACCCTCACTGGTTTTTCCCTGCGAAGGACCTTTCATTGTAATGTTAGCGGCTTCGTCACTAGCTCGCCTTCGCAAGTAAGGGATAATGTACCGTTTGGCGTAGGTAGGTAGGGGAGACCGGAGCTGGTAGGCGAGTCTTTCAATTTTTGAATTTTTAATTAATTATGTGGGCGAAATATCATTAAACCGGTTAGTATATTTGATAGGGCATATATTTGCCTATCTGATTAAATTATTAATATTGACTCAATGTGACAACAATTAAGGTATTTTAATGTTTTTCTAACACTTTCCATGCTGGTCATCAGTTAAGAAAATGTTATTAGTAACTTATCTCAGTGGTAATAAAATAACACAATGTCACAAGAGTTGTTTCATTATAAAATATTAATTTCTTTCTTTCATATTTTAATAATAAGCTGAAAATTCTTTCAACTTAAACATTAATTATAATATATTTATAACATCGCGAAATTTACACAAAAAATAAAAATCGCTTTATAAATAACAAAATAACAGTTTAAACCTTATTAACATTAGTAGTCAACCAGCCCCGACCGATAATTTTGACTTCAATAATCTATATAATCTTCAATTATTTATGTATAAACAAAAATACTATCTCAATAGATCGTCTAATAAACAAACTTTAAAATAGTCCCTTAACATTTATTCTATTGCAACTGTATAGAGCGTGAGACAATAAAATCTTTAAGAAAAAATATTTACTTACATAAACAATTTTTCGACAAACGTTGATAACTGTTAAAAAACATGCGATCGCGGGGTCGGACATAAATGAATGGCATAGTAGAAGTGACTTCTTTCTACAGTGAATCTTTTCGCAGTAAAGCATACGTCGGTGCAAGGTTATTAATAATTAGTCAACCTACCCCTTGAGACAACCAGCCCCGGTCTCCCGTACTCTTCGGTTTTTCGCCGTGGGCCGAAGTGAGTCAGGCTATCGCCGCGTTACCTGTCTGGCAGCCAAACTCGCCCAGGTATTTTTCGGCGTGCGGAAGTGGATAGTATCCGATTTTGGCGCCAATTTTTCCCGCGCGTTTCTGGCGTCGCCTGAGGGACGCGTACCTGTGCGAGGGCTGAATAAATAGCCCTCCAAAGGTGACGCGAGCTCTCAGTCTTGTAGTAGCCCTTGAAGGTACCGTGTCGAGTCATTAATATTTACAAGTATTTACAAGTATATCACCGCGCATCGCCAGTTCGCGTTGATATAAAGGAGCGTTAAACAGAAAGTGAATTTAGAAAAATGGACAGCAGAAGTTCTAATGCAATATATTTGCTGGGTCATGACGAAAGTCAAATTGTTAGCTCCAAACTTCCTAGTAATGGACAAGTTTTACGTGTATTGTATTACAATTTGCGAAAAGTAAAATTAGACATTCGAAATAGTGCCGCGATGGTGATAAAAGAAGTGGAAGTGTTTTGGGAGAAAGTACGCATCCCTGTAAAACAATCGTACAATAGTGTTGCAAAACTAATAGCGTTGTATGAAAGTTTGCGACTATTGCAACGGTCTGAAAAGCGCCGAAGTGAACTGCAAGAAAGCAAAGAAAAGAAATTTCTTGACTCACTAAACGATCTTTTTGATATCGCTCATAGTGATGCATTAACAATGATGCATATTGAAAGTGACAAACAATTTCCATTAAATCAAAGACAAAATGGGAGACCAGGATCACTGATTGGAGTAGACAGAAATTTTACAGAAATGGAACAGCGGAAAACAATTCGACAAGAAGAAGATGAGATACGCAAACAACGATATGATGCGATGGTGGAAGTAGAAGGTGTGTATATATCTAAATTTGATATACATATATTTATTTCTAATTTAGAATTTGTTTTAACGAATGTCTAGACTCGAGGTAACTTTTTTTTCTTGTATTGCAGAATTAGCACAACTTGAGTCAACTTCATCAAGTGATGAACCAGAATCTTCTGCATTCAAAGGTTCTATTACAGAGGAGCCTGATTTTCTTAATGAACCAGGCCCAAGTAACCCAAAGAAGCCAAGGGGGAAACGGGATTTTATTAATATGAAACTCGTCGCATCATTGGACAACTGCAAAGTGAGTGATCGTAATGCAGTTCGCATCATCATGGCTACTGCCGAATCGTTAGGGCATAAATTAACCGATTTGATCATTAACCGATCTTCAATTCGGCGTATACGCCATCATCTTCGCGCAGAACGCACCGCGAAATTGCGGGAAGTATTTCAAGAAAATGTACCTAAAATTATAACAGTTCATTGGGATGGGAAAATGCTACCATGCTTATCTGGCAAAGGACGGGTAGAGAGATTGCCTGTAGTTGTTACATATTCACAAAAAGAAAAACTCCTGGGGGTTCCTGCAATAGTAGAATCTACTGGTAAAGAACAAGCGTTAGCAGTATTCGAAATGCTAGAAGATTGGCAACTAACAGGTTCGGTACAAGCGATTTGCTGCGATACTACTTCTACAAATATGGGGCGATTGAAAGGTGCTTGTGTTATTTTAGAGCAAATGCTCGGGCGGGATTTGTTGTACTTTCCGTGTCGTCAC
The DNA here is from genome assembly GCA_963932335.1 of Andrena marginata. Lineage (NCBI taxonomy): Eukaryota > Metazoa > Arthropoda > Insecta > Hymenoptera > Andrenidae > Andrena > Andrena marginata. The sequence continues at coordinate 22,623,614 of OZ010662.1, forward strand.
CATATTTACGAATTAGTTTTAAAATGTGTATTCGAAAAAAAAATATCGAAATCTTCAGCTCCTGAAATACCGTTATTTAAGAAATTTCAAAAAGCTTGGCCGGCCATTAAACAATCCAATTTTCGGTCAGGTATAGAAGATGATTATGTTAGTGGAAAGCTCCAAGACATACAATTAAAATTGAACTTCTGCTTCAATACTATACAGCAAAAGCACCCAAGAGGTGACTATGTGGAATTCCTCGAATTAATGATTATTTTTCTTGGTGGAACTTGTGCCAAAGGAATCGTTTTCATGTTCCTGGAGCTTTCCACCATGCCAGATGGATGGCTAAAGCCATATATATATTAAAGATATATTTATTTCGCGAAGAATTTGCATTAAGTTCCGAAGAAATGGTAGGAATTCAGGATATATGTATATTTTTAACTAATTTATACATTGAAGCGTGGTTCAGTGCTCCAATTCCAGAAAAAGCTCCGCATCAGGATTTACGATTTGTGCAACAGCTTTATGCATACGAAGCAGTTGACAAAAATATAAGCGAAATAGGATTACGTAAATTTAGTGGCCATTTATGGTATTTGACGCCAGAATGTGCAGCTCTAACTTTTTTTGATGCAGATTTATCTTTCGATGTAAAAAGGCGTATGGTTACAAAGTTAGATGAAATCGATACAAAAATTTCTTTAAAAAAAATTGTTATAAAAATATTGACATGAAAAATTATGTTAATGCCAGCGTGGAAAAATTTATTTCAGGAGAAAGCAAAAATTTTTTTACAAGATTTAATATATCGACAAATTTTTTGCAACTAGACCGGAAGCCTGGGAAAACGACGAAAGTTATAAAGCGGGTTTAGAAATTGTACAGAATTTGAAAATTGTGAATGACACTGCGGAGCGAGGCGTAAAACTGATGTCAGACTACAATGAAATATTAACAACAAATGAAGATAACAAACAATACATTTTACAATTTTTAGAAGAATATCGACGATTGTTCCCCGATACAAAGAAATCTAGCTTGATACAAGACAAATACTAACACGTATGCATTATTTTAATTTTATTTATACCTATATCTGAGCTAAATTGTAATAATATTTTGTTGTATATAAATACTTACATAATTATAAGGAATTAATGAATAATACAATTTTAGTAAATAAAAAATATTGTATATTGTGACATCCGGATTCTGTACCTGCGTAGAGTAGCTTACACGCTGCGTTATATTCGAAGTAATATACAAATATTACTATTATACATGTAAGAAATTGTATTTTTATTAAACAATATTCATTGATACTTCGAAAGTAGCCGAAGACCAAAAAAAATTCAAAACAAATTTTGACTTCTGTAGCATCGGCCCTGGCGAGACGCGTCAGGCGAGCAATGGCCGCCGCTGCCGCCAAGCGAAAAAACACCGTGCACGCGTTTCCGCTGGATATTTTCTCAAACAATCCGAGTTTCGAACCGTTCCGACATTTTTTATGAATGGTTTCTTCTTCAGAAATGTCTACAGAATCCGATACTTTTGAGCAAATTTGTGCTAGATAATACAACTTTTCGTATAAATGCAAAGGTACTGCGTAGAAATTATGCACATCGGCACTTTTTTAAACTTTGACGGCCGATTACAACCGTATAAAACCATCAAATTTAATATTTGTATATACCGACATATTCAGGAAACTCTCCTCTATCTTTTGAGATTAAATTGAACTTTCTAGCATTCTTGGTTTTCACGTAATACCTCATTCTTGCCCAAAATCGGGCGCTTTTTACAAAAACTCATGTTTTTCAAAAACTGTGGGTGATAGAGCAGTTTTCTTTACGGATTCGGGTTTGGGACGAAAAACTCTACTAGGATCTCGGAGTTCATATTGCAGATCCAAATACATGTTGGACAGTGTAGTTAAACCCCCAAATCGCCTATTCTGGCTTATACGCTGCGATGTATACGAATTTTAAAAGATAAAATTCAAAGATTTCGTCAATATTTTCTTAAATAACACATACATATTCTTATTGTACATCTAATAAACTGTACTTTTAGCAAAAAGTATTTACTGATACTTCCAAAATAGACGAACACAATTATGTCCTAAATTGACGAGAAATCACTATTTTTTCAAAACTTCAAGTCAAATGTGGCACGGGTTCCCGTTGTCCAATCACTTTGAAACTTTACACATATCATTTTCTCACCCAACCTCATATTTTAGGAGGGTAAGACCAAAAAAAATCGGAAGTTGAAAAATAAGGACCACCCTAATATACAAGTTCCAAGTTTACTCCTCTTAGTCCCTGTGTGTCTAGGGCAGGGGCTGTCACCTATAGCCCTACTGATGAGTCTGGCTGACGATCCCAAGACGAAACGCACTTCTTTTCCTCCTCCATCTTAAAATCTTTCAATTGCCAATCCACCTGCCCCGCACAGTACTCCAAAAAGCGTAACCGGCCTTAGGGATTACGGTTACGCCGGAGACGACGGGGCAAGATCCCCTCTTTACGTTGCGCGGAGTCAATCATCAAAATCACAATCTCGATTTCGGACGTAACAGTCCTTAATAGCGATATCCACAATATTTGATCCACGTTTCAAAAAAAATCATTTAGTACACAAATTAGCTTGTTCAAATGCTATTGTAGAAATAAATACTATATTGCCAACGGCCCACAAAACGCAGACAGAAACTGTAATTGAAACTATTGCAGAAAAGGAAAATTTAAAACGGTCTAACATATGGAATTTTCATAACAAATAAGTTAAAAATTCGTCCATTGCGCAATCAGATCTATGTGAAGATCAATTAACGAATGAATTTAAATATTATTTGGCAACGCTAGTTCTTGACTTAAATAGCAACAGTCCAATCGCATATTGGGGCATCCGAAAAGACGCTATTCGTGTTATAGTCACTAAGTATTTGTGTATTCCGGGGACATCTGTTCCTAGCGAGAGAGTGTTTTCCATAGCCGGGAATATTCTCACCGAACAAAGGAATAAAATCAATCCTGAAAGACTTAGTAAACTAATGTTTTTAAAATGTTTACAATTTGAAGATTGGTAATTTGGGAACGAGTAATGACAATCTTATTAAGAACTGTGTCATGTCTGGGACTTAACATTGTCCTTTCATTTATTTGTTCATTTGGATCATCAAATGAACAAAATCAATCTTGAAAGACTTAGTAAACTAATATTTTTAAAATGTTTACCATTTGAAGATTGGAAATTTGGGAACGAGTAAAAACTATGTTATTAAAGACTCTGTCATGCCTGGGAATTAACATTGTCCTTTCATTTATTTGTTCATTTCGTTTCTTTCATTCAATACACAATAAACAAAAAACAAAAAAAATGATTTCTATTTTATCTACTCAAAATAATTCTAATATAGTTCTAATGTACACTACTTAGTCTTCAATGAATTGAAGATACATAAAGTTGAATCGATTTCTTGAAAATCGATTCATTACAAGCCGATTTTTAGCTTGCGATTCGAATCGATTTGAAAAATCGATACTTTCCGAAAAAATCGGCAACCCTACTGGAGGTCTCATTGCCTTATGTCTTCTGTCGAGCCAGTTGGCGACTAACATCATGCAAGAGAAAAAGACATGTGCGAGCTGGTGCGAATGAGAGGTGTACACCGTCGCATGCACATTACGAACGATTGTGATTCTCCGTTCACCCTCTCTCGCTCGCACCATCGAGAAAGTATCTCTTTCTCTCTTGCATGATGTTCGCGACAGTTTCGAGGTCTCAATGAGACCTCCGTGTATACACGCTCTAAGACTCTACAGCCGAGTATAAGTTTTAGAAACAGCGTCCTTCATTGATATATCCTTGTGACGCCATTGTCTTAAATAGCGCCATTGTCACGTATAGTCTTGATCTAGCCACTAAGGTGACAAGTCGAGTTTGTTTTGATTCGGAGCGTTGACACCTGCTTGTCTATCTGAGTCACAAAAGTACCCGTGCCCGTTATATCGTTTACTGAATCTTGATTAGTGAATCTTGTGGCGTGTTATCTGGTCATACTGTCCAGCATTGGACGAGTACGGGTAGTGTGCTGTGGGAACCTAACTTCCCGTGTTTGAAGTGGCGTAATAACGTCGAGTTTGAGTTTGTGTTGCTTGTCTAACGGAGCCTCTGATAGACTGATTTGACAGTTAGTTGTCTTTTGTCGTTTGACATGCCGGCTGGTCAGAAGAAATGTAAGGGTTGTGGCGCCCAGGTGGCTAATCCGGTCATTTGTCCTGGATGTGGTATGTCTTGCCACCCTGGACCTTCCTACCTAAGCCCTTCGGGGCATCCCTGCATGGATGGCTGTCTTTTAAACTGTCGCTCAGTATCCCCAAGGTCAACATCCGCCGTTAACCAGTCCGTCATTTCGCAGGCACAAACACAAACACAGTCACAAAGAATTCCTGCTATACCTACGGATACATACCAGTTGATTTCATCGTTACCTACGGCCAATGTGATTAAGGAAATCGTTAAAGATCAAATCAAGTCTGAGCTTGCAGCGTTTCGTGTTGAAATTTTAACAGCAATAAAAATCGAACTATCGGACATGAAGTCCGAGATTAAGTTGTTGTCTGATCGGGTCAAGGCACTTGAAGACAAATCTTGTGTCCCCACTGTGCGGCAGCCTTCATCGTCCACTGATGACGTCATCGAGGAATTAAAGGACAGGGAGTTGAGATCCAGGAATGTGTTAATATTTGGGTTACCGGAACCAAAAGAATCTTCGTTAGAGCTTGCTAGATCTGCAGATGCCGAGGGAGCACGTGCTATCCTGAGCGAGATTGGTCCCATGGTCACCCCGGCTCCGACCACTTACCCTCTTGGAAAACTGGACATCACATCCTGCAGGCCCCTCTGTGTGCGTTTCGACTCTGCGGCAGCTGTTAAATCGATACTACAGAACAAGCACCGCTACAAAGGCCCAGCTAAAATTACCGACGACAAGACCAGGCAACAACGCGAGATTCTCTCGCAGCTCAGGTCGAAGCTGCGTGACCTTCATGAACTTGGCGAGACCCATATGACCATAAGGTATATTCGTGGTGTTCCGAAGATCGTGCCGGGAAGACCCCCTAGAAACGCTACGCAAAAAAACTTAATCTAAGTCCTTTAGTTTACTATCAAAATGTTCGTGGTTTGCGTACAAAGTTAGACACCTTATGTAATTCATTACTTTCTTCTGCTATATCGTACGATATTATTATTTTAGTTGAGACCTGGCTCACTTCTGAGATCTCGTCTACTGAACTTGGCATAGGTAATTACATGGTTTATAGGTGTGATAGATCTAAACGAACAAGTTGTTTCACAAGAGGTGGAGGCGTTCTCATCGCTGTTAAAAATTCTTTAACATCCAGCCCTATTACTGTTAGCTGTTCTGATGTTGAGCAAGTGTTTGTCAGAGTCCACCTTCGCGATAATAAACACCTGTTACTGGGTGCTGTTTATATACCGCCTGCGTCTCAGCCTTCACGGTATGCGTGTCATGTTGACAGTGTCACAGATTTATTCGATAATTATAGTGAAGATATCTTTCCTCTGGTCGGTGACTACAATCTCCCTCATGCTGTGTGGTACAAGGACTCTGGTCAGGCGTGTTTTAGGAAGATGGGCGTGTCGTCGATCGAGTCGGCTGCAATAGATCTCCTCCTGGAGTATGCTGGTTATTGTAACCTCACCCAAGTGAATACGGTTTTCAATGAATTCGATGCCATCTTAGATCTTATCTTTGTTAGCTATCCTAATGTCGCCGTTGACCACGTCTTTGACGCCCTTATACAACCGGACACCTATTATCCTCCGCTATATGCGCTTTTCGTTGACTTGGCCTCGAGTCCGGACCACATGGCTGGGAACACCGAATTCAGGGACTTCAAACTTGGTGACTTCCTCGGTGTTTTGGATTATCTGAATTCAGCTGACTGGGATAAGGAGAACAGGGACATTGAGCCAGATGTTGCCTAGGATCGTCTATATGGTTATATTAATCGAGCAATCGATGCCTTTATTCCGGTCGGGTCTGTGGGTCGATCCGATTTTCCACATTGGTTTCCCCTGGTTTGAGGTCCCTGGTCCGACAGAAGAAGGTAGCGCACAGGTTATTTAAGCAATCGGGAGCACTTGGTGATTATCAGAACTTTTCCAGTCTTAGATCGAAATGTAAAGTATCCCTATTGCGCAATCACCGTATTTACATTGATGGCGTTGAGAGTGCGGTTTTAGATAATGTATCATCCTTCTGGAAATTTGTAAAAACTAAGGGTTGTAGTCATGGAATTCCGGGTAAGGCGCATCTTCACAGTACTTCTGCTTCTACGCACTTGGCAGCTGCTAACCTTTTCGCTGAATTTTTTGGCTCTGTTTATAATCCTCAAGTCGGAGCGGCGCCTGCCATGAATCCCGGACCGTTATCTTGCAATGACGTAAACATTCACTATATATCCATTTCTATAGGGCAAGTATATTCCAAGCTTGAGTTGCTAGATATTACAAAAGGACCTGGATATGATGGAATCCCGCCTCTATTTTTTAGGGAATGTTGTCGCTTCATTCTTTCTAGGCCCTCTGGCATATTTTTAACTCCTCATTATCGAGGGGCACTTTCCCTACAGCTTGGAAGACCACTCTGGTCACCCCGGTTTTCAAGGCAGGTTTCCACTGTGATGTTAGAAACTACCGGACGATTTGCAAATTATCTATCATGCCTAAGACCTTCGAGGAAATTGTAACAGAACACATTAAGCCTTGTGTTGCTAATGTCATCTGCTAGGAACAACATGGATTCGTTCCTAAAAGGTCAACGACAAGCAACCTGGCGGTATATCACAGCTTTGTTTCTTCTGCATTGGATGCGGGCCTGCAAGTCGACACTGTATACACCGACTTCCGGAAGGCATTCGATTCGGTCGATCATGGTATTCTGTACAGTAATTTAGTCTCAATCGGTATAAATGGACCGCTCCTTGCTTGGATCGTCAGCTATCTTGAAGGCCGTGTGAAGGTTGTAAGGGTTCAGGAACAGCTATCCGAACTGATCAATGTGTCATCGGGAGTCCCCCAGGGATCGCACCTTGGCCCCCTCCTGTTCCTTCTTTTTGTTAACGATATCCACGATGTTTTCATGCACAGTAAATTCTTGATGTACACTGACGATCTGAAAATTTTCCGAACTATTAAAGGGGCTTTCGACGTCGACTTGTTGCAGTTTGACCTTTGTAGGTTTGAGCGGTGGTGTATCGCCAACAATGTACATCTAAATACCATTAAATGTATGTTATTAAGATCCCATAGGGCTGTTAGTGGCTTTCCGTCGGCGTACAAGCTTTGTGACACCCTACTAACTGTGGTGACGGAAGTCTCTGACCTTGGTGTTATGTTCACTTCCGGTTTGGACTTTCGCAACCATTACCGTAACATCACACGTAGGGCGATGAAAATCCTTGGGTTTATCGCCCGATTTGCCAAACACTTTAGACAGATCAGGACACTTAAGTTGTTATACGTTGCACTTGTCAGGCCATTGGTAGAATACGCGTCGGTTATCTGGAGCCCAAGGCATAAGCAATACAGGGTGATTGGCTGGAAACGCCTGATCCGCTTGGCAACCGTGACGAGGTCAACCCCCCGTGGTGTCTCTCCGAAGTTATGGCTTTCGACCCTCGAAAGGGTTGGAGTACCCATTAAGAAGAGAGAAATCTTCGAATTCCTCATTTCTCATCAGATCTGTGTGAAAGCGACGCCAATGGATTCCTGGCGTTCCGTCGATTAAAATCATACCAAACATCATGCAAATCGGACTACTTCGACACAAGCTATTTGTATTCCTTATGTAAAAGTAGTCCGATTTACACGACATTTGGCATGATTTTCATCGGAAAATCACGAGGAATGCAGCGGCGACACTTCCATATCCATACGATAAAGAATTATTTTATTTCTGAAACAGAAACTTGACTGCGAGGCGCCGACCTCAATTCGCTACGTTCGACCCAGGATTCATACCTTTTTCCGAAAAAAGCCATAAAGTTCGAGGGGCACTGCGGGGTGTTGTCCCTGCCACGGGGTGACGGGCGTAAATGCAGAATTACCCTGTTTATTCTTTATCGTATGGATATGGAAGTGTCGCCGCTGCATTCCACGTGATTTTCCGATGAAAATCATGCCAAATGTCGTGTAAATCGGACTACTTTTACATAAGGAATACAAATAGCTTGTGTCGAAGTAGTCCGATTTGCATGATGTTTGGTATGATTTTAATCGACGGAACGCCAGGAATCCATTGGCGTCGCTTTCACACAGATCTGATGAGAAATGAGGAATTCGAAGATTTCTCTCTTCTTAATGGGTACTCCAACCCTTTCGAGGGTCGAAAGTCATAACTTCGGAGAGACACCACGGGGGGTTGACCTCGTCACGGTTGCCAAGCGGATCAGGCGTTTCCAGCCAATCACCCTGTATGTCAACTTAATAGAAAGGGTCCAGCATAAGTTCCTTAGATTTGCTATAAGAGCCACTGGTTGCCCTATGCGATTTGATGACCATGACTACGGTCCTGCGTTACGAATGATGAGACTTTCTAATCTCAGTGACCGCCGTATCTGCGCCGATCTACTATTTCTGTATAAAGTAACCCATGGCCAGATTAACTGCCAGGAACTATTTGGATTGATTCGCTTTCACGCCCCACAACGGTCATTGCGTTCGAGACCTCTCTTTGTACCGAGTGTCCCTGAATACTATCATTATACAGCTGATCTCATAAACCGGGCTATGAATGAGATTATCCAACACTCTGAGGGTATTGACGTGTTCACAACCTCCCTCAATTCTTTCAGGAATCAATTGCTTCAGAGACTGTTATCACAGTAGTTTATGCACCTTTGGTGCTTAGATTAGGTCTCTGCGATCAGACCGCACCGCCCCGTCCCGTCCCGTCCCGTCCCGTCCCGTCCCGAAACTTTCGACTTTCGACTACTTTCGAAATTACGTAAGTAATAATAAATTGTCTAGTATAATAGTAAAAGTATTGTATTTGAAGGCTAAAAATTGGTATAGAAATGTAAATAATTAGTATTTAGATGGTAATTGACCCCGAAAATGCCGAGCTGCATTTTGAAGAACTGTAGGAATCGAACTTCCTCTGTATATCTTCTAATCCATTGAACGCGAACAACTTTTGTATTTTTTATAAAAATGGATCAAATTAAGTATCGAGCAGTGATAAAATTTTTGTTTTTGAAACAGAAAACGAGTGACGAAATAAACACGGAATTAAGTGAAGTGTATACGGACCCTGCACCTTCATTTGCAACAATAAAATATGCGACCGCTGAATTTAAACACGGCAGTACAAGCATTTGTGATGAAGACTGTCCTGGTTAATGGAGGTCACCACACCAAAAATGATTGAGAAAATCCACGATATGGTAATGAATGATCAGAGATTGAAAGTGCGCGAGATTGGTGAGGCTGTGGACATCGCAATCAAACGGGTGCAGAATATTCTGAATGATCATTTGGATATGAGAAAGCTTTGCGCAAGATGGGTACCGCGATTGCTCACAATTGACCATAAACACACACGTGTGACAACTTCAAAGGAATGTTTCGCGATGCTAAAGAGCAATCCGAAGGACTTTTGACGTCTATTTATAACTGTGGATGAAACGTAAATCCACCAATGTACACCAGAGACCAAGAAATATTTGAAACAGTGGATTTCTCCGTGGTGAATCGGCGCCGAAGAAGGCCACGGTGACCATATCAACCAACAAAGTTATGGCCACAATTTATTGGAAAGCACGCGGAATAATCCACATCGATTACCTTCAAACGGGAAAAACGATTAACGGCGAATATTATTCCAACTTATTGGACCGTTTCAAAGACGTTTTGGAGGAGAAACGTCCGCATTTGGCAATGAAGACAGTTGTATTCCATCAAGAATACGTCGACGCATGCTTTTGTTTTGAAATTCGAGCGCGTGTTTATACTCGAAAGATAAGGGATCCGTCTTTAATTTGAAAGTAGGACGAAGCAGGCGGGAATACGCGCAGATTACATGCTCTCTTTCTTCCCGTGTCTCTTCGCGAGCCGTATTAATGTTGAATAATACTTTTTAATTGTTAGTTCCCAAAAATTAATCAGGCTGATGGGCCAGAGCATTTCGCTAGGGTCGCGGTTTATGACCGTATTGTCCCGCGAGACGGCGGTAGAGAACGATTTCCTACAGTTTTGGGTAATTTATGGCTTAACTGGTTCCGCCTTGTAGCAAACGTGAACTCAGGGCATCGGAAAACGGAAACAGGAATGGTATGCCTTTTCTCCGTTTTAACAATTCGAAGATTTTCTGTTTCTCGTCTCTTCGGACCCTTTCGAACCGAACCACGTGGTGTCTGCTGTCTATCTCTAAGCAATGGGTACATTGGCAGTAAAAGGACGGAGCGCGGGCTCTTGTGAAAGTGTAGGATGGTTCGTTCGTTGCACTTCTGCAAAACACGTGTGTTTCTAAAATGTGCTGGCTTCTTTTTATCTAAAGCCTCTTGTCCTGGTGGGAGTAAACTCATAATGGAACGAGAGAAACTACTTGGGGGTAGAGGAAGTTGCTTGGGAAAAAATCCTCTCAGTCAACTAGTAATCTCGTCCCAGAAATGTACTCAGCTGAAGATTATTACGCGATGTTCTGGGTGTACGCCCGGAACAACGGAGACGCAAGTGCTACTGTGCGAGCGTTGGCACTGGAATACCCGCGCATCCAAACCCCAAGCAAGGGTACGATTCGGCGTTTGGCGTCAAAATTATGCTCGACGGGGTTGATGATGACGCGAGGCAGTGATATGGGTAATCGGCCCGGTTCGGGGCCACCAATTTTTATAACGTAGGAACCACACGTTCCATAAAAAATAAATTAAGTGATCAGTGTTAGTAGCAGTGCAGTGAAGTGAATATTCGGTACATTAACCCGGACGCACTTGACGTTGCGACCCTTACCTTCGGGTGGTGTCTTGCGAATACCTGCGATCAGCTGAGCACTGGGCGCTACCCTACCATAAATCTTTTCGTCCACCGATGACCAGGATCGGTACAGTGACCCAGTGACATAGGTTTCCGAAAAGGAAGGAAAGGAATGTCCGAATGGGTGAGTTTTATTTAATTTATTGGTGATTATTAGGTGTAGAAATAAATTCTTTCCGATTTTGGGGTACAATAACTGTTTGATTTAAAAAATATGAAAGCGACTCAATCATCGAAATAATTTCCCCTATTATTAATTACCTTTTGCCATTTTTCTGGCAGCTTACGAATATCACCGCGGTAGCTTTGTACTGATTATGTAAATCCAGTCGGAAAGAATTTATTCATACACCTAATATTATTTTTTAAATTTAGTTCTGTTGGCCGTTATTAAACTACGGATTTTTACCTCAATAACGAATTACGACCACTTGTCGTACATTTTCTGTTACATTACCTTTTCGTTTATGCGTTATTTGAAAACGAAATTTACGAATTTCTTGTCATCTCGCTTCAAATAATTATTATTTAAGATTCCGCTTTAAGAAAAAAATGTGTGACGCAGTTTCCTTCGATTCATGCCACTTGCTTGTTCGTACGTTCGTAGCACAAGCGCAGCCGCCTACCGCGTAGCCAACGCTACCGCGGGAGCTCGGGCGGAAAGCGCGCGCTCTGATTGGTCGGGTTTTTTTGTTAATATCTCGTCAACGAAGCTTCGGACAATATTTTCGCTAAGGAAAAAGTTGTTTCAAATCATCCCCTGAATCACCCCTTTCAAGGAACTCCGACATTTTTGGGACACCTTGTATATTGTATATACCTATGAAGTATCGTACGATGAGCGTTTTATTACAAATATGCATTATTTCATTACTGTTAAAGACATTATACACAAATGATAAAAGCATGCAGGTGACAACGTCGTGTGAAGATAAAACAACATGTGTGTCATCAACCACGCACTTTAATTCACCCAGGAAACAGAAATTACGAAGACATGCAGTAAGGATGTAGAAAATATTCCAGAACGAATTAAAATTACTAAAACAGAAGTACAAAAAGAGTTCTAAGAAAGTTGAAATCTTACAAACAATGCTACGGACATTGGGGGAAAAAATTTATTAGAAGGTGAGCATATTGAAACACTGGGAAATATATCTAGTTTTAATAAGCAGCTTTTTCAATTAATGAGAAGGAAATCTGCGAAGCTTCCTACTAAACGTCAGTATTGTGCGGAAATAAGATTATTCTCTTTAACGTTACATTATTATTCGCCGTGAGCGTATTCGTACATAAGGGAAAAATTCAATTTGTGTATTCCTCACCCAAAAACTTTATACAAATGGTAGCGGTCAATTGATGGGGAACCTAGTTTCAACGACGAAGCCCTTAGACATCTTACAGCATATAGTACAAGTATAGACACAAATGTATTTGCTACATTAGTAGGGGAGAGTGAATAGATTTGGGTCGTGGGAGGTTTGGGTCAGTTAATGTATTTATATTCTTGTTAGACATACCTTATTCGCATATGTATTATTCGGTGTAGCAGTAGTAGGGGAATTCCTGAACAAAGCGACAAGTTTATTAAAACGTGTATTCATTTTCTATAAGTAGAAGTGCATTTTCGTGGTAAGATTAACCTAAATTGGTAACCGAAATAAGTCGCTGTTATTAGCATTTTCTTATTTCCGCTACGCAATCTGGTGGCAAAAATTAAAGCAGTGTAATCGGGTTAGCTGTCACATGTAATTGGCAGTATTGGGAATTTCGACTGTTTGATGATCGATTTTGTAAAATTTAACAGACTATTGAATGGCAAAAACATTATTTCAATACTTGTGTGACACCAGTCCAGTAACCCGATTGACCCGATTACAGAGCTTACTATAGTAGATAGCGCTCTTAGAATATTTCCCAAGAAACGTATATAAAATAGGCAGTGCTGGAAAAAATGTTAGTAGACCAACTTATATTCAAGCAACAGTTATAGGTTATAAATTGTAACCTAAAGCATGTAGCTTGACTAACACAGGTCCCTTATTATGAACGTTCAGATGCGGGATGTATGGGCGAGAAGTGTGCGGGAGATTTGGGTCGACCCTACATCCCAACTTTCTTTTTAATCTTTAAAAGTTACTATTATTTACAGGTCTACAATGCCACGTATTTATAAAAGAAAGACAGCGAGAGAGAGAGAGAGAGAGAGAGAGAGAGAGAGAGAGAGAGAGAGAAACACTCTCGAGCAAATATCGCAAGGTGTGCAACTTGTCCTACAAAGTAATATCTTGGCTAGGCAAGTAGCAACAGATTGGGGATTTTCTAAATCAGCTTTGCAAAGCCATATGCAAAATGCTAAAAAAATGCAGTTAGAGGACCAACGAAATTATACCTCTGTAGCTAACCTATATTCTAGACGCTTTTTTTCAAATTAACAAGAAACTATGCTGTCAGAGTACTTGCAAACCTGTAGTAAAATGCATTACGGTTTGACTACAAAAGAAACGCGGGAGTTTGCATATCAATATGCTATAAAGCTAGGCACCAGTTATCCAAAAGAATGGGAGGAATGTAAATCTGCCAAGCGTGATTGATTGTTAGGTTTCATGAAGCGACATCCTCAACTTGCAATAAGACAGCCTGAAGCAACCTCTTTAGGGAGAGCAACAAACTTTAATGCTCATAATGTTAGTAAATTCTTTGAAAACCTGCAGTACCTTTTGGAAAAATTTAAATTGCATCACAGAATATATATAATTGCGATGGAACATCCGTGACAACATTTCACAAACCCCCGAAAGTTCTTGAACTCAAAGGTCAAAACAAGTAGGGCAAGTGACTTCAGCCGAAAGCGGTACGTTGGCCACGATGTGTCGTTTTATTAACGCAGTAGGAAACACGATTCCTGCAGGTTTCATATTTCCAAGAATAAAATTCGCCGACCATATGCTTACTAATGGACTAGAGAACAGCTTAGGATTAGCACATAATTCCGGTTGGATGATAAAAGAGAACTTTGTCATAACATTAAAACACTTTATCAAATATTCCAAGGTGTCTAATGAAAATCCTTGTTTGCTTCTGTTGAATAATCATGAAATGCATGTAAATGTAGAAGTTATTTCTATAGCCAAAGAACACGGCGTAAATCTTCTAACATTGCCATCGCATTGCAGCCATCGTCTACAACCGTCGGATGTGTCTCTTTATGGCCCGTTTAAGGCACGCTACAATGCAGCTTTTTCTTCATGGACGACGTCGAATCCTGTACGAACCATAACCATTTACCACATTGCCGGGTTAGCCGAACCTGCCTTTCATGGTGCCATGGCAAGACAAAACATTATATCAGGATTTAAGAAAAATGGTATTCATCCCTTTAACCTGCAAATATTTTCCGCTGACGACTTTTTTATGTCCTCGGTTACCGACTCCCCCGTACCAGAACACATTAATGATGAAGCTCCACCTTCTACTTCTACTTCCACAACTCCTATAAGGGCAGAGTGTATTGTAACTCCAGAATCAGTGATTCCGTATCCTAAGGCAAAACCTAGAACTGCATCAAATCGGGGTCGTACAGAAGGACATACGCGAATTTAAACAGAAACTCCGGAAAAAATAAAGTTGAGAACTTAAATTGAAGAAGAATATATGTGGAAAGATTAACCAAAAAAACGTTAAGAAGAAGATAAGCAAACCAGAAGAAAGGGAAAGCGACGAACTTAGTCAGGAACTACTAGAATCAGACCTTGTCGTGTGTGATGAACAAGAAGATCGCAGACCCAAGGATTTTGATCATTCTGCAGATTTTTCTGCAGTTGAAGATTATGTGATAGTCAAATTTCCCACAAAACGGACATGCCTTCATTACGTTGGAAACATAAAACTGATAAATGAAAAAGGAGTTTATACCATAAATTTCTTACGCAAAAAACGAAAATCATACACATTTTATTTTCACGAAAAGATTGATACATCCGAAGTTGATTTTTGCGATATAGTTCTGCGTTTAAGTCCTCCAACAACGTCGCTGGTACGAGCAGGACACAGAATTTTTTGAAATTCGATGTTGACTTCATTAATTTTGAAAATGTACATTAAAAATTTAATTAACTACTTTCGATACATTTATGTTTCTGATGTTATTCCTTTAGAGCTTTTATTTTGTTTATTTACTTTATTACTTTTATACATATACATATTGTTGCGCCGGGGTGTTTCTAACACCGACCACCCCGACGCAAAGGAGTAAAGAATGATAAACACGGGTGCACGATACAACTATATTTGGTACAACTAGTAAACGACAGTACAACCCGTGCGTCCGAACGCTATGGCGTTCGGTACCAGACAGTCTACGGCGTCGTCCTGATAGTCTTCTCGAAGGGGGTCGATCCACTTCTGTCTTCCGCTGCGAGCACCAGCAGGCTATGCACGGGCCTATACCCGGTGCTCGCAACAATATATTTTCACGTTGTGGGTAATAAATACATACATACATACATACATAAAAGTTTCCTACATTTATACTAAACTTAGACAAAAATTAAGCGACTCATTTAGTCCCATTACCTGACCCACACAAGGGAGGTGTGGGTCAAATAATTACTTTTAGAACTTTTATAATTGTAAAAATTTCTTTGGAATAATAAAACGAAATGGTGATGGAACATTGATGGTAAAACCTTACTAATTATAACTATTCACATTTGAAGCGTGTTTCTCCCTCGTTTTGCTCAATATTAGAGATTAATTGAAATTTGACCCAAACCTACCCACTCTCCACTAATCGACGAGATGCCGACAAGGTAACAAATTGAATTTGATGGGAAAAAATTTTGTGGTGAAGAAAATGTGGGTAATGAATTTGCATATAATATCAATAATACTGCAAAAGAAGCTTTGGTATTCTTGTTGGTTGGACTAAACCAAACATGGAAGATATGCATAGGACATTTTTGAATTAACAGAATATATGGCGAGCAGAAATCCAATTTTGTCCAGCAATGTCTGAGATTAGTGCATTAAACGGGTGTGAGGATTATTTGCGTTACGTGTGATGGTGCAGCTAATAACATTGTCATGGCTAAAATATTAGGTTGCAACTTTTCCACAAACAGATTTCCGCCATTCAATAACGATGAAACATGTATATTTTATGCTGGACCCGTGCCACATGGTAAAATTAATCAGAAATACACTTGGCGATTTTAAATGACTTAAGAATTCTTTAAATGAACGTATTACATGGGTATATATAGTTGCCCTACCCAAATTACAAGAAAAAGAATGTCTATGTGACGTCCCACTATTTTTCGCGCGGTATTAATTAGTCTTTCGCTTAAATCACTCCACAACTCCGCCGAAATCCCTAAAACTCAACTCTTACTCCTATCCTCAACCATCGGGCCATATAGAAGATGTACCTTTGCGGGCCCCATCTCGAGATGATCAAGTACGAAATCCCTTTCCCCTCTTCGCCCTATGAGGCACGACCTCCTCCCTCGCATTTAAATCTAGACAAATCCCTCGCTGGAATAAAAAAGTTGTAATTCGCAGCGAACGAAAAATTGTCGTCCAGTACGGGCCAACTGCTTACAAGGAAAGATCCCGAACCCGAAAATTCAAAAAATTCTGAAACTTTGTGGATATGTAGGGGATTTGCTCTTGATTACAACGCATTTTTTTTACTGCCCAAAATCACTCTAACGGGCGGAAATTAACCTCTTAAGATTCGGCTATTTTTCGATTTTATTTTGTAACACGCAATCTGTAAGAGATAGAAAAAAAATTTCAAGACATAAGTTACTTCTTTTAATTAGATTATCAAACTATAAAAGTTTTATCAATTGCTTAAACAATTAGAATAAAGTTATAAACAAAAATATGAATGTTTCCTAAAATTAGTTTTTTCACGTGAAATCTGAACTGGATGTTTAAATAATTATGAAGCAGCATAATCTACATTTTTTTCTTTACAATTTCAACTATTGTTGTATTGCGGAAGTGCTATTCGACAGTCGAAGAACTTTTGCCTCCCATCTTAAGCTGCACGACGAACAATGTTTCTCTAACATTTATTAGAAGATTGTTCGTCGGAACGACAGTCCTCGACTTGGAGGACTGGAGGTGGGACAACGAGTGGGGCAGTAAGCCCATCTCGACTGACGCGTTCTATTGGATGCTCCAGCGTTGCAGGCGATATATATCGCACATTACATAGACATATATAGACGGAGCTTAAGCTGAGGGGGTAGGCAAGGTTCGCGGTAAGGAGAGCGATACGAGCAACTCGGGTAACTCAATGGTTATACATGCTGACTGCATTCGAAGCTAACCGACGTACCTGTAGCTGAACCTCTGCCTTTTCCCCTCCAAGCCTACGTTCCCTCGCCGATAATCCCAGCTTCTGCTCCGTCTATATATGTCTATGGCACATTAACCTCGCCGTGCAAGAGTTGTCCAGCGCCTTATAACCACAAGTACTGGCCATAGCGTGTAATTGCTGCGTTAATCTCAAACCCTTAGATCTAAAAAGTATAGTGATTCGTCCATCGGCAATGCGAGCTCTAAAGGAAACTAACACGCTGGAATCATTGTCATTGGAAAAGTGCGAAGGGTCCGTCAACCCGTACCTGGTAAAGATAACGGCCGGCCTGCGACATGTGTCAATTTCTAACAATTGCTTCACGGGAAAGTCGTTAGAGATGGGTTTTGAATTAGAAACGTTGGAAATTGAAAACTATCATAACCTAGGAGATGGTTGCATCTCCTCGGCGTTGGCGTTGTGCTCAGGATTGGCCGAGTTGAAGATATCACGGTGCCCTGGGCTCAGGTCCGCCAGAATGCTACAGCCTTAACAGAAAACCAAAAACTATCCGAAACTCTTGAACGTTTGATGTTTGACACTATAAACTTTGTCGGGTCTTTCTTGGCCCTCAGGTTCCCGACCGCCGTAACGCCCCCCCCCCATCCCTCCGGGGGCGTTTATTCATACCACAGCTCGCTCGCGCGGCCAGATAGCGATCAGTAGTCAAAGACGAGAACGCGTGTTAGACGAAATCATCTATACTATTGAAAAATTAAATTTTTATATTTTCTATTTTATTTTCATCACGGTATTTGTAACATATTATATGAAATTTTCTGGATGAAAGGAAAGCTGTGAGCCACTGTACATACACTAGCTTTGCTACATACTCGAATTCGCCAGGAATTTAAATACTGATTTTCTAAAAAAAATATTTTAATTTTTTTGTGGAAATAGTTATATTCATTTAGATTAGCCAGGCATAGTGAGCGCAGGCACAAGAGTTTATCGTTCAAAAGTTTTTCTGCTTTAAATATTAAAATACATTATATCGAAAAATATAATTGTCCAAAGGCATAATTCTAACTAACGTTAATAAAAGTGATTTCGGCGCACTGGTTCGGTCAATTAAACAAAATAAACATAAGCTATTTAGCAATTTTAATTATATAAGCTTTCAACGTTTCAATCTAGGTTTAGATCATCTTCAGGAAAAGTTTTAGAAAAAATATAAATTATTGCTTATGCTATTAATTGAGTCACAGTGCTCTGGCACTATGTGTGACCTGCGAGTCGGTTGGAATAAGACTAACGTATACAGCGAGCAAAACATCTGACTGTGGAAGGTGAACACAAGGTAAAAGCCGTTAACATTTCAAAACATATTAAAACTCCCTGAAATTTCAAAATTAAAGGAAATACCGTTTGCAGTAACCATGTATTGTTGCTCATATGGTGTGTTGTACACTCAAAAGGTGTTAACGAGCAAATAAAAAATTACATATCAATAAAGCAGATATGTAGAAAAAATAATAGTTCGATCATATAAATTTCTATGGAGCAAAACTATCATAAGACACTACTTTTGAAATAATGTTGCGTAATATTCTTGTATTTTAGGTGTTTCATACCTAAGATTTACGCTAGGCTGTTTAATCATGTGAATTGTCTCCAAAAGAATTCTCTGATTTACATTGATTTCATTATCTACAATCTTAACATTGTCAAAATCAAACTTATGATCAAACTCTAACGAATGCTTGGTTAAAGCAGTGTGTTGAAAGGGAGATAAAAAAATATTTCTTTTATGTTCATATATTCGTCTTTCCAGAAGTCTAGATGTTTGTCCGATGTAAACTTGATTACAACCCAAGCAAGGAATTGAATATACGATGTTAGAGTGTTTTAAAAGAGGTATTTTGTCTTTAATCAAAGGAAACAATTGTTTAGTGTAGAACGGTAATTTAAAAATAGTGTGAATTCCGGCTTTTCTAAAGATTCTTCTCATATCATTAGAAATATTATTACAAAACGGTAATACAACGGTATTTTTCCAGCTAATCGGTCCTACTACATTTTTCTTTAATTCTTTCCGTCTTTCTGTTAATAATGGATGGTAAATTTCAGATGTCCGTTCTTTAATAATAGACGAAACCATTTCTATCGGATATCCATTGTGTTTCAAGGTATTTTTTAAAAGAAGTAAATTAGCTGGTCGGAATTCAGGATTCGAAAGTAAAATAGCACGATCAATTAATCCTTTGATTAATCCTACCTTGTGTTGCATGGGATGTGCAGAAAAGAAGTTAATGTATCTGCCTGACCAACTCGGTTTGTGATACCAATTTGTGATAAATTTGTTATCCGATCTAATTACTATTGTGTCAAGAAAGCTAAGACATGAATAACTAACGTTATTAATATTGTTATTTAAAAGGTCTTTTTTCTAATACTTTATACGTTTATTCTTCTTACAGCCTAGGATGTTATATAAGTAAGAAATTATAACCATGAGAAGAAAAGGAGTTTACAAATATTATACAGTTATATTATTTTTCTCTTTTATAGGGTAACTGTGCCAGTAGTCGGCCATTTAAGGGAAAGCGGAAATTTATGTTACGCGTTGTTATTATTAATGTACTATTTTTTAAATGCGTTATTGACAGTTAAATTCTTTAAAGTATCTATTTTTCGGCTGTACTTCCAAAAGATACCGGTGGCCGATCTAAATGAATTTTGAGGGAGGGGTGTAAACCCCAAATCTAAAATTGTAGCTTCGGGTATTTATTACTTTCCGAAATATTAATAAAAAATTGGTCATCTTTGGGGGGATTTTTTTAGCGTTGGTGCAGGCTTTCCTACCCGGGGGCCCTTCCGTCCCCCTATTTTTTATTTTTGAAATTTTATAACCACGGTCTCGTTTTTGGCATCGCTGGACTCACATCGGTTCGCTACCATGCTTTGCTCGCGGGCGCGCGCTCCCTCGCACTGGCCTAGACCCAACCGGTAGCCGATGTAGATGAAACTTGGTGGGTATTACGAGGGGTGTGGACAGAACCCAAACATAAAATTTTAGCTTCGACAATTAATTCGTTCAAAAGATACAGAAGTAATTGTGCACAAAAGGGTACACCTTACCGATTTTTTTTTAATCACTTTTTTTTACCACAGTCCCCCGTCTTAACTATATTTCTGTTGACGTATACCGACACAATGTATTCCACTTTCCAACCTGTCCCGGATATAAGTATTGGTTGGGGCTAGATTAACACGGTGGGCGCGCGCCCGCTCGCGGGCGCGTAGAACATGATAATGAACCGATGTTAGTTTGGCGATGCTAAAAATGAGACTGTGGTTACAAAATTTCAAAAGTGAAAAATGGGGAGAGGGAAGTGCTCCCGGGTCGGGAGGCCTGCACCAACGTGCAAAAAAAATTAACAATTTTTTATTAATATTTCGGAAACTAATAAATACCCGAAGCTACAACTTTAAATTTAGGGTTCACACCCCCTTCCCACCCTCCCCCCAAACCTCATCTCGATCGCCCACCGGTCGCTTTCGGAAGTATACCCGTAAAATTTAAAAAATTCCTTCTTCTGAAAATTCTAATTAGTGTAAGTCCGGGAGAGTTCGACCACCGAGACAGTGTGATCAGTGTTGATATTTTAAGAATGATACAAGATAGGGCACTGTGTGTCATTGGCACAAAAGAAACGAATGCGTTTGTTGTTGATCTTTCATTGACCATTGTCAAAAATCCATATTTAAATTATAGGAAACACTTAAGACTTTATGCGAGTCTGAAAGTTTTTAAACCAAGTTACATTGTTTGTGATATTTGAAAGACAGTTAAGTATATTTACACTATTCCGATATTGGGGATATAATATGCTTAAAACTACAGTCACCCCAACAATACGTATGTACTCGTTTTTAATTTATTTTGACAAGGTGGTGGATCACTCCACTGATTATGGTACAGTCCGACCACATGTGTTTTTCTTACTGTAAACCCATCTTCAGATTCAGGGAGCGAAAATTCCATTCTACAAGATAGTGATATATCTTTAAAAGACTGGGACGAAAACGAATGCGTGGGATGCGGAGAAAACTATTTCGAAATCTCGAAGAGCGACGATTGAATTAAATGTGTGCACTGAAACCGTTGGTTTCATGATACTAGATGCTCCAAGTACAAGAATGTTTGCGATTTACATGGAAAACTGAAGAAGAAATAACATATGTAGCGAGTAGTACAAGAGGGTGGTGCGTCGAAGGACCACCAGAGTAGCGCTCCTGCGCTACCCCTCCTGGCTTGCACTCCGGCTACGCACCCCAAGCCAACGCGCATGCTCCACGACTCCCCACGCAGGGATAAAAGAAGCAGGATCCAAGGTTTGGGCAGTCACAAGTCCCAGCTCTGAACGAGTCAGACAGTCGACTGCTTGATAGCGCTCCCCGAGTGGATCTTTCAGTAGACTCGCTGACAGGTCCGGTCCCCGGTGTTGACAACTACTAACTGGACCTCCGTCCTCGCGTCAGGAGTTTTCGCGTATTAGCGTAGAGTACTGTATCTTCGTGGAATATCGCAATAAATGTAAAATAGTTGTGTATAACCCGTGTATTCCTTAGTGTCAACCTATCATATCTCCCACGCTATACATATCAATTAACTTCTTCGTGTATTATACTTTTTGCAAGCTACACTTTTTGTTATTTTTTAAGATCGGTCTCACCCGTAGTGGTTGGACGGTCTAACCCCGACATGCGGGTGAAACCGACCAGTTGCAGTGCCAATGTTTTTGGTTGGAAATGAAAATAAATATTTGAAATTATCGCACACTATAATTTATATATACCCTAAATTGCTTGAGCAATGCTTTAATTTGCATAAAACGACAAAAATGTGAAAAACCACGAAGCTACAATTTCTTTTCCAAAAAGTGGTCGAACTCTCCCGGAATTACAATATTTAAATTATAACGGCTGACTACTAGACCAATCATCTAGTCGTCAGCCGTTCTACATTTTAGACGGCCGACCACTAGTCAAATTGATGATTTCTTAACGATATCCAGTAAATACCCGGGGCGGCTGACTATTGGTTTTCTTTAAATTTTCAATGCCAATAGTCGGCCACTTCAAAAATACTTACTAATCTAAGTTTAAATGCAATTATAATTTCACGAAAAGTTCATTTGAATGTTATTAATCGCGTATTCAAAATTTGAAAAAAAAAACTTCATATTAGTATTGGTATACACTATTTCCAAGTGTTGCCTATAGTAGGGAAAGAGTGGGGTAAAACGGAACGGGTAGGTAAAACGGAACATCAGTGTTTCTCTTAGATAAGAGCAGCGAGTGAGTTCGTATCGCGTGACATGGGACTAATGGGTCCTCACAGCATTTCGTTTCAGACCATGGACCGGTGCACGCGTTATTTGTCCGTTAACAGAGTTGGAAAACTTTCCGGTATCGACGTTTCAATATTATGTTGTACATATGACCACTTCTCGGCTCTTGGATTTCGAAAATTAATAACGGTAAGTACATTGTTACTAATTGTAAGTATTATTTTGCGGATTGACGCGAGGGAAATACAGCGGTATTAGCGAAGCAAAGCGTCTCAGTTTAGCGATTAAGTTACTATTAAGTCAATATAATTTATAAGTCAAACACACAAGCAACAATAGTTATTTACACACACAATTAACAATAGTTATTACAATGTCTATGGTCCTTAAGGTATAATCAAGTATTTAAGCAAAACTGTCTGCGAGGCAAAGTCGCGTAGCAGCGTAAGATATTCCGAAGCAGGATCGAACGTAAAGCAAGCAATGTGCGTAAGCAGGGTGTATTACCTTATTGTGCAATCGACAGGATCAGAGTGACCGATCCAGGAAATCGCGCTCGATTTCTTGGAACGGAGAGCCTTCCCCTTCCATCGATTGCGAGTCGATGGAAAGGGACGCGATCCCAAGGTCTGTAGAATAGAAAGGTTGCCTGGTCACCAATAGCAACCAAAGTGTGGAGTGGGAGGCGGTCATATTGTTACGTCACCCAGCGTGCCAAACATCATATTCGAACGTGCGAAGACGAATTTCGTGCATTAGTTTTTATATATTGTATTTAAACATTGAGATGCCAGACGGTACTGTTTGCAGTGTTGCTACATGTAAAAGCAATTCAAAGAAAGCGAAGGAAAATCTGGAGCATGTAATGTTTTTCACATTTCCTGAAAAACCTGAAATTAGGAGAGAATGGATTAAAAAATGTTACAGGAAAGATAACTTTAATCCAAAATACAAAAGAATATGTAGTCGACATTTTAAGCCCAACGATTTTGAGGATGAGCTACAAGCTAGATCAGGCTTCGGAATCAAGAGACACGGTAGTGTCTCGCGCCAAGTATATATATATATGCGCAGCGCAAGACACGGAGTGGCACTATTACGCGACAACTCGCTATCAAGAACCCTGACATTTCCGAATCTCAATAACGGCTGATCCAATTAGATTTTGAATGGTCTTAATGGATAGCTTGGGTTTGATTTACATGAGAAAAGTGTCTTCGTTTTGTTCCTACGGGCCTTATGAGCTGAGATATTTCGATGTAAAGTTGCAATTTGCTGAATTTTATGTTCTTAAAATTCAGCATCGTCATAGTCATCATCCTACACTTCTAGGCAAGAGGGGAGTATGAAAGGGTGAGGAAATGTCTCTCAGGCACGTTGTTCATTGGATGCGGGCATCGGCCAATCGCGTAACAAATTGTTGTCACGTGACAGCTAGCCAGAGATATTATAACCTACCAAGTGCTAAGTGTCAAATAAATTGTTGTCACGTGACAGCTAGGCAGAGATATTTTAACCTACCAAGTGCTAAGGGTCAAATAAAGTAAATTGTCGGAATTTGAAATGTCACGAGTTTTTACACTAATAGGTGACTGAATTATTGTCTCAATTAACAAGGTAAGTCGCTAAAATTTTTCAAATAGATTTCTTATGTAGAGTCGCAGACTTGGAAGTTGTCTGGAGAAGGTTCGACAGAGAAGCATCTTCTTTCGCACAAGTTTCCACAAATTAATATATTGTTTTTATACCAGCAAACAATTTTTACACAGGCTCGAATAAAAATGAAGGGGACGCCCAGGCTTGAATAGAAATGAAGGGGACGCACAAGCTTGGATAGAAATGAAGGGGATGCACAGGCTTGGAGGTTGTCCAGAGAAGGTTAGACAGACAGAAAAACATCTTGTTTCGCACAAGTTTCTGGAAAGTTGTCAAATAAGGTAAATCGACAAAATTTGTCAAAGTAGCGTAGCATTAAGAATTAAGAAAATTATAGCGTACTGCTTGCAACGTTGAGCAAGTCACATTAGTGAAGAAAGTACGCTGAAAACGCATCTCCCTTGATACTTTTCAAACTCTTTTGGAAAGGTATTCCTAATACTTTATTAAAATCCACAGTAGTTCCTACGCTATTCATTAATTTTATTAGTTTCCCATTAACAATATTTCAATTCAAAAATATAAACATACTAAATTAATTTTATTCCAATACCAATACATTGTACGTTAAAAATATTGAATCTCTTCGTTCATTTTTGCTGAATTACCATTAGCATTTAAATTTCCTGCAACAAGACATTCTGCCATACGCTCTCACCTCCTTCGGACACATTTTGTAGTCTGTACACTTAAAATAGCAAAGGGCCAATCTATTTTTATATGTTCTACGTTAAGTCATAACTAAAATGTGGAATTTTGTATATTTACAGATAATCGAAGCAGAAGCGATAGAGAAAGTAACCCTGCTGCAAATGAGAAAAATAAGCACATTTTCATGTATAATTTTATTCTAGAGTTTTAAGAAATATGTTTATACAATTAATATTGAGTTTTATTATGAATGTGGAAAACTGTATAATTCAGACAACAAAAATAAATCGGACATAATATTATATTAATTAAACGATTTTATTCAGCTTCGATTCTATGTTTGCTTCTTGTATGTTTGCTTCATATCTGAAAACTCAACTTTAAACCAATTCGACCAATCCAATTGTCTTGTAGCTTTGCAAGCGTGCGGAGTTGGGATAACCATATAATATATTGTTGAAAAAATAACCCCGAGGGGGTGAAAAAGTTATCCAGTCATCAATAAACACTACAAAATGTGTGAAATCCCCACAAAATTACCTTTTTTAAAAAAGGTACAAAAAAGAGCGCCAAGTATATAATTCCATCATAAAGAATTCCATTTAAAAACATTGTCGTAAATTAATATAAATTTCTTAATATGCTATATTTAACTTTACAAAAGTGATGAGATACAACAATTGCGCCAATTATCACAATGGCTATTTATACAAAGAAAAAAATGTACTCCATAATATTAAGCCGACATAATTTTATACAAATCAATATTTTAATACGAATAAATATTTTATTCAAAATACTTGGCGCTGCTCTCTGAATTGGTGTTGCTAAACTGAATAAATATGCATAAATTGCATTAAAATCTTTTTCTTTCTTTCTTGTCTCTGTGGTGTCTTGTCTTGTTTTATTTATTAACCAAGACAATTAACATTTTTTCGGAGAGCAGCGCCAAGTATTTTGAATAAAATATTTATTCGTATTAAAATATTGATTTGTATAAAAATATGTCGGCTTAATATTATGGAGTACATTTTTTTCTTTGTATAAATAGCCATTGTGATAATTGGCGCAATTGTTGTATCTCATCACTTTTGTAAAGTTAAATATAGCATATTAAGAAATTTATATTAATTTACGACAATGTTTTTAAATGGAATTCTTTATGATGGAATTATATACTTGGCGCTCTTTTTTGTACCTTTTTTAAAAAAGGTAATTTTGTGGGTTAAGTGAACGCGGCGGCCGATTTTCGGAGGCAACGCCTCCTTTCTCCCGCCGCGCGTCTTGGCCTCCGCGGCGGCCAAGAAGCTTGGAGCGTCTCAGGCCCGTACCATATGAACCGCGCGTGGTGCATTGGGGCGAAACCCGTATCAATAGATTTCCACATCACCCAAGGAGGTACTATTATCGATGCGTTTTTTTTTGTCAGTGTGTTTGAGATTCCATTAGTTCCCTGCTCCGCCGCACCCAAGCTCACCGCAGCACCTACCGGGCAGCGGTACACGCCGCTGATCGATATTCGATCAGCCGATCGATACTTCTAGTCGCCTGCTCAGCCAATCACCGATCACCACGTAAAGCGAGCGGCCCAATCACGACGCGTACTTTCTTGATCGATTCTCGAGGATTGTTCGAGAAGACGCTCAACGGTTTTCGCGTTCTCTTTGTTCACTCTTGTTCATACCGCTTGTCGAAAAAGACGTGTTTTATCATTTGTCGGTCGCAACGTGTGAATACCCTCAATTCTAATCTTTTTGTGCTCAACTCTGCTCTCAAGTAGAATTACTAGCTTGTGCGTTAAAATTGCTCACGCATTATTGTATACGCGCTTTAGCTCAACACGTGAGTTTCATCGACCGTGGATCGTATCCTACGCGCGTCCGCGTGGTTCGGTTGCGCGATAAATCTCACCGAGATTACTTGTGCTCATTCCTTGCACATAGTGCTAATCATTGTGACGATCTGCTCATTGTGAAGAAATATTTTATAATACATTGACTTAGTCATCATTGACTCAACTTTGGCGTGCCCTGCTTCACTTTCCCACCGTCGTCCCTTAACCTCACTTTTCAGCGTGCTCACTCACCTAACTTCCTAACACAGTGGTATCCCCTGTAGGCCTATTCCACTGTGTCGCGCGATAAAAATGGGATTGGAAAACCGCGTTTTACTACCAAAATTTTAAATATGTATGGGAAAACTAGATTTTCGCGCACGTTTAGGCGAAAAAAAAGTTTTCCCATACCTTGACAAAATTTGGATAATACTTCTGCTCTGTGGGCATCTTGATCTGATTCGTGAATTCCAAATTCACTAAAAATCAAAAGCAATACTCCTGTCCGTTCGCTCTGAACGAATGGAGAAGTCTGACGAAAAGACGTTACAGTTTCAGCAGAAGGAAACAGTCTTTTGATCTGATGAAAAGACGTTACATACAATGTCGAAAGACAGAAAACAGTCTCTGAAACTGTAACGTCTTTTCGTCAGACTTCTCCATTCGTTCAGAGCGAACGGACAGGAGTATTGCTTTTGATTTTTAGTGAATTCGGAATTCACGAATCAGATCAAGATGCCCACAGAGCAGAAGTATTATCAAAATTTTGTCAAGGTATGGGAAAACTTTTTTTTCGCCTAAACGTGCGCGAAAATCTAGTTTTCCCATACATATTTAAAATTTTGGTAGTAAAACGCGGTTTTCCAATCCCATTTTTATCGTGCGACACAGTGGAATAGGCCTACAGGGGATACCACTGACAAAAAAAAACGCATCGATAATAGTACCTCCTTGGGTGATGTGGAAATCTATTGATACGGGTTTCGCCCCAATGCGCCACGCGCGGTTCATATGGTACGGGCCTGAGGCGCTCCAAGCTTCTAGGCCGCCGCGGGGGCCAAGACGCGCGGCGGGAGAAAGGAGGCGTTGCCTCCGAAAATCGGCCGCCGCGTTCACTTAATTCCGAAGCCTGAGCTAGATTAACAGGATCACAATTAAAAAAGCTAAAAAAAACTGGTAAATAAATATGATTAGCTGTTTATATTTGCTTATGTCTTTTTTTAAATACTAATTTTGTTTTTCAGCAATTCCTTCATTAAACTTATTATTACCAGAATGTGAAGAAAGTGTGATAGAATCTACAAGAGTCCAAAGATATAAAAAGAAAGAAAGACAGGTATTAATTGAAAAGATACTTCAAGAAGAAAATATAGTAAAATCTGAATCTGTGGAACAAATTCTGCCTGCCGAAATAAATCCTGACCTTGTAGAATGTGTGGAGGAAAGCATAGGTGATAAGTTGTCAGTACCATGCTGTAGTAAAGAGTCAGTACTTACAATTAAAGAAGAACTACAAACACTGCATCATGAAAATGACATATTAAAAGCAAAAAATATACAATTAGAATCATCATTTAAAAAAGAATTAGAAATACTGCAGCAGGAAAAGCAAATATTGCAAGGGAAACTTGAAATTTATGGAAAAGAGAAGGTTTTATTAAAGCAGGATATTTATAATCTTGAAAAGCAAGTAAAAGAAAAAGGAATTAAATTTGAGGAGAAAGTGAAGTTAATGTTTAAAGATTCTTTAACACCTAACCAAGTGGACATCATTTTACAGAAAAAGAGTAAAGCACGATGGACTGCAGAGGAATTGTCAAAAGCATTTACGTTGAGGTATTTCAGTAAGCGTTGCTACATATACTTAAGGCAAAAATTACATTATCCCTTACCAGGATTATCTACCTTACAACAATGGGCTGTCAACATAAATTTAAGGAGTGGATATTTAGAAGATGTCCTAAAAATCACGAATACAGTTGGCAAAGGGAAAAGTGAATTTCAACGAACTACCATTTTAAGCTTCGATGAGATGAAGGTTGCATCAATGTATGAATTCGATCAAAAGGATGATGAAATTGTTGATGTGTATTCAAATATGCAAGTTATAATGGCAAGAGGATTATTTGATAAATGGAAGCAGCCTGTGTTCATAGACTTTAACCAAAAAGTGACAAAGAACATATTGGAAACTGTAATCATAAAGTTACATCAAAATAATTATAATGTAGTGGCCTGTACTTCTGATTGCGGTGGCAGCAATCAAGGTTTATGGAAAGAGTTAGGGATCAGTGTACGTAATACAGCAATGAAGCATCCTGTAACAAACAATGCCATTTATATCTTTGCGGACGTTCCACATTTATTAAAATTATTGAGAAATTGGTTTTTAGACACCGGCTTTAGGCTCAGCAATGGTGATATTCTCAACAAGAATCCAGTAAAAGCATTAATGCACATGGCCACAACAGAAATCAGCTCATGCTATAAATTAACCAAGTTACATTTAAACTGTGAAAAGTCACAAAGACAGAATGTAAAATTAGCAGCCCAATTATTTTCAAATACTACAGCTACTGCATTAAAACATTATTTACCAGGGGAAGATAAAAATTGCTCAAAAAAATTAGGAGAGTTTTTCCAATTAGTCAATAGCTGGTTTGACACAATGAATTCATACACACCAACGATAAATATTCCCACTAAGAAACCATACGGACTGAACATAGATTTTCAGAATGAAATTCTAAATGATATGTTAATAATAATTAGTGATATGACATGTGTAGGAAAAACAACTCTACACATTTTCCAAAAAGGGATAATAATGTCCATAAAATCGCTTATAGATTTCTTTAAAGACCTCAAAAGTAAATTGAATATTACATATATTTTAACTCACCGTCTAAACCAAGATTGTTTAGAAAATTTGTTCTCACAGGTATTGTAATAATTACATATCTACATTAATACCTTCACTCAAATATAATATATGAATATTTAGGTAAGATGAAATTTTATTTCTTTTGTTTCAGTTGAGAACACGAGGAGGTCTCCATGATCATCCGTCACCTTTAAATGCTTTGTACAGAATGAGGATGATCCTACTCGGAAAAAATCCAGGGATAGTACAAACTAATTCAAACGTACAAACCTCCCCTGAATTAGAACAAGAGGAATATTTATTAGTCAGTGCATTACAGCAGGCACATATTGAAACTCTACAGTTACAAGACCCTCATAATATTGTAAATATTGCTCAAAGCGAAAGTAGTGCTAGTTCTGGAAGTACTATCATGTCGTCAGAAAAGGATGCGTCAGAAAAAGATGGTTTAATATACATCGCAGGATATTTAGCCAAACGTCACTTAACGAAATATCCCCATCTTGGTCAATTTACATACAAAACGGATGAAGCCACAAGTCTTCACAGCTACATATAACATGCCATCTTGGCTCCAAAGTTTATCGTATGGTGGCTTAGTTCAACCGTCAAATAAATGGGTAGAACAAGTAAATACTATGGAAAGCTATTTCCAAAAGTTCCATAAAAATAAATTTAAGCGTGGCAAAGGCATTATTGCCAGAACAGAACAATATATAAAAAATATGTAAATGATATTCCTCCCGAATTAGTTAAAGAATTTTGCCGGCAAAGAATTTTTATTCGTATAAAATTTGTGAATTTGAAAAAAGAAGAAACAAAATTAAGAAAAAGAAAAATTTCATCGGGAAGTGGCATTGCGAAAAATATACAAAAGTTTGTATCGTAACTCCATTGTACTTTTAATAAATATCGTATTAATAGTATTTGAGTATTGTTTCATTAATATATTCACTACCGACATGAATTCAATGATCCTGGTAAAAAATATGAAATCATTTAAACTTCTTTATTGTGTAGATTTTATTCAGTACAGTAGAACTTATTATTTACAGTAGAAATTATCTGAATTCAAAATAGATAGTTAATTTCTTTTTATTTTCGATAAATTATTAATACAATAGTTACTCCTATAGTTTCATCGTGATTACCTCGAATAGTTAAAAATCTAAATAATAAAGATCGAGGAAAATACAGTACGGTTAATCGAGATGTTCTACTGTAGTTGTGATACATTTGTTTCTTAAGATTCAATAATCTCATTAATGTTCAATAATCCTTAAAAATGAATCTTTACATAGAAAAATATATTCTGCATAGAAGATTGAATTTAAAAAATTATTGAATATTATTGAAGATTTCTGTTGGTTTCATATTTTGTGCCAATGTATTAACATGCGGAGATTCAGTCCATTCCTTTTCATTGTGTGCTACAGGAACATCAACAAAGGATGATAAACAAAAGTACCAAAACACTTTTAAGTACAAGTACTAACTCACAGTTGTCAATCAATGTATTATATTAGTATATTATTTCTCGTAATCGTGAGAATTGCATTTTTTATGCAACATTAGAACTATATAAATTTTTGTATTAATTCGAACGGGCACGCTGTGTTACATCACGCCCGCGTTTTTCATTCTGGTTCCTGATTGGTCGAAACTTACCAGGCAACCTTTCTTCTACAGATCTAGACGCGATCCGCGCTCCACATGAGCGAGCAGGCCGTTGCCACCTGCCTAATTAAGGTATTTAGGCCATAGATGGAGTTGAAATGTTTATTTCGTGTACATACATCGTTCGATTCTATAGTCCTTACGCTACATTTTGACGTAGTAAAGAGCTCTTTACATCACGCTGATGTGTAAATATTAAATATTTACTAAATGACTGCATGTGGGACAAAACGGAACACGTTTCGTCGGGTAAAACGGAACACCTATTTAACCCAATTCTACCAATCCAATTGTCTTGAAACTTTGTAGGCGTGCGTAGTTATGATGAGAATACGAAATTATGAAAAAAGAACGGGCGGGGTGAAAAATGACCCAGTCATGAATCAAGAGACACAGTAGTGCCTCGCGCCAAGTATATATAGATATATGCGCAGCGCGAGCACAGAGTGTCTATATTACGCCGCGACCCGCTACCAAAAACCCTGAGATTATCGAATCTCAATAACGGCTGATCCGATTACATTTTGAATGGTCTTAATGGATAGCTTGGGTTTGATTTACAACAGA
Source organism: Andrena marginata (assembly GCA_963932335.1). Taxonomy (NCBI): domain Eukaryota; kingdom Metazoa; phylum Arthropoda; class Insecta; order Hymenoptera; family Andrenidae; genus Andrena; species Andrena marginata. Next base: position 22,655,605 of record OZ010662.1, read on the forward strand.
AAAGTGTCTTCGCTTTAGTCCTACGTGCCTTATGAGCTGAGATATTTCAATGCAAACTTCCAATTTGGCGAATTGTATGTTCTGAAGAATTAAGAATCGTCATTGTCAAGTGGGAGCAAGAGGGGAACATGAAAGGGAGAGGAAATATCTCCAATATCCACGTCGCTGATTCGATGAAGGTTTCGGCACTTTCGGCCAATCGCGTAACAAATCGTTGTCACGTGACAGCTAGCAGAGAGCAGATCTGTCGAGGTAAACGTAACTTAGCTAGTGTCAAACAATTATAACCTGTCAAGTGTGAAATAAGGAAACTAGTTAAAATTTTTTAAATGTCACGAGTTTTTACACCATACAGGGCACTGAATTATTGTCTCAATTAACAAGATAAGTCACCAAAATTGTTTAATAGACTATGTAGAGCTTATAGAAACGAAGGGGACGCACAAACTTGAAAGTTGTCCGGAGAAGGTTCTACGGAGAAGCACCTTCTTTCACACAAGTTGCTACAAAATAATATATTGTTTTTATACCAGCAAACTATTTTTACATTGGAGTTTTTATGTAAAGTTTATAGAAATGAAGGGGACGCAGGGGCTTAGATAGAAACGAAAGGGACGCACAGGCTTGGATAGAAATGAAGGGGACGCACAAGCTTGGAGATTGTCCAGAGAAGTTTAGATAGATAGAGAAGCAACTTGTTTCGCACAAGTTCCTGGAAATTTGTCAAATAAGGTAAATTGGCAAAATTTGTCAAATTAGCGTAGCATTAAGAATTAAGGGACATTCCACGCGAAATCGGACATTTTTCGGAGTAACATTTCGGATGTTGCTGAAATTTGAATATGTTGTAGTCTTGAGTGATATTTAAATGTACCTCAAAGGATTTTTCAAAATTTTGAAAATGTCGATTTTACAGCTGTTTGAAGGTAAGTGCTAACATTTTTTTCAGTAAATTATAGCTATGGAAGTAGTAAACGGATGCAGATGAGCTTTACGGTGCGTATAGAGAAGACATTGAGGTTTTAAAAAAAAAATTATTTCAGTTTAAAAAATAATTTTTGTGAGAATAATTAGTGAAGGCCGCTTTAATACTGGTATAAAAGGAAGTTTTATTAAAGAAAAGATATTGCGTCAACCACGTCTCGAGACCAACAACGGAAAGAACAGCTTACATGGTTAGGTACAGATATCGCCACGCGTAACGGAAGAAGATCAAATGTACTATATACTTAACACGCCTCCTTACATTTGATTCTTTTCATACATTATTAATATATACTTATCATTACAGTTATATTACTTTTAACATTTCTCTAAATTGTATGAACTTAGCTTTACCCAGACTTTTAGTCAGTATATCCGCCATATTATTTTGAGATTCGACTTTGATTACATCAATAATACCTTCTTCATAATGTTCGTTTACATAGTGATATTGAACTTCTATGTGTTTAGAGTTTTTAGTAAGATTTCCATATTTGGCAATAGCAATTGCTCCCGAGTTATCTTCAAATATTTTTACTGGTTTTTTAATTTCGATTTTAAAAGTATCTTTCAGCATATTTCGTATAAAACTAACATCAGTTACTGCCTCCGACAAGGCAATATATTCAGCTAAAGTTGATGACTTCGCTACAGTGTTTTGTTTACGTGATTTCCAATAAATTACATTTTCAAATAATCTTAAAATATATCCTGTTGTAGAGTTTCTATCATTACAATCTCCTGCCCAGTCAGCATCGACCATACAGTCCAGTATTTCCTTATTATAATCTTTGGTATAAGTTAATTTTAAATCTTTGGTTGAATATAGGTACTTTAAAATTCTTAGAGCATATTTAAAGTGAGTATGGTCATAAGATCCCTGAAATCGACTCAAGTAGTTTTTGCTAAACGCAATGTCTGGTCTAGTTCCAGTACTTATGTACAATAGTTCGCCAATCAAGTTTCTATATTTGATACTTTCATCAACGTTGCTTGCGGGTTTGAGCTTTAAACTTATTTCCATAGGTGTATTATACAACTTCGCACTTTCTAGTTGATATTTTTCTACTAAGGATTCAATGTAATTTTTTTGATCCAAGGTCATTATATTCTTTTCCGTATTATTTTCAATGTTTATACCTATATAATTTTTCACTTTACCCATATCTTTCATGTTGAACCGATTTGACAGTTTTAGCTTAATATCATTTATGATTTTTTGATCTTCACAACATATTAATAGATCGTCAACGAATAATAATATATATACTGAATATGTGTTACTTCTTCTAACGTACCTTCAGAGATAATTTTTCCATTTAGGAACGCTGTCTCAACATCCATTTGCTCAATAAGTAAACTATATTGGCAACAATAAGAAAGTAACACCTTTAAAGTTTGCACTTTGACTACTGGCGAATAAACATTTTCTAACTTATCCTTTTGTTGGAAACCTCTCGCAACTAATCGAGCTTTATAAGTGAAATCATTCTTCTTTTTATAAACCCACTTTAAATCAATGATCTTTTTATTTATAGGCTTTTCAACTAGTTTCCAAGTTTGGTTTTTTTCAATACTTTCTATCTCAGATTTCATAGCTTTTTTCCAATTTTCTGAGTCATGAGACTTAATCGCCTCCGTTACTGTTTCCGGTGCAGTTGCATCACAATAATTTACGTATATAAAATTTACATACTCATCACTAAAATACTTACTATTAGGAACCTTTTTTCTGGAGGGACGTTGAACTTTCTCATTGTTTAAACTACTTGAACCTTTGGTTTCATCTAATTCTTCATTTTTAACTGATTCAAGACTTTGTTCTATTTCATTTTCACTTAAACTTGGCTTCATTTCATTTTCATTTGAATTTTCAACGTCACTCTCAGCATCATCATCATCAGTTAAACCTATACATTTCATCCCTTCTTCAATCACATCAACATGTCTAGCATCTATAATTCGATTGTTAACTAAAATTCTGTAACCTGTCTCTGTATACCCTAACAAAATTGAGGCACTTGATGGAAAAAGGGCACATAGGCTTATGGGCCCTTTTTCCGTAAATCGTTTAAATCGACTCAGGTATATGTTATACATATATAATATATCAGGCATGGAACTAAAGTGAACGCAGCGGCCGTTTTTCGGAGGCAACGCCTCCTTTAGGCCCCTTTACACGGTCGGTCTTGCGCGCGGTCCGGCCCGCGGGCCGGCGCGTCACACGCCGCGCGGCCCGCAAAAGTACGTGAAGCCGGATCGTGGCGCTCCTTCGCGCGGGCCAGAAGGTCGTACCCGTCACTAGTTAGAGACAGCGAGTTCGGGCTCCCATTTCTACGTCGACTTCACATGCTTTTTACACGATCCACCGCAGTGGTGTACTACTTGTTCGATGTATATCATCGATCTGCGAAACGATCGGCAAGACACGATCGCGATATACGTTCGCGAAAAGTATCTCAAATTCCTCTATATACCAGGCTTATAGAGGATATCATAAATGCTGTTACTGTAGGGTACACTGAAACATCTGTTTTTAGGAAGCTACATTTGGTTGACCTGAAGGTGCTATAAATTCTGGAAATGGTTTATAACTCAGTTATAACGACTGTAAAATTGTACAAGGGTACTTTAAAAAATGTCCAAATGTTTCCCCGGCAATGCGATGGCAAATGAAATTGCAGTTAACACATTCACTGTTGTGACGGTCATAATTATTACTATCAACGGCAATAATTACCATGTCACTGCTTGTTTTAATATAAAAACTAATATTGATAGACAATAAATACATATAGGTATGCAAGTGATGTTATATCTAAGATAAATGATGAAGAGATGTAATATGCAAGATGTCTTGAAGAAGGGGGGTAGTCTTCTGATTGCTCGTGATGCAGGTCAAATTTTTCACCCACGCTCTTGCGTGGCACGCAGCAAGAAAGCATCACAGTCCTGCCCGCGCGCCAGAAAGCGCCACGGTCCTGCCCGCGCGCCAGAAAGCGCCACGGTCCTGCCCGCACGCAAACCTCGAATCCAGAAGAGTTTGCATAAGAGACAGAAAAGGTAGTTAGAAAAGGAGAAAACGATACTTGAAACTAGGCTCGTTGCGCGCCTCAGGATTTCCGACAGTGCGGACAAGTCTGAGGCGCGCGACGAGCCTGGCAGCCGTGCCTCGATAGGTTTCGAGGACTTCGACCCTCGAGACCAGGGGGGCCGTACCATGTTGCCCCCTATAAAACGTGGCGAATGAAAAATTCTACATTTCGCACTGGATCTTGGCGAAAGTGACGTGGAGCGTTTCCTTATGTTTTTCCGATGAAAATGGTCCAAAAACGACACAAATCGGATTGTAATTAAGGAATCTTCAATAACAAAGACGTAGTTTAGTATGAAAGTTGTACTTTTGTGTATCCATCACTCTATTCGGATAGCTAATGGACGAAGTTTGTAACCATGCAAACAAATATGTCGTGTTTATACTCAAGCGATAAGGGATCCGTTTGTAATTTGAAGGGAGGACGGCGCGGTTTCGGTGGCGGTTTCTGGCGCGCGGGCAGGACTGTGATGCTTTCTTGCTGCGTGCCACGCAAGAGCGTGGGTGAAAAATTTGACCTGCATCACGAGCAATCAGAAGACTACCCCCCTTCTTCAAGACATCTTGCATATTACATCTCTTCATCATTTATCTTAGATATAACATCACTTGCATACCTATATGTATTTATTGTCTATCAATATTAGTTTTTATATTAAAACAAGCAGTGACATGGTAATTATTGCCGTTGATAGTAATAATTATGACCGTCACAACAGTGAATGTGTTAACTGCAATTTCATTTGCCATCGCATTGCCGGGGAAACATTTGGACATTTTTTAAAGTACCCTTGTACAATTTTACAGTCGTTATAACTGAGTTATAAACCATTTCCAGAATTTATAGCACCTTCAGGTCAACCAAATGTAGCTTCCTAAAAACAGATGTTTCAGTGTACCCTACAGTAACAGCATTTATGATATCCTCTATAAGCCTGGTATATAGAGGAATTTGAGATACTTTTCGCGAACGTATATCGCGATCGTGTCTTGCCGATCGTTTCGCAGATCGATGATATACATCGAACAAGTAGTACACCACTGCGGTGGATCGTGTAAAAAGCATGTGAAGTCGACGTAGAAATGGGAGCCCGAACTCGCTGTCTCTAACTAGTGACGGGTACGACCTTCTGGCCCGCGCGAAGGAGCGCCACGATCCGGCTTCACGTACTTTTGCGGGCCGCGCGGCGTGTGACGCGCCGGCCCGCGGGCCGGACCGCGCGCAAGACCGACCGTGTAAAGGGGCCTTTTCTCCCGCCGCGCGTCTTAGCCCCCGCGGCGGGCCAAGGAGCTTCGAGCGCCTCAGACCCGTACCATATGAACCGCGCGTGGCACATTGTGGCGACACCCGTATCAATAGATTTCCGCATCACCCATGGGGTACTATTATCGATGCATTTTTTTTGTCAGTGGTATCCCCTGTAGGCCTATTCCACTGTGTCACGCGATAAAAATGGATAGGAAAAACGCGTTTTACTATGAAAATTTTAAATACGTTTGGGAAAACTTCATTTTCGCGCACATTTAGACGTTTAGACGTGCGCGAAAATGAAGTTTTCCCAAACGTATTTAAAATTTTCATAGTAAAACGCGTTTTTCCTATCCATTTTTATCGCGTGACACAGTGGAATAGGCCTACAGGGGATACCACTGACAAAAAAAAAACGCATCGATAATAGTACCCCATGGGTGATGCGGAAATCTATTGATACGGGTGTCGCCCCAATGCGCCACGCGCGATTCATATGGTACGGGTGTGAGGCTCTCGAAGCTCCTGGGCCCGCCGCGGGGGCGAAGACGCGCGGCGGGAGAAAGGAGGCGTTGCCTCCGAAAAACGACCGCTGCGTTCACTTTAGTTCCATGCCTGTAATATATCAAGGACATTTCTTCTCCCACGTTTAACTTAGCTAGATGCTGTTTTGTTACGTAGCGTGATCGCCATGCAGCTACATAGTCGCTGAGCGGTCGCGCTGCCGCGCTGTTTACTGTCTAGTCGTGCAATACGTTTTATTTTGTGTAAGCGAGGAACTATGGAAACTGAGACGAGTATCGAATCCGCAAGGAAAGATGCGAATTTAGGAAAGAAGAAATTGATTTTGAAAACAACTTGGTGTAAAGAATCGAAGAAATTAAAACGTCTTGGGGCACACAGTTATATATCTCATTCGGGAAAAGAGGTGAAAGGAAAAACATTTCATTTTATTACGAAGTGCTGTACAAATGATTGTCACAAGGAATTTGATAGAGATCATCAAGAATCTATTTTTAACTCCTTCTGGAAATCCGATACAAAAACAATTCAAGACACATATCTTGCTAGCTGTATATCGAAAAAACTTAAAACAGATCGTTCTCGTTATAAAATCAATCCGAAAAAAATAGAATAAATATTTGGCAGTACTCTCTTAACAATGATGGAATAAGTTATCCGATATGTCTTAACTTATTACTACATTTGTTACAAATATCAATGAAAAGAATGAGAATAACCCAAGGAAAAGTTCAAAATGACGATACTTTTGAAGAAAGAAGAGGAAAGCACGAAAACAGGCCTCAAAAAGTGAACGATGATGTTTGGGAATTAATGAAATCACACGTAAATTCTTTTCCACATAAAAAATCACATTATTGTCAGCATAAATCTTCTTTAAACTATTTCAATAATCCTAACTTAAATGTGAAAAAACTTTATAACAGTTTCAAGATGTATTATGAACAAGAAACTGGAAAAACCCCTTATTATAGGATACAACTGGTATTTCAAAGCTTTTCGCGAAAAATGTAACTTTACTTTTCGTCAACCTAAAACGGATGTGTGTGACTTTTGCACAAAATGTACAAATTAACTTAAAGTAGACCCTCATGATACCTGCAGTTCTGAGTTCGAAACGCACAAAACAAACTACAAACTCTGCTTCGAAATGAAAAACAAATATATTAATGAAGCGAGTAAAAGTGTTACTGTTCTTGTGTGTGAGTTCGATTACGCACAGAATTTCGCTGTACCAAAGCTGAATGTGACAGCCCAGTTCTACAAGCGACTCCTGTGGTTATATACATTCAACATACACGCGCAGCATCGTACTCTCTACGGCCACAATAATTGTTTCAACCGTCTCTGTGTAACCGCGAATCGTTTTTGTGACACACTCGACTTTTTTAATAATTCGTTAAGCTCTTTTAAACGAACGGTTAACCTAGCGATCTCTAGAATGTAATCCATTTGCTTGTGCTGTTGCTTTTACCTTACTCTGCATTTTTCTTCTCTTTTCTTTTTTCTTTTTTAATGTATTTTACTTTATGTCATTCTCTTTTTCTGTATTTCTAGTCATCTTTCCAACCTACTTATGTTCCGTATCAACTTTGTAATAGAGGGTTTTGACCCGTTGATATATATACAAATAAATAATAATAATACACATCTACAACGATGGGACATCTTTCTTATACAACTTTATGGAACATGAAGCAAAAAAGAATGCGGATTCAGTAATTTCCTTCCTCAACAAATGCCTCACAGAAAAATTGAAGGAGAATCCTCGCATTAAGAAGATAGTGCTCTTGTCTGATTCAGCTGCAGGACAGAATAAAAATTCAGCAATGGTGTCTTTCTGTTTATGGTTCTCAAGAATATTTAATGTTGAAATAATCCATCTATTCCCTACACGAGGACACTCATTTGGACAATGCGACAGAAATTTCGGGATAATTAGATCCTACCTCAAGAAGGAAGAGACCATTTTCACGGCAAAAAAGTACCTAGAAGCAATGGTTCTTTGCAGAGAAAAACCTTCCCCTTTCAATGTTATTATGGATCACACGATTATCGAAAACTGGACAGCAGCTTTGCCAGTTTTCTTCATGAAGCATCCAATGAGTAAGGGTAAAATGTGCACTATCCGCAAATATGTGAAAATATCTTTCAAACCAAATGGTTTGCTTCATACTTACGAAAAGTACAATTCGAGCTTTGTACCTTTCAAGTTCTGGAAAAAAACGTACAATAAAAAGCAATTAAAGAGCATTCAATTGAAACAAGTTGAATCACCTGGCCTGAAAGTTAATAAAGAAAAGGACGTAAGAGATCTGTTGCAATACTTGGACGAGGACAGCAGAATATGGATTGAAAACGTTCTTCAAGCAGCAAAGACTATACCGAGCGAATCTGATAAGGATGAATTCATGTCGACTGACGAGGAAGAGGTGTAATAGTTTTGGAAAAAGGGTGTAGCCGGATAAGTATAGCGAAAAGTGCCCCCAAACCAAATTGAACTTGCGGTACACCAATCGATAGGTTCCTCAAAGAAAACTATTTCTGTAAAGTTTCAACCCGATACCCCTACTACTAGGGTAGTTACAGGGTGAAACGTAATTTACAGTTTAAGGTCCATTACTTTTGTTCCATTGAATAGAAACCTATACAAAAAATCAGAGACATTCTACCCATTGACATACGTGTTTGTGAATTTTTTCAGAATTTTCAATGACAAAACTGAATTTTAAAAAATTCAAAAAGATTAAAAATTCCGATTTCGAAGTCAAAATTTCAAATTACAACATTTATATTTTTACAGTTTTGGCGTCTTTCTATGGTCATTAATGCCTAATTTTTTCAGATTTTTAGAAAGGGTGGAACGCAGTCGCAAAAATCAAAAACTGATATTTCTTACCTTCCCGTACGCAAAGTTTGGCATACTCGTACGACGAATATATTTTGTTCATTAAATGGGTGTTATATGCAATTCTAAATACTTTCACATTTTTTAAATGAGTCAATGCAATTGATCTGATAGCATTTTACGGTTGATAAGGGTGAAGTTTTACCTAATTGCGTGTATAAGTGATGTCAGTACATAGTAAGTGTCACCTCGACCGTTCTTGGTAGATTCTTGAATTCTCTTCCTGCAAATAATATCATATCATAGGTTTTCATTATCAGATACTACTGCATTCATTAAATAAGTTTTACCATTAATAATTTCGATTTGCAGCGCAAGTAACGCGATGTTTGTAATTTAATCTTCGTCGCTATCATCATTTATTACAGGATTTACTTGTTCGGTATTAAATATTTTGCTAAGTATCTCTGCGGGCCTTATAATTTGTGCAAGATACCGAGCATGCGATAAATAATATATTATCGCAGCTACATGCGAACAACATCCAATAGTACGACTCCCATTTGCACACTCACAGAAATGACGCTTGATTCCAGAACAACCTATTGAATGTGGTGTATAATCTATGTAACATTTATAGATTTTGCTATTAATGTGTCGCGATTGTACTTGAAATTGAAGAATGTTCTTGTCTTGTTTTAAGCAACGGAGATTAATATTGTTTTCTTCATTCATCATTTCTGCCAAGTAGGATACTGCTTGAGATAGTTGGTAGGATCCAGTAAAAAAAATTTTTAGATCTTGTTCTGTCATTTCGGGGAAATCAGTCAAATCGGTAGCGGTTATTTGTTGAAATGGAACCTTTCGTCTACTCCAACGGTGTGTTTCGACTTCCAATCCTAAAGTATTAGGCTGATCTTTTTTTTTCAGAAATTCTTGAAATTATTTCTTCGGAGAACTGTTTATCTGAATTTAATCGCTTTCCAAATGTATTGTGCAGGAAACAAGCTATTCGGCAGAACGACCGTACTGTTGGAAGCAATGTGTTTTGCATTTGGTGATGGAGAAGTCGGTATTTTTGCCCTATTATACCGTGGACAGCTTCAACAACCCAACGAACTTTTGTAACTAACCGAGAATCATTAGCTTCCTTAGTTGTTAGTTGATTACGTTTTCCTTTAAGAGCTGGCATAAGTATACGGTATCCTTCTTCCTCCAGATAGGTTTTCACATCCCGAAAACCTCGATCAACGATGCATAAGTCTCCATTTTTCATTAGACTCCGCAAACCGTTTGGATCTTGCATTACAATTTTCATTATTTGTGCGTCATTTTGAGTACCATAGAATGGTCCGAGCATGTCAATAATATAGCCTGTTGTTGTGCAAATTGTAAATGGTTTACATAGTGGTGTTTTTTTTTGGCCGGAATAAGACTTTCTTTGGTATTCATTATTTGTGCTTTTTCCGTGTCGAATATACGTGCCATCGAAAATCAAAGCCAACTGATCAGTTATATTGTGCAAGTTTTTAGCAATAATTGATGTTTCTTTTTCAATTAAATGTTCTCGAGGAAAAGCAGTAAAACCAAAGTGGGTAGGCAATATGTCCTTTTCAAAAGAATTTATAATTGATGCACAAAAATCAGAAACTTGTTGTTCCCGTTCCATTCCCAAAATTGCGGCTATTGTTTTATTTGAATTGCCAGTTCGTAGTTTAAATAGAAAAACAACAATAGCCTGTGATACAGTTCGACACTTAGTTTCTCTCATTGAAACCATCATTTCCCGCAATTGTATTATGTTTTCCCAAGTTAATCCCGTGAAAACTCGAAGACGTTCCTCTGAGAGTGTAAAATCGCCTATCTTATCTTTAATATTAGAGTCGCAGTTAATGGACATGAATTCGAAATACTTTCGTAATTCATTAACTTCTATTAATGCACTATTTGAATGCACCCGTAAATTCGTTAAGTCTTCTTCATATAACCTTCCCTTTATTAAATGCGTCGGACAGCAACGATTTCCGTTCGGTATATATAGTCTTCTCAAAAGGAATGCCTGCTTCCTTGCTTCATATGGAGCATTAATTATACTTTTCGTAGAACCACAAACGAAACAGTATTTGTGTGTTGAAACAACTCTTTGAAATTGCATCTTAACATATTCGGTTTCCGTTGCCCGATTATCACTGACATTTAAAATAAATTATGGGTCTTCACTTGAGGAACAGGAAGGACCTGATTCAGAAGATTTTTCCGGTGATGATGAAGATTCGTGAGGTTGCGGAAGTTCAGAAGTTGGTTGGTAATGGGAAGTACTAGCGATTGATACTTCCCGTTCTTCTACATTCACATCATTCTCCTTTTGATAAATAATCATACGACACTTCCCACATAGTACATCGCCAACAGTAACCACATTGCCCAAAATTCTGGACCACTTCTCACCTTCAAATACCGTATTAATCTTCTTCTGCCAACCGACTGATTTCCTCAATGGAATATTACAATTAATACACCTAACACGACTAATATTCGACATAATGTATATGTACACTATTTTATATTATATTATATTAATTTGTTATGTAGTAAATTATATTATATTGTATTATATTATATTATTTATATATTATATATTATATTAATTATGTTGAATTTGCGAATTACACCAGTTTTTAAATTCCTTTTACATGTATTCACAAATGTTTACAAAATCACTCACACTCAGAAAAAAATGTAAAATCAGTGCGTAAAACATAAGCAAATGTTTTTTATTGTTTCAATAAATGTATAACTTTGTAATGTTACACTATTTTTGTATCACTAACTATACCACTTCTGTATCACTTTTTTATAATACTTTTACCACTCTGCGACATTTACGATTCATTCTCCACGACTGTATTTCAGGAACTGAATACGCGTTGCATGCATCTTTCACGACATGCACATTTTCTCTTTCTCTATTCTGTTTCTTGTCTCTTTTGTTTAGACTCTCCAAGTAGATTCTACAAAACGAACCCCCATTGGCATCCGATACTATTAAAATAAACTCTTCACCTCGCTCACTCATGACTCGATGCATAAGGAACGCGTCATTCGTAACATAAACAGATAAGGGCAGATCGTGCGTTTCTAGAGACTGCCCTACTTTTAATTACGCTTGACACATGATGAAAACCCTATGATATGATATTATTTGCAGGAAGAGAATTCAAGAATCTACCAAGAACGGTCGAGGTGACACTTACTATGTACTGACATCACTTATACACGCAATTAGGTAAAACTTCACCCTTATCAACCGTAAAATGCTATCAGATCAATTGCATTGACTCATTTAAAAAATGTGAAAGTATTTAGAATTGCATATAACACCCATTTAATGAACAAAATATATTCGTCATACGAGTATGCCAAACTTTGCGTACGGGAAGGTAAGAAATATCAGTTTTTGATTTTTGCGACTGCGTTCCACCCTTTCTAAAAATCTGAAAAAATTAGGCATTAATGACCATAGAAAGACGCCAAAACTGTAAAAATATAAATGTTGTAATTTGAAATTTTGACTTCGAAATCGGAATTTTTAATCTTTTTGAATTTTTTAAAATTCAGTTTTGTCATTGAAAATTCTGAAAAAATTCACAAACACGTATGTCAATGGGTAGAATGTCTCTGATTTTTTGTATAGGTTTCTATTCAATGGAACAAAAGTAATGGACCTTAAACTGTAAATTACGTTTCACCCTGTAACTACCCTAGTAGTAGGGGTATCGGGTTGAAACTTTACAGAAATAGTTTTCTTTGAGGAACCTATCGATTGGTGTACCGCAAGTTCAATTTGGTTTGGGGGCACTTTTCGCTATACTTATCCGGCTACACCCTTTAACAAAAATTACATATTTAACTTCTGTAAAAATACTTACTTAAAACATTACATTTTTTATTTATTTTTGTGATTCATTTTGTATTTTTTATTTAAACAACGTATAAAACATGTGTAACTAAGTAAGTAAACAAAGTTATACTTAAATAAATAAACAAAGAAGCCATTTTTTACGAATTAACCACTTTTACGGAAAAAGGGCACATAAACCACTTGCATAAAACTATTAAAGAAAGACACATATCGTTTGCAAATCATGACTTCTGTTTACGAAACGTTTCAAGGATATGGTACTACATCCTTGAAAAAAATGGATTTAATTGCATTACTTTTTATTAAGTTATAATATAATGAAAACTTTGAAATCGATTTACTCGAAATGGCATTTTGGCGTATGTGCCCTTTTTCCATCAAATGCCTCAATTCCTAGCTTTGCCTTATCATCCCATTTCGACTTTCTTGATTGTTCTGGAATTCTAACAAATACTTTACTTCCATAAATTTTCAAGTGTTTAACATCAGGTTTCTTATTAAAAAATATTTCGTACGGTGACTTATTTTCAATTGTGTTGGCTATTGTTCTGTTTTTTAAATAAGCTGCTGCTCTGATAATTTCAGGCCAGTATATTCTATTAACTTTAGCTTCCTTTAATAAGCACCTCGCCATGTCCATGATTGAACGGTTGTATCTTTCAGCAACCCCATTCAACTCGTGCACATATGATGGACACGGAATCATTCGTATACCTATCTGTCTGATGAATTAAAAAATTCTATTGTTCATGTATTCTTTTCCATTATCGCAGACTAGATTTTGAATCTTTTTCTTTGTTAAATTTTCGACTAAATTTACATAATCTATAAAGCAATCATAAGTGTCAGACTTTGTTTTAATACAATATACTTTGGCCAGTTTACTGTAATCATCTATAAACGTAACGAAATACTTTCCATCACTGTTACCAACTGTTGGGTGAGGCCCATTAAGATCAATATGCACAATTTCTAAGATTTCTTTGGCATGAGTCCTGTTGTTTGCAAACGGTAAATTTGCCGTTTTGCTTTCAATACATATGGCACACTTAATATATTCAGATTCTAAATTTCTTGGTAAACCGGTTAGCAATCCATCTTGACATAATTTATTTAAATAGTGAAAATTGACGTGTCCCAATGTTCGATGCCATTTTTCCTTTTCTGTCATATCACTTTTCTTTAACAAATTTGCACTGACTTGTTTGTTATTATTATCAGCTATGAGACTCGATATGTGATATAGATCACCTGTCTTTTTGGCGATTGCAATTAATTCGTTCAACGGATTATAAATTTTCAAGTAATGACCGTAGGACACAATCTTATTATTCTTTTGTGTTACTTTTGAATAACTAATGAGATTCTTTTTCATATCTTTAACATAAAAAACACTGCAAAGCGTTACTCTTACATCACTTCCATAAACTTGAAAAATAACGTTAACTTTGCCTACTTTTGTTGCTTTCAATACATGACCATCTCCTAACTTGACCTCTACTGGTTTTTTTAACTCTACGTATTCATCAAAAACATTATCTGCATTTACTATATGGTCTGTGCAACCGCTATCGACGATCCAACTTATCAAATTTTCCGAACCTAAGCTAACCTCACTATTTACCTGTGACTCATTTACTTCAGTTATGAACGCATTTCCTTGTGGGTTGTGTTCGTTTCGATCTTGATAGTTCGTCCAAGAATTCGCTGCTCCTCGACCTCTGCTTCTGCCGCGTACGTAGTATGCATAGTTGCCGTCATAGCTGCCGCCGGACGACTGCCTCGTCCGCGGCCATTTTGCGCCGCTCCACGTGGGCATGTTGATTTCATGTGCCCGGCCTCGCCGCACGTGAAGCACTTTCCACGTATGTCTGTCGAGAAAACGCTCGACGATTGTTGTCCCTTGGTTTTTCTTTCTTCAATAGCTTTTAACTTGATCTTTGACATTAGATATTCGACAGTTCTTTCTTTTTCCGGTATCACATCTATCAAATCTCCAATGTGACTATGCGACGACGGCAGAGCTCTCAGCACGTATCTCAACTTTTCATCTTCGGTGATTGTACCTCCAGCAGATTTTAGTTCAATGCAGGACTTCTTGAATTCGTCGAAAAATGACGTCGGTTCTTCAAAGTCTTTTAACTTAATTTTTTCTAAGTTGTTTCGACACACAATTTGAAGTGAAGTTGACGTTCTTAGATACAGTTCATCAAACTTGTTCATTATCTTGTATGCGGAATCCAAATCTTCAATGTACTCGAGCTGCTTGTTTGTTATAGAACTATATATTTAGTTCATCGCTTTTACGTCTTTGGAATTCCATTCCACTTCTGAGTCAGCGGTCCCTTTCGTGGCCACTCTTTCTCTCGTGGCTGTTTCCTTGCATTTTTTGTATTCCAAGAACTTCAAAATTCTCTTTTTCCAGCTGGGGTATTCAGATCCATCAAAAATTGGTATAACCATATCGTCTACTTTTACAAACGACATCTTATTCTTCTTACTTTCTGTAGTTCTCGTTTTCACCTTTATAGTACTTTTTCACCAGTTCTGTTTTACACCACAACTACACTTTCCTCGACCACGTGTCTGCTACCATGTGGGAATAATTAGTGAAGGCCGCTTTAATACTGGTATAAAAGGAAGTTTTATTAAAGAAAAGATATTGCGTCAACCACGTCTCGAGACCAACAACGGAAAGAACAGTTTACATGGTTAGGTACAGATGTCGCCACGCGTAACGGAAGAAGATCAAACGTACTATATACTTAACAATTTTTTTTAAAAATTATTTCAGTTTAAAAAATAATTTTTTTTAACCATTTTTGTGCAATTATTTTAAACAAATGCAGTTTTTTAACATCGGGCGCGATTTTAAAAATCTGAAAAATAGGGGAATATAGTTCTATCCTTCCCCTTGATGGACTAATTTTCAAAAATGTGAACATTTTAAAATTGGCCTTGTGAAAATTGCCGAAAGTTGGCGCTGCTCGCAGCGGCCAAGTGCTATTCTTATACAGTTTTCTCGAATATGGTAAGTATTTGTAAGAAACTGAAGAAGGTGTTACGTGCCGACTACTTTTTCAAATTTAAGGATACTGACAATTGTGTTGGAAAACTCTTATAAAAACGCTCGCTTAAATATTAATGCGGACTTGGCTACGGTTTTCCTTGAACTGCCCTCCTGAGTTGTCCAGGGTAGACCCCTCCACCCTGGTCCCAATGTCTTCCACGAATTTCTATCAGTCCAACAATTGCCAGATGGCCCTCTCGTATCTCTCCAGCGCGACACCTTCCTCACGTACGCCGCTGTACCGCGAACACCACAAGGCACAGCCCGCCAATCTTACAATTGATTCAACCATTGCGTGTTATGGGAATATCTCTCAGTCAATAGTCAATTATCTGTGAAAATTCTTAACAGTTACAATTTAACCCAGCTTAAAGCCTGTCACGCCACAGCAACTTTTCTCATGCAAGATTATCGACAACAATGTTCCAACGCCGTGCGACGTTCTGAGAACGCTTGATGTGATAAGTAATTCGAAACCTAAGCATTGTAGTAGACCATTTATATTGTTCTTTCTTCTAAATTTTCTTTACACCATCATTGACAACTGATTCAACCATTACGTGTTATGGGAGTCTCCCTCGATCAATTGTCAATGATCTACAAACCGAATTATAATAATAATTAAATGTAAGTCGTTACGCCACTGCATTTTGCCGTGCAAGAATCTTATAACGCCGTCAACATTCTTAGAACGGAGGATGCGATAAACTCAAGCCACGTGAGGCTGGGAACGGTCCGAGGCGACGATGTGTAGTCTCCGTGTGCATGAGGTGCGGAGTCAGCAATTTTGGCACTCTTTGTTCAAAGGCCCAAGTGCTCGGGCCTGCCCTGCGTTCGTTCGTGGCAGTCAGCTAGCAAGTCTCGTGGTGCGCAGTTGTTCTGTCCGAGGGACATCGCTATTTGTTTAAAATAAGCGCTTGAGCTAGGGTTCCACCGTGCAATAATAACGTAGAAAGACTCAGTTCCCTTGTAAAGACTATATAATTACCTATCATCTTGTTCAAAATTTACCATTTAAGGCAGTCGCCTGACAAATCGCATAGTGCGTGGACGTTCTGTCCGAGGGACATCGCTATTCGTTTGGAAATAGTGACAATGGCTATTTATTCGAAGAATAAATAAATATTTTAATACGAATAAATATTTTATTCAAAATACTTGGCGCTGCTCTCTGAAAAAAATGTTAATTGTCTTAGTTAATAAATAAAACAAGACCAGATAGCACTGAAACAAGAAAGAAAGAAAAAGATTTTAATGCAATTTATACATATTTATTCAGTTTAGCAACACCAATTTGGAGAGCAGCGTCAAGTATTTTGAATAAAATATTTATTCGTATTAAAATATTTATTTGTATAAAAATATATCTGCTTAATACAATTTAATATATTTATTTCTTTGAATAAATAGCCATTGTGATAATTAGCGCAATTTATGTATATCATTAGTTTTGTAAAGCTATTAATTTACGACAATGTTTTTAAATGGGATTCTTTTTGATGGGTATTAATTTACGACAATGTTTTTAAATGGGATCCTTTTTGATGGGATTATATACTTGGCGCTCTTTTCTGTACCTTTTTTTAAATAAAAAATTTTAAAAAAATAAAACCGACTCCAAAAAAAAAAATAAAACTAAAAAATAAAAAATAATTTTTTCCGTATTTAATCTACGACCCTCATATTTTTTAAATCTGTGCCAAATTTACGCAGTGCAAATGATGAGGCACCGACTTAAAAAATATGAGAGTCGTAGATTGAATACGGGAAAAATTATTTTTTATTTTTTAGTTTCATTTTCTTTTTTTTTTTGAAGTCGGTTTTAATTTTTTTAAAATTTTTTTATTTTTAACTTTTTAGTTTAATATATATTGACACAACATGCTGAGAAGATATGCGCGTACATACATAAACTAATAATAATTAAGTGACAATAGTCTTTATTATTAACTATAACTGGCAAAATATTGGGCCAATGTTGATGCAGTATAGGACAGGACCACCAGGACATTGCCCTCTTTCGAATAAAAAAAGATCATCAAAATCGGTCCATATGCTGAGGAGTTATGAGCGGACAAACATAAAAAAAACATACATACGGATCGAATCCATAACCTCCTCCTTTTCGAAGTCGGTTAAAAAGGTAATTTTGTGGGGATCCATTCTACTGTATAGGTGACTATTAGTCTAGTGAAATTAGACGGAAATATGGGAATAATTCCCACCAAGCTATAGTGCCTATACGAGGTATAGTGACTTAGGTGTGAAGTCCCTCAGCGGGGTGCTACCCGACACACTGCTGCGTACTGTGCTCCGATGGAAAGATGAAACTCGAAATGTCAGGGGGGCGAGAGGGGTTCTTCGCCCCCACCGCCTCACTCTCTCGCGCGACACTCCTCAAATCCCCACTCTTAGGTTCTTAGCGGCACACGCTGCATAGTCGTATGATGCCCGTATCTACGGGGGATTACCGAATTGATTCCACAAAAGTCAGTTATTACCGAATATGTGACAAATAAGGAAATTTATAGGTATATTATACCTATAGTGGTTAACACTATGAGTCGTCTACGCAATTTATTTAATAGTGATCATATTATATTTAGTCGTGATGGAATATATCCTACGCCAGAGTTGGGCAAAATGCCCTAGTAGCATTTTTGTTGGCCAACGGTAGCCAACAGTTGGGAGGTGGTTAGTAGTTTCGCCTACAAACCTCCTTTACAGGGCCCAACCGTTGAATGTTGCATTTGCATCCCGACGATTTGCCTATGGTTGGGAATCAGTTGGGTGGTGGTTAGTAGTTTCACCGACAAACCCCGTCTATTGGGCCAACTGTTTAATATTGCACTCGTCTTCCGGTGATTTGTCTACGAATAACCAATTTTGGGCCAACTAATAATGCCCTACAGAAATACATTTAGTTAAAGATAATAAAAGCAAATATATAGGTTAGGATGCAAATAAAATCATATCACAAAATAATTGAAAAAATTTTGAACCCACACTGTCTACACATTTTATAAAGACTGTGTGGGGGAAGATAGGGTTGAGAGGAACGGGTGATGTCGACAGTCACTGGACGCAAGCCGTCTCGCGAGCGAAATGTTCTCGTCCGTCATTTTGTACATTGTTTAAGGCTACGGTTATACTGGATTTTAGACCATACATATATGAAGAGAAATGGTTTAAAATGAGTCTTCCTTGCTAATTCACAGATGTGAATAGATTGCGTTTTATTTATCTGAGGCGTTTACAAAAATACGCGACGCGTGTCTCGATGCCAGAGAAGTGCCGTTTATTCCAGCGCACCGCTGCCCTAAGCTCCCGAGCCTTCCCGAGGCTCGCGGAAGATTGTAAGTACTGAATGCCTACGCCGACGAATACTTATGGCCGTAGTCACAATGGACGCGATTTCACACGAGGCGAGAATCGTGCGATATTAATTATTTCTTTTTTCTTTCTTTCGTCCACTGTGACCACGGCCATATTCGTCGGCATAGGTATCCAGTACTTACAATCTTCAGCGAGCCTCGGGAAGGCTCGGGAGTTTAGGGACGCGGTGCGTTGGAAGAAACGGCACTTCTTCTTTGGCACCGAGACGGAGACACGTGTCGCAAGCTACGGATGACCAAGGTATTCGTCCATGTTCGTACGTATACGATAATCGTAGTTTCAAAAAATGTTTAAAGTTATTTAATTCGAAGAGTTATCTGGTGATGGTGGACTAAGTGTTGTGAGGGACGAGTGGCTCACTCCACGAAAGAAAGAATGCTTGTGGCCGCCCTACAAATTGATGTCGAAATTCAACAAGTGCCTGACAACAGGAACGCTGCCTGATGAAAATTGGAAGGTTTATGCTATAAAACGTATATTTTGCGAAACAGGTGAGTTCGTGATTTTCTTAAAATTACTTATAGTAGCAGTGCACTAATCTATTTAGGCGCAAACAAGTTACATGCACACTGACTTTTCATTTTTATATATTATATGTAAATTTATATTCTAATACAATTCATAAATGTTTATTAGAACTTTGTGAAGGTTTTGATTTACATGAATGTAATCATTTTTTGCGTGGAAATACAAGTAAAAATTATTTTACAGATGATTTGATAAAAGCACGCGAAAAGTGTAAGAAAGCAGAAAGTAATTCGGAAATATTAACTGAGGCAGAAGAGAATGGAAAAAAGAAGAGGAAGAGAAAAGTTATAAATTACGATACTGATGACAAATCTAATCAAGAAACTGAAAAACAAATAAAAATCAAATACCCAGTTCCCCAAAAAATATGTTATAGGTATGTAGTCAAATTCAACACTGCTATTTTATAACAATGGATAATATGCGTAACATACATATCAATATTTTATGTTATATGTATAGATCCCCTACTTATTGAGCCAGTATTGGAAGCCACAGCGCTTACATCATGTACGAACGAGTGTAATGTTGGTAAGTACGTACACAGAAACTTATTTTGAATGGTATATACAATAAAATTATATAATTGTGAATTTTGAAGAGCACATAATAAAATTATGCCTGTAATAGGTATGTTGCATACAGTAAACTTCATAATATTGTTAATAAAATTAATATTTTTTGTTAATTATTATTATCACTTCTAATATGCCTATATGTTTCCTTTTGTACACTGTTGTACTATAGATTCTCCGCTGTTGACACATAAAACTACCAGTGCAGGATTACTTGTGCAAGATTTTAATAGTGGTAAGAATCGATATTTATACTTCATAACAGTGCAATAAATTATTTTAAATATGTTTTAAGTATTCCTATTTCTTTGCTGCTTTTTAGATTCTGCATTACTATTACCTTATAGCCTGTCTAATCCAGAAGAATTAGATGCCCCACCTTTTAATAGTAAGTACACATACTAAGAATGTTATTAAAATTCCAGACGTAAGCGATATTTCTGTTTACATTTTTAACTAAAAATTCGAGTTTTCTATGACGTTCTATATAGAATTACTAAATTTTCAAAATTGATAGTACATGAATTAATATTGTTACGTTTTCGCGTTGGCATAATATAAGTTTAATGTGTAATAACAGAATGTGAACATCAACAAGGATAACAGTAATTAAATAACAGTAATTAATCAGATAGAGGTGTTCGGGACTACGTCTGCTCGCAATGGCGTCTGTATCTCAAGTCACAGCTTGACAGGCGATCGATCAGATCGCCTTCTTCTCGCTGTCTCTTGTCTTCGTCGCGAGCATCATCGGGCCATGGATTCCATCCATAGGGTGTTCGCAACAATATGATACAATATTTGGCAGATCCTTTCACTCCAACAACGGAAAGAACACAAAGTTCCAATTTGGAAAAAATCAATGCTAGTTTAGGTAAATATCATTTTGTTTATAATACATACATAGTGCTGCGCTTTGTGATGCACACTCTCGATGATTATGCATCACTATAGTTTACAAAAGTAGATAATAAAAAAAAAGTTTAGTTAGACAGTACAACACATTTAAACAATTTTTTGTATTTAAGATGTGATTACTAAATACCTTGGAGATATCAAACATGAAATAAAGGAATTAAAGCAAACACAAGATGACATCTCATTGAAACTATCGTCTACTTCTTATGCACAAGCTTCTTTGCCACAAAACATATCTATACCGTTAAAGGAAATAGAGGATCTCAACAACATAGAAACTTGCTTGAACGATGAGGAAAACAAGGAGATGTTGGTATGTTATTTCAATTTCTTTATTTATGTAACTAAAAGTATCAAGTCAATATTTTAGTACTAATGTGCCATTCTCTAATTTTTCGATATTGAAAATAAAAGGTATTTTGTTGCAAGAAAATTATTTAAGCTATATAGGTGGCAATAAAACTACTACAATCGTGAGAAGAATACTTGAAAGAGTTTTTACCAACCCTTTTGCAACTCAGTGTAATTGGACTGGAAAAAATAAAAAACACAAATTGAAAGATTTACGTTTAATAGTAGTCATTTTAGGTACGTTAAAATATAGGATAAAGTTGTTAGTACTTCGTATTCTCTTGCTTCAAAGGGTATACATATAATCTGGCTTGCTCCGCGACAGGCGGAGACATCACCAACCTTTGGTTTCAAAGTATATCCATAACAATCTAATTTATTATTTACTGTTGCTCATTAGAATCATATAAAAAAGTTTTTGACGCGGCTGCGAAATGCAACATATATTCTGGTCGCTGCAGTCGGATGTATTATATGACTAATGATAATGATTATATGTATTACAGGTGCTGTACGTAGAAACAAAGTGGCGGAAAAAGCAAGCAATGCAGAAATAACTGATGTTATCACAAGCTGGTTTAGGTTTGCAAAGGATAGGGATGGAGGCAGAGAGCAGAGAAGAGGAAACTGAAAACAGTAACTCTTTACAACAGTATTCTGGTCTATCAAAAAGAACAAAAACGCGGCATCGGATTGTAACAAAGGCTAAAATTAGACGAGAACTACAGATCAATGTTGATTCCACATGTACGTCTAATAATAATTCGTATTTAGGGTCATCATTGTATAATGGAAGCGATGTGGTCTCTTCTAATGATTCAGGTGACATTTGCTAAAATTATTAAAACCACATCATCAATTTTTACCAAAAGATTCAAGGACTTTATTACAAACGCCAACAAATATCAATGTTGTACAATGTAGTGGTGGTGCATACAAATATTTCGGACTTTTAGTAAATATACTAGAAAGAGCTTCATCCGGATTAATTGAAATAAATTATCCAATAATGGATATGAAACTGTCACAATTGCAAATCGAAAGAAATTCATTTCTATCTGTAACTATTAATGTGGATGGTTTGCCAGTACAATCTAGTACAACTAATTCTTTTTGGCCTATTTTATGTGTGTTAGACCAGAGTGTGAATAAAGAACCTTTTATTGTAGGACTTTACTATGGTGCATCTAAGCCAAACGATGCTAATAGTTATCTTCGTCCCTTTGTTGATGAATGTATTGATTTGGAAAATAACGGTATTATAATAAATGACAAAAAGTATGCTTTTCGAGTGAGCTGCATAACAGCTGATGCCCCTGCGAGAGCCTTTTTAAAGTGTATCAAGTCACATAATTCTCTTCACGCTTGTGAAAAATGTACGCAAGAAGGTACATTCCTTGACAGAACTACGTGGCAATATACTTCGAACTCGAATCTTAGAACTGACTTAGGCTTTAATAATGAAAAATATGAACATCACCAGATAAAAAAAACTATTCTTACAGAACTTGATATAGGATTAGTGATGCAGGTGCCATTAGATTATATGGACTTAGTGTGTTTAGGTGTGATGAAAAAACTTATTGGTGTTTGGATTGATAAGGGGCCAAAGAAATGTAGGTTGAATTTTTTAAAAGTATGTAGAATATCAGAAAAATTGGAAAAAATTAAAAAAAAGCATTACCCAACAGAGTTTTCTAGGCGACCACGTCATATGCATTTGTTTAAACATTGGAAAGCAACAGAATTTCGATCTTTTCTTCTATACCTAGGCCCTGTTGTTTTAGCAAACATCCTACCACAAAATTTGTATGAACATTTTTTAGTATTGCATTGCGCAATTTATGTATTATGTAGCGATTTTAGTGTAAACTCTGAATGGCGACAATATGCCGATAATTTGTTACATTGTTTTGTTGAGAACATCCCGATCTTTTACGCCAAAGAACTTCTAGTATACAATTTTCACAATCTTTTACATTTAACAGCTGATGCTACAAATTTTGGCAAGCTAGATAACTTCTCTGCTTTCCCTTTCGAAAATTTTATGACTAAAATCAAAAGAATGGTCCGATCCCACAACCACCCGCTAGAACAAGTAGTTAAAAGATTAGGTGAATTAAAATCTATCCGCGAATTGTCACCAAGATTAAGAGTGGTAAAAAAGAAAAACAAAATAGTTAAAGTAATTTTAGATGGCATTTATATTATAAACATTAATTCATGCTTTAATACAAAATGCGGAGATATTGTTGTTATAAAGGCAATTGAAGAAATCACTGGTAGTTCCTTTTATAAATTTAAATGCGAGTACTTTTTATATAAGACTGACTATTATAAGGAACCTATAGAAAGCAGTCGTATAGGTATATTGAAAGTTAGTCGTAAAAAAGAAAAATATATTTGTTCGTCAGATTTAAATAAGAAATGCTTATTGTTACCTAATTTTAAAGAGAATAATAATGATGAAAGCTTTATTTGCATTCCTTTTGCTAGTGTGACGCTCTGTAATTATAATTATAAACTTTTATAAAAGTTGTACGAATATCATTTATAATAAATATCTTAATATTATGCATGTACAGGCAGATACTTTTTAATTTTACCAGTTGAAATTCTAACGTTTTCCCATTACCTATAAATAGTAAGTATAATTCAAAATCCAACCGTGTGCCTACCGTTGGATTACTATTACATATAGTACAGTAGGCCCTACAAATAGTTGGGCAACAGTGGGAAAACCTACTTTGGCCCTCTGTTGTTGGCCCAACCTGAAAAAAAAGTGCCAAACCTAACTGTTGGCCAACAAATATTATGTTCGTGGCCCAACTGTATGCCAACCAAAAATGCTACTAGGGCAGCTTGCCTAGGCTTGCCTCGTTCGGGGTACACAGGACGAAAAATCTAAATTTTTCAAGTCTATACGCAAATGGTCCACAAATGGCACTGCAGGGGGTTGTCCTAGCCACGGGGTACCAGGTGGCCAACTTTTTGACACGCGTCGGTGGACAATCACTCTGTATTGGTAAACGGGATGACTCGGAGGGTTGAGCTGTATGTTTATTTAGCTAACTATGTAGCACACCATCTTTACGACTGCGGAGTGGGCTAAGTTAAGCACAGAAGTTGGTGAAGAAAGATACAATGGCACTTTCGACCCCTCCGCATGCGTCATTCATGCGCGCTCAGCCTGCTCAGCGTATACGCATTCAGGTGTGGCCCCGGCTTTATACGACTCAAGCGCAAGAAATAAAACGAGACGTAGAAGAGGTAAAATACGTATCCACAACAGTAGACATTTGGTCCGGCCGTAGGCGAAGTTTTATAGGAATAACAGTTCATTGGATTGATTTTGCAACTTACAAAAGAAAATCTAGAGCATGGGCATGTCGCAGATTTATGGGGGTGCACGACAACGAACGTATAACCGAATTATTAAAGAAAATACATGCCGAGTATATTGCAGATACCTGCGAAATTGTTGCTACTACAACTGATAATGGGAGCAATTTCGTTAAAGCGTTTAGAATATTTGGCGTCCATCCTGACTGTATTGAACAAGAAGACGAATTTGATTTGTACGATAGTGATGCTGCTAGTTCGGATCATGAAACGCCAGAGGAAGATATTGTTAGTACAGACAACGACGAAGAATATATTATTCCGAATTCTCCAGAAAAAATGTTACCCTTACATTTGCGATGCTGTTCGCATACACTGAGTTTAATTGCAACTGTTGACGCCAATAAGGTATTGGCAGGAAACGATTCACCACTCTCAAGTATGCACGGTCAGGTATTGAAGAAATGCAACAGTTTGTGGAAAAAAGCAAGTTATCCCAAGTCTGTTGAAATAATTCAGGACATTCTCGGCCATGCACTCAGTAAACCTGGTGATACTCGCTGGAATAGTTTATATGATTCCTTAACACAAATTTTAAGTATTAAGGGAAAATCTGCTACACTCCACAAAGGTTTGGGCTTAAAAAATAATTTTAAAGACCTAGAATTTATTTACATTCAGGAATATTTATCGTGTGCGAAACCTGTAGCAGACGCATTAGATATTCTTCAAGGTGAAAATAACACATATTATGGTATTTTGTTACCGACTTTATTAGCCCTTAGAAAAAATTTACAAAAATTGAATGAAAAGAACTTTGTATTCTGTAAACAGCTTTGCGAACTTTTCTTGGAAAGTGTTGAAACACGTTTTATTAATTTTTTCAATGTTACAAGCCCTGAAGCGGAGAATGCAGTAATAGCTGCGTTGTCATACCCTAGATTTAAGGGGGTAGACACGTCACGTGGTCTGGCCGCCGAGGCCGGTCGGTATTACAGCAGATTTTTTCTGCACAGAAATGGTAATACCCATAGATACGCGACTGCCTGTGCACGCGAGAGGGAGCTGTTTGCTATTTCCATATTTTATTTTGAATGTGGAAAGAAATTCCCAGCTGTTGCGTTGTACTTTTTAAACAGAAAGTCTGCTGGTACTGTAAACGTAGAAAATTCATTGTACATTTGCTTGAAATGTGCTTATGCTACAATATTCTACGTTGGCAGTAAGGAATTATAAGTGAAAAGGAAAAATACATGAGGGCATGTCTCCAGAAAATGAAGTTTGTTAGGATAGGCATTTTTTAATTAGCAAAACACTGAAACAGAACATGAAATACACATCCTATGCAGAAAACTGTTATGAACAAACATATATAAAATTGTGTTTGATGTTGAATTCAACGCGTGATTATTTTGTGGCCCCTCCTCGAAGTGACAGAAAATATAACCTATGTATATGCTATATGACAATAAATGTTTAGCGGCTATTTCGTTCTATTACGCTACATTTGTGAACTTTTCATCATCCTTCCGCAACATTATTATTACGCCGCAACGGTATCTTTAGGAAATCGGGTATGGCTTATAGGTTATATTTTCTGTCATTTGGAGGAGCGGATTTTCTGTCCTCGAAGTGACAGAAAATATAACCTATACGTTATACCCGATTTCCTAAAGATACCGTTGCGGCGTAATAATAATGTTTCGGAAAGATGATAAAAAGTTTACAAATGTAGCGCAAAAGAACGAAATAGCCGCTCAACATTTATTGTCATATAACCTATATTATATAGGCTCTACTAATCATATCGATGGCTTAGTACACACATATTGTATGTCCACTTTTTATGAAATTTGAGTTTTTATATGCAACAAATAGTGCTTGACTGTTTCTTTATGCTGTATAAAAATCACATTTTTATCTTTTCTATAAATTTATCAAAAATAATATTTTTGTTTATTGTATGTCCATGCCAGAGGACGAAAATATTCTTGGAAAATGTGACAATAAATAAATTTTTTTAAAAAAGTCTTCCTATATCTATCGCGACGAAAAAAGATCTTCTGTATCTTCCAACGGAATTATTCTTCATTACTACAAGGCATTTATCAATAGCATACCATTAGCAAAATCACAACGTAATGTAATTCCAACACCCATGGACATTGACAAAAATGAAAACTACGAAAATGAATAATGCGAAAATGAAAGGGAATAATTATTTTTTTATTCCTGTTACTTTCAAAATAAATATAATATTGAAGTGAGATTATTTCCAGTTATTATTCCTTTCGTTCATTTGTATACAATATCATTCAGTATACTATGTCCTCCTCTGTACTTGGTTACATATAGCATGTCCAATGTCCATCTTCGAAGTATTGTTATGGAATTATTATTATAATTTTGCAGATTCTAACTTATACTACTAATTACACATTTTCAGTGATACCTATATTACATATATATAATAATACAATAATGCAAAAAGTATTTATTTAATTATAAAGTACCATTGAATGTTTGAACCTGTTTTTCTCAAAACACGCTAAAAGTGGACATACAATATGTGTGCGCTAAGCCATCAATGTACAATAGGAAAAATTTATTTGCAGGTTATTCCGTTGTTGCTCTAACTGTCTCAATTACTATAACATAAATACGACAGCGATTTCAAGTGATGTACGCGTTACGGTAAAAGCTTTAGTAAATGTATTCATTCCCAGCAGTTCCTAGTCAATGTATGCGTAAAATGCATACAGGGTGTCCCAAAAATGTCGGAGTTCCTTGACCGGGGTGATTCAGGGGGTGATTTGAAACAACTTTTTCCTTAGCGAAAATATTGTCCGAAGCTTCGTTAACGAGATATTAACAAAAAACACCCGACCAATCAGAGCGCGCGCTTTCCGCCCGAGCTCCCGCGGTAGCGTTGGCTACACGGTAGGCGGCTGCGCTTGTACTACGAACAAGCAAGTGGCATGCATCGAAGGAAACTGCGTCACACATTTTTTTCTTAAAGCAGAATCTTAAATAATAATTATTTGAAGCGAGATGACAAGAAATTCGTAAATTTCGTTTTCAAATAACGCATAAATGACAAGGTAATGTAACAGAAAGTGTACGACAAGTGATCGTAATTCGTTATTGAGGTAAAAATCCGTAGTTTAATAACGGCCAACACAACTAAATTTAAAAAATAATATTAGGTGTATGAATAAATTCTTTCCGACTGGATTTACATAATATTCGTAAGCTGCCAGAAAAATGGCAAAAGGTAATTAATAATAGGGGAAATTATTTTGATGATTGAGTCGCTTTCATATTTTTTAAATCAAATAGTTATTGTACCCCAAAATCGGAAAGAATTTATTT
Source organism: Andrena marginata (assembly GCA_963932335.1). Taxonomy (NCBI): domain Eukaryota; kingdom Metazoa; phylum Arthropoda; class Insecta; order Hymenoptera; family Andrenidae; genus Andrena; species Andrena marginata. Next base: position 22,683,776 of record OZ010662.1, read on the forward strand.
CTACACCTAATAATCACCAATAAATTAAATAAAACTCACCCCTTCGGACATTCCTTTCCTTCCTTTTCGGAAACCTATGTCACTGGGTCACTGTACCGATCCTGGTCATCGGTGGACGAAAAGATTTATGGTAGGGTAGCGCCCAGTGCTCAGCTGATCGCAGGTATTCGCAAGACACCACCCGAAGGTAAGGGTCGCAACGTCAAGTGCGTCCGGGTTAATGTACCGAATATTCACTTCACTGCACTGCTACTAACACTGATCACTTAATTTATTTTTCATGGAACGTCTTGTTCCTACGTTATAAAAATTGGTGGCCCCGAACCGGGCCGATTACCCATATCACTGCCTCGCGTCATCATCAACCCCGTCGAGCATAATTTTGACGCCAAACGCCGAATCGTACCCTTGCTTGGGGTTTGGATGCGCGGGTATTCCAGTGCCAACGCTCGCACAGTAGCACTTGCGTCTCCGTTGTTCCGGGCGTACACCCAGAACATCGCGTAATAATCTTCAGCTGAGTACATTTCTGGGACGAGATTACTAGTTGACTGAGAGGATTTTTTCCCAAGCAACTTCGTCTACCCCCAAGTAGTTTCTCTCGTTCCATTATGAGTTTACTCCCACCAGGACAAGAGGCTTTAGATAAAAAGAAGCCAGCACATTTTAGAAACACACGTGTTTTGCAGAAGTGCAACGAACGAACCATCCTACACTTTCACAAGAGCCCGCGCTCCGTCCTTTTACTGCCAATGTACCCATTGCTTAGAGATAGACAGCAGACACCACGTGTTTCGGTTCGAAAGGGTCCGAAGAGACGAGAATCAGAAAATCTTCGAATTGTTAAAACGGAGAAAAGGCATACCATTCCTGTTTCCGTTTTCCGATGCCCTGAGTTCACGTTTGCTACGAGGCGGAACCAGTTAAGCCATAAATTACCCAAAACTGTAGGAAATCGTTCTCTATCGCCGACTCGCGGGACAATACGGTCATAAACCGCGCCCCTAGCGAAATGCTCTGGCCCATTAGCCTGATTAATTTTTGGGAACTAACAATTAAAAAGTATTATTCAACATTAATACGGCTCGCGAAGAGACACGGTAAGAAAGAGAGCATCTAGTTCGCTGACTGCGCGTAGTCCCGCCTGCTTCGTCCTACTTTCAAATTAAAGACGGATCCCTTATCTTTCGAGTATAAACACGCGCTCGAATTTTAAAACAAAAGCATGCGTCGACGTATTCGGTGCGAGAGACGGTGGGCTTGAAGTCCGTTAGATTAGAGCCAATCGGACTTCAAGCCCACCGTCTCTCGCACCGAATACGTCGACGCATGCTTTTGTTTTAAAATTCGAGCGCGTGTTTATACTCGAAAGATAAGGGATCCGTCTTTAATTTGAAAGTAGGACGAAGCAGGCGGGACTACGCGCAGTCAGCGAACTACATGCTCTCTTTCTTCCCGTGTCTCTTCGCGAGCCGTATTAATGTTGAATAATACTTTTTAATTGTTAGTTCCCAAAAATTAATCAGGCTGATGGGCCAAGCATTTCGCTAGGGGCGCGGTTTATGACCGTATTGTTCCACGAGTCGGCGATAGAGAACGATTTCCTACAGTTTTGGGTAATTTATGGCTTAACTGGTTCCGCCTCGTAGCAAACGTGAACTCAGGGCATCGGAAAACGGAAACAGGAATGGTATGCCTTTTCTCCGTTTTAACAATTCGAAGATTTTCTGTTTCTCGTCTCTTCGGACCCTTTCGAACCGAAACACGTGGTGTCTGCTGTCTATCTCTAAGCAATGGGTACATTGGCAGTAAAAGGACGGAGCGCGGGCTCTTGTGAAAGTGTAGGATGGTTCGTTCGTTGCACTTCTGCAAAACACGTGTGTTTCTAAAATGTGCTGGCTTCTTTTTATCTAAAGCCTCTTGTCCTGGTGGGAGTAAACTCATAATGGAACGAGAGAAACTACTTGGGGGTAGACGAAGTTGCTTGGGAAAAAATCCTCTCAGTCAACTAGTAATCTCGTCCCAGAAATGTACTCAGCTGAAGATTATTACGCGATGTTCTGGGTGTACGCCCGGAACAACGGAGACGCAAGTGCTACTGTGCGAGCGTTGGCACTGGAATACCCGCGCATCCAAACCCCAAGCAAGGGTACGATTCGGCGTTTGGCGTCAAAATTATGCTCGACGGGGTTGATGATGACGCGAGGCAGTGATATGGGTAATCGGCCCGGTTCGGGGCCACCAATTTTTATAACGTAGGAACAACACGTTCCATGAAAAATAAATTAAGTGATCAGTGTTAGTAGCAGTGCAGTGAAGTGAATATTCGGTACATTAACCCGGACGCACTTGACGTTGCGACCCTTACCTTCGGGTGGTGTCTTGCGAATACCTGCGATCAGCTGAGCACTGGGCGCTACCCTACCATAAATCTTTTCGTCCACCGATGACCAGGATCGGTACAGTGACCCAGTGACATAGGTTTCCGAAAAGGAAGGAAAGGAATGTCCGAAGGGGTGAGTTTTATTTAATTTATTGGTGATTATTAGGTGTAGAAATAAATTCTTTCCGATTTTGGGGTACAATAACTATTTGATTTAAAAAATATGAAAGCGACTCAATCATCAAAATAATTTCCCCTATTATTAATTACCTTTTGCCATTTTTCTGGCAGCTTACGAATATTATGTAAATCCAGTCGGAAAGAATTTATTCATACACCTAATATTATTTTTTAAATTTAGTTGTGTTGGCCGTTATTAAACTACGGATTTTTACCTCAATAACGAATTACGATCACTTGTCGTACACTTTCTGTTACATTACCTTGTCATTTATGCGTTATTTGAAAACGAAATTTACGAATTTCTTGTCATCTCGCTTCAAATAATTATTATTTAAGATTCTGCTTTAAGAAAAAAATGTGTGACGCAGTTTCCTTCGATGCATGCCACTTGCTTGTTCGTAGTACAAGCGCAGCCGCCTACCGTGTAGCCAACGCTACCGCGGGAGCTCGGGCGGAAAGCGCGCGCTCTGATTGGTCGGGTGTTTTTTGTTAATATCTCGTTAACGAAGCTTCGGACAATATTTTCGCTAAGGAAAAAGTTGTTTCAAATCACCCCCTGAATCACCCCGGTCAAGGAACTCCGACATTTTTGGGACACCCTGTATAACCTAACCTACAATCGTCCGAAAATGCATATATTGACTGCATCACGCTTTTACTGTCGCTCGTGTATCCAGCTAACGCCTCAGTTTTGCTATGATTCCACGTTCGCAGTCCTCCCGAGTAGGCGCCATCTCGTATGCACTAGCTCAACTAAATTTGTCACGTGACTTGCTCTGTATTATCGCCAATATGGCGGAACTCGTATTTGGGAATGCAATCACGAGAATACGCTTTTCGTCCTTATATGAGCAGATTTTGAGCTGGGTGAGGTCTCATTTGAAAGAGGAAGGTTCAGTGCAGCGCGCTCTGGTCATCGTTTGAGTCACAAAACTCTTTTAGTGACCTAAAACTACTTGGATTCATGCGGGTGTATTTTGTCGACTTTTGCTCTACTTTCAACACTCATATTATTAGATATCAACACAATCTCGTCGAACCATGACCAAAGCGCGCTGCACTGAACCTTTCTCTTTCGAATGAGACTTCACCCAGCCCAAAATTCGCTCATATAAGGACAAAAAGCGTATTCTACTAAACCCATGTTTCGGGCCAGATTGTGTCGGTATACAGCGCGCTGCATTACCCGTGTCTACCCCCTTAAAACCAGATGGTTTGTGTGTGTAGATCCAAAAAATCATGAAATATTTAAAAATCTATTTATCACAGCTGTAGCAAGAGAATTTATACAGCAACCAATTACTAATACAAGAAACGCCCATAGCAAGTCGAAGGAAGATGACTTTTATAATTTCGAGTCAGGTTCCGATAATGTTTTCGAACACAATCATCCAAGATTCAAAGCCAATCTTTTGATTACCCAGTATTTTACCGAGGAAAGTGGAGATATAGAATTACTTGAAAGATACCCACAAATAAAAAGTATTTTCATAAAATATAACACGCCTCTACCTTCCTCGGCGCCAGTGGAAAGACTTTTTTCATTTGCAACTATAACTAATACTCCTAAAGCCAATAGGTTATCAGACTCTATGTTTGAGAAAAGGGTGATATTAAAAGCCAATTTAAATTATCAAAATTAATAAACGAACAACTACTTGAATAATTATATTGTTTCCTTTTATATAATTAAATTATATATTTTATGTTTACCTTACATATTATCATTTATTTTTGGTTTATATTTTAGTTTATATTTTAGTTTATATCTTAGTTCATATTTACAATTAATTTTTGTATATTCCACGATACAATATTAATATATGTACATATAGATATGTTATATTTAAGATCATTGCCAAGAATTTCACTTACAATTAGTTTACAAAGACGATTAATAATAAAAAAAAGTAATAATAATAAACTTATTCAGATTTACATTACTAACTTACTCACGCATTAGTTTCACTCACTCCCCCCCCTCTCTCTCTCTCTCTCTCCCCCTATGATAGGGACCCTATCACACACCATCTCCCGGTACTAACTATTTACCCTATTTATTGCACCCTCTCCTGTTCGTTAAAACTCTCTTTGGTCTTTTTTATCCCCTCCGCTTCTTTTCTTTATTCTCTGGAATTGGAACCTAACCTCGTTGTTCCTATTACACCTGATTGTGAGTCGCACATAACGTGATTTAACACGGCATTTTTATGGATCGGAATATTCACTTTATACTAGAGTAGGGGTTACCTTACCTGTAGTTCCTAATGCATAAAATTAAAAACATATGTATAAATTTAAGGCTCGGATGCAATAAGGGGACTAGCGCTCGAAAATGGGAAAAATTATTGTCCAAACGCTAAGACATATTGGAGAATTAAATATTGTTAAATTGTATTTTAAAAAATATAGTGTGGTGAAGCTCGTCACGACACACATTTTTTCTATTTACAGTTTGTTTATTGAATCATTACTATCCGAGCCGTCAATTGTCAAAGATGGACTCGAGGGGATACGGGGAAAATGTGCCCCAAGTGTCCTGAAGTATTGCACTACAAATCCTGTAACTGCAGTTCTGACGGTAATTCAAGTCCCCCTGCAAAATTAGCCAGCTATCTATGTGATTTGTTCTCTTTTTCTGGTATTTAGCGCATCTTTCAGTACCCCTGCTGCCCAAAAACCACGTACCATCAAAATAGTATTTTTAGGGACTGGTGCGTTCATTTAGTATAAAGTTTGAATGGAATAAAAGAAAATTCCTCGAATGATATAAAGTAGGTGGGTACATTATTATTTTTAGGAGCAAGATATTAACGAATACAAGATTTAATATTTCTTTCATCATAGATGCTTTTAATTTATTTACAATTTATAATCTCTTATTGAAATTATTATTTTTGCTCCAGTTTGATATAGTTATGACTGACCTACAATTCGGTATCTATAACAAAACCTTTAAAAATTGCTATTGTTTTCGCAGCAACCACTATTTGTTAATTGTAATTGTAATCGTAATTGCCATGCACAATTATAATTACAATTGTAATTGCCCCACAGTTACATCTGACAATTACATTTGTAATTGTAATTGCTCTGCATAATTATAATTGTAATTGACACTGCCCTGCAATTACATTTGGCAATTACAATCGTAATTGTGCAGAGCAATTACATTGTAATTGAAATTACATGTAATTGCCATTACTTTTTAATCGAAATTACTCTGTAATTGTAATGAAAGTAATTGATTACGTAATCAAATACATTTGTAATTGATTATGCCCAACTCTGTCCTACGCTATTGCTTTTCGTCCGATCCGCGGATATAGCTCTGTTTCTTTCGAACTCTGTGTGTTTCGCTCGCTCTGTTCGTCACGCGATGCTACTGACCGATTCGGCGATGGTGTCGCGTCGGCCAATAGCGGCAATACGTGTGCCCTACCTCTACGATTTTGCTACAGAACGCGGGCCTATGGGGATAAGCCATTTAGACTCTAGAGTTTCTCAAGTATCTTCTTTCCATCGGGGCACAGTACTGGCCGCTAAACGTGCCCCCCTACTACCTCTTGAGCCGGGGCCAGACCTGAATGCGTATACGCTGAGCAGGCTGAGCGCGCATGAATGCATCTTTCTTCACCAACTTCTGTGCTTAACTTAGCCCACTCCGCAGTCGTAAAGATGGTGTGATACATAGTTAGCTAAATAAACATACAGCTCAACCCTCCGAGTCATCCCGTTTACCAATACAGAGTGATTGTCCACCGACGCGTGTCAAAGAGTTGGCCACCTGGTACCCCGTGGCTAGGACAACCCCCTGCAGTGCCTCACCGAATTTGATGGGTTTCGATCCTTCAAACGGTTGGAATACCATTAAAAATTCAGAAATGTTCAAGAGTTCCGCATTTCTCATCACATCTTTGCGAAAACGACGTCAATTTATTCCTTATGTTTCGCCGATGAAACTGACACCAAGAACAATGTAATTCAGACCATAATGAAGGAAATTTCAGGAAAAATTGTTTTATATCATTTCAAGCTGAATTCGTTAAAAATAGTCGGATTTATATGAAATTTGGAATGATTTTCATCGGAAAAATATATGGAATCCATCGGCATCCCTTCCATATCCCGTAGGCGTAGGTACATTGGAAAGGTCTGTGGGACACTCTTCGTTTATTACCACCTTGTCTTGCTTCTTTAAACTACTTGACACCCCCAATTGTAAGGACGACAACAAGTCATGGTGGTGTGAGGGACAGGGATGCACCACTACAGTTGTTTACCCCATGTGGGTGAGCCCTTCCTTTGATGGTCTGGGATTTCACCAACATCGGCTGTGAAGAGCCCGAACATCACGGCGAGCCTGACCTTCCTTTGGTCGAGGGTCCCGAGGTCCCTTCCTCGGTGTTATATGGCAGGCAATCCTTTCGTCTGCACTACTCCAAACACTCTCTGTCCTTCAATCTTTAGCTGTCGCGAACCACGAGACTCTGTCGAAACTGGCGAAGAAGATCGCTTGAAATATACGTTCCACACGTAGGAACGGGGGCATTAGGGAGTTTCAAGTGGCGTTCGGTTCGGGGTTCTATTCAGATCTGGACGCGGCCGAAAAGGAGGCTAATATTTCCACTATCTTTAGGTGGAATCAGACGGGTCCTAGCTCCGCGAGCCGGCACGCCTCGACTAGCTCGTCAATTTTGCTGGGCGAGCCGAGCCGATCAGTCTCCAATTCGAAGGGAAGACGTCACGGGCGGGATCACGCGCAGTGCAGCGGACACCTCATTTTCTACCTGCGTCCCTCCACGAGGCGTATTGCTGCCCCCGCGAGTAATCTCGTGTGATTTTTTAACACAACAGCGAGTCGGCCGGGCTATATGAATTAAGAACAATGCAGGGTGTAGTGAAGAAAAGAAAGACAAATTATTCAGTACAATAGAGCTTTAAAGTCTATCATATGTTAATTGCATTATTATTATTATTCAAAATGTAATTTTTAAATTTTTGATTATCTGTTTATGTCAATATTAGCAATGGATTAAATTTATTTAGTCTATGCCTTCAATAATTTAAGACATTAAAATTAATTTCTGTAGGCGTTTCGTAAAAATCACCGAAAGCAGGAAACTTTGAAGATTTGTATTTTTTAAACAATTTCGAATCTGCAAAAATGAGGACTTAACCCTCCCTAATTTCATATGGGCTACCATATGTGTATTTCAATATCATGAAAATCCGAGATATCGAGGATTTTAGAAAAGTATCACATTCTGCCTCGATCTTCCACGCTGAACGCAATGCACTCCAAACTCCCTTTGATGTGCAGAAGAAAACCGACAACGGTCGGCTCAGGCCGTGTGCCTTCGCCGGCATCCCCGAGTCGGGTCGAATGAGCCGAGTCACCACGAATGACCCGTCCACACTAGCATATGCGTTCACGCTCAGCCTTTCTGACGTAGAAGCATGCGGCCCTAGCTACCGTTTCACCCGTCCACATCAGAATATTCGTGCGCCGCTCAGCCTGCTCAGCGTATACTCATTCAGGTCTGGCCCCGGCTTTGCAGGACTGTATTTAGGAAAGACCAGGAAAAAACCGGGGCCCTAACAGAAAATAAAGCAGAAATTGTAGATACGGTTTATCATTATTAAAAGACATCAATTAACTTCGCTACTGGCTATTAAAAATTGTCTCATATTAATAACTTATTTTAAATTAAAATTACTGCATGTCTTGAAGTCATTTTTGAGGTTTGACCGTGGCAGTCAGAGTGTTAAACGAAAACCGAACTCTCGGAATGGGTATAGCTTGTAGCAAGTATTCACGAATCTCAGTTTATAACACCTCTCCGGTTATAAGCATACCTAACCCAGGTAAGAGTCATAAAATGAACATCTGTGTTTTCCTTGCTGTTTTCTCAGGTCTAAACGTCGGCATTTTTAGTCAAAATAAAACTGTCGGACAGAGCGCACGCGGTCACCAATATTCGCGTCTTTAGCATCGACTTGAATACTGACATTTTTCTTAGTGTGTGATTGTCTGTTTGTGGTGTTTTTTAAGCGTGAAAATGTTCCGACCGTGGGAAATAGCATCTTCAAGTGGGGATTGGCAAGCTATTAACGAAGAGCCGAGAAGAATAAACAATAGCGATACCGACATCGATAGTGATAGTGATAGTGATAGTAATAGTGATAGTGATAGTGATAGTGATAGTGATAGTGATAGTGATAGTGATAGTGATAATGATAATGATAATGATAGCGATAGCGATAGCGATAGCGACAGCGATAGCAATGGCAATAGGAATAGCGATAGCGAGGAAGAGGATCAAGTGAAGAAGAGGCTACACCTGACAGAAGATGCCCTAAAAATTTGTATATATGTATACAAAGATATATGACGTTTAGACCATCTAGAGAAAACCGAAGCAATAAGAAAAACGGCGGCACTGACAGGTGTTTCGTATGCGAAACTTCATAACATAATTAAAAACGGAATACGGGCAAGAAAAGTACGCTCAGATGCTGCAAAATTTATTTCATTAACAGCTTCCATGGAAGACATAATTCGGGCGGAAGTATATAAATGCTATCACAATAACGAAATTCCAGTCATAGAAACACTGCACCAAAAGATGCAATGTGACCTAACTGTAGGATATATACCTTCTGAAAGGATTTTAAGACTGTGTCTTAAAAAAATGGGATTCAAATTCCAAGTTAAAGATAAGCGCGTCGCAATCATGGAAAGTGAACGAATTGTCAGGTGGAGGCTGTACTATTTAGATGTTATAAAATCATACCGGAATGAAGGTAAACCAATTTATTACCTTGATGAAACGTGGTATGATACCACGACATGGCAAAAAAAGGATGGTCGGATAATAGTGGAAAGTGTGTTGTCCAAATGCCACCAAATAAAGAGCAGCGATTAATAATTTTGCACTGTGGAAGTGAAGATGGGTGGGTGCATGGTGCCTTGAAACTGTGTGGCAAAAACATTGAAAACTGTAATATAGATTATCATAAAAACATGGACTCCGCGGTTTTTAAAAAGTGGTTTGAGGAACAATGAATTCCAAATTTAAAACCAAACAGTGCGATTGTAATAGACAATGCACCATATCATTCCCGAATATACGAAAAAATTCCTAACAGTAGCAGCACAAAATTGGAAATACAAACCTTTTTACATACACATGACCTACAGTTAGTAAAAAAAGTATTTGTACACTTTTTAAAATCGCATAACTTTCGTGGAATTGGTCCAAACGACGCGAGTTTTTCTGAGAAACTAGAGGGATTACTTTGCTAAATAATGTGTTTCGTCGTTTTGAAAAAAATGCAATTGGTCGAAATAGCGAAAAAAATGGTAAAGGTCGTTTGTAAAACTTTTTTTGTGAGCTTGTAATGAAAATTCAAAAAACCTGTTTCTAGATTTAAGTAAGTTATATACGTGCCTAAAATTTCATCAAAATTGGTTAAGGTTGCTCTGAGCTATAAACGCTTAAAGATCGCAGAATAAGGTCGAAAATTGCTGATTTCGGGAATTTCCGTGATTTTCGGCCTTATTCTACGATCTTTAAGCGTTTATAGCTCAGAGTAACCTTAATTAATTTTGATGAAATTTTAGGCACGTATATAACTTACTTAAATCTACAAACAGGTTTTTTGAATTTTCATTACTGGCTCACAAAAAAAAGTTTAAAAAACGACCTTTACTTTTTTTTTTTGCTATTCCGACCAAGTACATTTTTTCAAAACGACGAATCACATCATTTAGCAAGCATACAATTCTTTCATGCCGTGTTTTTCAATCAGACCAATAGTTTAGGCGGAATCGAGCAAAAGTTAATAAAAATGTAATGGTTTGATTTTGGGGCTGAAATTGAAATCGAAAATTCACTACATAGCCTGGAAGGCATAGAAATTATAATGTGACGTCCAGTTTCTTATTTTTTACGTAGAGTGCGCACCTTTACGAAGAAAACAAGACCAACTTGATCTAAATCCATGCACAAATAAGAAAGTTATGGGCGATAGAATCGGAGTTTTCCTATTTTCAACTTTTTCCCTATTCTTGTATTTCTTTCTGTTTCTTGGCGAATAACGTATTTGTCTTCAATGAAAACAAATTTAAATGTATTTGATTTTATTTTATTGTATTTATGAAAAGCAATTCTAGTTCTTTCTGTTTCTTTTGTCCTCACTGAGATCAGTTTCTCTTACAAGGAACCAGTCGTAATCACTCATCATTGATTCATTCCAGAATTCTTGGTACCGTCTCTCAATACATTTCATCTGGTGATGAAATTTCTCTCCATGTTCAGCGCTTACAACACCAATATTTGGTGGGAAGAAATCCCAATGCGAGCGCAGGACATAGATCTTCAAAGGCTTGTTAACGCCTATATTGAGAGAATAAAAAGCATGTTACAGCAGAAGATCGATACAAATGCAATTATTACAAACAGCATTACATACCGAATTTCTTATAGTTCTTGAGCAAATCATTGATGATTTTCACAGAATCTGAACTTTTATTGTTGCCAAGAAAGCCAGGGACGATCAATCGAAACGAATTGAATGCGGCAGCTTCATTTTGCGATAAATGCAATTCAAATTGCGCACTTTCCAGCAATTTTTTGGTCTGTGGCCCATCAAAAACGCATTCCTTAATCTTGACGTCGGTAAGTTTTGGAAACATGGTCTTCAAATATATGAATGCATCACCTACTTGTAATAATTTCATTTGTATCGATCTTCTGCTGTAACATGCTTTTTACTCCTTTATTTTCTCAACATATGCGTTAACATGTCTTTGACGATGCATTTCCTCCACTAGCATTTGGATTTCTTCCCACCGAATACTGGTGTTGTAAGCGATAAACATGGCGAGAGATTTCATCAGCAGATGAAAAGTATTGAGAGACACTACCAACGATTGAATCACTGAGATGAATCAATAATGGGTCATTATGACTGGTTCCGTATAAGAGAAACTGATCTCAATGCGGGCAAAATAAACAGAAAGAGCCAAAATTGCTTTTCAAAAATACAATAAAATAAAATAAAATATATTTAAATTTGTTTTCATTGAAGACACATACATAATTCGCGAAGAAGCAGGAAAAAATGCAAAAACAAAGAAAAAGTTGAAAATAGGCACTCCCACTCTATTGCCCATAACTTCCTTATTTGGGCATGGATTTTGATCAACTTGCACTTGTTTTCTTCGTAAGGGTGCGCACTCTACATAAAAATAAGAAACTGGACGTCACATGATAATTTCTATGTCTTCCAGGCTATGTAGTGTATTTTTGATTTTAATTTCAGCCCCAAAAACTATTGCTCCGATTGAAAAACACTGTATGAAAGAATTGTATGCAATTTAATTACATTTGATTTGAGTCGTCGTAATCAAATCGGTCAACTCTAACGCGAGATATGGCGAAAAACGTTGGATCGTCTTCTTAAAAAATTACCAAAATATTCATCGGGCGATATCTTAAAAACGTATCCATAGGATGTTGTCTCATGTTGATTTTTGAGTTTAGGGGACTACCTTAAATAAGAATTTGATAATAGAGTCTGGATTAAAAATAATTTTTTGGATTTTGTAAACTAGTGTAGTCTAACAAATTGAAATTAATCCTGTAGGTAGCGTAATAAAATTAGCAGTAGAAGTTTCATTGAGGAATAAGAAAATTTTATCAACGGTGACTCTACGTCAAGTGTTACACGATAAAGGCTATAATAGTAGGATAGCCTGAAAGAAACCATACATTGCCAATGTGAATAGATTAAAACATTTAGAATTCACAAAAAATTATGTAAATAATGATCAAAACTTCTGGTATAATGTACTAGTTCCTCCCAAAATTAAAAGTTAATTTACAGTAAGACGCTGATTAAGAGGTTTAAACAGGATACATAGAGGCCAGATAGATCAAAATTTTGTATTCAAAATAAGTTCTTTATAGGACAGAAATGCATTTGTTTACAATATAATTATATCATATTTTGTTAATAAATCTGAATTCTTGTATAAACGAAACTCTGTATTGGATAATCAACACATCATGGCCCTGTTAATCGAGCTCCTATAGTATTTAACTTAGATGGCAAAGATATTGTGTAGAGAAAGCCAAATATGGATTTCAATAGAAGAAACATGATTTCGATGACAAAACATAGAGGATTAAAAATGTTATAGGGCCATATCGTAACAAATGAAATTGGTAATATGAAAGTTTATTGAAACAACTATCGACAAGTTGAAATACCTTAGTATTTTAAAAACACACTTGAAGCCTTTGAGCCAAAAGTTGAACACGTCTGCTGTTTGCTTACTAAAGAAAGTACCGTTCAACATGACAACAACCTGAAGTACATGTCATACGTTGTCAAAGAATAGCTATTACATACTGCATGAAAATTGTTACACATTCGACCACAACTGCCAGATCTCAATGTGATCGAGCATCTGTGGGAGGAGTTCGAAAGAAAATAACACAATTATAAATTATTTAAAAATAACAAACAATACCAATGCAAAAATGAAACTTACAGAAATATGAGAAACCATCCCTAGTTCCAATACAAAAATATTAGTGAAATCTATGCCTAGACACTTACAAGCTATCATAGATGCAAAAGGATATGCAACATAATATTAAAATTAAAATGATTAATGTATAATATAATTTTGTTATATGTACACTCCATTTTGTGACAGCACATATTTTCATTTCTACCAATAAAATGGTATAAAAGTATAATTTTTTTATTACATAATTAATCCTTCCATAAATATAAGTATCGTATCTATGATAAATTTAATAAATCCAAAATTATTTGCTTTCTGTTTGCTGTTTCCTGAATAAATAAAATTTCTGTATTGTCTGAATGTTCAATTTTGTAAGTAACTTTAAGAAATTTATACCAAGTTTACTTCATTGATTCAAAACTATTTCTCAATACAGAATAGTATAGCTACAGTAACCTATTGTGCTAGAAAATTAGTCTTCCTTCTACCAAGATCTATATTTGAAGAAACAACAAAATATGACAATTTCAAAATTTTAAAGTTTATTCTAGGATTTGTTCTAGGGGACGTATCGTTCCCTAAATGCGTTTGTACCAATCATAACCTCACTTTTTCCTAGAGAAAATGTATAGTGCAATGAATTTATATCATAACCTCTATTAAATTACATACCAAAACTTGTAAACATTCCGTGTCAACTGATGGCAGACCCCAATCACCTTTCCATATATCTAATTCAAATATCTCCATCTTGCCAAAGGTTAAAAAGATATAATACTTATACATATATCATAAGTTAAATCGGTAATAACTTCACATACTGTTTTACTCTATGTATGATATGCCGGTAAATTTGTCCCAAATTTAAACCAGATATAGTATTTGTGGTTTACAAAGATCGTAGTCGCTCTATAATTTCTTGTGACAATCTAGTTTCACTCTAAAAAATAAGATACAATCTTTAAATGTAATTAATCACTTTGTCTTCTCTAAATGCCTTATATTCACTTACACTCAGCTACAAGCTTAGAGCTTCTTAATAGGTTACAAGTCAATGTGACTCCAGCTACCATTGATACTGTTACGCTATCGCTTGAACGTGGCTGGCAGTGGCTGGGGGATTGTATGTAATCGATATGTGGAGTATGTAGGAGCGAAATTTGAAACGGAGGACGAGGAGTTCATTGTCAGGATTCATAAATACGTAGAGCGCGTTGCGTTTCTCGAAGGTTTTTCCCTTAATAATTTCTGTACGTGTCCTTACAATGCTAGCAGCTGCATGCAATAGCTTTTGAATTATAGTTAGGCCAGGCGAGGATAGTAAATAGCTTAACTTTTTCTTGCACATCTGCGTGCCAAGTTTCTTCGAGCGGGCAGCTGTCCGTCTCGTAAAAGCATTTAGTATTCAGTTTTACCTTTTTATAATTGCCGGTGTCCTGTAGGGGTGGAAACTCCGGTCGGAAGAGGCTGAAAGTCATAAACTCATAAACTTCGTTTGGGCGACGTCACCTTGACCCTGAGGGTCGCGCTTACCTGTAACTATGTATATACTGTACGTAGCCTAAGTAAACTATGTACTCGGAAAGCGTGCCTCCACCACCAGCCGAGAGTGGAGGAAGGTGTGAAGGAAGGGGGCAAGGACGGAGAGATGGTCAAGGACAACCCACTGACGAAGCTTGAGGGATGTCATCGTCCTGATTGGACAACAAGGGTCTCTGTGGGAGGACTAAGGGAGTCTTGTCAGCGACTTCGTCGACGAGCTCGGAGCTCTTCCTTCAACACCTCATTCATTCCGTCACTAACCAGCTTCTTGAGCAGTTTAAATATACTTTGAAGTTTAACTTGAAATAGTTCCGTGTACTTTGTTTTATTTCGAATTACCCGCACTTCATCGAGCAGAGCGGTTCTGCGCTCCACGGGCACCAACCCGCGTTCGGATTGAAATTCACCGCGGAAATACGTAACAATACTGTTGCGCGATATTGTGGGGATTTCTTAAAGACTGGTGGGTCCGTGCCCGTGGAGCGCTGACGCACTCAGCTCGCGAGTTTGCGCGGGAATTTCGATGATGGAAGAAAATAAATGAGACCCTTCTGAAAAAAGTCTACGTTTGGATTGTAATTATTTGTTCAATGTTGACTGTTCTGCTAACAAGTTCGATCTGTCTTCTTACAAATTAACTCGTCGCTTGTCACCTTCGAGCGCCCTACTCCTCTAATTTTGGCGTGTTCTTCCGACTTCCCCCTCGGATTCCTTCGCCCATCCTTCGCGCTTCCCTCCACTCCCGGCTGGTGGTGGTGGCACGCTTTCCGATTACATACTTTACATAGGCTGCGTACAGTACATCACAAAAAGAGAAGATAATAATATCACAAAAAATAGAAAAATATAAAATACAAAAAAAGATGTGAAATCAAAATGAGCTGCCAGTACATACAGGTGCTTTCTAACTGCGCTTAAGATGACACAACTACATACACCCAGCTAAAATGCTGGGTTCATACATTCCATTACTCATATCGCGGGCATTTTATTTATCCCGTCAAAAAGAATCCCATTTAAAAACATTGTCGTAAATTAATTAATAGCTTTACAAAGTTAAGGATATACAAAAATTGCGCCAATTATAATAATGGCTATTTATACAAAGAAAAAAATGTATTACATAATATTAAGCAGATATATTTTTATACAAATAAATATTTTAATACGAATAAATATTTTATTCAAAATACCCACACAGCACACAGGCGCCTTAAAGGCGCCTCTCAGGCGACTGGTCCCAGGCGCTCGAGGCGCCTTAAGGGGGTAGATACGGGTAATGCAGCGCGCTGTATACCGACACATTCTGGCCCAAAACATGGGTTTGGGAAATTACGTTGTTTTTCCTTATATGAGCAAATTTTGGGCTGGGCGAGGTCTCATTCGAAAGAGGAAGGTTCAATGCAGCCCGCTCTGGTCATGGCTCAACGAAATTGTGTTGATATCTGATAATATGAGTGTCCAAAGTAGAGAAAAAATTGACAAAATACACTCGCAGATTCCAAGTATTTGTAGGTCACTAAAAGAGTTTTATGACTCAAACGATTCCTCTTTCGAATGAGACCTCGCCCAGCCCAAAATTTGCTCATATAAGGACAAACAACGTAATTTCCCAAACCCATGTTTTGGGCCAGATTGTGTCGGTATGCAGCGCGCTGCATTACCCGTGTGACGTGGGGTGTTTACCTCCTTAAGTATTTTTAGATCACTAAAAGAGTTTTGTGACTCAGACGGTGAGTAGAGCGCTCCGCATTGAATCTTCCTCTTTCGAATGAGATCTCGCCCAGCCCAAAATCTGCTCATATAGGGACGAAAAACGAAAAATCAAAAACCTATGTTTCAGGTTAGATTGTCGGTATTACAGCGCGCTGCATTACCCGTGTCACGTGGCGTGTCTACCCGTGTCACGTGGCGTGTCTACCCCCTTAAAGGCGCTGCGAGTGTCTCACGAGCGTCCAATATGCGCCTTCGGAGCGCCTGATGTTACAAAACGGGACGCCTTGAAGGCGCCTTTAAACCGCCTGAATTAGGACTGACAGGCGCCTGGAACAGGCGCCTTAAATACGCCTTAAACGGGCCTGGATTAGGACTGGCAGGCGTCTTAATTATCGATAAATTAGGGCTGAGGCAGCTGTTTAAAAATCGCCATTAGGGCGTATGTAAGATGGTTATCGATACTGATTAATTATAATATAAATTTAATAAAACAAAGGGTTATCAAATGAAATCGGACACGATAAAAATTAATTTCCATTGTTTATTTATTTAAAATTTCTTTACAGATACTTGAAATAGCAAGGACCCTGATAACCAGATCGGACGGCAGGATCTGCCGGCAGCTGCGGCGCAACCTACGACCGCATTCGACTACGGATGGACGGCAGATCGACGGCAGATCCTGCTGCCCGCCTGACACATCCAACAGCGCCATCTGAAGGCCACAATAGCCAAACAATTCCCTCTGCGTGACGTCACATGGACTTACGCACCAACACAAATGTACATTACTGCTGTAGGTGTATCCCTACCTTTCTAGGACGCGTGGAGAATTGATATGGAGCAGTGGATTCTGCTCACATAACCTGCATTTTATTGAATAATAATTTTTCTATTTGTTTTTAAAGGTATTTTGTTTTTATTAATAGTAGGTATATACATTTAATGTACATGATTGATTACAATGACAAAATAATATAAGTGGCACCTATAAATCAGAAGAAAACGCAGTGGTACTAGCCAGAGAAGTGGTGATTCTACATGCAAAAATAAGTGAATTTTATCGAGAACGAAGGGCGATATCAAAAACTTTTTACTTTATTTTCGACTACTTTTTTTTGCAGAATCACCATATTCCCGCTTGTGTGAGTTCTGAAAACAAGTACAATATTAGTGTAAAATTAAAAGGATGAACGTCGGGAGGTATATACTTTCAGTTATACTGAAGTAAAATGAGCACTGAAAAGTGCTGTTTGGTATGTACGTTTTAAAACAATGGCGCTGAAAAGTGCCGATTGTTGTTCATTGTGAACGTTGAGAGGTAGTTCTCGTTAAAATCAAATAAATAAGCACTGAAAAGTACCGTTTGCTGTCTTCGCCACAGTAAAAGGAGACACACCTCTCCTTTTAATAGGCATATTTCTGAAAAATGAAATAATTACTGCAGTTAAGGTTTGTTTTCACGTGACAGTAAATCGTGACTGTTACTAACATGACACTAAATGCCATGACTTTTACTGTCACGTGAAAACAGACCTTCAGTTTAGGTCATCAGTTTCTTCTTCCTGTTGCTGTTCGCTCCAGAAACTGCGGGGCCTTCGATGTTCCTGGGATGATGAGGGCTTCGTGTGTGGGCCACGCTTTCTACCGCGTACCCTCTCCTTTGTCCCTTCAGTTCCGCTTGCATCCGCAGTTGGAAGTCGGATCGAATTGGCTTGTCGAACTTACGATTCCGACACACACCGTCTGAAAAACAAATGTGTGCAAAGTACGTTAGGATCAATGGAACATACAGTAATAGTAACAATAATTTTACATAAAAAGATGAAAAGTGCTTATTGCTTCGTACCAAAAATCGCCATCGCGATACGGGTGTCGTACACACGGCTCAAACGATTGTGGCCGATCGAGTTTCGATTGCATTCGAGCTCACTAGGGCTGGCTCTTTTACATCGCTACGATTCTACAGTATTTCGTGAATATGGTGGGGGCAGTGCCAAGCCACAGGTTCCCGTCTAGAACACTTCCAATTCATGTTGAAACACCACTGTGGCACCATCTGCCTATGATTGTCATAATTATATAAATCCGCGCGATCGGTTGTGTTCGCGATGCTGTAGCGAAAATGACACAAAGGATAAATGTCAAATGACTTTTATTGTAATGAACCTAAAAAAAAATCATAATAATTTTGCCACTATAAACGATAAACTTGTAATGTCCAAAGTAAATAAATCAACGGATTTATATATAAATCCATTTATTATTATAATGGAAAACACAAATAAATAAAGCGGGAAACTAGAGTAGTAATGAAAAGAATGGAAACGAATGTTATGTATTTCGTAGAGATGGCAAGGGTTAAGAAACCAGAATACTCAGATGAAAGTCTTGTCCAAAGTAAATAGATCAACGGATTTATAATGGAAGACACAAATAAATAAAGCGGGATGGTGTAGACCAAAGAAATACGCATTTATTTCAAAATCTACTATCTGTTATTTTATGTTAACAACGGGAAAATAAACATAACCGTAAATTAAATTTTGTGACAAGACTGCGCGAACGTGTCTCGCATTAAACGATTATGACAATCACAGGCAGATGGTGCCACAGTGGTGTTTCAACATGAATTGGAAGTGTTCTAGACGGGAACCTGTGGCTTGGCACTGCCCCCACCATATTCACGAAATACTGTAGAATCGTAGCGATGTAAAAAAGCCAGCCCTAGTGAGCTCGAATGCAATCGAAACTCGATCGGCCACAATCGTTTGAGCCGTGTGTACAATGATCTTAGTCCTTCGCGGCCAAACCAGGTAAATGACAATGTTAAGTCGTCTGGCAGTGCTTCCTTGAAGCAGCACTTGACCGCTCCCTTCAAATCGAATCCGCCCACGTATTCGAAATACTTTACCTCAACAAAGCGAGTAAAGATTGATGTAAGTATATATTATATACAGCGTGTCCCAGAATTGATGTACATCCCGGAACATGCAATATCCTGATGGAAAAAGACATCGAAAAGTCCTTAACCGTTTTGGGATCCGGGGTTTCGTTTTCGAGATATTAAGAAAAAACCCCGACCAATCAGAGCGCGAGCCTTCCGCTGGAGCTCCCGCGCTAGCGTGGCTGCGCGCCGGGCCGCGCCGCGACTACGAACAAGCAGGCGCGGCATGCATCGAAGGAAATTGCGTAGAATGGCAAATGAAAAAGACTTAACAAAAAAATCTAACCTTTTGCCATGGTTTGTTTGCCATTTAAAGTGAATAATGAGTAAAGGATAAATGGATGAAAATCATGTGTAACGTAAAAGGACGAATACACAGTTGTTTTTTTAGAAGATTGGAAAATAATAATTATTTGGAGTGAGAGGATAAAGAACATGTAAATTTCCTTTTTTAATAACGTACAAACGAAAAGGTAATGCAACATGGAACGAGTGAAAAGTGATCGTAGTTCGTCATTGTGATAAAAATCCGTAGTTCAATAACGGCCAACACTGTTGTTGATAATGAATAAGTGCGTTTAAAAACTGCGAAGAAAAATTTACATACGGAAATTTGGAGAGTTATCACCGGAAATAAGCCATAGCCTGCGTTAAATTTAAAAAATATTAGTCGCCAATAATGTAATTAAAACTCACCCTTTCGGAAATTCACCTGCAGCTTGAAAACCTGTGTCACTAGGTCACCGAACAGATCCTGGTCGTCGACAGACGCACCGAGTGCACAGCTGTTCTAAGGTACACGACACCATGCAAAGTTAAGGGTCGCAACGTCAAGTGCGTCCGGATTAATGCACCGAATTCACTGCACTGCACGCCTACTAACACTGATCACTTAATTTATTTTTCATACAACGCGTTGTTCTTACGTTATAAAAATTGGTGGAAATGAATTTTTACTTGGCGTTTGGAGCCGTGAGTATTCCCGCGCAAGTTGTCACGCTGCAGCACTTGCGTCCCCGTTGTTCGGGGGGTACACCGAGAACATCGCGTAATACTCTTGAGCAGAGAACATTTCTGCGACGTGATTGCTTACTGACTGACAAGATTTTTTTCAAGCGACTTCTTCTACCCCCAAATAGATTCTTTCGTTCCATTATGAGTTGACCCCCACCAGGCCAAGAGGCTTCAGGTAAAAAGAAACACACGTGTTTCGCAGAAGTGCAACGAACGGGCTATCGCGCTCTTTTACAAAAGTCCGCGTTCCGTCCTTTTACTGCCAATGTACCCATTGCTTCGAGGTAGGCAGCAGACACCACGTGTTTCGGTTCGAAAGGGTCCGAAGAGAAGAGAAACAGAAAGTCTTCGAGTTGCTATAAAGAAGAAAATCCTGTTTCCTGTTTCCCTTTTCCGATACCCTGAGTTCACGTCTGCTACGAGGCGGAACCAATTAAGCCATGAATTACCCAAAACTGTAGGAAACCGTTGTCTACCGTCGACTAGCGGGACAATACGGTCATAAACCGCGACCCTAGCGAAATGCTCTGGCCGATCAGCCTGATTAATTTTTGGAAACTAGCAATTTAAAAGTATTATTTAACATCAACACGGCTCGCGAAGAGACACAGGAAGAAAGAGAGCATGTAGTTCGCTGACTGCGCGTAGTCCCGCCTGCTTCGTCCTACCTTCAAATTAAAGACGGATCCCTTATCTCTCGAGTATAAACACGCGCTCGAATTTCAAAACAAAAGCACGCGTCGACGTATTCCGTGCGAGAGACGATGGGCTTGAAGTCCGATTGGCCCTACATCCCTCCCAAACGGCCACTGTTCTGAAGAGGCCCTCTTCACAGCAATATCTCCTCCCCAAGGCCCACCTTCTCTCGCACAGAATACGTCGACGCGTGCTTTAGTTTTGAAATTCGAGCGCGTGTTTAGACAAGAGAGATAAGCAGGCCCTCAGGTTAGTTCGGGACCAATCGAACTTTAAGCCTACCTTCTCTCGCACGGAACACGTCATCGCGTATTGTCCCTGAATTGAGGGACAATCCGGGGAATGCATTATCCTGATGCCGGAAGACATCGAAAAGTCCTTTACCGTTTCACTTCGAGGTCGCGATTATAAAAATCCGAAAAAGTACTCCCACATTCGCTGATATGTTTTTTGTAAATTAAGCTTATTTCTAGAGTAACGCAGCTGATATTAACGTCGCAGTAAGCTCTTGAAGACAATGGGGCGCCCCGTCTCAGGTAAAGCAACCGCGTGCGATTACAGTCAGCTGACCGTACCGCTACGACCCCAGGTCTTCAGTCAGGTCAAAAAACAATTCGACAGAAGGATTGCAGGAGAATCTTACTAACCCACTCTTGGCCAATGACACTGTTCTTTATAATAATCAGATTTGTAAGTTCCAGCTTGTCCTTATCTTGATTTCTCCTGACCCATCCTTAACCTCTCCTGATGGAAAAAGCCCACCACCTTCTCGTGGTTTCCATTGAGCAACGACATTTTTCAACAAATAATCAAGATAAGGACAAGCTGGAACTTACAAATGTGATTATTATAAAGAACAGTGTCATTCTCCTGCAATCCTTCTGTCGAATTGTTTTTTGACCTGACTGAAGACCTGGGGTCGTAGCGGTACGGTCAGCTGACTGTAATCGCGCGCGGTTGCTTTACCTGAGACGGGGCGCCCCATTGTCTTCAAGAGCTTACTGCGACGTTAATATCAGCTGCGTTACTCTAGAAATAAGCTTAATTTACAAAAAACATATCAGCGAATGTGGTAGTACTTTTTCGGATTTTTATAATCGCGACCTCGAAGTGAAACGGTAAAGGACTTTTCGATGTCTTCCGGCATCAGGATAATGCATTCCCCGGATTGTCCCTCAATTCAGGGACAATACGCGATGACGTATTCCGTGCGAGAGAAGGTAGGCTTAAAGTTCGATTGGTCCCGAACTAACCAATCGGGCCTGCTTATCTCTCTTGTCTAAACACGCGCTCGAATTTCAAAACTAAAGCACGCGTCGACGTATTCGGTGCGAGAGAAGGTAGGCTTGAAGTTCGATTGGTCCCAAACTAACCAATCGGGCCTGCTTATCTCTCGTGTCTAAACACGCGCTCGAATTTCAAAACACAAGCACGCGTCGACGTATTCGGTGCGAGAGAAGGTGGGCCTTGGGGAGGAGATATTGCTGTGAAGAGGGCCTCTTCAGAACAGTGGCCGTTTGGGAGGGATGTAGGGCCAATCGGACTTCAAGCCCATCGTCTCTCGCACGGAATACGTCGAGGCGTGCTTTTGTTTTGAAATTCGAGCGCGTGTTTATACTCGAGAGATAAGGGATCCGTCTTTAATTTGAAGGTAGGACGAAGCAGGCGGGACAACGCGCAGTCAGCGAACTACATGCTCTCTTTCTTCCTGTGTCTCTTCGCGAGCCGTGTTGATGTTAAATAATACTTTTAAATTGCTAGTTTCCAAAAATTAATCAGGCTGATCGGCCAGAGCATTTCGCTAGGGTCGCGGTTTATGACCGTATTGTCCCGCTAGTCGACGGTAGACAACGGTTTCCTACAGTTTTGGGTAATTCATGGCTTAATTGGTTCCGCCTCGTAGCAGACGTGAACTCAGGGTATCGGAAAAGGGAAACAGGAAACAGGATTTTCTTCTTTATAGCAACTCGAAGACTTTCTGTTTCTCTTCTCTTCGGACCCTTTCGAACCGAAACACGTGGTGTCTGCTGCCTACCTCGAAGCAATGGGTACATTGGCAGTAAAAGGACGGAACGCGGACTTTTGTAAAAGAGCGCGATAGCCCGTTCGTTGCACTTCTGCGAAACACGTGTGTTTCTTTTTACCTGAAGCCTCTTGGCCTGGTGGGGGTCAACTCATAATGGAACGAAAGAATCTATTTGGGGGTAGAAGAAGTCGCTTGAAAAAAATCTTGTCAGTCAGTAAGCAATCACGTCGCAGAAATGTTCTCTGCTCAAGAGTATTACGCGATGTTCTCGGTGTACCCCCCGAACAACGGGGACGCAAGTGCTGCAGCGTGACAATTTGCGCGGGAATACTCACAGCTCCAAACGCCAAGTAAAAATTCATTTCCACCAATTTTTATAACGTAAGAACAACGCGTTGTATGAAAAATAAATTAAGTGATCAGTGTTAGTAGGCGTGCAGTGCAGTGAATTCGGTGCATTAATCCGGACGCACTTGACGTTGCGACCCTTAACTTTGCATGGTGTCGTGTACCTTAGAACAGCTGTGCACTCGGTGCGTCTGTCGACGACCAGGATCTGTTCGGTGACCTAGTGACACAGGTTTTCAAGCTGCAGGTGAATTTCCGAAAGGGTGAGTTTTAATTACATTATTGGCGACTAATATTTTTTAAATTTAACGCAGGCTATGGCTTATTTCCGGTGATAACTCTCCAAATTTCCGTATGTAAATTTTTCTTCGCAGTTTTTAAACGCACTTATTCATTATCAACAACAGTGTTGGCCGTTATTGAACTACGGATTTTTATCACAATGACGAACTACGATCACTTTTCACTCGTTCCCTGTTGCATTACCTTTTCGTTTGTACGTTATTAAAACAGGAAATTTACATGTTCTTTATCCTCTCACTCCAAATAATTATTATTTTCCAATCTTCTAAAAAAACAACTGTGATTCGTCCTTTTACGTTACACATGATTTTCATCCATTTATCCTTTACTCATTATTCACTTTAAATGGCAAACAAACCATGGCAAAAGGTTAGATTTTTTTGTTAAGTCTTTTTCATTTGCCATTCTACGCAATTTCCTTCGATGCATGCCGCGCCTGCTTGTTCGTAGTCGCGGCGCGGCCCGGCGCGCGGCCACGCTAGCGCGGGAGCTCCAGCGGAAGGCTCGCGCTCTGATTGGTCGGGGTTTTTTCTTAATATCTCGAAAACGAAACCCCGGATCCCAAAACGGTTAAGGACTTTTCGATGTCTTTTTCCATCAGGATATTGCATGTTCCGGGATGTACATAAATTCTGGGACACGCTGTATAAAAGTAAATAAAAGAATAATTTCGTTTTCACTTACGACTTTGGAATAGGTGTCGTCATCGATGTCCTCAAAGCATTCGACCTCCTGCACTGAGGACAAGGGGAGGACTGCTGGCTTCGTGGGTCGGCCAGTTTTGTGTGTAGCCTCGACAGATTTCTGAATACTCATCAAGAGAGTATTCATTCTTCTGCAAACAGAACGGATGGAGACGTAACGTATTAATAAACACGATACACGCGATACTTACGTTAGCTCTGCCTCGATCCGATCGCGTCCCGTGAAATCTTCCATGCTCCTGCGAACATTAACATTTATAAGAAAATATCCTTACAGTAATATTTTTATAGCAAAAAAAAGCAACATGTGAATTTACCCATTATCAGGGTGTTGTGTCGGCGCTGTATTATGCTGCAACGGCTCACCGTGGATCACAGTGGCGCGTGCAGACGATGCCCCCAGATCTGTGTATCCTTGGAGGGCAGGAGCATTGGCCGCATCCGTATTCTGAAACATAACAATCTGGTTAAGAGTAGGAACACCCTTCGATGTTGTTGGATCGTGTTCCTGCAGGACTGTCGCCAGATCCTGGATGTCCTGCTCAATTGGTGGTCTCTGCGCGGTCGACGTCCTTCGCCGTTTCGGAATATCCTCCTCCGAAGACGTCGTTTGATATCGTGTGGGTTTCACGACCACACGTTTTCCTCGTTTCTCCATGCCAGCCTGTAAGTAAAAAAAGTACATATTACGATACTTAGCAAAGGCGTGTTAGATGTGTTTTCCATTTTACATGCAATATTTTATGCACCAACTATTCGCACCTTTTCCATATTATATTTTTATGTATCTTAATTGTACGAAACCTCAAGACGAACCTATTTAACGTACTATTCAATAATTCGAGTGTAACGCGATAAAGGCTTCAACAGTAGAAGACGTGAAAAAATGACCCATCACCATAGATTAACAAGGATACGTGTAAATATGGTTTTACTTGTTAAGAGCAATACAAAAGAAGAAAATGTAAATATTATAGCACGTCACTCACCAGAAAATAGTTGTAACTTACCAAAAAGAAGAGACGAAGCTGGAAAGTGATTTTTTTTTTTTTTACATGGTGGAAATCCCTTACGGATACCTCACCCCCCGTGGGAGGGGTGAGATTATGTGGGGCTTGCACCCACTAAAACCACCATGGTGACCACCTGACGCGAGAGGCTTATACAAGGGAGAGAGACTGGCAGCGAGATACTTCTAACGAAAATAAATATTGTTGCGAGCACCGGGTATAGGCCCGTGCATAGCCTGCTGGTGCTCGCAGCGGAAGACAGAAGTGGATCGACCCCCTTCGAGAAGACTATCAGGACGACGCCGTAGACTGTCTGGTACCGAACGCCATAGCGTTCGGGCGCACGGGTTGTACTGTCGTTTACTAGTTGTACCAAATATAGTTGTATCGTGCACCCGTGTTTATCATTCTTTACTCCTTTGCGTCGGGGTGGTCGGTGTTGGAAACACCCCGGCGCAACAATATTGAAGAATTTAAACACTACGGCTTCTCGCTGTGTGAAATAACGGCAACGACATAGATACGGGTTTCTAAGGGGATGGGGTCAGCGTTGTTGTCAATGGGCGTACTACCGTGAAAAGGAATTCTATAACATTTAACGCGAACCTGATCGGGGGAGATGTATAAAATTTCGGTGCTCAATGTGGCGCATTTATATACGCCAAGAGCGGAAGACTTTATGGCGATATCATAAAAATCTTCGACCTCTAGAAATTTTTTAATACCTAAACGATAAGAGTTATTAGAGTCCACGCTAATATTGAAAATTACGCAGATCGAGCCGTCGACTGAAATGCAACAATTATCGCGTACATTTATGCCCAGAGATATGCTATTGAACTCTATCTTACGGTATTGAGAACAATTGGGGTCGTTACTAAGCGGTCTAGATACGCGAATAGAAAAATCGACATTACAATGAATATTTGTGCCATAAAGTTGTTTCTCCTTCATCCTATTGAAATATTGTTGGAGAGGAAGACTTGGCTTTCGCAGATAATTTTTAAAAATGGACATGTTGTTTTCATATGGAAAAGCAGAACACGAATCTAAATTACCAAGACGTCTGACATCGTTGGTTAGGTGAAGAAGACCATGGACGTTATAACTATTAAAAGTTGTGCCATAAAGTTCTTCGTTACGAAGAACAAATTTCTCCAGAGCTAACTCTGCGAATTTTAAGTGTGTGCTCGATGGAGATTCTGAAACCAAAACCCGTATGGCCGCATGTAAGAATAAGAAATGATTGTATGGGGTTTTCTCCAGTACCCCATTCAGTATAACTGGCCCTGTATACAGAAGGAACTGACGAAATTCGGTCGCCTTATATTTAGAGAATAGTTCAATATCTCTGGGACGTCTTGCAAAGTCTGAGGGGCAATATCTGCTAACGCTATTCAGTCTCGCAGACAGTATAGAAATTTTCACGCGGTCCAATTTTGAGAAAGGTGGATACTCTCCAAGTACCCACGCAGACAAGAGTTTCTTTACTACGCCCAAGCATACAAGATGCATATACTCAAAAGGAACTTGCGAAACCATTCCCATCGGTAGCGATGACAATGGGTTCGCACCTTCCTTGTGATGCTTTGCGCCTGACCGTTCAATATATTCCTCATCGGTTCGAGGAGAATGTTTTATCCCATGGTAAGCGTAATGCCTACCGATCAGGGTACCAGAAACTGTACATTTGGAACAGGGACGGAAAGACATATGCCCATAATGATTTAACACAAATGCTCGAGCTGGTGCGTCAGCTATGAAACACCTCAGTCGTACGGGCAACTTACTGCAATTAAAATTTATGCCTCCGTTGGACATGATAGCATTAACGTCTGCAATAAATTTATCAAAGAAAATATTGGGGTCGCGTGGTTTTCGGGGACCTTTATAAATGCCTACCGCTATCGGTTTTATATGAGAAATATTTGAAATTCTACATTGTATGCGCCAGATATGAATGGAACTTGATTTGTCCAAACTACATCCGTCGGTATGAAAATCTAATTCTAAGTGTCTAACAAAAGCTATGGACAAAGTATTCGGGAGACTTTTAATCATTTCTGGTTTCTTAACCCTTGCCATCTCTACGAAATACATAACATTCGTTTCCATTCTTTTCATTACTACTCTAGTTTCCCGCTTTATTTATTTGTGTTTTCCATTATAATAATAAATGGATTTATATATAAATCCGTTGATTTATTTACTTTGGACATTACAAGTTTATCGTTTATAGTGGCAAAATTATTATGATTTTTTTTTAGGTTCATTACAATAAAAGTCATTTGACATTTATCCTTTGTGTCATTTTCGCTACAGCATCGCGAACACAACCGATCGCGCGGATTTATATAATTATGACAATCATAGGCAGATGGTGCCACAGTGGTGTTTCAACATGAATTGGAAGTGTTCTAGACGGGAACCTGTGGCTTGGCACTGCCCCCACCATATTCACGAAATACTGTAGAATCGTAGCGATGTAAAAGAGCCAGCCCTAGTGAGCTCGAATGCAATCGAAACTCGATCGGCCACAATCGTTTGAGCCGTGTGTACGACACCCGTATCGCGATGGCGATTTTTGGTACGAAGCAATAAGCACTTTTCATCTTTTTATGTAAAATTATTGTTACTATTACTGTATGTTCCATTGATCCTAACGTACTTTGCACACATTTGTTTTTCAGACGGTGTGTGTCGGAATCGTAAGTTCGACAAGCCAATTCGATCCGACTTCCAACTGCGGATGCAAGCGGAACTGAAGGGACAAAGGAGAGGGTACGCGGTAGAAAGCGTGGCCCACACACGAAGCCCTCATCATCCCAGGAACATCGAAGGCCCCGCAGTTTCTGGAGCGAACAGCAACAGGAAGAAGAAACTGATGACCTAAACTGAAGGTCTGTTTTCACGTGACAGTAAAAGTCATGGCATTTAGTGTCATGTTAGTAACAGTCACGATTTACTGTCACGTGAAAACAAACCTTAACTGCAGTAATTATTTCATTTTTCAGAAATATGCCTATTAAAAGGAGAGGTGTGTCTCCTTTTACTGTGGCGAAGACAGCAAACGGTACTTTTCAGTGCTTATTTATTTGATTTTAACGAGAACTACCTCTCAACGTTCACAATGAACAACAATCGGCACTTTTCAGCGCCATTGTTTTAAAACGTACATACCAAACAGCACTTTTCAGTGCTCATTTTACTTCAGTATAACTGAAAGTATATACCTCCCGACGTTCATCCTCTTAATTTTACACTAATATTGTACTTGTTTTCAGAACTCACACAAGCGGGAATATGGTGATTCTGCAAAAAAAGTAGTCGAAAATAAAGTAAAAAGTTTTTGATATCGCCCTTCGTTCTCGATAAAATTCACTTATTTTTGCATGTAGAATCACCACTTCTCTGGCTAGTACCACTGCGTTTTCTTCTGATTTATAGGTGCCACTTATATTATTTTGTCATTGTAATCACTCATGTGCATTAAATGTATATACCTACTATTAATAAAAACAAAATACCTTTAAAAACAAATAGAAAAATTATTATTCAATAAAATGCAGGTTATGTGAGCAGAATCCACTGCTCCATATCAATTCTCCACGCGTCCTAGAAAGGTAGGGATACACCTACAGCAGTAATGTACATTTGTGTTGGTGCGTAAGTCCATGTGACGTCACGCAGAGGGAATTGTTTGGCTATTGTGGCCTTCAGATGGCGCTGTTGGATGTGCCCGGCAGGGCCTGCCGGCAGATCCGTAGTCGAATGCGGTCGTAGGTTGCGCCGCAGCTGCCGGCAGATCCTGCGCTCTCCTGGCAGACCCTGCCGCCAATCTGCTGGCAGACTGCCGGCAGATGGCTATCAGGGGAGGTTCTCAGTTGGACACATATATATTTCTTTTTTATCATTATTACTATACATACCATGCTTTGTATAAAATATATAATTCACAGTGTGTTTACAAATATTTAACATGAATACTTATACAACACTTGTGTTATTATATATATTATATATATATGTTATTATATGTTTTATTTTATGTGTGTTTTATATATTTCTATATCAAGATGACCTTACGCACGCAATGAATACAGAATGCACTTACATGAGAAGTATAGATAGGTGATACACATGTAAGTATATAAATTATACAAAATGTACAGAATATACACATAAAGACACTTAACGCTTCAGCGACGGCGCTGAATTTAACAATTTCTCTATGCGGACGGCGGTCGCGTGCCAGTATTCTCTCAAAGCAGATAGCGGCAGTAATGTAGCCAGTTCCAAAATTATACTGGGATCGGTTATTACAATTTACATTAAGTTTATAAAAATCGTTTATTTTTAAGTAAAAATTAATTAATAACTATAGGTGGATTAGTTGAATCTAATAATGTCCCAACTACTAACTGCATCGGAAAATAATGGTCATAAAATAATAAGTTCAAAACAATGTACAAACAGTTTACAATTATTTTGTAACTTATTTGACTATATTTTTCTTACATTAATAAACTCGTGCAAGAAATACTTAATACTTAAAATTTGACCGTTCTTAAGTTCGGTAACAAGAAACTACTTTTTCACGGATTTGTAGCTGACACGTGAAAAATTTATTAATTACTTAATTATGCGTTATGATATACATCAGCGAAACCATCAGCAAGATACTTTGAATATTCACGAATCGAATTCAATACTTTTAACGCCCGTTCCGAAGAGAAAAAAATCATATTTAAATATAAAGGAAAGTAAAAGTGACATTTTTACAGAGTGGAATGGCCGCATCAACATTGGATGTTTGTAAAAGGTTTTATAACTGATTAAAGACGATTTTTTTCTGTTATCTGTTTTCAATTAGATGTTTTCAATAATATCAACTTTTGCCCCGGGCCCCGCAAACCCTAAGGGCGGCACTGCCGTTAATGAATTTAGTTTTGCACCGGTTTTCGGTCGCACCCTCGCTTCAACCATTTCTGAATGGAGGGCTCCGCTTCCTTCCTGTTTGTGGACATTTTCCCCTTTTCCGCAGCATCTTAAACAAGAATTTCAACAAGATGTTACATATATATATTGAATTCTACATTAATCAGTATTAGCTATGGTGAAATTTGGGTGATAATTACATACCTATAACGACTTGTGCCAACTTTAATTCATAAAAGGGTTGCTTCTCCTGCCTCCCCAGCCAGCTGAACATCAGCGCCAAATCGTTTATAAGGACGGAGCCCAAAACCCTTTTTACAAAATCGTATACATTGGTTCCCTGTTTGAGATTCATTTAGTTCCTCTCATCACCGCACCCACGCTCACAGCAGCACCTCCTGGGCAGCTGAACACCAGGCTGATCTACAATCGATCAGCCAATCACAACTCATCGACAATCGATCCACCAATCAACGCTCACCACGTCTATGCATCAACCAACCAGATTTCCCCACGTCGGTCGATACTCGAGAAGGTTCGAGACGCCGCTCACCGGAACCACCATCCATATTGTATTCACTCTTGTTCACGTAGCGTGTAGTATCAAACGTGTCGCGTACGCTTTTTCATTTTCTCACCTCGTGAATCACTCAACGCTCAGTGTGTGCATTCAAGTGTATTGTTAATAGGGGGCTCAAGAGCTCACTTCTCACGCGTTTTTAAAATACAACTGACAAACTTTAGTGCAACCACAGAAGTTCATTTCAAGTTTCCCACTGTCGCTTAACCTCACTCCCTCACCAGCGTGCTCAGACATAACCAACAATTCTCAAACATTTTGGTCCTTCGAGCCGGATCGACAGTGAAACGTGAAGTGCAGTGCGTTAGTGCCAAAGTTGTGTCTCTATCACCAGTGCTCAATCATGGCTGACGAAGAATCAACCATGCCCACCAAACAGCCAGCTTTATCAAAGCCCATATTGCAACCCGCAACACTCAATGTCCCAACCGACAGCTCATCAGGGGACAAAAAATCATTATCAAGACCTTCCTCGCCAGTTGCGCTACCCACACAGCTCATCTTAAAAATCAAGACTCAAATGGGACGCATCAGCTCACTCAAGGCTCTCCGTGCGCAACTGCCCTCTCATGCTCATTCTACCTCCATCGAAGAGGTAAAACTCATCTTATCTCAAGTCGAGGAACTACATCTAACGTTCTGCAATGAGCATGAGTACTTTGAGTCGGCATGGCCATCTAGATGTCTAGCAGCAGAGCACGAATATTTCCAGACGGAGGTAGCCTCTCAGGAGTGCCAACTAGTGTGGGACATCAAGATCTCGCTCAACCGTCTTAGGGAGGATGTCGAAGCAATAGCCAAGTCCAGGCCCTCTATCTCAATCACATCAGACTCACGCTCACGCAAATTACCTGAAATTTCACTCCCTTCATTCTCAGGCATTTACACAGAATGGCCTGGATACAGTGAGATGTTTACGTCACTCATCATAAGTGACAAACAGCTCACAGAGATAGATAGGCTGCACTATCTCCGCTCAAGCCTTCAAGGAGAACCCTCGAGGCACATTAACGCCTATCCAATCACCGGCTCATCTTTTCAGGCATGCTGGGAGTACCTCACCAAAAAATATAGCAATAAGAGGGTGCTCATCGAGGAACAACTAGTGCGACTGCTCAACCTTCCTCCCATCTCATCACGTAACGCCACCACGCTCAATGATCTCATGTCATCAATGAACGAGGTTCAAAAATCAATCAAGGCCTTGGGAGCTGCAGACGACATGTACAACTGCATACTGGTCCATCAAGCGACCAGCTGCTTGGACAAAAACACCCGCGAAGCATGGGAGACGTCAGTTGGCTCAACTAGCGAATATCCGCGATACGAGCAGCTGGCAGCTTTCATAGCAGACAAGGCCACCGCACTGGAAAGGATGGAAGCAGCGGACCAGCTCAAGCTGACCAAGAAGGCTCAAACCAGCTCAGCAGCCCCCAACCGCTCATCTGTACAAAAGGGCTCAGCACATTTGGCATCTCAGCAGAAGAAGAAGGCTCAACCCTCACTTCATCGATATCCCTGCGACTGCTGCAAGGACGATCACTACATAGTGATGTGCGCAAAGTTCAGAGAGCTGTCAGTGCCAGATAGGCGACAACTCATAACACTCAACAAGTTGTATAGGAACTGCTGTGGGAGACACAAGACAGAGGACTGTAAGTTGTCTCAGAGGTGCAAGACATGCGGTGCACACCATCACACCATGCTGCACCTACAAAATGTCAATGCTCCAGGCCGCTCAGCAGCTGCCACCAGCACTCAACCTACAGCTCACTCCGAAGAAACTTCAGTCGTCGCAGCTCACAACCACTGAGGCGTCGGTGCAGTCGTCACACCACAACCAAGCTCAACCTCTCAACGCTCGCACTCATCAACAGCAGGTCAACACGCTCATGCGCACCCAGCCGCCATCAGCTCCTCACGCTCATCCACAACATTGTTAGCAACTGCCAATGCCCAGCTGATCTCACCAGTTGCCTCATTACCAGTAAGGCTGCTCATCGACACAGGCTCGGAACTAACCTTCATCAAGGAGGAACTCCTCACCCAACTCAAGCTCCAACGCATCCAGTCAACAGTCACAATCTGCGGCATTGGGGGCAACAAGGCTACTCAAACTCGTGGAGTTGTATTAATCTCGCTCCGCTCAAATTACAGCCCTGCAACTGTACTCATCCAAGCTCACATACTCAGAGCATTGACGTCAAATTTACCATCTGTGGAAGCACCAAAGCAAGAGTGGCCACACCTCAACGGCATTCAATTGGCCGATCCAGACTTTCTCACCTCAAGACCCATCGACATTGTCATCGGTGCAGACACGTATGGACAAATAATCAAGCCCAACATCGCCAAGGGCGACTCGTCAATGCCAATCGCTCAGTTATCCATCTTTGGGTGGATCGTTCTTGGACCAATCACAGTTGATTCGAATCAACTCAAAACCTTGCATCACTCTGCCGTAGTGCAGCACAAAGACAACGCTCTTCAAGATGTACTGACTAAGTTTTGGATCCAAGAAGAACTCCCAACGGATGCACCTACCCAACTCAACCCTGAAGAACAAGAATGTGAGGATCACTTTCGAGCGACACATACTCGTGATTCGACAGGGAGATACATCGTTCGCATCCCACTCAAGTTATCACCAAAGTTGCTAGGCAATTCTTATCAGACGGCCCACGCTTGTCTGAAGCGCACACTCAACAAGCTCAACAAGGACAGCAAGTATCGTGATCTTTATCAAGAATTCATGGAGGAATACTCAGAGCTTCAGCACATGGTAAGAGCACCATCCATATCACCTAACATTCATTCGATCTTCTATCTCCCACATCACGGAGTGCTGAAGCCAGACAGCCAATCAACAAAGTTGAGGGTTGTCTTCAATGGATCGAGCCCGACCACATCTGGGCACTCGATCAACGACCTCATGCACACGGGTGCTAATCTCCTACCCAACATCACCGACGTGCTGTTGTGGATTCGCCAGCACAAGTA
This sequence comes from Andrena marginata, assembly GCA_963932335.1. NCBI lineage: Eukaryota > Metazoa > Arthropoda > Insecta > Hymenoptera > Andrenidae > Andrena > Andrena marginata. Next base: position 22,717,709 of record OZ010662.1, read on the forward strand.
CATCTTCGCTACGGATGTGACGAAGATGTATAGACAAATCAAGGTGCACGAAGATGATCAAGATCTCCAAAGGGTGCTGTGGATTGATGAAGAGTCAAGGGAGGTGCCCTACAAGCTCACCACAGTCACATATGGGACTAAGGCTGCTCCATTCCTGGCTGTCAGAGCACTACTGCAATTGGTGGAAGACGAAGGCCATCGCTTTCCACTCGCATTACCATCAATCACTCATGCCAGATACGTAGACGACATCTTTGGCGGTGCTGACACAGGTGAGACACTCATCACAATAGCTCAACAATTAAATGACCTGTGCAACGCGGGAGGCTTTCCACTAGCGAAATGGCATTCAACCCACCCTCCGTTGCTTGACTCAATCTCTTTCAACATGCGAGCTCAAGATTCAATTATATCACTAGACGACTGCAATACCAAGATCCTCGGATTACAGTGCAATGTTATCAATGATAACTTTTCATTCTCAGCAAGATCAAGCTCAAATTCAACATTCACAAAGCGCCTCGTTCTTTCGGAAGTAGCACAAATTTTTGACCCACTCGGTTTTCTATCACCAGTTATAATTCGAGCAAAAACACTGTTGCAAGAGTTGTGGCTGCACAAGCTCAGCTGGGATGACCCACTGCCATCCCAAGTCACCTCACATTGGCTCATCATCAGAGAAGATCTTCAAGGCCTGGCCAGGCTCTCAATTCCAAGGTGGTTCAACACCCTCAGCAACTCAACAGTGGAACTACATGGATTCTGTGATGCCTCTCAACTAGCCATGGCAGCGGTAATTTACCTTACCGTCACATCACCGTCCACAAATCACAAGGTGTCGACACTAGTGTGCTCCAAGACAAAGGTAGCACCACTCAAGAAGCTCACAATCCCAAGGCTCGAGCTTACTGCAGCATTAATGCTTGCAAAGCTCACAAAATATGTTCAAGCTACTCTTCAGCTCAACATTGCTACAATTCATCTGTGGACGGACTCTCAAGTGACATTAACATGGATCAAATCACACTGGAAAGATTACGTAAGGAATCGTGTCTCCCAAATTCAAGAGATCACCCAAGATGCTCACTGGAGACATGTTCCTGGGAATTCAAACCCAGCTGACTGCGCATCACGAGGCTTAACAACAGCTCAGCTTGAACATCACGAACTATGGTGGATGGGACCATCATGGATCAAGCAACCCAGTGAATCATGGCCATCACAGCCAACACTCAAGGACGACTCCAGTGCACAGGAGGCTCGTCCAGGAATTTCACATTTGCTCAACGTTCACAAGATCGAATATCACGGACCTCATTTACAAATACTCATCTCTCAACAAGCTTATTCGTATCACTTCAGTTTGTTACAGATTTGTTTCAAGGTTGAAAAAAACACCTCTCTCATTACCAATCATCGCATTATCACCAATCGACCTGGAGTGGGCCAGAATCTTTTGGGTGAAGGCAACGCAAGCAATCTTCTTCTCCAACGAGCTCAAGGCTCTCAGTTCAAGTTCCACGTTGCCATCATCCCACGTCTTCAATCGGCTCACGGCATTCATCGATGAACAAGGAGTTATTCGTGTCGGAGGCCGACTCAACAATGCACACATGGTTTATGAAAGCAAGCATCCAGCAATCTTACCTCGCCACTCACGCCTTTCGGATCTGATTATAGACCATGCTCATCGACAAACTTCCCATGGAGGGACCCAGCTCACCCTCGCTCACATCAGACACAGCTACTGGATCATCGGAGGACGAGCACCAGTGAAGTCTCACATCCTGCGGTGTGTCGTGTGCACTCGACAAAGGGGGATCCGTGCCCATCAACTGATGGGCCAACTACCTCTTTCTAGAGTTGCACCCTCACGACCATTCACTCACACTGGTATCGACTACGCTGGTCCCATCATTCTCAAAACATGGAAAGGGCGAGGAGCAAAGACTCAGAAGGGGTGGATCTGTGTATTCGTTTGTCTCACAACCTCAGCTGTTCATCTGGATGTCGTAACTGACTACTCAACAGATGGATTCATTGCCACCTACAGACGATTCACATCAAGAAGAGGAATTCCACACACACTCTACTCCGATTGCGGAACCAACTTCATCGGAGCAGACACCACTTTAAGGAGGATGTTCATTCAGGGCTCACAAGATCATCACCACCTCAGTCAGCTGTTTGTCAATGACAACACTGGCTGGTGCTTCAATCCCCCAGCAGCACCTCATATGGGAGGCAAATGGGAAGCCGTCGTGAAATCAATCAAATATCACCTTCGGCGAACCGTCAGCGAGACGGTACTCACCTATGAAGAATTCAGCACACTTCTTACTCAAATAGAAGCCATGCTCAACTCACGACCGCTCGAGCCTCTCAGTGATGACCCTGAAGACATCTCTACACTTACCCCGGCGCATTTTCCTCATCGGACAACCTCTTTCAACTCTACCAGAACCTTCTGTCGAACATTCAACAATACCACCGTCAGCCAGATGGCGACTCATCCAACAAAGGACTCAACGTTTCTGGACTCAATGGTCATCGCACTATCTCCAGCGTCAACTATCCATCTCGAAGTGGCATCATCCATCAAATAACATCAAAGTCGGCTCCCTAGTGCTCATCACAGATGAGCGATTCCCACCGAGCAAATGGCCACTTGCTCGTGTTGTGACTCTGCACCCAGGGAAGGATGGACTCACCAGAGTGGTCACTCTCAGGACCGCCACGACAACTCTAATTAGGCCAATTGCAAAATTGGCGGTTCTACATGTTTCAGATTAGCAATCATCATCACCCTTCAGCTGTTGATGGCGGGAGAATGTTTGAGATTCATTTAGTTCCTCTCATCACCGCACCCACGCTCACAGCAGCACCTCCTGGGCAGCTGATCACCAGCTGATCTACAATCGATCAGCCAATCACAACTCATCGACAATCGATCCACCAATCAACGCTCACCACGTCTATGCTTCAACCAACCAGATTTCCCCACGTCGGTCGATACTCGAGAAGGTTCGAGACGCCGCTCACCGGAACCATCATCCATATTGTATTCACTCTTGTTCACGTAGCGTGTAGTATCAAACGTGTCGCGTACGCTTTCTCATTTTCTCACCTCATGAATCACTCAACGCTCAGTGTGTGCATTCAAGTGTATTGTTAATAGGGGGCTCAAGAGCTCACTTCTCACGCGTTTTTAAAATACAACTGACAAACTTTAGTGCAACCACAGAAGTTCATTTCAAGTTTCCCACTGTCGCTTAACCTCACTCCCTCACCAGCGTGCTCAGACATAACCAATAATTCTCAAACCAAATTTTGAAAATTCATTTACCTGTAATTAAAAAATTATTAGCTTGGCTAAATTAAAATGGCTTATCCTACAGGTTGGACTACAGAGAGGGATGGAGGGAGGGAGGGAGAGGGAGGGGGGGGGAGAGAGAGAGATAGAGATAGATAGAGAGAGAGAGAGAGAGAGAGAGAGAGAGAGAGAGAGAGAGAGAGAGAGAGAGAGAGAGAGTCTATAATGATATTTTACTTACTGCATCTTGGAAATTATTTTGGTTATGCAAAATTTCTTCTAGTTCCTTCACCTTTTCCACGGAGTCGATTGGGAATTGCAAATATTGAAATTTGAGAAGAAATGATTGTTTTTCATGAACCACTGCTTATTCTCCAGGGTTTTCACCCGCTCCATTGTTTCTATTAACAATGTCTTCAGCAAATTGTTTTGCTGCATTATTTTACGGTTCTGTTCAATGATAGTTCTCAACAACCCATCAGTCGTGTCGCTGCTACTGCCACTGGGGCCTGCATCTATGTTTTCTGAAAATGATTTATTACATCTTATATTTTTTCACTGTAAGTTTCCATGATAAAAAACTATTTCCGTATAGAATAGAATTATGTTTATACACATGACTTACCAATTTGAATGTTGTTTAATGAAAACTCCCCTGGCTTTCATAGCTGGTGCTGGGGGATGCTGTTTTGTCTAAAAACAAAAATTATTTTTGTTAAAGAATTCTGCTGCAAACATTAAACGCATTTCTAATGCTGTATACACAAGTATTTATGAAACAAAACATGTTTAGAAATTTTGCTAGCGTGTATTCTTAGCTTAAAAGGTATAGACAATGAGACTAGAAAAACGCGAAACCTGAATCATTAATGTTATCGTCATAAAGAAATTTTTAAGACATTGAATGAGTATCTTATTCGTACGTAGGAAAGGAGCACATCACAGCAAAGGAAAAGTTATAATTCTGTCAGAAATTTATAATTTCACGCATTTATATGCTGTTTCCGCGACATTAAAAATTTGAGAAGGACCCAAATTGCATTCTTCTGAAAGGAAATTTCCTAATTGTGAAGATTTATACGGAGATACTCCTACAGATTTAATGAGTTTTAAAATGCTATTTTGTAATCCAAAATTATGATAATTATCTGGTTTGACACGATTAATTCTACATTTCTGGCCGTTTTGAAACCGATCTGTATAAAACTGGGAATATATCGTTTATTGCTCGATGTGAAATCTTATGTGTTACAGCCCACTCTGCCAATGAAGAGGCTAAATTAGGACTATTCAATTCAGTTGCTCATTCTTCAGAAGTCTGTGAATTTTCGAAGGAATTTTCTAAATTCCGAGACAGTTCTACATTACTTTCGGAAATATTGGGAGAAGATTGCGAACTTGTGCCAGGTGAAACATATAAGTGTATTGGTAATGAGAAGATAAAGACAAGGTGTTGAATGTGAAAATGATCGTGGACTAATTCCAGATTAAGTTTCAATAGTGGGGTGCTAACAAGCATCTAACGATGTCGTGATGGCTTCGTAAAGAGAATCAGATTAAGTGATCTGTTGGCGCGCATATAGTACTTATTCAATTTCAATTTGCCAGTCATTATTAAAGTAATCAAAAAAATAGAAATAAGCTGACTGTAATGTAGAAAAAAGCAAAATGCAACACTGGTTTCAGAAATATAGGGATATAGAACTTACCTGCAGAATATATGTATGTATTCCAAACCAAACGCCAAAGAAACACACTAAACATACTAATTTTAAATACGTAAGCTAGTACTAAAAAAAAACAATAAAAATACTATCACAAATACGACAAAAATACGATAAAACACGATAAAAATACGATAAAAATACACTAGAAATACAAGAACAACACGATAAAATACACTATAAAACTAATATAAAAATACTACAACTAAATATGTAATATAATAAGAAATAAACTAGGAATAAACTATAGACTAACAATAAAATGAAAAAATATGTGAAAAATGTATGAAAAGTAGTGAATAATAGCGTGCGTCCCCGTGGATGGTTCTGCGATAACTGCCGCAGTTCCCTTGCTACCTGTTGGCTACAAGGAATCCTCGCCACCCCCCACTACGCGGCACAACCCTCATCCTGCCGACAGATATACCTCTGAAGACTTGCCAGAAAAGCTCTTTAAAGGAGAAAAGCAGAAAATATTGAACCAAAGGTTTTTTTTAATCCTTATGAGTTTCGTTATCGCCACTACAAAAATCAGGTCAATATTTTCTGAACATCGATTTTTTTGGAGCCACCTAAAAGTTAAAAAACTGCATGAGAAAACGTATTTTATCTTTAACCGACTCCCATTTTGTAGATTTTTTTTCAAATTTATGGTCGTGGTAATGGCGATAGCGACACTCGTAAGGATTAAAAAAACGTTTGATTTACTTTTTTCTGCCCAATGGAAAAGTCGCTAGCCTTGGGACAAGTCAATAAGGATGTGTTCGGATGACAACGCTTATAATTCTGAAAGTTGTAAAGATTTTACATCATCCTTCATGATTTTAGACAGCCAAAAGATGAATAAAAGTGTAGGTATACGAGGCATCAATGTCGTATCTTTCTTCGTCGCCTAGAAAAGAGATCACGAAATCGGCTTAAAAATCGGCCGTTTAAACCCGGAAAAAACGCTAATAAAATGAAGCAATGATCTCGAGTACAGTAGTGGTCAAAGAAGAGAGTGCCGTTACTGAAAAGAACAGAATTACTATTGCATCTTTATTCGTATCCTGATCTAATTCCATTAATTTGTTGATTAAGATATTATAAACCTTTTTTTTAATTTTTATCCAAACAATCTTTAGAATTAATTTTCCAAATGCATTGATTTTCTTTGTACGATTCGATAAATCCTCTCAGCAAATTATACGTGTCAATAATTTTAAATCTGTCTGCTGGTAGCCCACACTTCCCGTTAATTTTGATGATTTGCGGCAAATCGGAACCCAGATAAATCAACCTCGCGGTGATTGCGTTCATGCTAGACAATTGACACACGCGTTCCGTGTCGCATTACAATTTTTGACTGTATGCAAGTCTGTAAATCGAACGGGCAAGACTAAGCGTGTACTTATGGCGGCCTTTAGAGTGCCTAATTCCGCGCCAAATTGATCACTTTTTTAATTCGATGTCTGGGATTCTGTTCAAAATCGAATGTGACGTCGTTCACGTGAAATTAAGGAGAGTTTGTGTTTCAAGGGGTTGAGTCTTAAAACTTTCACCTCACAGTGACCGACCGTCTTTTCCGCAAATCTGCGTTGCACGTGTTGGCAACGACCTGAGTCACAGGGGGGTGACAATAAGCAGAGACAGGAAATCGTGAGGGTCGTCGGCGGCGCGAGCCCGCTAACGTTGGAAAAATCACAGGTCAGGTATAGGCGTCTTTGCGTGCGGCGCAAAGTGGGTTGAAAGCCCCTTCAGCAAGTGGCCACTTGCTCGGGGGAAATCGCTCATCGGTGATGAGCACTAGAGAGCCGACCTTGATGGCGTTGGATGGATGATGCCACTTGGAGATGGATAACTGGCGTTGCAGATAGTGCGCTGACCACTGAGTCCAGAATTGCTGAGTCCGTTGTTGAATGAGTTTCCACCGTGCTGATGGTGAGATGGATGAATGTTCCACAGAAGGTTCCGGTAGAGCTGAGAGCGGGTGGCCAATAAGGAAGTGAGCCGGGGTGAGCGTTGCGACATCTTCAGGATCGTCGCTGAGGGGCTCGAGAGGTCGTGAATTCAGCAAGGCCTCAATCTGAGTGAGAAGTGTACTAAACTCTTCGTAGGTGAGTGCTGTCACACTCACGGTTCGCCGAAGATGGTGTTTGGTGGACTTCACTACAGCCTCCCATTTGCCTCCCATTTGTGGTGCAGCTGGGGGGTTGAAACACCAGCGGGTGTTATCGTTGACAAACAGCTGAGCGAGAGATTGTTGTTCTTGAGAGCCTTGAGTAAACATCCTCTTGAGCATGGCATCGGCTCCGACGAAATTGGTGCCACAATCTGAGTGGAGTGAGTGAGGGATTCCTCTTCGTGAGATGAACCGCCTGTATGTTGCGACGAAACCTTCTGTGGAGTAGTCGGTGACTAACTCGAGATGAACAGCTGACGTGGTAAGGCAGACGAACACACAAATCCATCCCTTTTGAGTCTTGGCGCCTCGCCCTTTCCATGTCTTTAAGGTGATGGGACCAGCATAGTCGAGTCCAGTGTTGGTGAATGCGCGTGTGGGCGTGACTCGTGAAAGAGGTAGTTGGCCCATCAGTTGATGGGCACGGATCCCCCTTTGCCGAGCACACACGACACACCGCAGAATGTGAGATTTTACTGGAGCTCGACCACCGATGATCCAGTAGGTCTGTCGGATTTGAGCGAGCGTGAGCTGAGTTCCTCCATGAAGAGTTTGTCGATGAGCTTGATCTATAATCAGATCGGACAGACGTGAGTGACGAGGCAAAATTGCTGGATGCTTACTTCCATATGCAATGTCAGCGTTGTTGAGTCGGCCTCCGACCCGAATCACTCCTTCCTGGTCGGTAAAGGCTGTGAGACGATTAAAAGTGTGGGAAGCTGGCAACGTGTTACCGGAGCTCAGCGCCTTTAATTCATGTGTGAAGTAAAGGGACTGCGTCACTTTGATCCAGAAGATCCTGGCCCTCTCCAGATCCTCAGGCGACTGAGCGATGATTGGTAAGGAGATCGTTGACCTTTTCAAATGTGACAAAACTCTGAAACAAACTGAAGTGATGCGAAGGAGTTTGTTGAGAGATGAGTATTTGTAGATGAGGTCCTAGTGATATTCGAATTTTCGAATGTTGAGTAGATTTGAAACTCCAGGACGAGCTTCCAGCATGCTTGGGTTGTCCTTCAAAGTAGGTTGAGAGGGCCATGAGTCACTGGGTTGAGTGAGCCAAGATGGTCCCGTCCACCAAAGCTCATGATGTTCAAGCTGATGTGTTGTTAGGCCTCGAGAGGCACAATCAGCTGGATTTCCTGTTCCTGGGACATGTCTCCAATGTGCGTGTGGGGTGAGCTCTTGGATTTGGGAGACACGGTTCCGCACATAATCCTTCCAGCGTGATGCATGTGATTTGATCCATGAGAGTGATATTTGAGAATCCGTCCACAAATGAATTGTAGCAACGTTGAGTTGCAGAGTAGCTTGAACGTACTTCGTGAGTTTTGCGAGCATCAAGGCTGCAGTGAGTTCGAGTCTTGGGATTGTGAGCTTCTTAAGTGGTGCAACCTTAGTTTTGGAGCACACGAGTGTCGACACCTTGTGAATTGTGGACGGTGAGGTCACGGTAATGTAAATTACCGCTGCCATGGCGAGCTGAGAGGCATCAGAGAATCCATGTAATTCCACTGTTGAATTAGAGAAGGTGTTGAACCACCTGGGTATTGAGAGTCTGGCCAGACTTGTTAGATCTTCTCTGATGGTGAGCCAGTGAGTAGTGACTTGGGATGGCAGTGGGTCATCCCAGTTGAGTTTGTGCAGCCACAGTTCCTGCAAAAGTGCCTTTGCCCGAATGATGACTGGAGCTAAGAAGCCAAGTGGATCAAATATCTTGGCTACTTCAGAGAGAATGAGGCGTTTAGTGAGTCTTGAGTTGCTGATAGATTTTGTTGTGAATAAGAATTTGTCATTGAGAGCATTCCATTGTAATCCGAGAATTTTGGTATTGCAGTCGTCAAGTGCAACGTACGAGTTGCTAGCTCGTACTTCATGAGAGATTGATTCAAGCAATGGAGGGTAGGTTGATTGCCATTTGGCAAGTGGAAAACCTCCCGCCTTGCACAGGTCATTCAATTGTTGAGCAATTGTGGTGAGTGTCTCACCTGTATCAGCACCACCGAAGATGTCGTCGACGTGTCTGGCATGGGTGATAGATGGTACTGCCAATGGGAAACGGTGGCCTTCATCTTCAGCCAGTTGCAGTAGCGCTCTGACAGCGAGGAATGGCGCAGCCTTGGTTCCATACGTGACAGTGGTGAGCTTGTATGGCACCTCCTTCGAGTGTTCATCAATCCACAGTATTCTCTGGAGGTCCTGGTCGTCTTCGTGAATCTTGATTTGTCTGTACATTTTTGTCACGTCTGTGGCAAAGATGTACTTGTGCTGGCGAATCCACAGCAGCACGTCGGTGATATTGAGAAGTAGATTCGCACCTGTGTGCATGAGATCGTTGATCGAGTGCCCCGTTGAGGTTGGGCTTGAGCCATTGAAGACGACCCTCAACTTGGTGGTCTGGCTGTCGAGCTTGAGGACTCCGTGATGTGGCAGATAAAAGATAGAATGAGCATTAGGTGAGATTGAGGAAGCTCTTACCATATGAGGGAGTTCCTCATATTCCTTCATGAACCCTTGGTAGAGATTGCGATATTCATTATCTCTGTTGAGTTTGTTGAGTGTTCGCTTCAGACAGGCATGAGCTGTCTGGTATGAATTGCCCAATAGACTTGGAGATGACTTGAGAGGGATGCGTACGATGTATCTTCCTGAAGAGTCACGAGTGTGTGTCGTTTTGAAGTGATCCTCACATTCTTGTTCTTCTGGTGTGAGTTCGGTGTTTGAGTCTGAAGGCAGCTCTTCTTGGGTCCAAAATCTCTCTAATAGTTCTTGTATGGACTTGCTGCTGCGTTGCACCACAGCTGCACTGAGCGATGAGCTGAAGTGAGACGCGGTTGTGTAGATTGGACTAAGAACGAGCCAGCCAAATATTGAAAGTTGAGCAATTGGCATTGAGGGATCGCCCTTGACTAGATTGGGCTTGATGATTCTTCCGTATGAGTCCGCGCCAATGATTATGTCAATAGGCCTAGGTTTTAGAAATTCTGGATCAGCCAACCTTAACTTGGTGAGATGTGGCCATTCTTGACGTGGCGCTTCAACGGATGGCAAACTAGACGTAAGAGTTCGCAGCACGTGCGCTTGAATGGAGACCGTAGAGGAGTCGTGGGTCGCGCGTAGAGTGATTGACACGGCGCCTCGAGTGTGAGTAGATTTATTGCCTCCAATGCCAATAATTGAGATGGTTGAGTGGGTTCTTTGAAGGTTAAGTTGAGTAATGAGCTCCTCCTTGATGAAGGTGAGCTCGGAGCCTGAGTCGATGAGTAGTCTGACTGGCAGCGAGGCCACCGGTGAGATGAGTTGTGCCTTAGCTGTTGCTAGCAGGGTGAGCGTGGGGGAGATTGCGTTGCACCCAGTTGCTGGGTGAGCCAGAAATGAGCGAGATTGACCTGTTGAGCGAGTGTGTAGCCATTTCGGTGAGTATGAGCAGACGACTGCACCAACCCTTCAGAAGTTTTGTTGATCTTCTGTCTTCTTCTCTTCATTTGGAGGGGTTGGCTTGGTGGTGGTTGCTTCGACCGCTGGCCTCGGCTGAGGTTGAGCAGATTGAGCTTGAGGGAGATGCAGCATGGTGTGGTGCTTTGCTCCACACGTCTTGCACCTGTGAGCGGACTTGCACTCCTCACTTTTGTGCCGACCACAGCAATTTTTGCACAGTGAGCGCGCTACAATGAATTGGCGACGCTCATTCACTGGTTTGCCACGGAACTGAGGGCACATCACTATGAAGTGGTCAGCTGAGCAACAGTCACATGGATACTTGTGTGCTTGAGTCATGCTTGATGGTTGAGCATGGGGCCTCGCTTGCGTTGCAGTGTGAGCTGTGGTCTTGCGCTGACCTTGGGCAGAACGAGCTGAGGTGGCTGAAGGGGCAGATGATTTCTTCGTTGAAGTCTCCATCTGCTCTAGGGCTCCACCCTTGGTCTCCACAAAGGCCAGAAGGTCTTCATGCCTAGGGCACTCAGATGAGTTTGCGAGAGAGGTTTCCCAAGCATCTCGAGTGACCTTGTCGAGGCTATTGGTGATGACATGCACCATCAAGCAGTTGTGCATGTCTTTGTCTGCCTTCAAAGCTGTGAGCGTCTCGTTCACCTCTGTGATCGTTGCGGCCAGGTCCTTTAATGCCGTCGCAGACCGCGTGGTGATGGGGGTGATGGAGAGTAGTTTATCAAGCTGCTCTTTGATGAGCAGTCGCTTGTTCGAAAAGCGTTTATTTAAAAACTCCCAGCACGCTTGAAAGGATGATCCACGGAGGGGAAAGGCATTGACTCGCCTCGAGGACTCGCCTGATAGGCTGGCTCTCAAGTAGTAGAGACGGTCTATCTCCATGAGCTGCGAGTCGTTGATGATGAGCGAGGTGAACAACTCACTGAACGTTGGCCAATCCACGTAACTTCCCGAGAACGTGGGGATAGCGAGTTCAGGCAGCTTGGCAGCTCTGCTCGTTGACGATGCTGAGGTTGCAGGTGGCTCGTTGGCTTGAGTAGAGTCCCCTCGATGAGTAGTGAGGCGTTTCAGAGAGCGCCTGAGCTGAGTCACAAGCTTTGCCTCTCGTGACATGAGGTTTGACGCGAAGTACTCGTGATCGAGGCATTTGACGGGCCAAAACTCCTCCATATGAGCATGTTCAGCCAAGAACGCTTTGTGCAGCTCCTCGACGCTGTCCAGCAGTGACTCGCTGAGGGACGTCTGATCTGTTGACTCGGGGATTTCATCTCGCAAAGCTTCAAGCGTCTCAAAGCGGCACACTTGCGATCGAGCCTTGATGATCAGAGGAGCAGGTGTTTCTGACGGGGACGAGGACCTCGTCCGGCAGGCATGTCGAGCAGCTGGCTCGCTGGGAACCTGGAGGGTTGCCGCTGGCTGAACTGGCGTGGTCGGCCTCGACGATGTCGTTGACTTGTTCGTCGATGCGCTGCTATCTCCGTCGAGCATTGTGAACGCTGTTCACGGAGAGCTTGAGCTTGATCACGACACTGCACTTCACACACTACACATCCCAATCCGGCTCGAAGGACCAAAAATGTTCGCGAATGTTACTTCGCGATGCGCGTGAGATGCCGGGGAGGTTATGTACGAAAGATGCAATGCACGTGGTTGAGTTAAAAATGTTGTTTATTGAACAAACACTCGCGGAGTGAGTCACAAGCTTAAAACAGTGAGCGGTGAGCGAAAGCACGCGGTGAGCAAAAACACGTGGTGCTGTACAAGAAGGTTCTCGATGAGAAAGGCCACGCACACTGACCACGCGGTCTCACCACGGCCACGATCCACAATCGATTTCGCGCCATTAAAGTGAGCACTGAGCGATTGAGAAGTGGAGATGATTGAAATTAGCACTCGTTGAGAGAAGTGTAACTGAGAATGATCACGAGTTACCGTATAAACGAATTAGTGAAAAACTGATGCGTCTAGCCGAGCACGCTACGTGAATAAGAATGCCAAGATGATCGATTTCCGTTAACCGTCTTCACCGCTGACCGGTGATTGGCTGATCGATTGTGGATCGGGCTTGACGGTCCGCTGTCCAGGAGGTGCTGCTGTGAGTTGGATGTGGCGGAGATCCGAACTACTCGAATCTCAAACATTTGTATACCATTAACTTTGTAAAGCTATTAATTAATTTACGACAATGTTTTTAAATGGGATTCTTTTTGATGGGATAAATAAAATGCCCGCGATATGAGTAATGGAATGTATGAACCCAGCATTTTAGCTGGGTGTATGTAGTTGTGTCATCTTAAGCGCAGTCAGAAAGCACCTGTATGTACTGGCAGCTCATTTTGATTTCACATCTTTTTTTGTATTTTATATTTTTCTATTTTTTGTGATATTATTATCTTCTCTTTTTGTGATTTATCTGTTGTATATTTTCTTCTATTTTGTTGTGATTTATATTATTATCTTCTATTTTTTGTGAGTTATTTGATTTTCATGTACTTGGCGTAATTTTTTTACTTTTTTGAAGTTTTTGATGGGGATCTCACTTCTTTTTACAAAGATAATTTGCATAGGGAATGACGTCAGATAATTTTTAATATTATATATATCTTTATCTTCTATTTTTTGTGATTTATTTACTTTTATGTATTCTTATATTCTTACAATGTATAAGTATAAAAATAAAACAACAAATAAACTTCGTATAATTGGGATTGGTGGAATTGGTTTATATAAGCTGAATAAACTCATTTAATTAATATAATAATAATGCTATGCTTCCATAAATTTTTTTCTCTGCCGTAGATCATACTGCATCATCTTCTGCTTTGATTATCTGTAAATATATATAAAATCCACATTTTAGTTATTTTAGTTACAACTTAACGTAGAACTTATTATATATAGAAATAGAGTGGCCTTTTGCTTTAGTGAGTGTAGAGACTAAATAATGTGTCCGAAGGAGGTGCGAGCGTATGGCAGAAAGTCTTGTTGCAGGAAATTGAAATGCTGTTCGTGGTTAAATTAGATTTAGTTTTAGTTAGTTTTAGTTCTAGAATAAGTAGCTTTAAGTAGTTCTAGTTTTAGAATAAGTAGGTTTACTTAATCGTACGTAGAATTTTTGTTTTTCACCAGCACTAGTAGAAACCGGTAGTGTTTTATTCTCAGCGCAGTAAAATAAGCACGTAGGAACCGCGCGTAACAAGTTGGCGAATACCGTTGATTTTGGGTAACTGCTGAACTATTCACAAGCTTAGGCGTATAAAACAAGTTGTTAAAGTACCGAATCCAGGAGACCGACTGGCGAAGATCTTCGCGATCGCGTAATCAGCGCTCGCGACTAAGAGTGGGGAGAGCGCAATTGTTCCCTCGACAATCGACGAGATGGTGACACCGTAAACTTTTGGTAGCGCCGACCAGTGTGATCTACCGCAGTTCCGTGCGCGATAATCGCTTCTTAAGAACTAAGACAATGTACAACTTAGATCTAATATTTACAATATATACAGTCCTAAACAAATGCTAATGGTAATAATTCAGCGAAATGAACGCGGAGATCCAATATTTTTAACGCACAATGTATTGGTGTTGGAATGAAACTAATTTAGTATGTTTATTGGTGATTTTAAATAATGGGAATCTAAAAAATTAATGAATTAATGAATAGCGTGACAACTATTTTGGATTTTATTAATTAAAGTATTACGAATGTCTTTCACAAAAGATTGAAAAGCATTAACGGAGATGTGTTTTCAGTGTCCTTTCTTCACTAATGTGACTTGTTTTACATTGCAAGCAGTCCACCATAATCTATTTTCTTAATAATTCTTAATGCTATGTCTTTAAACAAATTTTGTCGATTTACCTTATTTGACAAAGTTCTAGAAACTTGTGCGAAACAAGATGCTCTGTCTATCTATTTAATCTTCTCCGGACAACCTCCACGCCTGTGCATTCCCTTCATTTCTATCCATCCAAGCCTGTGCGTCCCCTTCAATTGTACTATCCAAGCCTGCGCATCTCCTTCATTTTTATCGAAGTCCTGTACGTCCCCTTCATTTCTATAATATAATAGCCTTTACATAAAATAAAAACTCTAAATTGCTGGTATACAAATACAAATATCTGGCAATTTAAATTCAATGCAATTTTTTACTACAATATATTATTTTGTACAAGCATGGTACAAATTTCTAGAAACTTATGCGAAAGAAGGTGCTTCTCTGTCGAACCTTCTCCGGACAACTTCCAAGTCTGCGGCTCTACATAAAAAATCTATTAAATAAATTTGGCGACTTACCTTGTTAATTGAGACAATAATTTCGTCTCCTATTTAGTGTAAAAACTCCTGACATCTAAAATTTGGACAACTTACATTATTTGACACTTGGAGGTTAAGATTGGTAGGTTAAAAAGTTCAATGTATTTAAAAAATAGTTTGTACAATGACGGACGACGATCGCTGCCGAATAATCCCGAGAGTCGACGAACGAAGAACGAAACATGTGTTAGTTTCGTTTTGACTGAAGGTGTGCGTGTAACGCGTATACGTATTATGTTTGACGAAAAATTTCTAGGAGAATCAGAAGAAGAAAAATCTTACCGTTTCCGACTGAATCCATGAGACGATATTATCATATCTCTGATATGCGTGAACCGATTTTATTGCTTTTGGTCTCATTCGAAAGCTTATATGCGGTTTACATAAGAAAAATGCCTTTAAATTTAGAAAATATTGCTAGCGTGATGAGATATTAATGTATAAATGTCAGAATTAGGTTGGAATGCCTCCGCGACGAGTAAAGATACACGGTAGCGACAGTCGACATATATAGGGTGTTTTTCATGTACTTGGCGTCGAGACGCTACCGCGTCTCTAGATACATTTCTAACAGGTAGGTAAGCGCAACCCCCAGGGTCAAGATGACGTCGCCGGCACAAGGTTTATGACTTTATGACTTTCAGCCTCTCCTGAGCTGAGTTTTTACCCTAACGGGACATCGGCAATTATCGAAAGGGAGGATAGAGTTTTAAATGGTTTTACAAGACGAGCAACTGCTCGCTCGACTAAATTTGGCACGCAGATGTGGAAGGAAAAGTTAAGCTATTTACTATCCTCCTTGTCCCCCATTTCAAACTTGCTTAAGACCTTCCAGATGTGCCGATCGCTTCAAATCTTATTATAATATATCTGTCTTTCAGTACAAAAGGATTTTGAATTACGCTCTTCATCTAACCTCGATATCTCTATGTCTTATAGCTAACTTCACGCAATTTAACCAGCGGAACCCGCAACAATACATGTTCATTCAGCTCAAACGATTGTGGCCGTTCGAGATTCGATTGCATTCGAGCTTACCAGGGTCCGCTTTTTTACATCACTAACGTTCTACAGTATTTCATGAACATGGTGAGGGCACTGTCAAGCCACAGGTTCCCGTCTAGAACACTTCTAATTCATGATGAAACACCACTGTGGCGGCATCTGCCTATGATTGTCATAATTATATAAATCTCCGCGATCGGCTCTGTTCACGATGCTGTAGCGTAAATGACGCCAAAAATAAATGTCAAATGACTTTTATTATAATGAACCTAACAAAAAATCATAATAATTTTGAGACTGTAAAGCTGGGAATCCACCGGAAAGCTAAGCTAAGCTATGCGATGCTATGCTACGTCCGGCTGTGCGATGCTATGTCTGGCTGCGCGATGCTACGTCTGACTGTGCAATGCTATTCTATGTAATACTACTTATGCTGTAATATATTTATGAAAATTTGGGAACTCCATTGCATTCACCATTAGTTGGAAGGTGATTTTTCGATAGAGCTGCTAGCTGTCGCGTCTAGCGGTAACGTCTACCAGCTACTGCGAGTAGTCACGTCCAACTACCTACACACCTCAAAGTAATTAAGGGATCACCTCTAGGAACCTGAATAATGGGGACAGGTTTAAATGGTCATAACACCGGAAAAAGTGACCGTGTCATCTTCAAAATATCGTTTGAAAGTGTGGAATCTTTACTTTCCTGCGTAAAATCAGTGTTCAGTGGTTGTTCGACAGTCGACAATTTTCTTTCGAAAGGAGCAGATCGTCGCATTCGTGCAATAATATGGATCCTAAAATGGCACCCTTATGATTTTTTTATCGAGGACGACAAAGAAGTGGGAGCAGTTATGGTAGGAGTAGTTGAAACTAGTGCTGTAAATGTTCGAATATTCAAATCTCAAATAGTTGAAACGTAGCAGTCATCTGTTCGTTATGGAAACGCGTTAGATGTTTAACCGAAAACATGTACATTTGTTTCCATAAAACGAGAAAGTGCCTGCCAAATGAAACACACCTTAGAAGATGTGGGGTAGAGAAAATTTGCGAGCTCTGCTGGATTTGAGTTCAGAGGAGGAGGATTCTGACTTTGAAGAGCTAATGGAAATAACTCTTTTGCTGTCCAGCTTAATAAAAAGAAAACATCGGTTCTGGATATCGGGTCATATAAAGCAAAGAGAAAAGAAAGGAGAGTTCCACTTGCATTCAGAGTTTACTGATGATGAATTCAGAACGTATTTTAGGATGTCAAGAGATCAGTTTCAGTTAATTTTGGAGTTATGTAAGGAGGATATACAGAAAAAAGACACCAACTACAGGAAATGTATTAGGGCAGAAGAACGACTGGCGATAACTTTGAGGTGAGTTTGTGTGTGTTTGTGTGTCTGAGAGTTTTTTTTTAATTTTCAGGAATTAACTACATTGCGCTCTGTAGTAGTAAGGAAATTGTACTAATATACTTGTTAAAATTTTTATTAAGCAATATATATTTTAATAATCAGTATTGAAAATTGTCATGCATATGAAAATGTTGCCAACCAATAAAATGAAATCACCCCCTCCAGTAACTCTCTCCGTTAGCTCCTTCATTTTGCTGGTTGGTTTCAATACGAGCAGGCCACTGATTGAAGTGACGACCCTCTGCTCCTTGGGCTTGTAATTCAAAATTTTGAGGTGTTGGTGTGTTTTGATAATATGTGTATGTTGGTGGTGTGGACTTGGACCTGTGTGTGATGATTGTAACTGATTATCAGAAGAGGAGTATGCTGATCTATTATTTTCTTTTGATGCTACAAATCTTTCCTCCTCTCCTAATACACTGTTAAAAAGGTGACGTTTAATTTTAAGTTGCGATGACCAGGGTAGAGCTTTCGTTGATTTATACATGCTTTGAAAAAAATCAAGCAGAGGGTCGTCATTTTTTTCAATCGTTTTTCTCGTCTCGTTCCGTTCCTTCTGCCTCTTTTCCCTCGTTTGTTGTTGCTGTTTTAAGAAATTTATTATGCCGGTCCCTTCATGCTGTGAGGATTTACGTCGGGTCCGGTCAGGTCTTATAGTTTCTTCGATTTCTTCCGTATTTTCCTGATGGTCTTGTTCTGCAGCTTCACCTTGGGTATTTGATGTTGTTTCAATAGGGCTATCGACGTGTTCCTCTTCGTCTGATTCTTCCAGATTACTAACACGTATTCGGTTTCTCATTTGTGGTACCACAAATTCCATTTGTTTTTGGTACCTCCATGGCTTAACATTTGTCCGTTCTTGCCCAGTAGTTGTTCTTTGCCTCTTTACTGCTTCCCGTAACCTATCTCGTAACTTCTTCCACTCCTTTTTTGCTACATTCCCTGGATGAATGAATTTTGTTAGCATAGACATCACCAGTATTATAATTATTATTATTTATATTATTTTGTAATTAGCGTTATTAATATTGTTTAATAAACTTTTTTCTAGATTCCTGTCAACTGGGGATAGTTACCGAACAATTGCAAATAGTTACAGAGTCGGAAAATGCACAGTTAGCCGAATCGTAAACGATGTCTGTCGGGTAATCTGGGAGAAGCTCCAGCCACTTTACATGGGTGAGATCACAACAGAAAAATGGAGATCTGTGAGTGAAGAATTTAAAAACCGGTGGCAGTTCAATAATTGCATTGGTGCCATTGACGGGAAGCATGTCACCATTCATGCACCACAAAAAAGTGGGAGTGACTACCTAAATTACAAACACACATTTTCCATTGTCCTCCTTGCTGTAGTGGATGCACAGTATAGATTTTTGGTTGTGGATATTGGTTCAAAAGGAAGGTTCACTGACGGTGATATTCTTACAAACAGTGCCTTTTTATCAGAAATAAAAAATAATACTCTGAACATACCACCTGATGAGCCAATCGAGAATGGTGGTACACCTTTACCTTTTGTTTTTATTGGTGACGAAGCGTTCCTTTTACAAACTTATTTAATGCGACCTTTTCCTCGAGGAGACGGGAATAAAGAGAGAAGTACTTTCAATTACAGGCTCTCACGAGCAAGA
This sequence comes from Andrena marginata, assembly GCA_963932335.1. Lineage (NCBI taxonomy): Eukaryota > Metazoa > Arthropoda > Insecta > Hymenoptera > Andrenidae > Andrena > Andrena marginata. The sequence continues at coordinate 22,736,710 of OZ010662.1, forward strand.
AGGGTAGTAGAAAATGCCTTCGGGATTTTAGCACGAAGATGGCGAGTGTATAAACGCCCCTTTGAATGTAAATTGGAATCAGTTGCCGAGGTTGTGAAGGCGACATGTGTCCTGCACAATTTTTTGATAACGGAAAGCCCTTTGCGTAGATATGATGTCGAAGAATCATCTGAGCTCTCAACATCAGACTGTCAGCTAATCCAATTTCGTAGAATGGGTGGAAATGCTACTGCCAATGCTTTTAATGTCAGAAATACGTTTATGCAGTTCTTTAATTCACCTTCTGGTGCTGTATCTTGGCAGGCTTATCGAATTAGTCGAAGACTACATGAACGTGACTACTGATATAGTCTTTTGGACTGAAGAAATTGTGAGAGTATTCAAATTAAAAAAGAGTTTCGTGAATAACGGGATTATTGTGTAAACATTTATAAATTATGTTTTAATTATTGTATACAACAATATAAAATTGTTATTAAAATACAAACCATTTAGCATTCCATGCTCTGCTGCAATCAAATCCCAGGCCTTTCCTTTCAGTTCGCTATCTTTGAACACATTTGCTTCGATATCCCATACACATGGGTATTTACGCACGCTTTCAATAAAATGTTCCATATCCACGATACAACACGTTCTAGTTGTATCAATATCAAAATGATGTTATAACAAAATTATATTTAATGAAAAATGACAAGGAAAAACAGTGGCGTTGCGGTCACGTGACGGAGGCATGGAGGACTAGGGTTGTGGAGAGGGAAAGCTATGCCTCCTTGCTATGTTTCCGAAAAATCGCTCGCAGGGCAATCTCGTGCTACGTCGAGCTAACCTGACAAAATCATAGCAGAGAAACGTAGCTTTTAGTAGAAAAGGATGTGTTGAAGCTGTTTTTTTTAAAACATAGCATAGCATGGCACCGCTTAGCTTAGCTTTTGGTGGAAACGGTTCCATAAGAATGTATTGTAGTTAATTTTTTTGAAACGTAGCATGGCATAGCATAGCATCGCATAGCTTAGCTTAGCTTCCCGGTGGATTCCCGGCTTAAACGATAAATTTATAATGTCCAAAATAAATAAATCAATGGATTTATAATGGATGACACAAATAAATAGAGCGGGATGGTGGGGTAATAAAGAATAGAATAGAAACGAATGTTATATATTTCGTAGAGATGGCAAGGTTTAGGAAACCAGAATACTGTGATGAATAAAGTCTTGTCCAAAGTAAATAAATCAACGGATTTATAATGGAAGACACAAATAAATGGAGAGGGATGGTGGGGTAATAAAGAATAGAATGGAAACGAATGTTATATATTTTGTAGAGATGGCAAGGGTTAGGAAACCAGAATACTGAGATGTATAAAGTCTTGTGGTATTTTATTCCTAGCAGTCCTCATAGATTAATATCTAAGGCGCTCATTATTAGTGGAAATGTGTAGAGCAAAGAAATACGCATTTATTTCAAAATTTACTATCCGTTATTTTATGTTAACAACGGGAAAATAAACATAACCGGAGCAATGTAGATTAAATTTTGTGACAGGACTGCGCGAACGTATCTCATATTAAACATCATCCGTTTACTTCACGCTATATCTGTCACTCTGTCCATGCGAGCGGCGGACGCGGGCTCTTGTTGCACATCTTGCGTATTAACTGGTGCAGTACTAAATTCGAATCATATCGAGCCGCGCAATTTCCTCCAAGATGCGGTGACCATTGTGCTGGAGCATTTGCAGGACGCTTTGAGCAAACAGCGGAACCTCAAAGTGAACACGGTGTTGAACGGCGAATTTGTGGCGGGTGACAAGCATGCTTGTAAAAGCATCAATATCCGAAACTGTGAACTCTTCAAAACATCTGATCTGCAGGAGTGGTACCAGCGATGTGTCGTCGAACCCACCCTCACATCGCTGGAAGAGTTCCAGGAACGCGACAGCGGATGGGCATTGACGCGAATCCTGAACCTAACCGTCAATGTCAATAAGTACAATCCGCTGCGCGCGAGGTGCCACATCAAGTTGTCGGTAAAATTGGTGCTAAATAGAGCGACGATTAGCGAACAATCCACAGACAATGCGTGTTTCGCGTGGGCAGTGGTCGCCGCTCTCCATCCCGCCGAAAGAAATGCCGATCGCCCAAATTCATACCCCAACTATGCTTCCGTGCTAAATCTCCAGGGCATTGAGTTTCCAATGTCCCTGGAGCAAATGGGGAAGTTTGAGGGGTTGAACAACATCTCCGTCAACGTGTACAGCTTCCAGGCGGAGAAGATGAAGGGATCGATAGGCTGTCCACTACGCCTCACCAGCTACAAGAGGGATCGACACCTCAACTTGCTCTACACGCCGAATCAAGAGCACGGCGATGTAGGGGACTTTACATGCATCAAGTACTTGTCCCGCCTGGTGAGCACGCAACTGAGCAGGCGCAATGGACAGAAATTCATCTGTGACCGGTACGTATATAAACTTATGAAATGTGAAATGTCTAGCGAAAAATATTAAACAAAAAAAATTTTTTTGGGTTTTCAGGTGCATGTACTACTTCAGATCTGCCGCGAAATTGGAGGCGCATGCAGAAGACTGCGGACAGATGAACGACTGTGCCATCCTGTTGCCCAGCGAAGGCAAGAATCTCCTCAGTTTTGGCAACCACTGCAGGAAGGAGCGATTTCCCTTCATGGTGTACGCCGATCTCGAGTTTATCATCGAGAAAACAGAGGAGAGCCACCGAATGGGTGATATAGATAATAATTTGCGCGCGTATCAGCACCACAATGTGCACAGCATAGCATATTAAATGCATTGCTCGTACGATACATCGCTATCGACATATCGATGTCGCCGCGACGCGGATTGTGTTTCATGGTTCGTCGATGAACTAAAAAATTTTTTATTATTATTATTATTATTATTATTATTAAATCAACGGGACTTTAGAATACAAAATATGAACAGATAACTAAAATATAGAAAAATACAATAACATAAAATAAAACGGAAAACAGAAAATAAAAGTAACAAAACAGAACAACACAAGAACATGTCAGTCTATAAACGGCGACATCACCGTACACAGTGCAACGCAACATTACGGAGGTGGCAGTCTCCTAAGCAGCTGATTCCTGAACGACGCGAGGGAGGTTTGGAATAAACCTATGTCCGCAGGGCACTGATTTAGCTCGTCCATTGCACGGTTTATGGGATCAGCAGTGTAATGATGGTATTCCGGGGCACACGATTCAAAAAGGGGTCTCGGACGCAGAGACCGTTGCGGAGCATGAAAACAAATCAATGCCACCAGCTCTTGGCAGTTTATCTGACCGTGGAAAACCTTGTAAAGGAACAGTAGATCGGAACAGACACGGCGGTCGCCAAGGGTAGAGAGCCTAGTCTTTAGCAGGATAGGAATATAATCGTGGTCATTGAACCGCATAGGGGTACCTGATGCCCTCATGGCTAGCCTAAGGAACTTGTGCTGGACCCTGTCTATTACACTAGCATATAGCTTATGCTTGGGGCTCCAAATAACCGACGCATATTCAACTTGTGGCTTTACCAGTGCTACATATAACAGTTTTAATGTCCTGATCCGTTTAAAGTGTTTCGCAAAACGGGCAATAAACCCAAGGGTTTTCATTGCTTTACAAGTGATGCTGCGATAATGATTACGAAAATCCAGACCCACCGTAAACGTAACACCGAGGTCTAACACTTCCGCAACCGCAATTAAAGCAACATCACCTAGCATATAAGTCCAGGGAATACCATTGACAGCCCTATGGGACCTCAAAAACACACATTTCGCGGTATTTAGCTTCATCCTATTGACGGTGCACCACTGTTCGAACATACTGAGATCAGCCTGCAACAGATCCACATCGAAAGCACAACTAATAGTGCGGAAAAATTTCATATCATCCGCGTACATTAGGAATTTACTGTGCAAGAAAATCTCACTGAGATCATTAATAAAGAGAAGGAACAGGAGAGGACCAAGGTGCGATCCCTGAAGGACACCAGAAGTCACATTGATTGGATTCGATAACCGATCCCTTACCCTAATAACCTGCACTCGGCCTTCAAGGTAGCTATCAATCCAAGAAAGGGGCGGCCTATTAATCCCGATTAAGGCTAATTTATGATGCAGGATACCGTGATCCACCGAATCAAATGCCTTTCGGAAGTCGGTGTACACAGTATCAACTTGATGGCCCGCATCCAGTGCAGCAGAGACGAAGCAGTGGTATACCGCCAAGTTGGTTGCCGTCGCTCGCCCAGGAACAAATCCATGGTGTTCGTCGCAGATAACGTTCATGAGGCAGGGCGTTAGATGCTCCGTAATAATTTCCTCGAAGATCTTAGGCAAGACCAATAATTTGCATATCGGCCTGTAGTTTCTAACATCGGAGCGATCGCCTGCCTTGAATACCGGGGTAACTAAAGTGGTCTTCCAAGCTGCCGGGAACGTCCCCCTAGATAATAAGGATTTAAAAATATGCCAAAGGGGCCTGGCAAGAATGAAGCGACACTCCTTGACCAATAGTAATGGGTAATGTGTGAATATTTACATCACTATAAGAGGACGGAGCGGGATTGCAGACAGGCGCCACCCCAGCCTGAGGACTATATACAGAGCCAAAGAAATCGGCAAAAAGGTTGACATATGAACGAATCGTTCTTCAATTGCGAAGAATTAATCGCGTTCTTTAATTTGTAGAACTGGGACGCTCGGTAAATCGACTGAGACGACACGTGTTGTAATAAAGTAAATTTCACTCCGATCAACAGAATCGGATAAATCCTTAGCAGCAAGGTTTTCTCGCGATTACGCGAGGAAAAAGTAAAGTTTTCGCGTGATTACACGAGAGTAGTATAGCTATGCCGATTCTAACTCAGGTCCTCTGAGGGGAGCGCGGGGGCGGGGGGAAGTGAGGGCGCGCGGCGGAGGGAAACATGGGCGCGGGGCCTGCGGGGAGAGGAAGCCCGGTTGCGCGCGCACGAGCCGCGGAGTGGGGGGAAGTCGCGATGATGGTGGGGGTCAGTCCGGGCCGAGCCACCGCGGAGACCGGGGCCCACCGTCGGAAACTTTTCGGAGGGGAATGACCCCCAAAAATCTCTTTCAGCCCACCCCCCAAATATTTTTCCAAACCAGTATGTGATGAAATTTTCCCCCAACACAGAAAAATAATAATTTATTTTTATTGGAAATTGTTTCGGAAGATCTCGGGCAATGTCGGCTTTTTACGAACCGCGTCTTCGGAGGAGGTGAAGAGACAGAGCATCATTTTAAAGCTAAAATTCAGAGGAGGGAAAGGGAGAGCAATATTTTAAAGCCAAGAGTATTCTAGAGCAGGTATGCACAGGACCCCCAATTCCGGGCGCGAGCTCAGATCCGAGCTCCGAGCTGGTTCCGGTAGAAGCGAGTCCAGCAACGGAGTGGAGAGCGGCTGGAGTAGTGGGAGCGGAGCCTCACAGGCTGCCGCAGGGATTTCCAGAGTTTGACGCTCCGAAAATAAGGCACATTTTGGGGAATTTTTAAAAGAAAAGTATTGAGTATTATAATTCCAATCTCTGTACTTTTATTAATTGAATTTTAAAAAATGAATTCAAATTTTCGTATGCAATAATAATACTTTGGTTCACATTTATAATGGTAGAGTATCCGAATACTTTTGTCGCCCACTCTATATGTATATATGTTATTAAATATCTTCAAATGAAAGTACTCAAATTTACGTATGCGAATTTGTTAAAAGTAACTTTCTGAATATAATATAAAATTCTGCACGTTTTCGTTTGGTCTTGTATGTATATCTATCGTCGGTATGCTTGTAGTTGTAACGGGCATACTGCCTTTGCAGTCATAGAGTTCCCCACCACAACACCTTATACCGAGGAGTGGGGGGTGAGCATTCCACGGTCGAGCTCGAGGGCGCACCGACTGCCCTAGGGCAAACTTAGTGTGCACCCCTGTTCTAGAGCGTTCAGATTTAGCGTCGCAGCGTCTCGCGCGATCGTGCGTAACTTGAATCCTCTGGAGCAGCCGTGCGGGATGACGTCATTTTCACGGCGCGAAGAACATCGAATCTTAAAATTAGGTGGCGAGGAGAAAGACGGATAAATAAAATTGGCAAATAATATGTGTTTAAGAAATTTATTTAAAATTAAAGAATATAATTTAACATTTTTTCCTACGAGCATCAGCTAGAATATCATTGATGGCACATGCTACTAGTTCGCAATCTACATAATAATCCTCGCAGTAATGTTCGCTATCGCGTATGATTTTAGCAGCACGACGCGTATCTAATGTTTCACAGGCAACATCGCTCTGCTGTAGCACGTTAACAAAAGTTTCAAATTTCGTCTGCACATCTCTTACATTTTGACGCAGCCGTAGATATACATAGTCTAAACATGGTTCGAGATTTAATAAAAATGTTACTGTATCCGGTTTGAAATACAGCGGCTTATTATGTAGTGTCATCCTTACAATCGGAGAATTATAGATTTCACAAAAATCCACCATTAATTGGCCCATTTGCATCGAAGGTGATCCAGGTAATCGTGCACGTTCTTCAATGGTCGTACGACTGCCGCATAGCGAACACCATGTATCCCATGGTAACGTGAGAAACATCCCACGATTGTCGCCGAGAACCATTTCCACATCAATCGTAGGCCGTACTCTGATCCCAATTTCCAAGTATTTGCTGCCCATGGATGTTAATGCGTATCTTCTGACCATGATCCGCGATGTTCGACGCGGGCTAAGAGAACAATCAAAGCTATGAAATTGCTCGCTCGTATTAGGAATAAACATACAAATTTTGAGATGTGAAAATTAAGCCTTACCAAACAACTGTATCCTCCCCGCATTGAGCCACACCATCATCTAGCACGATCGGAACGTAATAATTCAGGCGTTCAACGTTTGCTTCGGCACTGGTACTGCACATTTTGTTTTCAGAGCAGTATTTGTTCCGTCGAAAGTCACTGTGGATACTCAGCGATTGATGGAATAGCCTTCGGGAGCCCTCTTAAATAGAGGTGCCATTGCTTCCCCCACCACACCATTTTTATTTTAAAACTATCAATTTTTCCATAATGTGTTTCAATCTTAACGTCGCAGTATGTAATTTGAGCCCCATCCTCAAGGATAAAAGTCTCGACACGTGTCGAACGTCGAATCTTTGAATTATGTGGAGTCAGCAGAAAATTTCATCGAATGATATTGCGCGCTAATTCGTCATATGCATGAATCATAGCAAGAATTATGATGTATCAGCGGAAATTGGTGGATATAAATATGCGCTCCAAACTGCACAAAGCCTCAAATCGTTGCAACGTGTTGCATGGAAAAGACATTTACATTGCATTTACGACCATGGGAGAATTCGCGCAAGTAACCCGCCAATTGCTGGATCAATCTGCACGATTGATTTCGCGAGAAGAGTACCTTGCGTGGGAAGAACGGTGCAATGAGTGCATCGAATCTTTGGAAGAACAGAGCCGTGTGAAACGCCCGCGATTATCGATCGGTGTTCGGCAATCGTTGGTTGCTCGAATCGCGCAGCTCGAAGGGCTAAAATATTCGTTGCGCGGACGTTTCTTGCATGAAGGTGCCGGACATTCGAGCACAGGACTTTTGTGGCGCGAAATAGACGCTGCGTTCGATACCCGCGTATTAACTGGTGCCGTGTTAAATTCGAATTACATCGAGCCGCGCAACTTCCTCCAGGATGCGGGGACCATTGTGTTGGAGCAGGTGCGAGGAGCTTTGAGGAAACATCAACACCTCAAAGTGAACACTGTGTTTAACGGCGAATTTGTGGCGGGTGACAAGCATGCTTGTAAAAGCATCAATACCCGGAACTGTGAACTCTTCGGCACATCCGATCTGCAGGAGTGGTACCAGAGATGCATCATCGAACCCACCCTGGCATCGCTGGAAGAGTTCCAGGAACGCGACAGCGGGTGGGCATTGGCGAGAATCCTCAACCTGACCGTCAATGTCAATAAGTATAATCCGCTGCGTGCCGGGTGTCACATCAAGTTGCCGCGGGATTTATTGTTGAAGAAAGCCACGATCAGTGTACAATCCCCGGACAATGCCTGTTTCGCGTGGGCAGTGGTCGCCGCTCTCTATCCTGCGGAAAGAAATGCTGATCGCCCAAGTTCGTACCCGCACTATGCTTCCGTGCTAAATCTCCAGGGCATTGAGTTCCCTATGTCCCTGGCGCAAATTGGGAAGTTTGAGCGGCAGAACAACATCTCCGTCAACGTCTACACCTTCGAGGCGGAGAAGACGAAGACGGTCTTTCCCTTGCGTCTCACCAGCCAAAAGAGGGATCGACACGTAAACCTGCTCTACACGCCGAATCAAGAGCATGGCGATGTAGGGCATTTTGTATGGATCAAGAACTTGTCCCGGCTGGTGAGCGCGCAGCTGAGCAGGCACGGGAAAAAGAAATTCATCTGTGATCGGTACGTATAGAAAACTTGTGAAATATTAAAATGTCTCGCGAAACAATTAAATAAAAAAATTATGTTTACAGGTGTATGCACTATTTCGGATCTATCGAGAAGCTGGAGGCACATGCAGTGGACTGTGGGCAGATGAACGACTGCGCCATCGTGCTGCCCAGCGAAGGCAACAATTTCCTCAGCTTCGAGAACCACTGCAGGAAGGAGCGGCTCCCCTTCGTGGTGTACGCAGATCTTGAATGCATCATTGAGAAAACAGAGGACAGTCGAACGGGTGATGATAATAAATTGCGCGCATATCAACATCATAAAGTTCATAGTATAGCCTATTATATGCATTGCTCGTACGATACATCGCTATCGACGTATCGATGTCGTCGCGACGCGGATTGTGTTTCATGGTTCGTATACGAACTGAAAAAATTTGCAAACTTCGCCAAACCTATCTTGACCAGTAATGTTCCCATGCATGATTTAATCACCGAACAGTGGACGACATTTCGCGATGCAACACACTGTCATATTTGCGAAGAGCCATTCGAGGCTGATGACATACGAGTTCGCGATCATTGTCATCTCTCCGGACGGTTTAGAGGCCCGGCACATTCGGAGTGCAATTTAAATTATAAAAATGCGTTTTACATCCCCATAGTTTTCCATAATTTATCCGGCTACGATTCACATTTCATTATCGAGGAAATAGCTACCGCTTTCGACGGTCACGTTGATGTATTACCCATAACTAAAGAAAAGTATATTTCGTTCACTAAAAATGTCGAAGATACGACCGATTCAGACTCGCGAAATTATATTAAATTACGATTCATCGATTCGTACAAATTTCTCAATACTAGTCTCAACAAATTATCGTCTTTTCTGAGCACAGATCAATTAAAAATTTTACGATCCCAATTTGAAACATTATCCACCGAAGATTTCAATTTATTGACGCGAAAGGGTGTCTTTCCGTACGAATACCTTGATTGCGCGAACAAGCTGCAGGACCCGTGCTTACCGCCGCGCGAGTCATTCCACAGTTTGTTAACGGGTGAGACAGTATCCGAGACCGATTACGCACACGCCGAGACTGTCTGGCAGCGTTTCGGGATTAGAACCTTGGGCGAATACAGCGACTTGTATTTGAAAACAGATGTCTTGTTATTGGCAGATATTTTTGAAAATTTTCGAGAAAGTTGTATCAAGAGTTACGGACTAGATTCAGCACATTATTATACTCTACCTGGTTTCACGTGGGATGCAATGCTAAAACATACCAAAATTACATTCGAATTGCTCACAGACGTCGATATGGTCATGTTTATCGAACGCGGTATACGTGGGGGTTTAAGTCAATGTTCTGGAAGATACGCACATGCTAATAACAAGTACATGTCATCTTACGACGCATCGGAAGAGTCATCGTACTTGATGTACTTTGATGTGAACAATTTGTATGGATGGGCAATGTGTCAGCCCCTGCCATACGCTAAATTTCGATGGGTCGAAGATGTTGCAAATTTTGACGTGTCTTCAATCCCGGTCGATTCGCCCACGGGGTACATTCTCGAGGTAGATTTGGAATATCCGCAACGTCTGCACGACGCTCATGCCGATCTACCGTTCTGCCCGACGCGTGCCAAACCACCTGGCAGCAGGCAGGACAAGTTACTCGCGACGGTATATGATAAGCAGCGTTACATTACCCATTACCGTAACCTGCAGCAGTGCACGCGTCATGGTCTTCGTATTACAAAGATACACCGCGTCCTGCAATTCGCTCAATCTCCCTGGCTCCGGGATTACATCGAACTCAATACACGGTTTAGAACAAGCGCGACAAACGACTTTGAAAAAAATTTGTACAAATTGATGAACAACGCGGTATTTGGCAAAACTATGGAAAATGTACGAAATCACGTGGATGTAAAACTTTTAACACATTGGGAAGGGCGATATGGCGCGGAGGCAATGATCGCGAAACCGAATTTCCACAGCAGAAGTGTTTTCTCGGAAAATTTAATAGCTGTTGAATTGCGAAAACTCGAGGTGAAATTCAACAAACCGATATACGTGGGTATGTGCATTCTGGACATATAAAAAATTTGTTTGTATGAATTTCACCACGAGTACATGTCTCCCAAGCATGGACAAAAATGTAAAATTCTATATACAGACACTGACAGCCTCATTTATCACATTCAATGCGACGATATCTACGAGTCCATGAAACACAATATCGATAGATTCGACACAAGCGATTATCCCACCGACAATGTATATAATATGCCGCGCGTAAATAAGAAGGTTCCGGGGCTGATGAAGGACGAAAATAACGGTGCGATAATGACCGAATTCGTAGGTCTTAGAGCGAAAATGTATGCACTTCGCGTAGACGGCAAAAAAGATACGAAAAAGGCGAAAGGCGTCAAGACCAACGTCATAGCTAGAACGATAACTTTCGACGACTACGCGCAGTGTTTGCAAAGGGAGATCGAAATGGTTCGCAGACAATCATGCATACGGTCTAAATTGCATAAAGTGTACACCATTTCGGAATCTAAAATCGCTCTAAGCCCACACGACGACAAGCGACATATCGTACCTGATTCGACCGACACTCTGCCCTGGGGCCATTACAAAATTCCATTGTAAAATAGAAATTATTGTATTTATTATAAATAGTGGAATTATTGTTTGCAAATGTATAGAAATTATTATTATTGTATTTATTAACTCGTTTCTTACAAATAGTAGAATTATTGTTTGCAAATGTATAGAATTTACAAATGGTGGAATTAATGTGTAAAAAAATGTTTACACATGTATATGTATCATTGTATTTATTGAACCATGTATTATTTTTACAATACATTATTTTTATTTATCCAAGAATTGTGTGATTTATCAAACCCCAGCCACTTGACGTACACCTTATCCCCCTTTCTACGCAACACTTTTTCCACTAGATACACATCAGGATCGATGACACGTTGCAGCTCGTGTTCATAGAATCCTCCGGCAACGGGTTTTCCACAGGAATCGTCCAGCAGATACGTCGCGGGATTAGTTGTCTGTACTTTGGCTATCTTGAACACCTCCGTTGTCCAGTTCGGCGTATAGCCTTTATCGAATATGGTTTTAAATTTGCTCACGCGCACAAACTCGCCCAATTTGAATCTCGCTGGTGCAGCGATCTTTATGTTGCTGTATACGGTGGCTACCAGCGTGTCGGCGATCGCCGGGGTAACATCGCAAGGACGCATTCCGATGGTTCTATGTTTTCGTGCGTTATACTCTGCAAGTAGACTTGGTAGCGCATTGGTCCATCTATAGGTTCCATTCAGCGTAAACAGTTTCCACATATTGTTCTTCAAAGTTCGATTGAAACGTTCTACGACAGAGGCCTTCATCACCGAATACGTCGAATAATGATTAATGTCGTGCTTTGTCAAGAGTTTCTGCACATCGGTGTTGTAAAATTCTTTTCCTTGATCGGTTTGCAAATTTTTCGGATATCGCTCTCTAAATATCTTTGCAAACGCTTTAGTCACCTCAGCACCACTTTTAGTCTTGAGCGGCGCCGCCCATGCATACTTGCTCAACACATCGATGACGGTGAGTATGTAGTGGTGACCCTGGTTGAATCGCGAGTATGGACGCATTTCTACAATGTCAGCTTGCCACAGATCATCGTATCCATGCACGATGACGCGCCTCCGCGGAAAATGTCTTCGAGCTGGAGCGTGCAATTCCTCAACGAGTTGTCGCTTCTTGTGGCCATGGTTTTCTTTACTCTTGGATTTCGATAATGGCTGCATGTTTGATCGCAGAGGTGTCTTGGACACGAATGATGCGATAATTATCGGGTACGTGCATTAAGTGCTTCCCGTTGGTCCGAGAAAATTCTGGACAAGTTGCTGCTCCGCAGCAAAAGCGGTTATAGCCTCTTTAACTTTACGAATTTCATTGTCCGGCTGTGGGATAGAATTCGACACTTGCGATATCTTTTGAACACTGTTTTGCAACGTCAGCATATCTCTTTGAAACACGACCAGCTTCCTCTCTAATTCTTCCTGCTGCTCTCTCAAAAGTTTAATGCTCTTTTCCACGTATAGTTTATTGACGGCATCGGTGTCGGCCACCGGCTCAGCTACGCGTCGTATCTTGCGTGATTTTGCATCAAAGTCTGCACCGGTTACGCAAAGAGCGTTATCTCGCATGTAATTTCGAAGCAAACCGCTCCATTTGTAATAGTCCATTCTAGCTGCTCCACTCTTCTCGAGCGATACCCCAAATTTGTTGATTGGCATCTCGATTCATACTGCGCACATCATCGGCGTGCGGTTTTATATAATGAGGCCTACCTCGCGGAGTTCCTCGATAATCGATAGAATTTCAGGATCGTGAGAGTTGTTACCCGCCTGACGCGACGCTTCGAGCAAACGGAATCGATCCACCAGCTCGTTGGGATCGTCCCAGTGTACGTAATCGATTTTGTTATCGTTTACCACCATGACTCGTGACACTGTTAGACCTTTCCCTGTCCTACTAGCTGATGCACGGGGAATTAGCGGTGCAATTACATGTTTGTACTTGTATCCCTTGTTGCCCAATATGGGATTTTTAGCACCATGACCGCGTCTGTGGGCATTCGTTTCCAGCAGTATACTTTTGTATTTTTGTTTATCGGCATCGGTGTATACAGTATCGTCGGGAATTCTCATAAAAATCAATTCGTAAAGGCCGGGTGTTCCTCTGTATTTTACACCATCTATGATTATATTATCATCCTTGTCTATATCGAAAGCCTTATCCCCAAGCATCGTTCTACTATTGTCAAAGTATACACCGTACACGTAGTCCATTGCTGTATCCTTATCACTACTTAGGATTGCACTCATGTATTTTTGCCCCAGCGGGCCGAAATGACTGCGGATCGTTTTTTGTCCCTCGGATGTTTGGAATTGCTGTCTAATAGATGTTACAAACGACTCATCGGGACTAGTTTCAAAAACGTCGTCATCAACGGCTGAGAGCGATTGCACATTGGGAAATGTATTTATTGGTGTGGGAGGAGCCGGAGAATCGTTTGATGTAGCATTTTGTCGTTTCCGCTTCGATTGAACTGGTGTCGAGGTTATGGGTGAATATTCCAATGGCCCGTGTTGTTTCCTCTTTGCCTTGCGCGATGTGTTCCCTTTCGGATGGATTTTTTTAGGCGTTAATGTTTCATTCCCTTCAACGTCTGTACTCATTAGCGGTGATGTGTCAGCTTCTGCTGTTGTGGTATTTTCCACAATATGTTTCAAGGGTTCAACGATAGGTTTAAAGTATCTCTCCAACGCGATATCTTCCTCCATCTTGCCAGTCTTCAAAGCCTGATGTTTCCGGCGAATGGAATCGCTGGTTTTTGCAATTTCCTTCGCTATTCTCTCGCGATCCTTAATCTCCAGAGTATCGATATCAATCATCGTTGTGCCGCAGACGTTGCTTTCCCACCGACGTGTTGATGACGATTGACTATCTCACGGTACGGCAAACTCGTTAAATCCCTTTCTATAACGTCCATTGGACATGGCGCTATCCTTGTCTATTACCACGAAACCATACTCCCGTTGCCAACAATTACGGCACAAAGCGCAGAAATCCTCGTAAGGCATGTCAGTGTTTACATGATCGTTGTACACATGTTTCAAGTTGGTACCATCCTGCTTAAACAGAATCAGCAGATTCGCATTGTCGCGTATAAGATGTTTGGGAATTTTTGCATATGTCTGACAGAGATAGAAGCAGTCAACGTTCGAGTGGCGCCCCATTGCAAAGTATTCCCTTATCGTATCTTGCTTGTCGCATGCCACGTCATGAAAGATAAAAATAGAATTCGGAAGCGATTCGCTCGGTGGGATGACGTCACTGTTATTCGAAAACGTAAAGTAGCCAATTTCATCTATCGGAGTCAATAAATTCTCCAAGTACTGATATTTCGGCTGTTGCAAGGACTTGGAGTACACGTACACGTTCTCGAAGCGGACGCCGTGAGGACTTTCCAACAAGCTGACCAACACGTTGGTCTTTCCGCAATTTGATGGGCCACAAATGACGCAGCGGATAGTGTTTGGCAGCATGCTACCATGTCTGCGTCTTGTTTTCGAAGACATCACTCGCGATTTATCATCAAAATTTGTCACGCGTATCGTCACAGGTTGTCGCACGAATCGCATCCTCTCCGTGAACTGTGAAAAATGATTTTGATACGTCGAAGCGCCCTATTTATAGGTCCGCACCGAAGCAAAACGGTTCAGTATTCAAAATGCTTCTGATCCTGTCGGATAATTGTGATATTCGAGACCTAACCTCTGAGCAGTTGAAATATATACCAAAGATTATTCTACTCCGAGAGTTTGGCAGGCACATTGATCAGTTGTGGGACAGACTCCCCGAGCATATAAAAGCCGATTCTGAGGTTCAGCAGTATCGCCGGTGTATGGAACATTATAATCGCCCTTGGCAGCGAACACATATCGACGGTCCAGCACCATTGATTAAAAACTGTAGCGAATGTCGTCGACGAGAGTAAAGAAAGGCAGTGGTTTGTTAAATCGGGCGATAAACGCGCTACCTATCGAATTACATATTCCGGGATACCAGTTTTGCGGCCCAGGAACTCATCTGGCAAAACGATTAGCTAGAGGGGATCGAGGCATCAATCCGTTGGACGCAGCGTGTCGAGAACACGATATTGCGTATTCGCGTAGCAACGACCTCGGCGAAAGGCACGCGGCAGATAACATACTCGCTGACAAAGCGCGAAAACGCATCGTTGCGCGAGACTCGACTCTGGGTGAAAGAGGTGCTGCTACGGCTGTTTGGGCAGCTATGAAGGCCAAGACGAAGATCGGAATGGGGATGAAAACAAAAACCCGCAAAAGGATTCCAAAGAGAGCACCGAAAAAGCGGATTCTTCCGGTAGCAAAACGGGGTGGTATATTACCACTTCTACCGTTGCTAGGTGTTCTCGGATCATTGGCTGGCGGAGCGGCGGGGATCGCCAAGGCGGTAAACGATAATAAGGCGGCGCAACATCAGCTGCAGGAAATGCAACGTCATAATCGCTCCATGGAAGGTCGGGGACTTTATCTCGCACCGTACAAGCGCGGACAGGGAATATCGAAACGAAAAAAAAAACGCCGAAAAGAAAATAAAAAGGCCTGTGGGTGTAACTACCGATGCACAATTGGTGGAGTTGGCAAAACGTATGCATATTCCATTCTTTAGAGGTGTTTTTATGCGTAACGCGTTACCAGCCGGAGGAGTACGTCGAAACGAGAGCGGTATCGTAAATTTGGACAATGTCAAGGGGCCTGGGACTCATTGGGTGGCGTATGCGAAGAGAGGGAGTCGACCTATATATTTCGACAGCTTTGGGAATCTTCGACCGCCTAAGGAATTCATACAATATCTGGATAAAGATGCTGTGAAAATTGAATACAATCGTACGTCTTATCAAAAGTACGATCAGAGCAATTGCGGACAACTATGTCTACGCTTTCTACAAACGATCGACACCGAATTTAAGGATTGACTTCCCACCACTCTGATTCCGTAACAGTCGAGCAGTTCGAGCAGAATATGTCGTTAACATTCACTCTAACCGGCAAGAGTAGCACCCTCGCGGTAAACTACTTTCCACCCATAGATTTGAGCGATGATGATTACGAGCTTGGTCTAACAACCTTTGAAACATATCACACAATACCGAACATCGACTCGAGCAACGATAAATTCTACTTTTTCTCAAACTATGACATCAAAAACAACAGCGTCGACACCACTCATGAATACATTACGATCCCCCACGGCTCCTACGAACTAGACGCCATTGCCAAGTACCTGAAGCAGCGATTACTCGAGCGATATCCTCAAAAAAATCTCGACGGCACCGATGACGGTGACAACGATGTGTATCCTATAGTGTTGCGTCCCAACAACAACACCATGAAAAGCGAACTGTACTGCCGGTTCGCCGTAGACTTTACAAAGCCCAATAACATCGGATCGCTACTGGGATTCTCGACGAATCGGGTATTAGAACCAGCACGATGGCATGAATCGGACGATCCAATTAATATCATGAACGTGAACATTATTCGCATAGAATGTAGCGTGACCGCTGGTGCGTACAACAATGGGAGGCGTGTACATACGATACATGAATTTTCTCCGAGAGTCCCACCAGGATATAAGATATCGGAAACGCCCGCGCAGATCATTTACCTTCCAATCACCGCACGGGTCATTACGGATCTAACGATACGCGTTGTGGATCAAGACGGACGATTGCTCGATTTTCGAGGTGAAGAGATTACCATCAGACTGCACGTACGACGACGACGATAATACGTGTAGTGCGAAAGAGATGCTTGTATTGAACGACTCCAGAAACCCGTTTCTTCCAAGTGAAATTGTTTACAACACCAACAACTGCAACTCCGATCACGCTAAAAAGAAGAAGCTCAGTGCTGCAAACATTGCATTTTTGAAATCTTTGGGATTCATTGTACGCATTTAAGTTGAAAAATGGCTGATATTCTAAGCATTGGAGGGAAGCCGACGTTTGATGATTGCATCGTCAAGCTCGAGACTCACACATACAACCCATACGTCAACACGACGTTTGGATACAGCGATGAGATAAGAATATCGATACAGCAGCAGGATTTATACACATTACCGTGCGAAAGTTTCCTCTATGTGGAGGGGAAATTGAAGATAAATAAGCCAAACGATGCGTTAACGGTGATGTTGGGAAATAATTGCATGGCGTTCTTATTCGATGAGATTCGATACGAGCTGAATGGTGTGGAGATTGATCGCAACAGAAACGTTGGAATAACTAGCACGCTTAAAAACTATGTATCGCTGACATCGGACGAAGACAAAAATATGGAGAATGCCGGATGGGGCTTGAAACGACGCGATGGGCTAATAGTGAAAAACCATTTCAATTTTTGCGTCCCACTCAAATATTTGCTGGGATTTTGCCAGGACTACAAACGTATGATTATTAATGCGCGTCACGAATTGATTTTAATACGATCGCGCAACGACAAGAATGCTCTAATAGGATCACCGATGTTGGAACCAGAAATTGAATTACTTAAACTACAATGGCGGATGCCTCATGTGACGCTGAACGACGTTAATAAGCTATCGTTGCTACGTACTTTGGAAAGTGGACAAAACCTGAGCATTTGTTTTCAATCATGGGATCTGTACGAGTATCCTCTCTTAAAGAGCACGACCAAGCATTCGTGGGCCGTGAAGGCATCTGCACAGCTGGAGAAGCCGCGATGCGTGATCCTTGCTCTACAGACTGGTCGAAGGAATGTGATGAGCGAAGACGTTACTAAGTTCAACAACTGTAAATTGACCAATGTAAAACTTTTTCTCAACTCGGAATTTTACCCATACGATGACATGAACTTGGACTTTGACAAGAATAAGCATGCCATCTTGTATCACATGTATACGCAATTCGGTAAATCGTATTATGGACATAGTAGCAACGAGGCATTATTCACCGTGGCTGAATTTTTACAATTTGGCCCCATCGTGGTGATTGATTGCTCGCGACAAAATGAGTCGATCAAGAATGGTACCGTGGACGTGCGCATAGAATTCGAGTGTAAAGAGAATGTGCCGGTAAATACTACAGCCTACTGTCTGATTCTGCACGATCGGGTGGTTGAATACAATCCACTGACAAACGTGGTGCGCAAAATGAATTAAATTGCCACGCTACTTGCCCGCCCTCTCCTGTGCGAAATTCACACAAAATTTAATCATGAAAATCGAGATACTTTACGAGAAAAGCTGCATTCTCCCGTCTGTCTTGGAAGCGAGCGGACCTCTAAATTGTACCGATAATGGCTGTACCAACATTTGTTGACCTGCAAGGGTTCATCGTCGACGGAAGATTTGTCGTCAAGGAAGTGGCTGTCCTATGCAAGGGGACAATTCTCTCGCACTATATTTTTGGGAGTTCGATGCCGCAATATCTTCTTACAAAATCCGATAAATCAAGCATCCGATGGTTGGTGGCAAAGCATCATGGACTACGTTGGGACGATGAAGACGTTCCGTACAGTATGGCTAAACAGCTAATTACGAAAGCTGTAGCTGATGCGATCGACGAAGAAGATGACACATCCCATATAGTATACGTTAAAGGGCTGCAGAAACGCGACTGGCTTGCAGATTTCCTGGATGAAAATACGAGAGTGGACGTGATCATCGAGACGCTGGACATTGACTACGAGGATATAAAATCCCTAAATAAGCTAAATGTAGTTAATACTCTGCGTTGTGGCAGACACGCAAAGCACTGTGCCTTGCAAAATGTATTTAAAATATTCAACTGGTGGTCTAAATGCCAGAGGCATAAATAAAATATAATCAATTTTTAATGCATAAATGTTTTTTCTTCACCCTCCCCCAACCTAATCTCCTACATGTACGCTAGATTAAGACGATAGTTGAAATTATTTAGAAGCGGTTCATTACACGTTCGATACATGTTCAAAGTGGTACGATTGACGTTCGATACACGTTCAAAGTGGTACGATTGACGTTCGATGTGGTACGATTGACGTTCGATGTGGTACGGTAGACGTTCGATACACGTTCGATGTGGTACGATACACGTTCGATTCACGTTCGATACACGTTCAAAGTGGTACGATTGACGTTCGTTTCACGTTCGATGTGGTTCGATTGACGTTCGATACACGTTCAAAGTGGTACGATTGACGTTCGATACACGTTCAAAGTGGTACGATTGACGTTCGATGTGGTACGATTGACGTTCGATACACGTTCAAAGTGGTACGATTGATGATCGATGTGGTACGGTAGACGTTCGATACACGTTCGAGGCCGTTCGATACACGTTCGAAACCTTTTCAATGTCGTTCGATACACGTTCAAAGTGGTGTGATCTAGTCGAATGATGTGTCAAAGAAGAAGGGAAAGAAGATGCGTGTGAATAAGGACAGGACGGTCAGCGAAGAAGAAGATAAGTACATGGAGGAGGATGGTCAGCGAAAATGCAGGTGGTCTATGATGAAGATGGTGAAGAACAAAGGCATCCTACTTTTGCAAAGCTACGCACTTCTCAATTTCATGATAAGGGTCCCCTTGTGCGAGCCTGGAGATGTAGCGAGTCCAGTTGCATTCAAACTGTGCCTCACAATAGTCGTTTAAACATTGAAACTTTTTGTGTGACACTTTTCAACCCTCTAACAAAATGGGATATTATTTATTGGCGTCGGAGTGGGATTCATGGCGAGACGACTCTGAGGTATGTACACGCCAATGTTTTTTTTTACATTTATCGCGTTTAACCTTTTAAATCGAGTGAATATTATATCGCGGGTTTCTATTTTTCCAGAACTCGCCATCACCGTCGCCACCACCGTCGCCACCACCGTCGCCCCAGTGGTCGAGCGACTGGGGGTCGCGGTAGCCGTCGCCATTGCCACCGCTGCAGCCGTCGCCGCCACAGCCGCCTTCATCGCCGCCACCGCCACCGCAAGTATGTAGTGCATTGTTTTGTGTGTTTCATGTTTAATGTGTTAATATTATATCGATGTGTGTGTGTGTGTGTGCTCTAGGACCTGCCATTAGAACCATTGATCGCTTGGCTGGCGAACCTGGCGGTCCGGGATGCACCCCTCGGGGTGCAGATGTGGCGGTCGGGGCCTGTGGTTGGCCCTGTTACATGGGCCCTTCAGGTCCATCCCGTGCTTGCTGTCCTCGCGTCGTTTTCTTTCGGGAAGGCGATTCAGCGGAATCGCCTCACGTGTAAAAATCACGTTGTGCTGAGCCCGTAGCAACAGCGGTAGGGACAACGACCGCGCTCGGCCCAAGCCCCGGTTATTTCGCAATAATCGAGGAATTAGCGAACCAAGCAACAGCTGCCGACGGGGCAGTTTCCCCCATTCCTGGGGACTGTCCGAGGTTCGGCCCGCGATCGAGAGCCGCGGAAGAGACATTCTGATTCGGGAGCTCGAGCTAGGAAGTTGCGACGGGCCAGAGGGCCGTCTAGATACCGCGACCACGTCTCCGCGTAGATTCCGCGAAGTACGAACGGCCGATAGTAATTCGTATAAGGGTAACTCCATCCGACACACCGAGAACGGCCTAGCCGGGAGAGCCCTTGCGCGTCAATCGTGACCGACGTAGGAGCGCGTAGAAGAACGACGTTTAGAGATAGTGAGGTACAACGGACCCAGGTCACCAACTTCCGAGTGCCATCCGAGAGCACAGCGAGCGACCACGACCTACTCTAGGTTGAACGACTTACACAGCGAGCGAAACGCTAGACGGCAAGCGTGCCGTGCGATATTCGACCGACACCCGAGCGCACAGCGATAACAGGGACGGAGCGCCGTCCCTAGGGTATGTTCTAACCATTACTTTAATATTTACGTCAAGAATATATTTCAATCTATTGTTTTTCCCTTGAATTCCGTGTAACCATTGATTCAACCCCCTTTACTTCCTATCCTTCATGGTAAGTATAGTCAAGGCGTGCTTTAGCACCTCGACAGAGCAACGAACCCCGTGGATCATCCTAGCCGCTCAGGGCGATTCACAAAAGTCCCTTCAGGACGTAACAAACTGGTGTCAGAAGTGGGATTTTATTCCCTTATATACATACTAATTATACATTTAAAAGAGAGCGCGTCGTCGCTACATAGCGCGACCCGCCGTAATTTTATCTGCTCGTAACTTGACTATACTTCCTACTACTCAAGATCCTTTCCAGAGCATTGTATAGCAATGACGGGTGGTATTTTGAGATCACCCCCTTTATCACAGACTTCCAATTCCCAGATACCTGAGACAGCCCCTCCTATACCCCCTCCTCACTTACCGACGTTGTCAAGCAATAGACTATCGTTCGGCCCACGGACGAACGACCTAGAAATGTCTGCATTAGACGTATGGCGTTCCCGAGAGGATGAGGAGAGAGTGTATCGGGCGCTTGACAGCATCCCCCGTTTCGACCCTGATTTGGTAACCTTGGAGGACTTCGCTGCCTCAATACAGAGAGCTTCCCAGCGAGTACCGCCCGGTCAAGAGGAAAGATTTTTGACCGAGTTAATATATAAACTAAAAGATCCAATTAGATACTATGTCGAAGGGAAAAGCTGTCAAAGCGTGGCCGATCTGCTCTCCCTTCTAAGAGTCCGATATTCCCCCTGCCGCGGTTATGAGGAGCTCCGGCTGGAACTCGAACGTATAAGCATGTTTCCCCGCGAGCGTTTAATAGACTTTATCCACCGCGTCAGCCGCTTGTACAGACAGGTAATCGTAAGAGCGAAGGAATTGATTGGAGAGAATGTCGAGAAGACTATGAAGGACGTGGAGCGATTGGCCCGGACCTCATTTATCACCGCGCTACCTCAAAGAATTTCAACTAAAGTAGCATTGTCCAACCCCGAATCATTGGATGACGCGTTCGATTTAGCGTTGCACATACAAAGACGGGAACAAGAATTGTCCGGTTTGCCGCGCGATGACGCGCGCGGGTGCACGCAGAACGCGCGTCCCCCGTCACCGTATGACCCTCAGCGTACATGGACCGAATGGAGACAGCCGTACGAAAATGACTCGTACGGCGATTATCCTTCTCCGTACTCCGCTTATAGCTCCCCCCGCTACAGGGACGAATATTATCGGGAGCCGTATTATCGCGATCCGACGCCGGAGCGCCTTCCAACGACCTTGCTGACGAGGCAAGGCGAACGCCCGGTGGACTACGAACGCCGACCGAGTGCTCCCCGTGGAAGAGGAGCGCGCGGCAGACCTTGGAATAATAGGCAGTCACGACCTCGCGACTCTAGATTGTACCACCCTCGCGAATCTCGCGGATATGAATCTCCTCAACCGGAAAGATATGAACCCCCTCGCGAATCTCGCGGACATGAACCTCCTCGCGAATCGCGGACATATGAAAACCGAGATCCGCAAAGATCGGCGGAACGTGATATTACCCCTGAGAACAGCAATCATTTAAACTCCCAGCGCGCCCGCCCGTCCAACCGGAACGAGGCGGGCGGGTCCTCCTCGCAGGCCCAAAGACCACCTCAAAGCCAGAGCCCTCAACGACGCTCCTACGAGCAGACTCCCCCCGCATCCGGGTCAAGGCCGAACAGTTGGAGAACGGTGAGGGAGAATTTATCGTAGACACGGGCTCCGCGTTGAATCTGTTAGAAATCGGGTCTGCAAGCTCTAAAGCCCGGGTTTTAAGTACTGCCCCCCTCGAAATCACCGGTTTAAACGGGAAGGTTTTGACTTTAGGGACGACCGTCTTGAAAATTAACGGTAGCTGGGCATTATTCCACGTAATACGTATGCCCCATTTACCTAAAGGGATAGCGGGTCTCGTCGGGAGCCCATATCTGCTCCAGGAGGAGGCCATCGTCTCCTACCACCAGCGGACGATGGTAACCGCGAAACACCCGATCAGTCCCATAATTTTTTCCAACTTTGAAGAACTAGAGGGTACATTAAATGGTTATAAGCAGTGCCACCAAGACTATCTGGCACGCTTAAGTGAATCAGAGACCAACACGAACGAAATAAACATTTGCCTCCCTAAAGATAGTGACTCTCCCGAAGAGAACGAACGGGATTGCCCTTCCCCTTTTTTCGGAGAAGAATTCGACGCTAACGACGAGCTAGATCTGGGAGAATACCAAATTGAGCAAAAACCTCACGAGGAACGATTACAACATATAGTCGAAACACTGAAATTGGAAGAATTAGACGCGGAACCGCGTCAGACAATCGAAGACTTGGTTGTAAGGTATTCGGATAGATTTTTCGTACCAGGGGACCCGCTCGGCGGAACAACATCGATAGAACACACCATTCCGGTGACCGATCCTACACCCACATTCATCAGACAATATCCTCATTCCCCGCTGCTGGACGAAGAAATAGCCAAACAAACGCACAACCTGGAGGAGCTGGGGATAATCGCTCCTTCGTCGTCACCGCATAATTCACCCTTGCACGTGGTCGAGAAAAAGACAGGAGAGGACGGAAAGAAACGATGGAGGGTTGTAGCAGACTTCCGAATTTTGAACGCGAAAACGATTGATGACCGTTTTCCCTTACCGCGAATCACGGACATTCTCGATAGATTAGGTGGAGCCAAATATTTCTCAGTTTTCGATTTAGCAAACGGTTTCCACCAAATCCCTATGGCTCCAGAGGACCGTGCAAAAACCGCGTTTACCACCCCCGACGGACACTACGAATACCTCCGCATGCCTTTCGGATTAAAGAATGCCCCGGCTACTTTTCAGCGTTTAATGAACCACGTTTTGGGAGGACTAATTGGAAAGGAGTTATTCGTTTATTTAGATGACGTAGTCGTATATTCGTCTACACTCGCGGAGCACGAGCAACGACTCGAGACTTTCTTCGAACGCTTACGAGTACATAACTTAACCTTACAAACGGAAAAGGCCAAATTCCTGAAGGACAAGGTCATATACCTGGGCCATATAATAGCGGCTGACGGAGTAAGACCCAACCCCGAAAAGATCAGGGCCGTCGCCGCCTTCCCCGTACCAAAAAACCGGAAAAATTTGAAACAATTCTTGGGTCTAGTAAATTACTATCGGCGGTTTATCCCCGACATGGCTAAACGCGCTAAACCTCTCACAAGTTTAACTACCCCGAAAATTCCATTCTATTGGTCAGAAAAACATCAAGAAAGTTTCGAAGACCTACGCCAGTCGCTCTGCAAAGAGCCGGTCTTACGTTACCCCGATTTTGATGAACCTTTCATCATTACAACAGATGCTTCCGACGTAGCAGTAGGCGCGATTTTAAGTCAGGGCAAGATAGGCGAAGACCCGCCAATAGCGTACGCCTCCCAGGTACTTAATCCCTGCCAAGAAAATTACTCGACCACAGAAAAGGAGTGCCTAGCGATAGTTTATGCTGTAAAACAATTTCGGACGTACATATATGGACGGAAATTCTCCTTGGTGACCGATCACCGGCCACTCCAATGGTTATTCTCGATAAAAGATCCGGTATCGCGACTTGCTCGCTGGAGAATCACGCTCGCCGATTATGACTACGAAATCATTTATAAACCCGGCCGCGTAAATGCCAACGCGGATGCACTGTCTCGAAACCCGGTATCGCACGCTTTCCCGACTATTCACAGGGAAATATCGCCGAATACCGATAATGAAGGAATAGGAGCGCGAGTACAGGCACGTCGTCAAGCCATGCCACGACCGAATTACGAAGAACCCCCGTCGTTTATAGACGATTCCACAATAATCGAAGATAATACAGACGGTATAGAGAGCAGAGCCAACTCTACCGTTCTGGACACAGCGGAAGAACGAACGGGAATGCCCGAATTCCTGGACGAAGACGAAGATCAGGAGCAATCACTCATGGATTCCACTTTCGGAAGCAATGAATCGCTTACAGGTCCGCTTACCGAGCAAGAAATCACCATCCTAAAGAGTCTGGATGAGGAGTACCCTCCTAGAAAAGAAGAGGAAGGACTTGGTCACCACGAGTTCGAAAATTGGGAAGAGGAGTACTCCCCCATGATAACCGAAGGGCCCTATGCAGGCCAATATACGCACGACCAACTCGCCTTCTTGAAGAGCCTTGACGAGCCACCCCGCTGGGAATACGTAGAAGGAGACAATTTAGACCAGACCGTTCGAAGCATTGATACTCCCTTAGGCCCATCCACCGAGATGGAAATTATCATCGCGAAGAGTCCCACCGGAAAAGAGGAGGAAACATCAAGTCCCCTCGAAAACGCTAGCCCCCCGAAGACCAAACCACAAACAGTCCCACAGAAGAGAGTGTCTTGGGGCGTGCCTCTGCACGAAGAAGCCCTGAACGTACCACAATCAACTATGATTTGTCCGGAGGGAGAGACACCGGACGAATTAAAAGATCAATCGCCTCCTAAAGAAATGTCGAACACGAGTCCAAGACCCTACATAACCAAGATGTCTGACTCATCGGAACGATACGGAGTAACCCCCGAGCCATTCACCGGCCCTTCGAGTTTTCGGCAAAAAATACGAGAATCATTTGAATACCGGGGAAACGCAAAGGACACCTCGGAACGTGAAATCCAACCAATGCAATGCGAAGTGGAAATCGTAAAGACTACGCTTGCATCCTCTCCAGACAACTATGCTCATTTTATATCATCAGATGGAATATTAACCAGCCCAATTTGCAAAACTTTAAAAGCTATAGGACTTCTCGACGAAACAAAATTATTATCAGAAGAATTAATCAGAAATCGCGTAATAATCACCCGTAATGAAGAAGGAAAAATTTTTAGCATTGTAGGAGCTAGCAACTTCTACCATGAAATAGGAGAAGCGGATCTGGCATCAGCACTAACAGCGCTCAAGGACGCAGCGGAAACCGAACGCGTCCGCTCGCTTCGAATAGCGGCGCATGGCGAAACCCTACACCGATTCGACGCTGAAACGCTGCAGCGACATTCCAAAATTATTTTCAAACGGACGCCCATCACTATTCAAATCTGCACCGGCGAAGTTCAACAACCTCCGGATAATGAACGGGAGAAAATTATCCGCCACTATCATGAAAGCCTGATAGGAGGCCATAAGGGTGTGACAAAAACGTTCCGACGCATACGCAGCTTATTCGATTGGCCGCGCTTACGCAGAGACGTGGAGGATTTTGTGCGAAGTTGCCAGAGCTGCCAGGAACAAAAGCTCGTCCGAATTAAAACTCGGGAACCGATGCTAATCACAGATACGCCTGCACGGCCCTTCGATAAAGTGGCCTTGGACACTGTAGGACCGCTGCCCCCCACCCCTAGCGGAAACCGCCACGTACTTACAATGCAATGTCAATTATCTAAATTCTGTATGGCTGTGCCATTACCAGATATACGAGCCTGTACCGTGGCCGATGCGTTATCACGCTACTTTATCGCGATCTTCGGTGCGCCGCGCGCAATCTTAACGGACCGCGGAACGAGCTTTATTAATAACACAATACAGGGAATAGCTCAAACATTCAAAATTAAACACGTAACCACGTCAGGATATCGACCTCAGACTAATGGTTCCCTAGAAAGAAGTCATATTGTCCTAACAGAATACCTAAAACACTACATGGAAAGACACGAAGACTGGGACCTGCTCCTCCCGTTCGCTATGTATTCCTACAACACCTCGGTACACGAAGCAACAAAATTCACTCCATACGAGGTGGTTTTCGGACAATTAGCTCGAGATCCGTTTACGCCTATGTCCCGTGAAGAGCTACTAACGTACCCGACCTACGTACAAAATTTGATAGAGCGTTTAGATGAAATCCGAAGGACTACGCGATCAAATTTAGACACAAGCAAATCACGTTCAAAAATAATTTACGACCGTAAAAGTAATCAAGTCACATTCGCGGTAAACGACCTCGTTTATGTACAAAAGGAACCTCGACTCCATAAGTTTGATCCCCATTACGCAGGCCCCTATAAAATAAAAGCAATCACCGAACAAAATAATGCGATATTACTTACGGATGAGGGTCAACAGATAATCAAACATTTCGACAAATTGAAACATGCTTATGTTAAAGATAAACCGCCTTGACGTTGATAGAGCGTATTCAATGTGGTTTAAGCTTACAACGGACCAGCAGGAGGGCTCATCTAAGCCAATCCTCATAACCAAGGTCCCACACTCCGAAAATCGAATCCCTTTCCTTAATCTCACTTGTTTTTCGTATTTGCAGTAGACATTTACTTAAAACAATAGAATTCCCACCCTTTCCTTAATCTCACTTGTTTTTCGTATTTGCAGTAGACATTTACTTAAAACAATAGAATTCCCACCCTTTCCTTAATCTCACTTGTTTTTCGTATTTGCAGTAGACATTTACTTAAAACAATAGAATTCCCACCCTTTCCTTAATCTCACTTGTTTTTCGTATTTGCAGTAGACATTTACTTAAAACAATAGAATTCCCACCCTTTCCTTAATCTCACTTGTTTTTCGTACATTTACTTAAAACAATAGAATTCCCACCCTTTCCTTATTCTCACTTGTTTTTCGTATTTGCAGTAGACATTTACTTAAAACAATAGAATTCCCACCCTTTCCTTAATCTCACTTGTTTTTCGTATTTGCAGTAGACAATTACTTAAAACAATAGAATTCCCCGCGTAAGAAGTTTCGGAGAACCAAGTACTACAGTCACCATGGACGGACGTGGCCTCCTACTATTCACGTTCTTATGGATAAGCGTTGCCAGTAACGTCATAGATGGGGACTACAAAATATCATCGCTGAACCCCAACCCGGGATTGTACTATGAAAAAATCCGACCTCTCCGCGTATTTCACACCCAATGGAGACTGGTCACGGGTATTGGAGTCACCGACATACTGACCTCGCGACCACGAACCCAACCCCAGATCGACAGAATGAAAGCGTTATGCACAGCATATAACTGGACGTCTTGCCCGGCCGATGCCCTTAACACGGCCCTGCAACGAAAACTCCTCGATGCCAAACGATATGAAGATTTGCTACTCAGCATGTTAGGGAAGCCACAGCTCTCCCGTACCAAGCGATCGGTACCATTAGGATTCATCGGATCGTTAAGCAAAGCCCTTTTCGGAACCCTGGACAGCGATGATGCGCAATATTATAACAAGGAAATAGACAAACTTTATAAAGACCAAAATCATCTCGCAGAATTGTTAGGAAATCAGACACACATTATAAAATCGGAATTTCAGGATATACACGAGACACTTCATACTGTAACGGGCTCCATACGA
This sequence comes from Andrena marginata, assembly GCA_963932335.1. Lineage (NCBI taxonomy): Eukaryota > Metazoa > Arthropoda > Insecta > Hymenoptera > Andrenidae > Andrena > Andrena marginata. The sequence continues at coordinate 22,765,098 of OZ010662.1, forward strand.
AATATGGGCGATAGAATTAAGGAAATAGCGTCGGGTGTCCGTCAATTAGACGATCGCGAAGCAAAAATAGAATTGGAATTGGCCTTGTCGTCGTGGACATTCCTAATGACCAGGCACGTGGACGAATACGTGACCGCGCTAATTGTAATTACGGACGCGCTCACGTTTGCGAAACTTGGTATCTTACATCCGGCCGTTCTTTCACCCAGCCAGCTAGCGCAAACTTGTGAAAGAATTCGCGAAACTACTCCGTACGAATTCCCGCTGACCTCTGAAGAATTAAATTCCGAACAGCTACAAGGGGTGACTAAATTAAACGTAGTATATTCACAAGGCCGAATCATCTTGTCACTCGACATACCTTTACTTGACCAAATCCCCTTTGACCTCTATTACCTTCAACCATGCCCTTCATTTCAATTAATATCGACCAATGTCTCTACCCCAATATTTATAAAACCAAGAACAACATACTTAGCAATCAGCCGTATTAACTCCCAATACTTCATGCCCGACGAGAAGTACATAACAGGTTGCAGGAATCACCCCAGGATGTATATGTGCGAACTCAGCCTACCACTCCAGGACTTGGAAAAAGCACCAAGCTGTGAGACGGATGCTTTATTAAAACCACAAAACATCAAGTGGCATAGCTGCAACATTCAAGCCCTTCCTGGAAGCCGAACCTTCCTCAAGAAAATGAACACACCGAACACCTGGTTATATTCCATTAAGGACACCCTGGCACTGCAGGTTCGATGCCACAAGCATGCAGCCGGCTACGAAGTGTTGCAGGGGGCAGGAATATTTCAACTCAAGAGGGATTGTGAGGCCAAAATCGGGACTGATCAGATTTGGGCATCCGGAGTAGATACCGAGGCATTAACGACTATCTACAAACCATCTATCGGCATAAACATCTCAGAAATCCTGCCAACTCTCACGGAACATCACGTGAAAATTTTAACAAACTATCAAGAAAAGGAACCAAAAGGAACACTTCAAAATTCCCATTCAAAAGCAAACGCAGTCGCACTAGAAGATATAGAGAGACAGGCAAGGGAATTAGCGACCCATCACCGGACCGAAAATTTATCGACATATGTTACCTATGGACTACCAGGACTAGGAGGCACTATCATAATTATCCTTATTGTTTGGATTGGATACCGCCTTTTGAGGGCACGCCGGAATCAACATCGCGAACCCCTAAGGAAAGAGACAAAGATTGATATAGAAATGAAACCACACCGCCCTCCCCCTCAGATAATATCCAGACCTCGTCCTCTTGCCATTACATCTTTTCCTCCCGACCTACCCGTTATACCATCTACAAGGACAAGAGACCGAGCCCACGTAGAACAAGCGAGAAGTTTCGCGGGTTCCGAGCCATACTTCGAAGTATTCTAAGAAGTACCTTGCTGATAACAGCAAGAACCCCCGCGCGTTAGTCTTAAGAATCGGCCCCCACGAGGCGCTCTGCTGCGACAATTAGATGGTAGGGATATTAGCATATAAGGTAGCAATCAAGACATGCGGGGGACAGTCGCCATAAAGTTTATCAGTATATCACCGACAAACAAGTAGAAAAAATGGACGGGAAAAAATTCGACGACACCAAATACAAGCGGGAATCGTTGGCGGAGGCAATCCTTCCGCGTCAATTGCACGCGCCGTTCTGGAGCAGACTTTGTGTGCGCACATACCGAAGCGCCACGGGAGAGGAGGGCCACGCCTGGGTATACAAGACCTGGACCGTCTGCGGAGCATGTGCGTGGGTCAATCCGCCGGACAACTTCGCGGAATATCGGAAGATCCCGGTGCACTGGCTAGCAGTGGAGCAGCGGGCCATCGCGCTGACGAAATGTGTGCAGTGCCGGGAGCGGCACTTGAGATGGAGGCTGCCGGGAGATTGCACCGGCTGCATAAGGGCGATCTTGGAGATCGATCCCCGATACATACCAGCATTCCCAATAATCAAGGCGCCACGGCCGCTGGAGCGCCCCAGGTTGCGTAAAATCCAAATCTTGCCCGCTGGGGCAGAAGGAACAAACGACACCCCTCGCATTAGGTAAATACGCAACAACCTGTAAACACTTTAAAGTGTCGCGACAAGATTCTAATTGTATCCGTTTTTTTTTTGCTTTGATTCGCAGCAGGGAAACGCCAGAGGAATCCGTTCCCCCTAAACCGAGGAGTAATCGCACCCAATATATATATATTCTTTTTGCTTTTATTATCTTTATATATGTTTATATCAATATATATATTTAATAGAATCAAATTATTATTCCTTTTTTTTTCTCTTTCTTTCGTATTAATATCTTTTAAAATGTAACAATATATAATCGCCTTATATTCAATTATGATTCATTTATTGTACCCCTTTGCGATCCCTTAGTTTTAGTTGCGATAATGATAGTTTTAAGCCGTTTAAAGAAGGTGTACGCGTGGACAGCTTCACACGGAAGAACGAAACAGCCTCGCGAGGCCGTTTCGTGTCTAAATGGGGAGGTGTTACATGGGCCCTTCAGGTCCATCCCGTGCTTGCTGTCCTCGCGTCGTTTTCTTTCGGGAAGGCGATTCAGCGGAATCGCCTCACGTGTAAAAATCACGTTGTGCTGAGCCCGTAGCAACAGCGGTAGGGACAACGACCGCGCTCGGCCCAAGCCCCGGTTATTTCGCAATAATCGAGGAATTAGCGAACCAAGCAACAGCTGCCGACGGGGCAGTTTCCCCCATTCCTGGGGACTGTCCGAGGTTCGGCCCGCGATCGAGAGCCGCGGAAGAGACATTCTGATTCGGGAGCTCGAGCTAGGAAGTTGCGACGGGCCAGAGGGCCGTCTAGATACCGCGACCACGTCTCCGCGTAGATTCCGCGAAGTACGAACGGCCGATAGTAATTCGTATAAGGGTAACTCCATCCGACACACCGAGAACGGCCTAGCCGGGAGAGCCCTTGCGCGTCAATCGTGACCGACGTAGGAGCGCGTAGAAGAACGACGTTTAGAGATAGTGAGGTACAACGGACCCAGGTCACCAACTTCCGAGTGCCATCCGAGAGCACAGCGAGCGACCACGACCTACTCTAGGTTGAACGACTTACACAGCGAGCGAAACGCTAGACGGCAAGCGTGCCGTGCGATATTCGACCGACACCCGAGCGCACAGCGATAACAGGGACGGAGCGCCGTCCCTAGGGTATGTTCTAACCATTACTTTAATATTTACGTCAAGAATATATTTCAATCTATTGTTTTTCCCTTGAATTCCGTGTAACCATTGATTCAACCCCCTTTACTTCCTATCCTTCATGGTAAGTATAGTCAAGGCGTGCTTTAGCACCTCGACAGAGCAACGAACCCCGTGGATCATCCTAGCCGCTCAGGGCGATTCACAAAAGTCCCTTCAGGACGTAACAGCCCCATGATGATTGCGCGGGTGCCACAGGTTGGGCCGAGGTGGGCCCCTTATCAAATTCCGCGGCCGCCGTCAACACAACAACCCCCATCATCGCCCTCGCCACCATCGCCACCACCACCGCCCTCACCCCCATCACCCCCATCACCCCCATCCACACCTCCCCCCTCGCCCCCTTACCACTGTTAGAATAGGTTTAGAATAGTTTTTTATATTTATTTTATTATTCTATTTTTTACATTTATTATTATATTATATTTTATATTTTATTATTTTATATTTTATTATTTTATTATTTTATTATTTTATTATTTTATTATTTTATTATTTTATTATTTTATTATTTTATTATTTTATTATTTTATTATTTTATTATTTTATTATTTTATTATTTTATTATTTTATTATTTTATTATTTTATTATTTTATTATTTTATTATTTTATTATTTTATTATTTTATTATTTTATTATTTTATTATTTTATTATTTTATTATTTTATTATTTTATTATTTTATTATTTTATTATTTTATTATTTTATTATTTTATTATTTTATTATTTTATTATTTTATTATTTTATTATTTTATTATTTTATTATTTTATTATTTTATTATTTTATTATTTTATTATTTTATTATTTTATTATTTTATTATTTTATTATTTTATTATTTTATTATTTTATTATTTTATTATTTTATTATTTTATTATTTTATTATTTTATTATTTTATTATTTTATTATTTTATTATTTTATTATTTTATTATTTTATTATTTTATTATTTTATTATTTTATTATTTTATTATTTTATTATTTTATTATTTTATTATTTTATTATTTTATTATTTTATTATTTTATTATTTTATTATTTTATTATTTTATTATTTTATTATTTTATTATTTTATTATTTTATTATTTTATTATTTTATTATTTTATTATTTTATTACTTTATTATTTTATTATTTTATTATTTTATTATTTTATTATTATATTTTATATACTTTTTGTAACAATATATTTCTTAAACACATATTCTTTCTCAATTTTATTTATCCGTCTTTCTCCTCACCACCTAATTTTAAGATTCAACATTTCAAAAAATTATTATTTCTCTGCGTTGGGGACAAAACATTCTGCTGATTCCGCATAATTCTGTTTCGTTCTTCGCGCCGTGAAAATGACGTCACCTTGCACGGCCGCTCCAGAGGAGGACTCATATTACATACAATCGCGCGAGACGCTGCGACGCTAAATCTGAACGCTCTAGAATACTCTTGGCTTTAAAATATTGCTCTCCCTTTCCCTCCTCTGAATTTTAGCTTTAAAATGATGCTCTGTCTCTTTACCTCCTCCGAAGACGCGGTTCGTAAAAAGCCGACATTGCCCGAGATCTTCCGAAACAATTTCCAATAAAAATAAATTATTATTTTTCTGTGTTGGGGGAAAATTTCATCACATACTGGTTTGGAAAAATATTTGGGGGGTGGGCTGAAAGAGATTTTTGGGGGTCATTCCCCTCCGAAAAGTTTCCGACGGTGGGCCCCGGTCTCCGCGGTGGCTCGGCCCGGACTGACCCCCACCATCATCGCGACTTCCCCCCACTCCGCGGCTCGTGCGCGCGCAACCGGGCTTCCTCTCCCCGCAGGCCCCGCGCCCTTGTTTCCCTCCGCCGCGCTCCCCCGCGCGCCCTCACTTCCCCCCCGCCCCCGCGCTCCCCTCAGAGGACCAGAGTTAGAATCGGCATAGCTATACTACTCACGAGGAAAGGGAATCTCACAATGTAGATATCGGCTCGAAGTCCGAGGCCGAAAAGGTACCGGCGTGAAACACGTGTTTACTCTCGCGAGGCACGAACAAGAAGAAGGATCCGGAAGCCGAAATCTCGCGGATCGCCGATAAGGACCGGTACCCCGCGCTCCGCCATGCCCGCGGCCCGAGCTACTCGGTCCACCCGAACCACGGGAACGACGAGAGCGACCGGGCCGATCACGATTGGCTGCGCTAGCGCGCTAAATACAAAACTCTTATGTACTATATACACCTTATAGCCTAACACGTAATGTAGAAAATATGTACAATAAGAATAAAACAAAATATACAACGATACAATAAAGAAGGGAATGAAGTTCTTTTCCGCGATCGCGAACATGCCGCCCGCCTCGTCCGAGGACACGACGACGAAACAACGCACTGCAACGCGCAGAAATCTGCCGAAAGCGGCGGGAAACTACAATTCCGGGAGTGCGCCTCCGCGGTATAGGCGACACTAGATTGTCCATCGATTGTCCATCGATCGGTGAGTTCGACAGCCGGCCCACCTAGATGGCGCGCCGCCCGCCATGACGGCTGGCCCGCCGCAATGTCACGACGCTTCTAGCTCTGAAGCCGGGTCTCCAGCGTTAGGGTTCGTCGCTGACAGTTCCGTACTCGTCCACTCGGGTAAAGGGCACAGCGTATCGATAGAATGTGTAGACGTCTTGTTGGAGGAGCGGATGGTGACCACTCTAACGAGGCCATCTTTCCCCGGATGAACCTCCAGAATGCGAGCGAGTGGCCATTTTGTTGGTGGTAGAAGTGTGTTCTTGACAAGAACAAGGTCCCCCACCTTCCAATTGAGGCGATGCCGCCTCCACTTGGGAAGCTGCTGAAGTTGATGAAGATACTGCTTCGTCCATCTGAGCCAAAAATGATCGCGAAGGTTAGATATAAGTTTTCATCGTGTCAGCCCATGAACCGACGTATTGGCACAGTTGGGTTCAGGAATGGAAATTAAAGGTTTCCCTACAAGAAAGTGGCCTGGAGTCAACGAGGAAAGATCAGAGGGATCGTCGGACATAGGGGTAAGTGGTCTCGAATTGAGGCACGCCTCGACTTGACACAGCAATGTAGACAATTCTTCATATGTCAAGGTATGTTCACCAATGACACGTCGAAGATGGTATTTGGCTGATTTTACGGCAGCCTCCCATAGTCCTCTGAAGTGGGGTGAGTACGGTGGGATAAAAGACCACTGGGTACCATCCATGGCCAATGTCGTGGATACCTCCCCATAAAAACTGGATGCTGCTTTGAAAAGTGATCGCAGCTCCCCATCAGCGCCTCGGAAAGTCGTCGCATTGTCGCTTAGCAACTCGGCACAATGACCTCGACGCGAGACAAACCTGCGAAATGAGGCTATAAAGGTGGACGAGGTGAGATCTGACACTACCTCAAGGTGGACAGCCTTCTTACAGAGGCACACGAATACAGCAACATATCCCTTATAGGATTTGTGTCCTCTCCCTTTGGCAGTCCGAAGCATCAAAGGTCCAGCATAGTCCACGCCACTTTTCAAGAAGGGTCTGGATGGCTGCAGTCTGGAGACCGGTAGGCTACCCATCTGTTGGTGTCCCGTAGCGCCCCTGAACCTCAGACACTGGAGACAATGGTGGATAACGTTTTTAACCATGGTACGACATTTTGGTATCCAATACCTCTGTAATAAAAAACAGCGAGACAAAGTGAAACCCCCGTGCAACGTAGTTATATGTGCGTGTCTCGCCAGCAGCAGCGCTAATGGCGAATATCGGCTTATGACGATGGGAAATTTGTGATCGACAGGCAACGCAGCCTGACTCAAACGACCACCGACTCGAATGAGCCCTTGATCGTCAATAAAAGCTCGGAGAGGAGCCAACGAAGAGGCCACCCTGACTGCCTTCCCTCTAAGAAGATCGCCTCGCTCCTCCTGGAAAGTATCCAACTGACTGAGTCGACAAAGTGAAATCCTGCTTTCAGACAGTTCCGTCGAGGTAAGAGGACCAGACCTTCTGTTAGTGGCGTTTTGAAGATTAAAACCGAATCGTCTAATGAGTGCAGTGACTCGTAATAGACGAGAGAATGTAGAGTAACGCGAGAGCAACTCATTGTGAGTCCTCTGACACACAGTGTGCATTATAGCGTTACTTCTTTGTTCAGAGTCAGCTTCGGACGTCAGATCCACAGTAGAAGTGGGCCACTCTGAGGGGTTTCGAGTTAGCCATGGAGGTCCCTGCCACCAGAGGTTGAGCCCTTTAAGTGCGGGCAGATCCACGCCGCGTGTGGCCAAGTCCGCCGGATTATCCTGCGTACGAACATGTCTCCAGTGGGTGTCAGGTAATAAGTTTTGTATTTCGGCCACCCGATGTGCCACGAACGTCTTCCAACGCGACGCATGCGCTCTGGTCCAGGCATGCACAACCGACGAATCCGTCCAGACGATCGTTTTAGCGTCTGATAGGTCCAACTCTTTCCGTGTACACGTCAGTAAGCGAGCGAGTAGCACGGCACCACACCACTCAAGTCGCGGCACGCTAACAACCTTCACAGGAGCGACTTTGGTCCTAGCAACAAGAATATTAGAATGGGTTAAACCTTTATGGGGATTGTGGACCCGAAGGTACACCACAGCGCAGTAGGCCCTCTCTGAGGCATCACAAAACCCATGGAATTCGACCTGGGATTCGGTCGGATCATAGGAAATCCATCGGGGAACTCGCACGTCGTCGAGGGATTGTAAATCCTGGCGAAAGGAGTTCCACGAATGTGTTAATGGTGGGGGAATTCGTTCATCCCAATCCACCCCAGCGAGCCAGAGATCCTGCATGAGGATCTTTCCCTTTACCAGAACCGGAGCGACCCAGCCCATTGGGTCAAAGAGCGTCGCCAGCTCCGAAAGCACCATTCTCTTGGTCCAGGAGGCGTCGTCCGAAGTTGGAGAAAGTCTTGGACCTTTCACGGATAACATGTCCGAAGTGGACATCTAAAGTAGTCCTAAGGCTCCGTGCTGATCGGACTGCTGAAAGAGCTTGGAGCGCTCTGGCATCTCCCGTGGTACCAACAGCTCATGATTGGTAGCCCACTTGCTTAGCTGAAACCCTCCAGCGGTTAGAATTCCGATGAGCTGCCTCTGGACCTCTCGAGCCTGCTCCAGGTTATGGCCGCCAGCTAGAAGGTCATCCACATAGGAGTGCTCCAGAAGCACTTGTGAGCCAAGGGGAAATCGTTCCTTCTCGTCTTCAGCAAGCTGTCGCAGCACTCTCAGGGCCAGGAACGGTGCGGAGGCCGTGCCATAGGTCACGGTGTTCAACCGGAAGGAGCTTAACGTAAGGCTGGGATCAGTGCGCCACAGGATACACTGCCAGTCCCGATCAGCTGAATGCACCAGGATCTGTCGAAACATTTTAACAATATCCGTGGTAAAAGCAAATTGGAATAATCTCCACCGGGTCAACACGCTCCACAAGGAGGCTTGTAACTTTGGGCCTGGTGACAGCAAGTCGTTCAGCGAAAGACCTGAAGAAGTAGTACATGACGCATTAAAAACCACTCTAATTTTACGTTCCTCCCCTTCACCCTTCCACACAGCGTGGTGGGGGAGGTAGTAAAGAGGGGCAGCACCGCCCGAACCCTCCTGCACTGGTTCCATATGCTCCAGTTGGAGATACTCGAACAGGAAGTCGCAGTACTTATCACGTAACCCTGGATCCTTCTGCTGACGCCTTTCACTGTGCAGTAGCACTCTCAACGCAGCCGGTCTGGACGCTCCCAAGACCTTAGGGCGGTCTGGACGAAACGGAAGGCGAACGACGTATCTTCCGACCTTATTCCGCTGGTGAGTGGTCTGGAAATGTTCCTCGCACCAGAGTTCTTCAGGGCTCAGTGGTGAGGTCTCCTGTACGTCCTCCAGCTCCCAAAAACGCTGCAGCTGCACCGAGATGGGGTCCCGAGTGCTCGTGTGGTAGACCCGTCGTGGTGGAGCATCGGAAACGTCGGTATCCGAAGACGCCAGACCAAACAAGACCCAGCCGAAGGGTGTATGGGTAGCTGCAGGGGTACCCCTGGGTCCCTGGCGCGTCTCTCCCACAAGTGCACTGCAAACGTCTGCACCAAGTAAGATGTCGACCCGCGACGGCGTATGAAACTCCGCATCGGCGAGCTGAAGCCCCTTTAAATGAGGCCAGTCGGTCACAGAGGCCAAACGTGAGGGTGTCGGTGGCATCACCTCTCGGGTAACCAAAGCTTGAAAAGGTAGTTTAAAAGAAGAGTTAAAATCCGCAGTCAAGGTCACTTCCACCTCGTATTTGGCCGTTCCGACGTCTCGACCTTGGAAGCCGGCAAGCTGCACGTGCGTCGACCTTTTTCTCAAGCGAAGGGTTTGAGCTACCCATTCGCTGATGAATGACGCATCGGTGCCCTGATCCAGCACCGCTCGAACCGATACAAATCTACCGTTGGGGGCCAAAAGACGCACCCGAGCTGTTGCCAGAAGGACCAAACGCTTGGCACAAATAGAATTCACCAAGGCTTTGGCGGTAGGGTTTAGATGAACGTCATTGTTGATGTCCGTCTTGACCTCGGAAGGCACGTAAGCATCGTGCAGTAAAGTGTGGTGCTTCGCTTCGCACACCAGACATCGAAACGTAGAAGGACAGGCTGATACAACGTGTCCTAGGTTCAAACACGACAAACAAACGCCTACCTTAACTGCCTGGGCCTTGCGATCGGCGGCACTCATCCCCTTGAATTTTGGGCAATAGTTCAAATTGTGAGTGCCCTGGCAGAGTGGGCATTGACGTTTCGGTTTGCCTTTCTTAGGTGGAGCTTCAGTTTTCACCGGCAACGCGGTCCTAGGACGGTCGGACACCTTCGGCCTACCCTTTGCGTCACGTTGCTTCGAGGGCGGGGTTGGCTCCTGATTGTGCGCAGCGTAGAGTGCGTGGACCCGATTCTCGAAGAAATCCTCGATGTCAGAGAATTTGGGGCACGTCGTGCGGTCGGTAAGCGTGATTTCCCAATCGAGGCGGGACGTGGAGTCCAATTTTTCAGCGAACAAAAAGACGAACCATTCATCCCATTCTGCTACAGGTCGTTTCAAGGACGTAAAGGACACGATCGCCTGACGAAACTCATCGAGCAGGCGTTTGATCTCGGTAGGGCACGCCTTAGTCACTGGAGCACAGTTCACGAGGCTCCTCATGCGCTCGGCAGAGAGAATACGTTGGTTCTCGTACCTTTTTTGTAGACTGCTCCAGGCGCCGTCGTAGTTTGCCGCGGTGATGTTGGTGCGCTCCAACATCGTCGCTGCCTCACCAGTCAGGGCTGACTTTAAATATTCTAACTTCCTGACTTTAGAAATGCGGGTGGAATCGTGAATCAACGACTTGAAGCGATCACGAAAGCTTTTCCACGCCAAAAGATCTCCTGAGAAAGTAGGTAGAGAAAGCTTCGGAAGGGCGGAATCATGGTCGTCCGCACCTTCGGGAGTGGAAGCACTCGTAGATGCACGTGCAGAGTTCGGTTCCAGCTCGCGTTGCATGTCTCTCAACGTGGCCGAATGTTGCAGGTAAACCTCCTCAATGTCCGCGAACCGATCATTCTTAATGTAATCACTCGCGGAAGAGCTCGGTTCGCGGATAACATTGCTATGACCCAACATAAAGGTCTTCCAATAGTCTTCTAAAAGCTCCCTTCGGGCTTCCACCACCGAAAGAGTTATATTACTCCTTCCCATCTTGCGAAGGTTAATCAGAAACCGCTCAATACGTCCGGCGATTTCGGCCTGTTCGAGAAGAAGATCGTCCAGCACGGACGCCATCTTTCACCCGAAAGCGAACGCGAGCACGCTAGTATGACGAAAAGAAATTCGGAGCACACTCGGGCCCACACGAACAGCGTCGCGAGGTAGCGCAGAAACAGCTCACTTTCCCGAAGCACTGAACGGAAGTCTCGGAGAAGGAGCGAAAACGCGTGGAGCACTTCACTACGCACTTGCTACACGTGCCGTGGAAGCTTCTAGAAGGTTCGCGAAGCACACACACGCGAACACGTACCGGTAAGTATCCGATTTAATCCGGAGCATCCAAAGAAATCCGGACGAAATCCGGCTCGAAGGACCAGAAAAATGAACGAAACGTTCTTCAATTGCGAAGAATTAATCGCGTTCTTTAATTTGTAGAACTGGGACGCTCGGTAAATCGACTGAGACGACACGTGTTGTAATAAAGTAAATTTCACTCCGATCAACAGAATCGGATAAATCCTTAGCAGCAAGGTTTTCTCGCGATTACGCGAGGAAAAAGTAAAGTTTTCGCGTGATTACACGAGGAAAGGGAATCTCACAATGTAGATATCGGCTCGAAGTCCGAGGCCGAAAAGGTACCGGCGTGAAACACGTGTTTACTCTCGCGAGGCACGAACAAGAAGAAGGATCCGGAAGCCGAAATCTCGCGGATCGCCGATAAGGACCGGTACCCCGCGCTCCGCCGCGCCCGCGGCCCGAGCTACTCGGTCCACCCGAACCACGGGAACGACGAGAGCGACCGGGCCGATCACGATTGGCTGCGCTAGCGCGCTAAATACAAAACTCTCATGTACTATATACACCTTATAGCCTAACACGTAATGTAGAAAATATGTACAATAAGAATAAAACAAAATAAACAACGATACAATAAAGAAGGGAATGAAGTTCTTTTCCGCGATCGCGAACAACATGTGTCGTGTGCGTCGAAACATAGTTACGATCGAGGTGCACCTTCCCAGGAATTCCATGACCAGCACGCTTAGTATTTACAAATTTCCAGAAGCAGGATACATCATCCAGCACCGCATTCTCGACGCCGTCAATATAAATACTGTGATCGCGCGATAGGGTCAGCTTACATTTCGAACGAAGACTGGAAAAATTTATGTAATCGCTAAAGACGCCAGACCGTTTAAAGGCTTTATGCGCCCTTTTCTTTTGTCGGATCAAGGATCTTAAGCTAGGGGAAAACCACCGCGGAAATGTGGATCGGACCACAGACCTAACCGGAATATAGGCTTCAATTGCCTGATTAATGTGTCCATATAACCGCTCAAGGGCAACACTAGGCTCAATGTCACCAGTCTCCTTATCCCAATCTATTAAGTTAAGATATTCACATACACTAGGGAAATCACCCCGCTTAAAAACCCAGTATTCGAAGTTTTCGACATTAAGGCCAGGACCTGATGCCAAGCCTCAGGTACATTAAATACAAAGGTGGGTGATAAGTGTCAGGTTCAATAAGGACATCAATGACTCGGTCAACGATGACATTAGGACAAGTGACGAAGATGAGATCAAGCACCCCATCAAATTGAATAAAAACCGTATTAACTTGGGTGAGGTTGCAATACCCCGCACAACCAAGGAGGAGGTCAATAGCAGCCGATTCATTAGACGATATCCCCGATCTTCTAAAGCACCCTTGAACCGAGTCATTGAACCATACCGTATGAGGGAGATTAAAGTCGCCATACAAACAGAAAGTGTCTTCGCTGTAATTATGAAATAATTCCGTGACTGTGTCAACATAACTAGCATAAAGTGAAGGCTGGGATGCAGGTGGTATATAAACGGCCCCCAGTAGTACGTGTTTATTATTATGAAGGTGGGCTCTGACAAACACTTATTCGACCTCAGAACAGCTGACTGTGACAGAGCAGGAAGGCATCGAAATCTTGACAGCGATGAGGATTCTGCCGCCTCTTGTACAACCGCTTGTTCGCTGAGATCTATCGCACCTATAAACCGTATAATTACGCAACCCGAGTTCGATTGAAGATATCGCAGATGTACGCCAGGATTCGACAAAAATGATAACATCATAAGCCACTGCCGATGTTAGTACAGAGTTGATGAGAGTGTCCAACTTAGTTCGCAGACCACGGACATTCTGAAAGTAAACTAAAGGGTTCAAACGGAGTTTTTTTGAGACGAGTCTTTTTGTGATCTACCCGGCACAATCTTTGGAACACCACGAACATATCGAATGGTCATGTGGGTCTCTCCCTGCTCGTGAAGATCCCGGAGTTTATCCCTGAGCTGCGAAAGCGTCCCACGTTGTTGCCTGGTGTTGTCATCGGAAATTTTAAAGGGGACTTTGTATCGATGTTTACTTTGGAGGATCCTTTTCACTTCAGCTGCGGAGTCGAGTCGGACACAGAGAGGCCTGCAGGGTGTCCGGCCCGGTTTACCGAGGCAATGAACGGCCAGAGCCTGGGTGCCAAGGGGGCAAATTTCGCTCAGAACAACGCCAGCAGCTTCCACGTCTGTAGATCTAATAAGTTCGGCAGAGGATTCACGAGGCTCCGGCATCCCAAAAATAATAATATTTTTGAACCTCAATGACGTCATCGGTTGAGGATGTGGGCAGCTGTTCCGCAGAGATGGCCGGGTTACCTTCAGGCGCCTTGACACGCTCGGACAGCGAGTTAATGTCCGACCTCATAACACCCAGATCAGCTTTTATGCTAGTTAAGATATCCTCACGAAAAGCAGCTAGCTTAAAATCCATAAGATCACCCACTATGTCCCTGATCATATCCGCTGAGGGTAAGGCAGAGAGCCACTGGAGTGTGGCCGTTGGTATAGCAGCCAGTTATTGTGCTGGCGAAGCCATGGGCTGGCTAACGACGGTTAGAGTAGTTGGGGAACCGGCACGGCAATTCAAAATACTCGTGTCGAACCAAGGATGACCCGAACGACTTAGACATGTGGGTCCAGGATGACAGATCATCTTACATCCTGGACAGGTGACTGGGTTGGCAACTAAGGTCGAACAACCCTTACATTTCTTAGAACCAGCAGGCATTTCAAACACTGACAGAATAGCGGTCACGTCGAACAATTCAGTCAAAAACAAAGCACGGCACTGCTTGTTCAGTAAGAATTAGATAGATCTGATCCAGACTAGGCGTTAGGGCTTAGCGATATTTATAAAATCGGCACACCACAGGGTTCTGAAACTGCACCAGACATAACAGTCCAGCTAGCTTCACAGACACACTCAGTCAGGCATGTGTTAACGCTCGCGTAAACAAAACAGACAATCTGTCACCTCGGCGACTGAATACAGACGGATACAAAATTTGGCAAATTTTGCCAAGTCCATTCTGACCAGTAAAACTCAAATGTTTGATTTAACTAGCGAACAGTGGGTGACATTTCGCAATGCAACACATTGCCATATTTGCGAAGAACCATTCAAGGCAGGTGATGTACGAGTTCGCGATCATTGCCATCTATCCGAATGGTTTAGAGGCCCAGCACATTCGGAATGCAATTTAAATTATAAAAATGCGTTTTAGATCCCCGCAGTTTTCCATAATTTATTCGGCTACGATTCACATTTCATTATCGAGGAAATGGCTACCGCTTTTAAAGGTCACTTTGATGTATTGCCTATAACTAAAGAAAAGTATATTTCATTTACAAAAAATGTCGCAGATATGGCTGAATCAGGCTCGCGAAATTATATTACATTGCGATTCATCGATTCGTACAAATTTCTCAATACCGGTCTCGACAAAAGTAGGTAAGTAGTGAGAATTCTGGATCAAGTGTTGGCGAGGTGATGAGGCGGGGCGGGGGGTACCGCGCTCTTCCGCGAGATGGGCGAGGGTGTGAGGCGGGGCGCGGGGTACCGCGCTCTTCCGCGAGATGGGCGAGGGGGTGAGGCGGGCAGGGGGTACCGCGTTCGTAGCTGAGGGAGACGACGTCACGGGGAAGGGGGATATTCGAAATTTTCAAAATGGCGTCCGCCGCCGCGCAATCTCCGTACGCGTGCGGGGATCGGTGCGCAGGCGCGAAAGATAAGGCGCGAAAGGATGTAACGCGAATGCTGTAATCCGACACCGATACCTATTCGAGATTACTTAAAGTAAATAGCGCAACCGTCCCGTGAAAGAATGCAACGTCGCCCTCGTATAAACATCCGTCGACGATTCGACGCGCTTTCGCGATAACTATTCGAGATCGATTAATCTAAAAGGAATGCGCGGTTTGTTGACATCGCGCCCCGTCTTGTCCTTGGTACGGGATCGTTGTTCTCGCACGTTTGATAGGGATACGAAGGTAGGGTCGAAATAATTGTGTTAAAGTTAGTATATGTAATAAACGAAAAAGATAAATTTATTATTGAGACCATGATTGGCCTCGTCCACGAGCTTCTAGTACATTTAAGGAAAGCTTCAAGTCTAGGGCTTCCTCATTATTTTTGCTGATGTGAGTGAATGCTTCTACGCATTCAGCACATTGTGTTGCTACCCCCCAATTGAAGATTTGCCTAGTGCACATCATGCAATATTTAAAGTTTAGTAAATTCCTTCGCAATGTTAGACGGTGGTGGGTTGCGGGGTTGTACTATTTTGTTTCTTCAACGTTTAAATACTTGAAACAAGGGTAGCAGATACGGCGGTACAGGTCGCTGCAGTCCGTACGGAAACCAGACCATTTGGCCTTCAGGCAGATCATTCCTAATAGCTATGGGTCCTCGTTTTTCTCCTCATTACGAGGGCGCGGACGTCACTCCTCGTTAGGTGACTGTTTGAGATTCGAGTAGTTCGGATCTCCGCCACACCCAACTCACAGCAGCACCTCCTGGACAGCGGAGCGTCAAGCCCGATCCACAATCGATCAGCCAATCACCGGTCAGCGACAGAACGCTCATCCAATCACGTTTCCCCACGTCTGTCGATCCGCTGGGGAAGACGGTTAACGGAAATCGATCATCCATCTTGTCAATCTTGTTCACGCAGCGTACGAGTGATCACGCACAGTTCTCACGTGTCGCAATTCATTAATAACTCGTGAATTTCTCATCAAAATCAATTCGTTCTCATTGGAATCAGTTATAATTCTGCTCATCTCAATAACGCGCTCAGTTTCTCAAACGCTCACCCTCAACTATCACGCGAATCGATTGGGGATCGTGGTCGTGGTGCGACCGCGTGGTCGGGTGCGTGGCCTTTTCTCAACGAAAACTTTCGTGTATCGCACCCCGTGCTTTCGCTCACCGCTCACTGTTTTAAGCTTGTCACTCACTCCGCGAGTGTTTGTTCAATAAACAACATTTTTAACTCAACCACGTGCATTGCAACTTTCGGACATAACCTCCCCGGCATCTCACGCGCATCGCGAAGTAGCATTCGCGAACAGTGACCTAGTCTGCATTTTAGTCTCACCAGCACACCACGTGTTCACTTTAATAATTCAATTTTGATTCGATTATAATTTATTCTTTTAATTAATACATGCTTTTTGATTTTCCTACCTTAGTTTCTTTCACGAACTGCTTTGATTTTGTCTCTCTTTGCTTCTTTCCCGCTTTGTCTTTTTAGAAAAATTTTCCACGTGCTTTGCAGGTATGTCTTGACCGCTGCGGTAGCATTTGAGAACTGATTTTAAGGTGGCTGATCCATGGTCACGCATACGGAAGTATAGAGCGATAATTATTCGGATATCGTCTCGGATATTTTAAAGTTTGGGACAGCCGTGACGGGTGTAACACCCTTATCATCAACGCCGTAATTCGATACACGTGGTAACGCATGAGACGTAGGCGACGTTACACGCGTGTATAGAAGGAAGGAAGAGGTACAGCGTAAGAGGGAGAGAGATTCAATGGGTGCACTTATGAACCGCACCAGGCTAACGTTAGAGACGAAAAGTCTTTGAGTTTTCCCTGACGTCGAATAATCGCCAACTCGTACTTAAACCGATAGCAAAGTATTATAATTGCACAAAGAATTTATTCACCGCCAAAAAGTATAATAGAAAAAGAATTAGGTTATATAACAGGACAGCCTGCCTTACTAAGAGAAACGCTTGGAAAGGGACGACGCAAAAGAAAAAGAAGAATACTTGGGATACGTGCCGTAAGGCAGAAGCGCCACACAACATCCAATAAGCGTTTATATTCACTCGATCAACCAATCATACAAAAACATCCGCTCGGTCAACCAATCATACCATAAGAGAAAGCGCGACATTCAACACAAAGTTTAAGGAAACCCTACACCCACGGCGTGTGCGTCTGATTTACAGCAGACCGGTGTCAGGACCGTCCATACTGCCTATCCTAAAACACAAATGTCATTCGCTAAGTCTATACCTCTAAGGATTACGTAGCGAGGAAAAAAAGACATCTGGCTAATAAACCTATCCAGATTGTTCGGTCGAGTCGTCTTGCCAGGGTTACGTTTTATGACCGTATTGTCCCTCGAGTCAGCGATATGTGCCGGTTCGAGGTTACCACTTACCACCCGCACCCAATTGTAGATTCATATTCGTATATACAACGTGTTAATTGTTGATCCTGAATGCATGGAAAATGTTCTATACGGTTAGATTGAAACATTTGGATCAAATGTTGACGCATCAACGCATGATTGTACGTTACTTTGTCCGGTAATATTTTGAATAATAACGAGACAGCAAATGTAATCGCAAAAACTCCGCAATTCCGAGTGTTAGGTTCAGCTTGTACACGTGGAAAGGATATAATTTCTCAAGAAAAATTTTATGATGAATATGCAATTTCGAGCAATTAAAAGAATCATAAATATAAACTCTTCTTTCATCATGTTTATAGAAGCTACAAACCCAGTGTCCCCCTGCATTGGTTTTAAAATCTGCAGTTTGGTGCAAAATCTGTATGTGATCCTGATTTTCAGCAGCTGGTTGAATTGTACCAGGCAATTGAACTCTCCACGTTTCGCGTGGTTTATAGTTAGAGTTAGCTTGTAATAATTTCTGAAAATATTCGATATGATCATCTGATAACCATTCGCCTCTAAAGATAATTTGCATATTATTATATCTGCGCGGTAATATATTAATACTATTAATTATAGATATGACGAATTATTATACTTTTATTTATTATTTCTAGTACACTATTCGATTGTATATGATTCTATTATAGTATACGATATATATAAGATGATTGAAAGATTCAATAATATTAGGTGCCTTTACACGGACGTTCTTTTGGGACACTTTTGCGCGCCACACGCCAGCGCGGCACGCATTTGGCGTGGCGTGTCGGAACGTCGCAGACCAGAAGATCGTACCCGTCACTACTTAGAGACAGCGAGTTTGGGCTCCCATTTCTACGTCGACTCCACATGCTTTTTCCAGGAACCAGCGCAGTCTTGTATTGTGTACTAAATGTTCCATGTATATTATCGATCTGCGAAACAATCGGCAAGACACGATCGCGATATACGTGGGTTCGCGAAAAGTATACGAATTCCTCGATATACCTGGCTTATAGAGGACAATCACAAAAAATAGAAGATTATAATAATTACAAAATAAAAAAAAGGTGTGAAATCAAAATGAGCTGCAAGTACATAAAGATACTTTCCAACTGCGCTTAAGATGACACAACTACATATACACAGCTAAAATGCTGTGATCATACATTCCAGTACTCATATCGCGGACATTTTTTAATTAATCCGTCAAAAAGAATCCCATTTAAAAAAAATTGTCGTAAATTAATAACTTTACAAAATTAATAATATACCAAAATTACGCCAATTATAAGAATGGCTATTATACAAAGACAAAATTGTATTAAATAATATTAAGCAGACATATTTTTATACAAGTAAATATTTTAATACGAATAAATATTTTATTCAAAATACTTGGCGCTGCACCCCGAATTGGAGGTGCTAAACTGAAATAAATATATATAAATTGCATTAATCTTTTTCTTTCTTTCTTGTGCGTGCTTTCGTGAATGTGTGTATGTGTGCGGGTGCATATGCTACGTATGATATTAGAGTTAAATATATGTAGAATAGATCTGACTAAGTTTCTAATATGTATATGTATATATATGTTTATGTATTTTAGATTGTAAGGGAGTTATTATAAATTATTATTACTACTAAAACAATTAACATTTTTTCGGTTCCGCAGCGCCAAGTATTTTGAATAAAATATTTATTCGTATTAAAATATTTACTTGTATAAAAATATGTCTGCTTAATATTATTTAATACAATTTTGTCTTTGTATAATAGCCATTCTTATAATTGGCGTAATTTTGGTATATTATTAATTTTGTAAAGTTATTAATTTACGACAATTTTTTTTAAATGGGATTCTTTTTGACGGATTAATTAAAAAATGTCCGCGATATGAGTAATGGAATGTATGATCACAGCATTTTAGCTGTGTATATGTAGTTGTGTCATCTTAAGCGCAGTTGGAAAGTACCTTTATGTACTTGCAGTTCATTTTGATTTCACACCTTTTTTTTTATTTTCTAATTATTATAATCTTCTATTTTTTTCGGCGCGTCCAAAAAAGTGTGGCGCGCTTGAATTTTCGTCCCACGCAAACCTCGACTCAAGAGGCAACCCTACCGATAAGCCGTGCCTCGATGGGTTTCAAGGACTTCGACCCTCGAGCCCAGGGGGCCGTACAATGTTGCCCCCTAAAAAGTGACGAATCAAAAATTCTACATTTTTCATCGGATCTTGGCGAAAGTGGTGTGAATCGTTTCCTTATGTTTTCCCGATGAAAATGGTCCAAAAACGACACAAATCGGATCGTAATTAAGGAATCTTCATAATAAATTGATTTCCAAAATTTCGTTAAAAATAGTTCGATTTACATGAAATTTGGTATAATTTTCATTTGAAAAACATAAGAAATGCATCGGTATCACTTCCATATCGATACGCGTGTACACGTGCATCGAAATTCACGGATCGTAGTATCCGTGTACCCGTGTACTGAAATTCACGCGTATACATGTATCGAAATATACGGTTTCACGTGTATTAAGATATCCATATTTAATTTTTTAACTAAC
Organism: Andrena marginata; assembly: GCA_963932335.1. NCBI lineage: Eukaryota > Metazoa > Arthropoda > Insecta > Hymenoptera > Andrenidae > Andrena > Andrena marginata. The sequence continues at coordinate 22,785,181 of OZ010662.1, forward strand.
TATCCGAATGTTTAGATTTTACGCAAATACTTTGCGATAGGTAGGTACAGACATAATTTACTAGGTTGCAGATGAAAATAAATAACATCATGATTTTGGTTAATAAAGTTTAATCTATTAATCGTATATTAATCTATTTGAGACAACTACAACAACTGATTTTATGCTAACAGTGCGCATATGAGTTTTGTAAGGCGCTCTATTTGAAGCACTATAACTCCGGATATAACCACTATTTTTGCATACAATTTTTTTTCATATTCCCTAAAGATTGACAAATGAAGCCACAAAGCTGGAAGTAAATATATTTAATTCTTTGGTTTGAAAAAATTCTCTTTCACTTCCTACCGCCTGTAGCGGCTCGAAGAGTCTTGGCTGCCAGGCGCGCCGCGCGCCTCAGAATTTTCGGCACTGTCGGAAATTCCACGCGCCACGCCAAACCCTTGATTTCAAGTGCCGCTTTCCTTTTCTAACTACCTTTTCTGTCTCTTATGTAAACTTTTCTGAAGTCGAGGTTAGCGCGCCACACTTTTTTGGACGCGCCACGCCTGACAACGGTTCTACTCGCACGCAAGAACGTGGAATTCCGGCGCGCCACACTTCTAACTGCGCACAAGATGCTAGCAAGAACTTCCGATGAGGTGGAAACTTTTTGTCTGCAAGAAGAATGCAGATCGCAATACAGTCGTTATAACTGAGTAATAAACCATTTCCATAATTTATAGCACCTTCAGGTAAACCATATGTAGCTTCGTAAAAACAGATGTTTCAGTGTGCCCTACAGTAAAAGCATTTATGATATCCTCTATAAGCCAGGTATATCGAGGAATTCGTATACTTTTCGCGAACCTACGTGTATCGCGATCGTGTCTTGCCGATTGTTTCGCAGATCGATAATATACATGGAACAGGTAGTACACAATACAAGACTGCGCTGGTTCCTGGAAAAAGCACGTGGAGTCGACGTAGAAATGGGAGCCCGAACTCGCTGTCTCTAAGTAGTGACGGGTACGATCTTCTGGCCTGCGACGTTCCGGCACGCCACGCCAAATGCGTGCCGCGCTGGCGTGTGGCGCGCAAATTGTCACAAAAGAACGTCCGTGTAAAGGCACCAATTGTTGCGAACACCCCTTGGATGGAAATCCAAAGCTCACTGGTGCTCGCGAGCGGGACAAGAGGACAGCGAGAAGAAGGCGATCCGATCGATCGCCTGTCAAGTTGTCATTCTTGAGTCAGCCGCCATTGCAAGCAGACGTATCGAGATTTCTATTGCTACATATTTGAGTGTACATCTGTCTTATTGTTACCGTTCATGTTCAGTTCCTTTCGTGTTACATTAAACTGTTATTATGCCCATCCCGAAACGTAACAATATATATAAGCGTGGCGGTTTTGCGATCGCGGACGCTCAACTTTATTGAAAGTTGTTATATATATACTCGTGACACGGCGCAATGCAGCCGGTCAAGTGATGTTATAAGATAAGGCGCGATGCAGCCAGTAAAGCTTAAATACTCGGAATAGCGCAAAGCAGCTCAGCGAGTGTACTTTACTTTTTTTTTTTGGAATATTCCAACTTTTAAGAAACGAAAATTTGTAATAAACACTAAAATAATATCATACGTATTATTATATATAAAATATAAATAAATGTAAACGTGACTTACCAAATATAATATTTCTTTATTTTACTTCTGACGAAAATTTTCTTCCAAGGGACTTGATACTAAAAAGATACACATTTCAATCAATAAAGAAATAGGTTGGCAAAAATCTGGCCAAACCATTATTTGACGTACAGCTTAAATTAATAATTAATAATAATGAAGCACACTTACATGAAGACACTTGGAGATATGAAATGTTTCTCAGAGTGATATCGTTATGGGATGAACTAACAGTATGAAAGAAGATCGGGTTGTTTCACCGACCATGGATTCATAAAGTCGAATGAGGGTGCCCAGAGAACAGTGTGTTACGGGGATTTTCTTGGATGTTTCGTGGAGGGGGAACACCTACAGGGAGTGGTGGAAATAATGTGTGAGACGCCACGATTGGAGACAAACCGACGCCAGCGCCAAGCGAGTAACGCCACATTACCACTACTCCCTGTAGGTGTTCCCCATCCACGAGCCATCCATCCAAGAAAATCGCCGTAACAAAATGTTCTCCGGGAACCCTAGTCCAAACTGATGTCCAAGCATTCGCAATTTTGATTACCTGTCGGTCAGAGCGAGACCTCCTCGTACCAAGAAAATATCAGCGCTGTCCAAGGTCGCTCCCGCGAGAGGTTGGGGTTCTCCCACTCTCGTCCGAGTTGACAGGGATACCGCGCGACGCTAGCCGCGAAGACGCTTGCCCGGCTAGCTCGTCGTGGCAGTCTTCGTAGCGTCGCGCGATCTCCTTGACAACCGAAGGTACGCTGCGCGAGAGAAAGATTGGAAGGGGAAGCAGGCGCGTGAGGGGCCCCTACGCTGGACACCGCTGCTGTATATCGTTGGTCACGTCCCGCCGCTGTCGAGCGACATCTTTACCCTCGCCTTTTGGTTACGCTTTCAGCCTTATTTATTAAAACCAGATCTTACATACAGCTAAATCTAACATAGGAGTACAAATATTGTCTTTTCCGTCCCCGACTTTTTCATGTACAGTATTGTCTCCCTATGGGCTCCATGTGCTAGCTGGTCGGGACCAGTGATGCCAGAACGAGGACGGGTGCGCTCGAGAATTTCCCCCAACTCGCATGCACACTACACCGGAGCTACGTGTCCGCGAGCTCGGCGCATGCAAACACGCAGCTCCGGCGTAGTGTGCATGCGAGGTGGGGGAATTTCTCGAGCGGAACCCGTCCTCGATCTGGTAACACTGGTCGGAACCGACGTTGAGCCCATATCGTGAACAGAGCCCTAATTCCGAGTGTTCGTTTCTCGCTTCTTTCTGGCCGAAGGTGGAGCAAGATGGATCGCTTTGCGTGCGCGACGGGCGCGAGCGCTCAGATGGAATCGTGACTGGTCGGCGCATGCGCGGTCAGATAGCCACGCACAGCACGAGTCTTTTTTGCGCCCTAGGCGAGGTTGCCAAATCCATTTATTATAAAATACATTTAATTGAGCTTCTTCATATCTGTACAAGAAATCGGCAGCTTAGCGCCATCTCCCGGTCACGCGTCTCAGATTCGATTAAATTAGTCTGGTCGGCCTGCTCACTCATGCGGAATGTCGATACCGGCCCCCTCGGGGTGACCCCGGGGAGAGAACGCTCGTCGGAAATCGCGAGAAGATTTCTCGATCACTCTCTCGCTGGGATCAGGTATCGAAAGTTTATATGCAAAACGGTTCGTGCTTGTGCTTGTTTAAATTGAGTTGCTAGTTTGATCGCTTAAAAGTTTATTGCTATACCTTGCTTAATTGGTTACATGCTTAATTAATAACTTGCTCTGTGCGCTTAGGGCCCACTAAAACGCTCTATTTGTTAATAGAAAGAAACGTGCTTCAATTAGAAAAATTGCGCTCCATTTTTAATAGAATTATAAGCTTAACTTAAGGACAAGTGTTAACACTAATAAACTAAACTAAAACTCCATTGTGGTGTTCCGCGAACCCCTTTAACCATACTCGTAAAACCTGTTAATCTTAAACTAAAAACAATATCCTTACTCTTAATTTAGACTCGTAGTTTAAAACCGTTGTAGTACAATTTGTAATACTTCATTTAAAAATTTATTTTCAACAATGCCAACAATGAAAAGACCATGTTGCACCTCTTGTCAACCTTACGCCCTAGCAGTTGCCTAAGTTTGCAGAGTAAAGTCATACATAAATAATCTCAACTAAATGTATTATAATAAGGGGCGCAATTTGACAAGTTCGCCTAGGGCGCAAAAAAGACTTGAGCCGAGCCTACGTCAAGATTTTGCGAAGCGGTTCCCGTGCTCATTGTAAGCGCTTGCAACCATCGCGCACGCCCGTCGCGCACACAAAGGACGGAGTGTCACGGCGTCCGAAAGACGGAGTAAGACAAAACATCAACGCGTCGTATGTCTCGTTCCGCCCTTGCTCGCTTTCAGTGCCTCTCGCTCACTCTCGTTCCATCCCGCTCTCGCCTTCGCCGGACAAGAGTGAGACAGAAGTGGTGGGGATAGCAATGGCGGATAGTAATATTCGAATATTCGGATCTATCGAATTTCTGATTGTATCGAATAAGAATCTGAACCTGAAATATTTATTCACAGTTCATCGTGAAATTCTTTTCATATTGGCCTTTACAATTATTTGTTTTTCAAACGATAAATTTTTAACTTTATTAATCTTTGATAATAAATTTATACATTTTAAAACGAAAACACCCATCAGTTTCCATTTCAGTATTATTATTTTTATAATAATCAGTGGATAACACCGACGGAGTCGGCCAAGGGCCCCCTCTTCTAAGCCCACCCATGTCCCATCATAAGCTGGTGACAAACAGTATACGTAGAATTTTTTGTAGGAAGCTCCCATAAACGATTTTGAGGAACTATAATATTTTTATTTTTCCCTCGTTACTATAACGCTATTTCTCTAAATTAATAGAGTATTATTCACTTTATAGACAACATCTTACTCATTAATAGTAAAAGTAGTAATTTTATTCTTTGTTTCTGTAAGCTACCCACCCACGCGTAAATGTATCTCCCTTCTCTCAGGGTTGTAAGGCCCGATTAACTCTCATGGTACGCAATGTAAGTGACTTTGTCACTCGGCAAATTAATTTTAAGTGACTGATTGAAAATGTCATGACGAAAAAGAAGTCATTGGCCCGACGGATGACCAACAAGGAAAAAACGTTGTTGTCCGTATAGAGATTTTAATGAGAAAAATGCTTTGGCAATGAACGAAAACGACTGTGTTTTCGATATCTGCGTCACAAACGTTTGACGATAAAAGGTTGCTGTTGTTTACTTAAACATAAATAGTATATAAATAAATTGTATACAGATATAATGATAAAATTAGTAGTTAATTTATTAAATTCATTATTATATAATAAATAAATAAAGAAACTCGCCAAATTTAATATTCACCTGTTTATCAAAAACATATCCTTTTGTTTGTAATTTAAGGTCTGCTCTGCCCAATGAATTATTTTTTAAATGGCTGCAGTACATTGGCTGTACAAAGGTAGCATAATTATTAGTCTTTTTATTGTAGGCTTCTGTGAATGAGTTGATGAAATATTTACTGCCTCTGGTATAAATTGTTAATTTAAGTAAATATGAGCCGAAACATAAGCTGAACGATGACTTTAGCAAGAGCCCTCGCTAACTTTTCCGACGTTCGGATGATAGACGCTTTGTCCAGAATTTTGGGAGATGACAAATTCCAATTGTTTGCACTTTTGAAGAAGAGGATGGACCTCCCCTTGAGGCAATGTATATACAATCAGCTGGTCCCAAAATTTAGCCGAGATGATCGGACAGACCGTCTCGCCAGGGTCGCGGTTTATGACGGAATTACCTACGGCTGGTTACCAAATGACCACCCACCGACAGAGCAATACAACGGATTAACTCGAAGCGAAGAAAGTCGAAATTCCTGAAAAACAAAAGGGACGATGTCGGTTGCCCCCGATTCGACATCTGGCAGGCAAATGTTTCCCATTGAACGCTTCGAAAATAAGCATTACCCGATTGTAAAGGAACAATAATAATAAAATGAATTTCGCTTCGAAAAATACGAAATTGCCGGCTATAAACGATAATGAATTTTCGCTTCGCTCCAAGTCCTCCTTTATTACGTAAAAACGGAACAGTTCTCTTTACGGTATTACATTATATTACAGTCTTCTCTCGATATGTTGCCGCGACTCGGGACCGGCGACACCTATTCCGAAAATATTAAAAATAACACAGGATGGAAATGCCAAAATAAATAATATGACATTCCGCACTTACACTGCAATTTTGAATCGTAAATGACAGTTAGTGGTTCGAGAAAACTGAATTTTAGTTTCGCAGTTCTTACACATAATATAAGACGTTACTGCTGACAAAACAGCAGCAAAATTCAAAATACGATAGCCTAAATTCACTTGAGATTACAACATTAAATTCTTCTGTTCCGCACTTTTTCAGTTGATGTGCATGCAAAGCTTGTATTCGGTTTAACGTTGTACCGATTGCCTTCATACACTTATAACTTCGTTCATTTTAGGACTTCAGGCATAGGCTTTCGCAAGTATATCTTTAAAACTACGTTTCTTATAGATGCAAAACAAATAAATTTTTTCAAAGGTTTACACTAGAATACCCGCTTAAACTGTAATAGATATTCGGATGCGTTTTACGCAAAATTACTCTATGGACTCTAAAAAATGTCACTTTTTTAAAAAACTGAGTGTACACGAAAAACGATTTGCAGATTCGTATTCAACGCGTAAAAATGTACAAGAAACACGTATTGGATGTTACAAGTCCGAAAAAAGCTAAAATATGTAAACATTGTAAGTAGGATAGTGAGCATAATCTTCTTCAGTTTCTGAGAAGTAATCACGCTCGGTTTCGTTTGTAGACGAGATGCTCGGTTTTGGAAAAGAGTTCAACACGTGTTTAAGCACAATGTATATTTATCCCGAACCGTAGGTCCAAGCAAGTGGCGAAGGCGCCGATAATCTCGACGTGACCCAAACCTTACACGTAGTCGTATAAGCAAGAGAAAATATAATGTTAATCATACAAAAGCAATCGGCTCGAAACCCGAGGCCGAAAAGGTGATTGACGATCAAAACAGCACGTATTTACACTCGCGGTGCACGAACAAGAAGACCGTACAAATCTGCCTCGCGAATCAGCGAAACGGATCGGCGCCCCATCTCGCCACGCCCGCGGCCCAAGCTACTCGGTCCACCCAAACCACGGGAACGACGAGACCGGCCGGGCCGATCCCCTATTGGTCGCGCCAGCGCGCTTAATACAAATGTCTTATGTACACTATTGTAACGTTCGGTTGTCCGGGGACGACTAAACGCTAGCAGGTTCTCGAGTAGAGAGCGGCGTCCCTCGAGAATAGGATAGGTGGGGGTTCGTTGGTAGAGTAAAGGAGTAAAATCCAACTTAAACTTAACAATGACTTTATTAAAACAACACTTGTTCCTAATAACGAGTATAATATTGTTTACGACTACGATTATATATTTTATGTTTTTGTGTTTTTTACGTTTTTTATCTTATATTATATGCTACGTGGCTAAGTATTTATTGCAGAGCACAGCCGCTACCGTTTCCGGAGCGATCTGGTAGACTCTTGGCAATGTCTGTAGTAAGAACAGCCACTACCGTTTCCGGAGCGATCTCGTTCTTTTGACAGAGTTTCGGTTCTATGCTCCAACAGACCTCGCTTTTACCAAGTGCATCAGCCGCTACCGTTTCCAGAGCGATCTCAATGCCTTTGTAAGAGCAAGGTACTATAGTTTTCAAATGAAATAGTCCAAAGAGGTGCACCAGTAACTTTTGTACGCTGGAGATCAGCCGCTACCGTTTCCGGAGCGATCTCAATCCCACTGGTTGAAACTTAAGCTTCCTCTAGGTCTAAACATTCGTCAACTAAAGAGCGTGTTTTTGAATGTAGCCTGGTACTGAGCACTCCGCTGCGTGCGCCTCCTTTTATACTGGAAAATTGGCGGGCTGGCGCATGCGCAGTGAGTCGATATTCGTTATTTTGCAGTTTTCTCGCTTATTATATAATATTTTGTTTTATGCTTTTGACAGTACTTATATTTAATTATTTCTTACGTTTCTATACTATTTGATTCTCTAATCTCTGCTTAGTTTAATATTAATGTATAAAAGTATGTACAATGGGTATGCGCGGTAACATAGGCTGGTTGCGTGGTAATGTAGTACTGTTCTATTTTATCGACGGTCGGTAACGTCGGGTTTGAATCCCCGTGGGACGTTACACTATATACACCTTATAGACTAACACGCAATATAGAAAATATGTACAGACAAATGAAACAATTAAAGTAACTATAAAATTAAAAGGAGTGTCCAATCGTTTCCGTTATCGCGAACAGATAGTTAACAACTAAGTGAGGTGAATGTGGATGTGAACATGGATATAGGTATGTGTATGGAAGAATGTGTATATAAGATTGGAAAGGGGATAAAGTAAGAATATATAAGACTACTTAGCGAATAAAGATAAAATGTATAATGATACAATATTATTCCATAAAAGGAAGCATAGAATAAAGTTTCTACTATTGTTTTTAATGAGCATTATGATTCAGCATTTAAATATATGTGAAATACACTAGGTCCCTAAATTTAAATAGAATTTAGACTTTTCGTTACAAAATTCATAGAACCAAAGATTAATAAAATTCCAAATTTATCCTTTGAAAAACAAATACTTGTAAAAGCCAATATGAAAAGGATTTCACGATAAAGTGTGAACAAATATTTCATGTTCAGATTCCTATTCGGAACAATCCGAAATTCGATAGATCCAAATATTCTCTAGCCCATAGGTACTTTTTTGAAGTTTTTATGGGGCTCTTACATGCAACTAAATGTAATGTAGAAGTACAAACAAGCGTTACTTTAAAAAAACAATATATATATATATATTGTTGCGAGCACCCTATGGATGGAATCCATGGCCCGATGATGCTCGCGACGAAGACAAGAGACAGTGAGAAGAAGGCGATCTGATCGATCGCCTGTCAAGCTGTCACTTGAGATACAGACGCCATTGCGAACAGACGTAGTCCCGAACACCTCTATCTGATTAATTACTGTTATTTAATTACTGTTATCCTTGTTGATGTTCACGTTCTGTTATTACACATTAAACTTATATTATGTCTACGCGAAAACGTAACAATATATATATATATATATATGTTCAGTCAACTCCTCAGTCAAAACACCATGATCATAAGCATGCTTACAACCGTCATTAATAAACGGACACATTAATGGCTACAAAGACACTCAGAATTGCTGTCTGGAACATCAACGGAATTGCAAACCATACTCAAGAAATCATACTATTTCTAAAAATTAACAAAATAGATGTTCTTTTAATCTCAGAGAGCCACGCAAAAAATCGTACAGTGATTAAAATTCCATTCTTCTCAATCTATTACGCAAACCACCCTGATGACAGAGCCCATGCCGGCTCAGCAATTATTATCAAAAATAGTTTGAACCACACTGAGTTGCAACCAGTCACTACAAACAAAATACAGTCTGCAATGATTAAAATTCAAGCATTCCCATGGCCTTTGACAATAGCCTCCATCTATTCTCCACCACGACATACTATCACCACTGAAGAATATATAGAATACTTTGATAAAATTGGATCTCCATTCGTTGTAGCCGGAGACTGGAATGCTAAGCATACACTCTGGGGTTCTAGAATCGTCACAACAAAAGGACGCAAACTACTACAAGCAATTCAACTTAGAAACTTAGACTTCATGTCTACTGGTCAACCAACGTATTGGCCAACCGATCTGAATAAACTTTCTGACTTGCTAGACTTCGCCGTCACCAAAGGTATATCCCATATCCACTCACAAATTGAGGATAATTGTGACTTAAGCTCCGACCACAGTGGCTTAATTATAACATTAAGCACAGATATCATTAGGTCACAACCCACGATTAAACTGTGTACCAATAAAACTGACTGGGAAGAATTTCAGCGTATTATCAACACAACAATCAGCTTAAAAATCAGCCATAAAGATCCACTGCAGGTTGAAGACGCTGTCGAGTATCTAACAGACATTTTACAGAAAGCAGCATGGGAAGCTACACCAATGGGTAATAATTATTATCCGGAATCAATAGACATACCTCTGCACATTAGGGAACTAGTTAAAGAAAAGCGTAAAGCTCGCGGTAGGTGGCATAGGACTAGAAATATCCAAGACCAACATCAACTAAATAGACTGACGCATAAACTTCATTCAGCCTTAGCCAAATCAAGAAACGAGTCATTTGAACATTATATCTCAAATCTGTCACCAAACGATTATTCGATATGGAAAGCCACAAAAAAGTTCAAAAGACCTGTCGTAGCCATCCCTCCAATTAAAAAACCTGATGGTAGCTGGGCCCGCTCCGATGAAGAAAAGGCAAATGTATTTGCTGACCACCTTGCACAAGTATTCACACCTCTCCCCTGCGACAACAACAGGGACGAAACTGAAGTTACAAACATTCTTAACACTCCTTCACAAGAGTCACCACTGATAAAATCCTTCTCACCGGCCGAAGTACAGAAAGAAATAAAAAACATGAATTCTCATAAGGCACCAGGATATGACCTAATAGTTGGGGAAATTCTGAAACATCTACCCAAGAAGGCACTTGTCGCACTAACTACTATCTACAATAGCATGCTGCGGCTGTGTTACTACCCCGTACAATGGAAGTATGCCCAGATCATTCTAGTAGCAAAACCAGGTAAACCACCTACAGAAACAACGTCATACCGACCGATTAGTCTCCTGCCGATTATGTCTAAGGTTTTTGAGAGATTACTCCTTAAAAGATTAAAAGAAGTGAATGCCTTGGAGAACCTAATCCCAGAGCATCAATTTGGTTTTAGGGAAAAGCACTCAACCATACAACAATGCCATAGAATTGTTCATAAAATTATGGACAGTCTTGAAAACAAGGAAATGTGTGCTGCAGTTTTTCTGGATGTTCAACAAGCTTTCGACAAGGTATGGCACAATGGGCTTCTTTACAAGCTAAAAAGAAACCTTCCTAACGGTTATTATCTCTTACTAAAATCATACCTCTCTGATAGATACTTTCGAGTGAAACAAAACAATTCTCTCTCAAACTATTGTCAGATAAAGTCTGGAGTACCTCAAGGTAGCGTTCTAGGACCATATTTATATCTCATTTACACAGCTGATATCCCCGTCTCGGAAGAGACTGTTATTGCAACGTTTGCAGACGACACTGCCATACTCTCTTCACACAAAAATCCGATCACTGCCTCAGAAAATCTTCAAAACCACATAAACGATCTGCAATCATGGCTAAGGAAATGGAGAATTAAAATTAACAGTAACAAATCCACCCAGATCACATTTACCTTAAGAAAGAGCACTTGCCCATGTGTAACAATAAACAACTCTTCCATTCCTGTTAAAACTGAAATTAAATACCTTGGACTCCACCTAGATCAAAAACTAAATTGGAAAACCCACATTAAGGCTAAAAAGCAGCAGCTGGTACTAAAAATGCAACAAATGAATTGGCTAATAGGTAGGAAATCACAGCTCTCAATCGAAAACAAAGTACTGATTTACAAGACAATAATAGTTCCAATCTGGACATACGGAATCGAATTATGGGGATTCGCCAAGCCATCCAATACAAAAATCCTGCAGACGTTTCAATCAAAGACTCTCCGAACAATAACAAATGCACCGTGGTATATTTCAAATCAAACATTACACAGCGATCTACGTGTACCTCTGGTCCAAGATGTAATCAAATTACACGCAACAAAATACAGAAACCGAAACTTAAACCATCATAATCATCTTGTCAATGACTTATCAATTCAGCATACCGATAGAAGACTCAAGAAGACCTGGCCAGAAGACCTCTCTAGATAAGCTCGGTTAAACCATCGATGGATGGTTTCCGACTCGAGCCACACAACATCCAACACATTTACTCATTACTCTTATTAATAAATTATGCAGAGTAGATTGTAAATTTGCAATTACAATTAAAAAAAAAAAAAAAAAATTACGCCGCAACGGTATCTTTAGGAAATCGGGTATAACGTATAGGTTATATTTTCTGTCACTTCAAAGACAGAAAATCCGTTCCTCCAAGTGACAGAAAATATAACCTATGTATATGCTATATGACAATAAATGTTGAGCGGCTATTTCGTTCTTTTGCGCTACATTTGTGAACTTTTTATCATCTTTCCGAAACATTATTATTACGCCGCAACGGTATCTTTAGGAAATCGGGTATAACGTATAGGTTATATTTTCTGTCACTTCGAGGACAGAAAATCCGCTCCTCCAAGTGACAGAAAATATAACCTATAAGCCATACCCGATTTCCTAAAGATACCGTTGCGGCGTAATAATAATGTTGCGGAAGGATGATGAAAAGTTCACAAATTTAGCGTAATAGAACGAAATAGCCGCTAAACATTTATTGTCATATAGCATATACATAGGTTATATTTTCTGTCACTTCGAGGAGGGGCCACATAATAATCACGCGTTGAATTCAACATCAAACACAATTTTATATATGTTTGTTCATAACAGTTTTCTGCATAGGATGTGTATTTCATGTTCTGTTTCAGTGTTTTGCCAATTAAAAAATGCCTATTCTAACAAACTTCATTTTCTGGGGACATGCCCTCATGTATTTTTCCTTTTCACTTATAATTCCTTACTGCCAACGTAGAATATTGTAGCATAAGCACATTTCAAGCAAATGTACAATGAATTTTCTACGTTTACAGTACCAGCAGACTTTCTGTTTAAAAAGTACAACGCAACAGCAGAGAATTTCTTTCCACATTCAAAATAAAATATGGAAATAGCAAACAGCTCCCTCTCGCGTGCACAGGCAGCCGCGTATCTATGGGTATTACCATTTCTGTGCAGAAAAAATCTGCTGTAATACCGACCGGCCTCGGCGGCCAGACCACGTGACGTGTCTACCCCCTTAACGCAAAACGTAATGAAGAATTTCGGTCGATAGATCGATATTTACTAAATACATACTAAAAAGAAGTGCTTTTTCATCGTCGAATATTTCGAATGTACAACTGGTATCTAGGCCACCTTCAGCTTGTTGTTGTTCTTCTTCGTGCCTTCAGGCAGGGATTAGCAAAGATGATTTCACAATCTTTGCGTGAGAACTTGTTTAGTGTTTTTCGTGAATTAAAAGTACAATTGGAATTAGCAAAGATGATTTCACAATCTTTGCGTGAGAACTTTTTTCGTGAATTATAGGGAATTAGCTTCTTTCATACATGAGTCATGTTTTTTTTGGGGGGGGGGGGGGGGGATTTCATCACTTTTTTCATATTTTGTTATAAATTACTAAGTGCCCTATTTCATAACGGTCTTCATCCACAAAGCGGTTGATATTCATGCAAGGTACGTGATGGTACATCAGCATAGAAATGTATTGACAACGACAAAATTAATCAATCGAAATGGCTCAAAAACGCTAAAAATGTGTATATTCTTTTTTTGTAACGTCCAAGCTGAAAATAAATTATATTTTTTAAACGAATTTATTCAGCTTCGATTCCTACAGAGAAACGATAATTTTAATTTAACTACTTTATCTAATCTAAATATTTACAAAATACTGCCGCCACGGCCGCTACGGCTGCCACGGCTGCCATGACCACGGCCACGACCATAATTTTGCGCCTGAACCAGGTCACGGAGCATACAGGCCTGCGAGCGGAGGCTTATGGCCTGTGCCCGTACGGCCTGGAGGGTGGTCCATTGCTCTTGACGAGCTCGCACCCTCCAGCCGCTCCTCTGGTGTCTCCTGGTTGTATGACCTCCTGTAATTAGTAAACATCAACAATTTTATTATAGTAATTTATAGATTTTTGGCACGCGCCGAAAAAATTGTTCGCCTCCTCTGATATAGGCTAAACCGAATAATTTATATATTGTAAAAACATAAAAAGGTATTTAATTAAATTATTAAGAAATAATACCATCTGCCGTGGCCTGGCCCTGCATATTCCGATTTTGGGGAGGACAGAGTGGTGGTCGCAGCGGAGTCGCCGTAGGCAGTGGCGGCCAAGCTGGCCGGGCTCCTGGCATTGGCGGTGGTGGTGGCGGTGCCGCGGTTTCCGGCACCTTATTGGCTGCCAATAAAATGGCAGCATCATTCGAGTCTGGAAAAATAAATTTGAATAAATGTATATATTATAAATTTTATTATTTAATTCTTTAAAGCACCATTATGTACTTGCAGCTCATTTTGATTTCCCATCTTTTTTTTATTTTGTAATCATTATTATCTTCTATTTTTTGTGATTTATTTGATTTCATGTACTTGGCGTAATTTTTTTACTTTTTTGAAGTTTTTTATGGGGTAATACTTACCATCGAGAAGGGCGTCCTCGTTTTTTTGCTACAAAAATGAATAAACAATTAATTAACCAAAATGATCAATAAGAGTTCATAAAAGCGTCGTATGATTGAAGGAAGTGATATGTTAAGTATCAGTGGGCATAGAGTGTAACTGTATAACAAGTAATACAAGAAGAACATATTGGATACGTAGAAGCATATTTTAACTCATATGTGTTTCATATTTCTAATCGTTGACATTACAAGTTAGTTTGAATATGCTTCAACGTTTCAAATATCTTCAAGTTGTATTGTTATTATACAGTTACAGTCTAGGTCCACTCATACCGTAAGCCAAGTGCAACTCTGCTATGAGTATAATAGAGTATTTTTATATTACTTACAATTTCTTCATCCGTCTCCATGTTGGCTTCTGCCATTTTCATCTACTTCTGATTTCTAGCTTTTCTATGAAGTTGGTTTAGATGCTTAGTGAAGATTTGACGATCAAAGAGCACTTTTTAGTAAATATCGATTTATCGAAATTCTTCATTACGTTATGCTCAAGCCGTGAATCTTAGAGTATATAAACATGTAGAAAGCATGCAATGGGCGAAAATGTAAACGGCGGTAGAAAGAGAAAAATATATATGAGGGACACCCTCTCTCTTTTTTCTCTATTCGTTCATAACGAATCATTTCTCGATATAAATTGTGTATTTATTTACGGAACTCGTGATGCGACCAGCTACCCGAATGCAGTGATTGATTTCAAGTCGTTTGGATTTGTGGTTATGGGTTACATTTATTAATTATTGCTAACTGGGTACAATATTCACCCCCTTGGGGTTATTTGATTTTTAAAATATCGTATTGTCATCCGAACCACGCACGCATCCAAAATTTCAAAACAATTGGATTGCTATAGCCATGGCTCCACAATCTCTTGGATTTTTTTGTTGTTGAACCATCGGAAAACGAACGGTTTTTTCCGTAATTGTAATGTGAGGATACAATTTTTCCAAAAAAAGTTTCTGTTCTTTGTGTAACGGATTCGCGAAATTCTGCAGCGTATCGTATATGTAAATATTTGTCCCGTCATAGTGACTGCATGTCCAATGTTCTGGACGATGCAAGATTTGTATGTGGTCCCTATCTTTCCTAACGGGTTTGATTTCTAGAAGGTTATATCTTAGATACGTAGGTCGAATTTCGTAATTAGCGGTTTTGTTCAATAACTAAGAAAAAGCCGACATATAAGAGTCCTCAAGCCAGCCATCGTTTGAGCCACATCTTATAATTTTCTTATCCTCCTCGATTAAATTTTTATGAGGAATATTAAAATTTATGTCTTGTGTTATAGAACGTAGATCTTTGTTTTGTACATGTACAGACATTTTGTTTTTTTTAAATATTAATTAACTTTAAACTTTATTGAAAGTTGGTATACTCGAGAGAGAAGGCGCACTGCAGCCCCTCGAGTGATGTTATAAGATAAGGCGCGCTGCAGCTTGAAAAACTTACTCGGAATAGCGCACAGCAGCCGACCGAGTGTATTTTACTTACTTTTGGAATATTCCAACCTGTAAAAAACCACAATTTTATACTGAACACTACTATCATACGTATTATTATAAATAAATGTAAAGGTCACTTACCAAATATAATATTTGTGTTTTTGTTTCTCCCACTAAGAAGAATGGAATGTCCTTCCAAGGGACTTGATACTAAAAGGATACACATTTCAATAAAGAAACAGGTTAATAAAAATCTGCGCAGACTATTATTTGACTGCACATGAAACTGTTCTATTCATTGAAAATATGTTCGTTTCATTATACATACAGCTTAATTAAGATAATAATGAAGCACACTTACATGTAAGAAAATAACGAAGAATTTTCGAATGTCAGGAATGTCTCTGGCAATACGAAAATGAAGTGAGCCCCGGTCGCCCGCTTCGTTTTGTGTTTCGCGCGACCCTAGGCTCACATGCCCGTCGGTAAGAGCGAGCCCTCCACGTACCAAGCAAATGTACCGCCGATCACGTCCCGCCGCTATCGCGCGAGATCTTCTTTACCATCGTGCCATTTCAAAAATGTTAACAACTAACACTTAAGGGGGTAGACACGTCACGTGGTCTGGCCGCCGAGGCCGGTCGGTATTACAGCAGATTTTTTCTGCACAGAAATGGTAATACCCATAGATACGCGGCTGCCTGTGCACGCGAGAGGGAGCTGTTTGCTATTTCCATATTTTATTTTGAATGTGGAAAGAAATTCTCTGCTGTTGCGTTGTACTTTTTAAACAGAAAGTCTGCTGGTACTGTAAACGTAGAAAATTCATTGTACATTTGCTTGAAATGTGCTTATGCTACAATATTCTACGGTGGCAGTAAGGAATTATAAGTGAAAAGGAAAAATACATGAGGGCATGTCCCCAGAAAATGAAGTTTGTTAGGATAGGCATTTTTTAATTAGCAAAACACTGAAACAGAACATGAAATACACATCCTATGCAGAAAACTGTTATGAACAAACATATATAAAATTGTGTTTGATGTTGAATTCAACGCGTGATTATTATGTGGCCCCTCCTCGAAGTGACAGAAAATATAACCTATGTATATGCTATATGACAATAAATGTTTAGCGGCTATTTCGTTCTATTACGCTACATTTGTGAACTTTTCATCATCCTTCCGCAACATTATTATTACGCCGCAACGGTATCTTTAGGAAATCGGGTATGGCTTATAGGTTATATTTTCTGTCATTTGGAGGAGCGGATTTTCTGACCTCGAAGTGACAGAAAATATAACCTATATTATATAGGCTCTACTAATCATATCGATGGCTTAGTACACACATATTGTATGTTCACTTTTTATGAAATTTGAGTTTTTATATGCAACAAATAGTGCTTGACTGTTTCTTTATGCTGTATAAAAATCACATTTTTATCTTTTCTATCAATTTATCAAAAATAATATTTTTGTTTATTGTATGTCCATGCCAGAGGACGAAAATATTCTTGGAAAATGTGACAATAAATACATTTTTTTAAAAAAGTCTTCCTATATCTATCGCGAAGAAAAAAGATCTTCTGTATCTTCCAACGGAATTATTCCTCAATACTACAAGGCATTTATCAATAGCATACCATTAGCAAAATCACAACGTAATGTAATTCCAACACCCATGGACATTGACAAAAATGAAAACTACGAAAATGAAAGGGAATAATTATTTTTTTATTCCTGTTACTTTCAAAATAAATATAATATTGAAGTGAGATTATTTCCAGTTATTATTCCTTTCGTTCATTTGTATACAATATCATTCAGTATACTATGTCCTCCTCTGTACTTGATTACATATAGCATGTCCATCTTCGAAGTATTGTTATGGAATTATTATTATAATTTTGCAGATTCTAACTTATACTACTAATTACATATTTTCAGTGATACCTATATTACATACATATAATAATACAATAATGCAAAAAGTATTTATTTAATTATAAAGTACCATTGAATGTTTGAACCTGTTTTTCTCTAAACACGCTAAAAGTGGACATACAATATGTGTGCGCTAAGCCATCAATGTACAATAGGAAAAATTTATTTGTAGGTTATTCCGTTGTTGCTCTAACTGTCTCAATTACCTAAACATAAATACGACAGCGATTTCAAGTGATGTACGTATTACGGTAAAAGCTTTAGTAAATGTATTCATTCCCAGCAGTTCCTAATCAATGTATGCCTAAAAATGCATATAACCTAACCTACAATCGTCCGAAAATGCATACATTGACTGTATCACGCTTTTACTGTGGCTCGTGTATCCAGCTAACGCCTCAGTTTTGCTATGATTCCACGTTCGCAGTCATTCGCAGTCCTCCCGAGTAGGCGCCATCTCAAATCCACTAGCTCAACTAAATTTGTCACGTGACTTGCTCTGTATTATCGCCAATATGGCGGAACTCGTATTTGGGAATGCAATCACGAGAATACGCTTTTCGTCCTTATATGAGCAGATTTTGAGCTGGGTGAGGTCTCATTCGAAAGAGGAAGGTTCAGTGCAGCGCGCTCTGGTCATCGTTTGAGTCACAAAACTCTTTTAGTGACCTAAAACTACTTGGATTCATGCGGGTGTATTTTGTCGACTTTTGCTCTACTTTCAACACTCATATTATTAGATATCAACATAATCTCGTCGAACCATGACCAGAGCGCGCTGCACTGAACCTTTCTCTTTCGAATGAGACTTCACCCAGCCCAAAATTCGCTCATATAAGGACAAAAAGCGTATTCTACTAAACCCATGTTTCGGGCCAGATTGTGTCGGTATACAGCGCGCTGCATTACCCGTGTCTACCCCCTTAACAGGTTATGATTGAATGACAGCCAAGTGACATTTATAAATTATGCTTTCGAGGCGACACCTACTGGCGTCAAGTGGAGAAGCACAACGTGACGTCATAACTCTTAATCCTAAAAGTATCATTTTGATAACTATTAATTCAGAATAATTCTTATATCTTTTAGACAAATAGCTTGATACATTAAGTAAAACGACATATGGGTTCGAAAAAAAAAATGATTCGCTTAATCATGTAAAAACACCGGGACTATGTCATAAAATAAGATAATAAGGCTAAACTAGCTCCGACGACCTGTCAATTTCGCTATCTTTCGTGTATAGAGACATGGTCGCTCAGTGTGCCTATGGGTAGAGGGGAAGGGGGGAATTAGCTTCCAGACGCGACCGCGTCTGTTGATTATATTCATTGATATATATATACTCTAGTTCGGTTATCTGTATTCGTTAGTTTTATTCGTGAGAAATTTATTCGTGACTGGATCCTTTGTCATGGATAGTGTTCCTGATTTCTCCATATTTTTCACACCTCGAGAAATGAGAAATCAGATTATATTTCTCGAGAATTCTCAAGAAATTAAAATGGATGGCGAAACACTCACACCTACTTGTTTAGCAAAGGAAAGCTTTTCACGTCGATATTAAGACAGTTTGGACAAGAAACCTTAAGGAATCTCAAGGACCTTTCGAACAACAGATTGAATTTAGTTAAGATAAGTAACAGAATATTGTTTTTATTAAAGTGCAGAATTTATAATGTTATCCCAAAATTTATTTCAAATAATGTAATGAACAGTTCCAATATGTTCACTATCTCTGTCTCGGCTTCTAGCACATTGTTGAATCTACAACATAGATACTCTATAGGGATGAATCGATACAAGTAAATACAAGTAAAGTATCGATACTTTCGTTTCAATACCAAGTAATTTTAGTATCGATACTTTCGTTTCGATACCAAGTAATTTTAGTATCGTTACCTAGGGTTGCGATACCAAGTAGGTATCAATTAACAGTACTCGTATCGAATGGGCAAGTATCGGTTTCTACATGAAAGATGATAGCAGACATAGATACACTTGGCCCAAAAATATCGTTCCAACTACTCCAGATGCACGATACAGAGCATGATGTATCCTTTAAAATATATTCAATAATGAAACACGTATGTGGATAACGGTTTCAATTCTCGATATCAAGTACTTTTAGCAGCACTGTTTTCGGTTGCAATACCTTCTTGGTAGCAGAAGAAAGGAAGGGTTATCCAACTTGATTTATTGTATAGCTGAGATGACGAAATTCCACGTGACAACCTTATCTAGTACAAAAGTCATCGATTCTATATACGAATAAAAAAGTATTCATTGCGATTCGATACAAGTAGGTATCGATACTTTTGTTTCAATACCGAGTAAGTACCGATACTTTCATTCGATACAAGTAATGAGTAAAAGTATCGATACCTTGATGGTATCGATTCATCACTAAATTACTCTATAAAATTACTTACACGCACAACATACAAAATTCATTTACAAATAGAATAGCACAATTGAGCGATGAAATTCAGTTTACCCTCCCTTTACATATATACGAAAGGTTTTGTGCTTTTGAAAATAAAAAATACACAAGACTTTTTAAAATTCAGAAAAATAAGTGCATTAAGAAATTCAACAATTAGTTAGAAATTAAGAACAGCAGTTTTAACAATAATTATAATGGTTTTATTTGATTCAACAACAATGCTTCTGATCCTGACAACAACAAATGGTTAAAAAACCTTTCTGATGTAGAAATTCCACTGAGTGTTAAGAAAGTGTTAACATTGGGAGCAAAACATGCTCTTTGAATCCCAAGGAATTTTATCACTACTCCTAAGTTCATTGCTTCAATTGAGTCAGGTTTAACGAAAATCAGCAACGGTAACATTCAAACTACAACCAGAATAAGAATGATTAATAAAATTATCAATTACACCACCAATCTGACAAAGCTTAATAATGTGTTTTTGTCCAAATCTGAAATTATTGAAACAAAAAAATTTTTTAAAGGAAACAATAATTTATTGGTCCTAAAATCTGATCAAGAGACACGGTAGTGTCTCGCGCCAAGTATATATATAGATATATATGCGCAGCGCAAGACACGGAGTGGCTCTATTACGCGACGACTCGCTATCAAGAACCCTGAGATTTCCGAATCTCAATAACGGCTGATCCAATTAGATTTTGAATGGTCTTAATGGATCGCTTGGGTTTGATTTACATGAGAAAAGTGTCTTCGTTTTGTTCCTACGGGCCTTATGAGCTGAGATATTTCGATGTAAAGTTGCAATTTGCTGAATTTTATGTTCTTAAAATTCAGCATCGTCATAGTCATCATCCTACACTTCTAGGCAAGAGGGGAGTATGAAAGGGTGAGGAAATGTCTCTCAGGCACGTTGTTCATTGGATGCGGGCATCGGCCAATCGCGTAACAAATTGTTGTCACGTGACAGCTAGCCAGAGATATTATAACCTACCAAGTGCTAAGTGTCAAATAAATTGTTGTCACGTGACAGCTAGGCAGAGATATTTTAACCTACCAAGTGCTAAGGGTCAAATAAAGTAAATTGTCGGAATTTGAAATGTCACGAGTTTTTACACTAATAGGTGACTGAATTATTGTCTCAATTAACAAGGTAAGTCGCTAAAATTTTTCAAATAGATTTCTTATGTAGAGTCGCAGACTTGGAAGTTGTCTGGAGAAGGTTCGACAGAGAAGCATCTTCTTTCGCACAAGTTTCCACAAATTAATATATTGTTTTTATACCAGCAAACAATTTTTACACAGGCTCGAATAAAAATGAAGGGGACGCCCAGGCTTGAATAGAAATGAAGGGGACGCACAAGCTTGGATAGAAATGAAGGGGATGCACAGGCTTGGAGGTTGTCCAGAGAAGGTTAGACAGACAGAAAAACATCTTGTTTCGCAAAACATCAAGTTTCTGGAAAGTTGTCAAATAAGGTAAATCGACAAAATTTGTCAAAGTAGCGTAGCATTAAGAATTAAAAAAATTATAGCGTACTGCTTGCAACGTTGAGCAAGTCACATTAGTGAAGAAAGTACGCTGAAAACGCATCTCCCTTGATACTTTTCAATCTCTTTTGGAAAGGTATTCCTAATACTTTATTAAAATCCACAGTAGTTCCTACGCAATTCATTAATTTTATTAGTTTCCCATTAACAATATTTCAATTCAAAAATATAAACATACTAAATTAATTTTATTCCAATACCAATACATTGTACGTTAAAAATATTGAATCTCTTCGTTCATTTTTGCTGAATTACCATTAGCATTTAAATTTCCTGCAACAAGACATTCTGCCATACGCTCTCACCTCCTTCGGACACATTTTGTAGTCTGTACACTTAAAATAGCAAAGGGCCAATCTATTTTTATATGTTCTACGTTAAGTCATAACTAAAATGTGGAATTTTGTATATTTACAGATAATCGAAGCAGAAGCGATAGAGAAAGTAACCCTGCTGCAAATGAGAAAAATAAGCACATTTTCATGTATAATTTTATTCTAGAGTTTTAAGAAATATGTATTGTTCGAGAAATCACACCTATTACGCCATCTCCCTAGATCGAGTCAACTAAAGGCTTCGCGCCTCGTACCTATCCCCCCCCCTTGTTCATGTGGAGCATCGATCGAATCTCCCTTCCATCGACCGGTGATCGATGGAAGGGGGAGAGCAAGCGGATTCGAGGAAATAGAGCGAGATTTCCTCGATCTACTTGTCGTCTAGCCGTTCTCCAGGTAACAACTCTCTCCGCTTTGCTTATTAACGCTACTGCTTTACGCTTCTTGCTGGATTCGGGCCGAATCTCAGTGCTTAACGCTACTTAGTAAAACGGGCCTACTGCGTAGGAATTAGTGCCGCTCAGCAAATTAGAGCAGTAAGAGAACTATTGTAACGTGCATAACGGACCTTTATTATATAACCTGTAAATATTGTAAATTTAACATTAGAGTAGTCATTAAAGTCTCTAAGAATTAAACCACTTCGACACGCGAAAGTCTCAACCTGCGACGTGCGCTGTTCACAAACTATTGCTAACATTTTTTGGTCCTTCGAGCCGGATCAGCGCCGTTGGATTCTGTGCTTCTGGAACGTTCGGGATTCCTCGCGAGTGTTGTGGTAACCGTCGCGCGTGACCTCTGAAAAAAAATGAGTCACTTGATAAGCAACCAACGCGACCTTAGAGGCCGAATTTCGCGTGCGTTTGAAAATCTAAAGAAGCTAGGCGCGAATAATATGACCAAGGGCAACGTATCTACACGATTGGGAGCGCTACGAAAGAATTGGGCTAAATTCGAGTCGCAACACGACAAATTACTCGCCATGGCCGATGACCCGGACATCGTGGATGACAAATATTTCAAGGAGAACGAACCGGCCGATACGGAGGAGAAATTCCTCACACAAGAGGCCCTACTAGTCGACAAATTGGAGGAAATTGTCAAATTAGAACAGGCCGTGGCCAGAAGCGTTGAGCGTACTAGCAGGGACGATTCCACACTCAATACCACCGGTCGGAAAAAATCTTCGCTACCCAAAATCCCGCTACCGAATTTCGATGGCCAGCACAAAGGGTGGCCATCTTTCCATGGCCTCTTTAGATCCCTCGTGGTTCAGGACACCACGTTGTCGGACGCAGAACGCTTACATTATCTGCGAGGGGCCCTTACTGGTGATGCTGCGAAACTCCTTCAGAATATGCCGGTGCGCGAGGAGAACTTCGAAGCCGCGTGGAAAATGCTAGAACAACGCTACGATAACCAGCGGTTAGCGATAAAGGCGTTGATGGCGGCCATCTTCAATTTACCGACACTTACACGGGAGTCAGGGCCTGAACTCAAAGGCCTCTATTATACGATGTGTGACTCGGTCGAGTCTCTCACTGCATTGAAGAGACCCTTTGATGCCAGCGGCGACTGGCTAGTGCACCTGGTCGTGAGTAAGCTTGATCCCCAATCTCGGCGAGAATGGGAGACTCAACTTGGCCAAACCAAGACACCGCCTACCTACCAGGAGTTGAAGGCATTTTTGGAGGGACGAATACGGTGGAGGCCTTGGAGGAGCAGCAGAAGGCTCCAGGGGGACGAGCTCCGAAACCCACCGGAACGCCTAAAACCGCCAAGGTTCATCAGGTTAGTAAATCGAAGAGCTCTGCTGACCAGTGCAGTCTCTGTGGCGCTGGTCATTTTATCTTATTTTGCGCGGACTACAAGGCCAAGGATCCGAAAGAAAGGAAAGAGGTCCTACTAGCTAAACGCCTTTGTTTTAACTGCTTGGGGAAACATCGCGTCGCGGATTGCAAATGCGATAAACGGTGTCAGGAGTGCCAGCAAAGGCACCATACCTCAATCCACGAGGCGACCTCCACTCGTGCTCCAGCTGAGAATTCGGAAGTTACAGTAAATTTGGGGAGGTCCGAGACAAAGGAGAGCCTCCCTCGCGACGCGGTGTGCCTTCCACCTGTTTTATTAGCTACCGCCCGGATTATAGTACATTCCCCGGACGGCGAGCCAAGATTAGTGAGGGCTCTGATAGATCAAGGCAGCGAAGTCTCGCTAGCTACGGAGGCTTTGGTGCAGCTGTTAAGATTGCCACGACGACCGTCGAACGTACACCTCATCGGTATCGGTAACCAGCGGAAGGAGCGGGTACGTGGAACCATCCAACTGGAGTTCACGCCACATGGAGGCGAGGACTTCCGGCAGAGGGCCACGGCGATGGTGCTGCCACGGATTACCGCCTACACACCACAGGTCAAGCAACGGCTGAATGTTTGGACCCACCTCCAAGGACTCCCACTGGCCGATCCCGACTTCACGGACGGCACCCAAATCGATGTCCTGTTGGGTGCCGACGTATATTCCCTGATCCTGGAGGACGGACTGCGTAAAGGGCAAGAGGGTGAGCCCATTGCCCAAAGGACGTCCCTGGGTTGGATTATCTCCGGTCTAGCTGCAACCTCCAGCTGTAACGACCCACGTGCTTCGAGTGGGCTCGTCACGCTGAAGTGCACGATGGAGGAAGATCTCGTCCCTATGGTCCAACGATTCTGGGAACAAGGAGAAGTGACTGTGCCAACCACCCTCAATGCTGAGGACCAGGAGTGCGAGGATTATTTCACGACTACTCACCAGCGTCTCCCGTCGGGACGCTACATGGTGCGCCTACCATTCAAGGAGACGCAGGGACTGGGCGAGTCCCGAGCCGGGGCCGTCCGCATGCTTCACCGAATGGAGACCAAGTGCAGCAGGAACACGGACTTCAAAAGGGCCTATCACTCGTTCCTACGTGAGTACGAAGAGCTAAATCACATGTCTAAAACAAAACACATCTATCCAGATAGCGAGTGCTACTACCTGCCGCACCATGGAGTCTTCAAGGAGAGCAGCACTACCACGAAGCTGAGAGTGGTGTTCAATGGCTCCTATGCGACCACTTCCGGGAAGTCTCTAAACGACCTCCTCCTGGTGGGACCCAACTTGCTGCCGGGTCTTCTGCAAGTACTGCTGCGCTGGCGAGTACACCGGATCTGCCTGACTGCCGATATAGAGAAGATGTTTCGCCAAATTATCGTGCACCCTGAGGATCGCCGCTTTCAAAGGCTGCTTTGGCGACGACGAGAAGACGACGTAATCAGCGATTACGAGTTGAACACCGTTACTTACGGCCTTGCTTGTGCTCCCTACCTGGCCATCCGCACGCTACAACAACTGGCCCAGGATGAACGCTCCAAGTTTCCACGGGCTGCTACGATCCTGAAAGGGGACGTTTACATGGATGACGTGCTTACTGGAGCTGACGGAGAAGAGGAGGCACGCGAGATACAAAAGGAGCTGAGCCTACTCTGCAGGGCGGGCGGTTTCAATTTGAGGAAGTGGGTATCAAACGCACCCACCCTACTGAAGGAGATCCCAGGCGAAGAAGTCCCATCGGCCGTCAATTGGGAGGAAGGCACACTCCACACGGCTTTGGGTGTCCATTGGAACGTGCGCGAAGACGAGTTCCGAGTCCGGGTAGCAGAGGATCACGCTACCCCAGAAGTCACCCGGCGCACCGTACTCTCACGCATCGCTCGGATCTTCGATCCTCTAGGATTTCTGGCACGGGTAACTATAACAGCCAAGATATTTCTACAATCACTTTGGCTGTTGAAAATAGATTGGGATACCGTGCTACCGCCGGCGGCTGAACGAGAATGGAGCCAATTTCTAGCGGACCTGCCGAGCTTGGCAGAGGTTCGTGTGCCCCGCTGGCGTCCATCCCAGGGTCAGGCATCTGGAACTCCACGGATTCGCTGATGCCTCAGAAAGGGCCTTCGCCGCTGTAGTGTACCTACGCGTCGTGGACCACGATGACCACGCGCAGACGCATTTGGTCACCTCCAAGACAAAGGTGGCTCCATTACGCCGAGTCACAATCCCGAGGCTCGAGTTGTGTGCGGCTGCCTTACTGAGCCGCCTGGTGACCGTTACGCAGAGGACCCTGCAGTTGGACAACGTCTCGACGCACCTGTGGAGTGACTCCAAGATTGTTCTGGACTGGATTCGCGGTCATCCGACAAGATGGAAGACTTACGTGGCAAATCGAGTGGCTGAAATCCAACGGGAGCTGCCAGACGCTCGTTGGCATCACGTGGCAGGGAGTGAGAATCCTGCGGACTGCGCTTCAAGGGGCTTGCCACCCAATCAACTACCGAGCTTTGACTTATGGTGGAGGGGCCCGTCCTGGCTCACCGGCTTCCCTCACTGGTTGAGCGATCTTGGCACCCAGGAGGAGGATACAGACCTGGAAGCCAGACTCGTGTCCAACCTGACCACTAACGACAAAGAGGTAACACCTAATTACCTCGTAAATAATTATTCTTCCATTCAGCGCTTACTGAGGGTAACTGCCTGGTGCCTGCGCTGGTCTCCACGACGGACAACCCCAGACGCTAGGACCCCCTGCCTGTCGCCTGCTGAGATAGAGACTGCCCGTTCCCACTGGATCAGGGTGATCCAACGCCAGGACTTCCAGGAGGATCACCGCCAAATGCTACAGGGAGCCCCGCTTATGAGTCGCAGTAAGCTACTACGACTCACTCCCTTCTTAGATTCCCAAGGGCTACTGCGAGTCGGTGGACGGTTGAAGCATGCTGTGCTGCCATCCTGGGAGAAGCATCCCATCATCCTACCAAGAGAGGGTCATTTTACTGAGCTGCTGATCGATGAAGCTCATCGGAGAACATTACATGGCGGAACCCAACTTACCTTGGCTGCCTTACGTCAAAGGTATTGGGTCCTCGGCGGTCGACAGAGAGTTAAGGCTCACATCCACCGCTGCCTCACCTGTCTACGTTGGCGAGCTGCGCCCGGCCAACAATTGATGGGGAATCTACCAGCCTACCGAGTCACCCCAGCGCGGCCCTTCCTGCAAGTGGGCCTGGATTATGCTGGGCCATTCACCCTGTTGGCTTCTCGAGGCAGGGGCCAACGGACGTTCAAGGGTTATGTTGCGGTATTCGTCTGCTTATCCACTCGTGCCGTTCACCTAGAAGTCGTATCTGATTATAGCACAGAAGCCTTCCTCGCGGCCTTGCGGCGCTTTACCTCGAGACGAGGACTTTGCTCGACCATCCACAGCGACCGAGGCACCAACTTTGTGGGAGCAGCACGCGAGCTCCGGAGCCTGGAACACCTCTGCAGCAAAAGTGAGGTTATGCAGGCCCATCTACTCAACGACGGCATAACCTGGCGACTCAACCCACCTGCTGCCCCGCACTTCGGAGGAATCTGGGAGGCGGCCGTCAAGTCCGCCAAGCACCATCTGCGAAGGGTCATAGGAGATCAACACCTCACATTTGAAGAGATGACGACTCTACTTACTCAAGTCGAGGCATGCTTGAATTCACGACCGCTGCAACCGCTGAGTGACGATCCAGGAGACGTCACGGCTCTCACACCAGGGCATTTCTTGATAAGCGACGCCCTTCTCGCCGTTCCCGATCCACCAGTGGAAGACGTTCCCAGGTCACGTTTATCTCGATGGCATTTGCTGCAGCAAATGAGGCTACAGTTTTGGCGAAGCTGGTCACGCGAGTATTTGCAATCCCTCCAAGCCCGTAATAAATGGACGCGTACCCACCCCCAGCCACGAGTTGGGGACCTTTGTATATTAAAAAACGAACTTCTATCACCCAACAAATGGCCGCTCGCGCGAATCACGCGATTGATCCCCGGGTCGGACGGATTAGCCCGTGTTGCCCACGTAAAGACTGCGCGTTCGGAATTTATTAGGCCCATAGTAAAACTAATTTACTTACCTCATATCCAGACTCCAGAGACTATAAATTCCACTGTAAACACACAGCACTAGTTCACAACCGAATCTAAAATCGATGGGTGAACTCCACGTGAACAGGGCGGCTGCACCGCGAGCCATGGGTGATTACACCATAGCGTCTCGGCTGATCCACGTTGCTATAGTTCAGTCATTCATCGATAGATGAATGGCGGGCGGGAAATGTTCGAGAAATCACACCTATTACGCCATCTCCCTAGATCGAGTCAACTAAAGGCTTCGCGCCTCGTACCTATCCCCCCCCTTGTTCATGTGGAGCATCGATCGAATCTCCCTTCCATCGACCGGTGATCGATGGAAGGGGGAGAGCAAGCGGATTCGAGGAAATAGAGCGAGATTTCCTCGATCTACTTGTCGTCTAGCCGTTCTCCAGGTAACAACTCTCTCCGCTTTGCTTATTAACGCTACTGCTTTACGCTTCTTGCTGGATTCGGGCCGAATCTCAGTGCTTAACGCTACTTAGTAAAACGGGCCTACTGCGTAGGAATTAGTGCCGCTCAGCAAATTAGAGCAGTAAGAGAACTATTGTAACGTGCATAACGGACCTTTATTATATAACCTGTAAATATTGTAAATTTAACATTAGAGTAGTCATTAAAGTCTCTAAGAATTAAACCACTTCGACACGCGAAAGTCTCAACCTGCGACGTGCGCTGTTCACAAACTATTGCTAACATGTATATACAATTAATATTGAGTTTTATTATGAATGTGGAAAACTGTATAATTCAGACAACAAAAATAAATCGGACATAGTATTATATTAATTAAACGATTCTATTCAGCTTCGATTCTATGTTTGCTTCTTGTATGTTTGCTTCATATCTGAAAACTCAACTTTAAACCAATTCGACCAATCCAATTGTCTTGTAGCTTTGCAAGCGTGCGGAGTTTGGATAACGATATAATATATTGTTGAAAAAATAACCCCGAGGGGGTGAAAAAGTTATCCAGTCATCAATAAACACTACAAAATGTGTGAAATCCCCACAAAATTACCTTTTTTAAAAAAGGTACAAAAAGAGCGCCAAGTATATAATTCCATCATAAAGAATTCCATTTAAAAACATTGTCGTAAATTAATATAAATTTCTTAATATGCTATATTTAACTTTACAAAAGTGATGAGATACAACAATTGCGCCAATTATCACAATGGCTATTTATACAAAGAAAAAAATGTACTCAATAATATTAAGCCGACATATTTTTATACAAATCAATATTTTAATACGAATAAATATTTTATTCAAAATACTTGGCGCTGCTCTCTGAATTGGTGTTGCTAAACTGAATAAATATGCATAAATTGCATTAAAATCTTTTTCTTTCTTTCTTGTCTCTGTGGTGTCTTGTCTTGTTTTATTTATTAACCAAGACAATTAACATTTTTTCGAAGAGCAGCGCCAAGTATTTTGAATAAAATATTTATTCGTATTAAAATATTGATTTTTATAAAAATATGTGGGCTTAATATTATTGAGTACATTTTTTTCTTTGTATAAATAGCCATTGTGATAATTGGCGCAATTGTTGTATCTCATCACTTATGTAAAGTTAAATATAGCATATTAAGAAATTTATATTAATTTACGACAATGTTTTTAAATGGATAAAGGTAACACCACTGTTTTAGTAAGTAAAGACTTTTATATCTCAGAGGTAATGAAATTATTGAATGATGAAAGTATGTATATCGTTAGCAAATTTGAATACACTTGTACTTTTGAAAGAGATGCGAACTCTATCATCTCCAATATGGTGAGAAAAAAACAAATAAGTGAACAGGTTGGCAAACGTTTAAAGACTTACCATGCCATCGTACCTAGAGCATACGCGCTTCCAAAAATGCAAAAAGAAACCTTGTCTTGGAGAATTATTGTTTCTTCTATTGGTGGTCCTACCTACAAATTATATAGTTTTTTGATTAACATACTTGCCAAGATAGTAGGAAAGTCTCCGTATCACACCGTAGATAGCTGGCAATTTTGCAATGAAATTAGGAGAGTCCAAGTTCCTGATGAATCAATGCGATTGATTTCTCTCGATGTAGTATCTCTTTTTACTAATATTTCCATTGGTCTAGCCAAACAGGTATTACATCTTCGCTGGACTGAAATTAAACAGCATACAAAAATCAGTCGAGACGAATTTCTCCAAGCGGTCGTACTGGAAGCTAATGTCTTTTCGTTTAATGGGGTCTTCTATAAACAAATTTTTGGAACGGCGATGGGGTCTCCAATTTCCCCAGTCATCGCTAATATAGTTATGGAAAGGTTAGAGATGATCTCTCTCTCTCTCTCTCTCTCTCTCTCTCTCTCTCTCTGGAAGGTACCATTTCAACTTAACTTTTATAAAAGATATGTGGATGACATTATTACTTGCATTAAATTAGAAGATCTGCCAACCTTACTAGACACCTTTAACAATTTTCATACTAGACTTCAATTCACTTATAAGATCGAAAAGGATTCTTGTCTAAGCCTTCTTGATACAATAGTTATCAGAACAAACAATAAACTCATTACCAATTGGTATCATAAACCGAGTTGGTCGGGCAGATATATGAACTTCTTTTCTGTTCATCCCATGCAGCATAAAATATGATTGATAAAAGGATTAATACATCGTGCCATCTTACTTTCTGACCCTGAATTTCGACCAACTAACTTGCTTCTAGTTAAATACACATTAAAACGTAACCATTACCCTGAAGAGATGATCTCGGCAATGATTCGGGAGCGTGTTTTTGAGATTTATCATTCGTTACTGGTGGAGAAGCGTAAAGAAGAAAAAACAAAAAAATTGGACCAGTTAGTTGGAAAAATACTGTGGTCATACCGTTTATTAATAACATCTCGAATGATATAAAAAGAATTTGGTAATTATGCAGAACAGGTGTTTCCTCACCGATTTCAATTATTTTTGGATATGTTGTCGGGGACATGATTCTGAACAACTTTTTCCTATACATGTTACCGCCGCTCGACCTTCGTTTCCGAGATATTCGCGAAAAACTGCTGCTACAACTACAATGTATTCTGCCGTATCAAGAGACACGGTAGTGTCTCGCGCTAAGTATACAGGGTGTCCCAAAAATGTCGGAGTTCCTTGGAAGGGGTAATTCAGGGGGTGATTTGAAACAACTTTTTCCTTAGCGAAAATATTGTCCGAAGCTTCGTTAGGGAGATATTAACAAAAAACCCCGACCAATCAGAGCGCGCGCCTTCCGCTCGAGTTCTCGGGGTAGCGTTGGCTACGCGGTAGGCGACTGCGCTTGTACTACGAACGTACGAACAAGCAAGTTAGCATGCATCGAAGGAAACCGCGTTACACTTTTTTTTTAAAGCAGAATCTTAAATAAGAATCATTTGAAGTGACAAGAAGTACGTAAATTTCGTTTTTAAATAAGGCATAAACGAAAATATACGACATGTGATCGTAATTCGTTATTGAGGTAAAAATCCGTAGTTTAATAACGGCCATCACAACTAAATTTAAAAAATAATATTAGGTGTACGAATAAATTCTTTCCGACTGGATTTACATAACCAGTACAAAACTACTGAATTTCTATCGCGGTGGTATTCATAAGCTGCCAGAAAAATGGCAAAAAGTAATTAACAATAATGGAAATTATTTCGATGATTGAGTTGTTTTCATATTTTTTTAAATCGAACTGTTATTGTACCCTAAAATCGAAAAGAATTTATTTCTACACCTAATAATCACCAATAAATTAAATAAAACTCACCCATTCGGACATTCCTTTCCTTCCGGAAACCTGTGTCACTGGGTCACTGAACCGATCCTGATTTATGGTAGGGTAGCGCCTAGTGCTCAGCTGATCGCAGGTATTCGCAGGACACCACCCGAAGGTAAGGGTCGCAAAGTCAAGTGCGTCCGGGTTGATGTACCGAATATTCACTTCACTGCACTGATACTAACACTGATCATTTAATTTATTGTTCCTGCGTTATAAAAATTGGTGGCCGCGAAAGGGGCCGCGCGTACACCCAGAACATCGCGTAATACTCTTCGGCTGAGTACATTTCTGGGACGAGATTACTAGCTGACTGACAGGATTTTTTCCTCAAGCAACTTCCTCTACCCCCAAGTAGTTTCTCTCGTTCCATTATGAGTTTACTCCCACCAGGACAAGAGGCTTTAAGTAAAAAGAAGCCAGCACATTTTCGAAACACACGTGTTTTGCAGAAGTGCAACGAACGAACCATCCTACACTTTCACAAAAGCCCGCGCTCCGTCCTTTTACTGCCAATGTACCCATTGCTTAGAGATAGACAGCAGACACCACGTGTTTCGGTTCGAAAGGGTCCGAAGAGACGAGAAACAGAAAGTCCTCGAATTGTTATAAAGAAGAAAAGGCATACCATTCCTGTTTCCGTTTCCCGATGCCCTGAGTTCACGTTTGCTACGAGGAGGAACCAGTTAAGCCATAAATTACCCAAAACTGTAGTAAATCGTTCTCTACCAGCCTGATTAATTTTGCAGAACTAGAAATTAAAGAGTATTATCCAACATCAATACGCCTCGCGAAGAGATACAGGAAGAGAAGGGGCAGTCCGCTGACTGCGCGTAGTCCCGCCTGCTTCGTTCTAATTTCAAATTAAAGACGGATCCCTTATCTCTCGTGTCTAAACACGCGCTCGAATTTCAAAACAAAAGCACGCGTCGACGTATTCCGTTCGAGAGATGCTAGGCCTTGAGGTCCGATTGGCCTCAAACTAACTAATCAGGCCTGCATCCCTCCCAAATGGCCACTGTCCTGAAGAGGCCCTCTTCACAGCAATATCTCCTCCCAAAGGCCCACCATCTCTCTCACCATTTTAAATTTAGTTGTGATGGCCGTTATTAAACTACGGATTTTTACCTCAATAACGAATTACGATCACATGTCGTATATTTTCGTTTATGCCTTATTTAAAAACGAAATTTACGTACTTCTTGTCACTTCAAATGATTCTTATTTAAGATTCTGCTTTAAAAAAAAAGTGTAACGCGGTTTCCTTCGATGCATGCTAACTTGCTTGTTCGTACGTTCGTAGTACAAGCGCAGTCGCCTACCGCGTAGCCAACGCTACCCCGAGAACTCGAGCGGAAGGCGCGCGCTCTGATTGGTCGGGGTTTTTTGTTAATATCTCCTTAACGAAGCTTCGGACAATATTTTCGCTAAGGAAAAAGTTGTTTCAAATCACCCCCTGAATTACCCCTTCCAAGGAACTCCGACATTTTTGGGACACCCTGTATAATATATATATATACAGCGTGTCCCAGAATTGATGTACATCCCGGAACATGCAATATCCTGATGGAAAAAGACATCGAAAAGTCCTTAACCGTTTTGGGATCCGGGGTTTCGTTTTCGAGATATTAAGAAAAAACCCCGACCAATCAGAGCGCGAGCCTTCCGCTGGAGCTCCCGCGCTAGCGTGGCCGCGCGCCGGGCCGCGCCGCGACTACGAACAAGCAGGCGCGGCATGCATCGAAGGAAATTGCGTAGAATGGCAAATGAAAAAGACTTAACAAAAAAATCTAACCTTTTGCCATGGTTTGTTTGCCATTTAAAGTGAATAATGAGTAAAGGATAAATGGATGAAAATCATGTGTAACGTAAAAGGACGAATACACAGTTGTTTTTTTTAGAAGATTGGAAAATAATAATTATTTGGTGTGAGAGGATAAAGAACATGTAAATTTCCTTTTTTAATAACGTACAAACGAAAAGGTAATGCAACAGGGAACGAGTGAAAAGTGATCGTAGTTCGTCATTGTGATAAACATCCGTAGTTCAATAACGGCCAACACTGTTGTTGATAATGAATAAGTGCGTTTAAAAACTGCGAAGAAAAATTTACATACGGAAATTTGGAGAGTTATCACCGGAAATAAGCCATAGCCTGCGTTAAATTTAAAAAATATTAGTCGCCAATAATGTAATTAAAACTCACCCTTTCGGAAATTCACCTGCAGCTTGAAAACCTGTGTCACTAGGTCACCGAACAGATCCTGGTCGTCGACAGACGCACCGAGTGCACAGCTGTTCTAAGGTACACGACACCATGCAAAGTTAAGGGTCGCAACGTCAAGTGCGTCCGGATTAATGCACCGAATTCACTGCACTGCACGCCTACTAACACTGATCACTTAATTTATTTTTCATACAACGCGTTGTTCTTACGTTATAAAAATTGGTGGAAATGAATTTTTACTTGGCGTTTGGAGCCGTGAGTATTCCCGCGCAAATTGTCACGCTGCAGCACTTGCGTCCCCGTTGTTCGGGGGGTACACCGAGAACATCGCGTAATACTCTTGAGCAGAGAACATTTCTGCGACGTGATTGCTTACTGACTGACAAGATTTTTTCCAAGCGACTTCTTCTACCCCCAAATAGATTCTCTCGTTCCATTATGAGTTGACCCCCACCAGGTCAAGAGGCTTCAGGTAAAAAGAAACACACGTGTTTCGCAGAAGTGCAACGAACGGGCTATCGCGCTCTTTTACAAAAGTCCGCGTTCCGTCCTTTTACTGCCAATGTACCCATTGCTTCGAGGTAGGCAGCAGACACCACGTGTTTCGGTTCGAAAGGGTCCGAAGAGAAGAGAAACAGAAAGTCTTCCAGTTGCTATAAAGAAGAAAATCCTGTTTCCTGTTTCCCTTTTCCGATACCCTGAGTTCACGTCTGCTACGAGGCGGAACCAATTAAGCCATGAATTACCCAAAACTGTAGGAAACCGTTGTCTACCGTCGACTAGCGGGACAATACGGTCATAAACCGCGACCCTAGCGAAATGCTCTGGCCGATCAGCCTGATTAATTTTTGGAAACTAGCAATTTAAAAGTATTATTTAACATCAACACGGCTCGCGAAGAGACACAGGAAGAAAGAGAGCATGTAGTTCGCTGACTGCGCGTTGTCCCGCCTGCTTCGTCCTACCTTCAAATTAAAGACGGATCCCTTATCTCTCGAGTATAAACACGCGCTCGAATTTCAAAACCAAAGCACGCGTCGACGTATTCCGTGCGAGAGACGATGGGCTTGAAGTCCGATTGGCCCTACATCCCTCCCAAACGGCCACTGTTCTGAAGAGGCCCTCTTCACAGCAATATCTCCTCCCCAAGGCCCACCTTCTCTCGCACAGAATACGTCGACGCGTGCTTTAGTTTTGAAATTCGAGCGCGTGTTTAGACACGAGAGATAAGCAGGCCCGATTGGTTAGTTTGGGACCAATCGAACTTCAAGCCTACCTTCTCTCGCACCGAATACGTCGACGCGTGCTTTAGTTTTGAAATTCGAGCGCGTGTTTAGACAAGAGAGATAAGCAGGCCCGATTGGTTAGTTCGGTACCAATCGAACTTTAAGCCTACCTTCTCTCGCACGGAATACGTCATCGCGTATTGTCCCTGAATTGAGGGACAATCCGGGGAATGCATTATCCTGATGCCGGAAGACATCGAAAAGTCCTTTACCGTTTCACTTCGAGGTCGCGATTATAAAAATCCGAAAAAGTACTACCACATTCGCTGATATGTTTTTTGTAAATTAAGCTTATTTCTAGAGTAACGCAGATGATATTAACGTCGCAGTAAGCTCTTGAAGACAATGGGGCGCCCCGTCTCAGGTAAAGCAACCGCGCGCGATTACAGTCAGGTGACCGTACCGCTACGACCCCAGGTCTTCAGTCAGGTCAAAAAACAATTCGACAGAAGGATTGCAGGAGAATGACACTGTTCTTTATAATAATCAGATTTGTAAGTTCCAGCTTGTCCTTATCTTGATTATTTGTTGAAAAATGTCGTTGCTCAATGGAAACCACGAGAAGGTGGTGGGCTTTTTCCATCAGGAGAGGTTAAGGATGGGTCAGGAGAAATCAAGATAAGGACAAGCTGGAACTTACAAATCTGATTATTATAAAGAACAGTGTCATTCTCCTGCAATCCTTCTGTCGAATTGTTTTTTGACCTGACTGAAGACCTGGGGTCGTAGCGGTACGGTCACCTGACTGTAATCGCGCGCGGTTGCTTTACCTGAGACGGGGCGCCCCATTGTCTTCAAGAGCTTACTGCGACGTTAATATCATCTGCGTTACTCTAGAAATAAGCTTAATTTACAAAAAACATATCAGCGAATGTGGTAGTACTTTTTCGGATTTTTATAATCGCGACCTCGAAGTGAAACGGTAAAGGACTTTTCGATGTCTTCCGGCATCAGGATAATGCATTCCCCGGATTGTCCCTCAATTCAGGGACAATACGCGATGACGTATTCCGTGCGAGAGAAGGTAGGCTTAAAGTTCGATTGGTACCGAACTAACCAATCGGGCCTGCTTATCTCTCTTGTCTAAACACGCGCTCGAATTTCAAAACTAAAGCACGCGTCGACGTATTCGGTGCGAGAGAAGGTAGGCTTGAAGTTCGATTGGTCCCAAACTAACCAATCGGGCCTGCTTATCTCTCGTGTCTAAACACGCGCTCGAATTTCAAAACTAAAGCACGCGTCGACGTATTCTGTGCGAGAGAAGGTGGGCCTTGGGGAGGAGATATTGCTGTGAAGAGGGCCTCTTCAGAACAGTGGCCGTTTGGGAGGGATGTAGGGCCAATCGGACTTCAAGCCCATCGTCTCTCGCACGGAATACGTCGACGCGTGCTTTGGTTTTGAAATTCGAGCGCGTGTTTATACTCGAGAGATAAGGGATCCGTCTTTAATTTGAAGGTAGGACGAAGCAGGCGGGACAACGCGCAGTCAGCGAACTACATGCTCTCTTTCTTCCTGTGTCTCTTCGCGAGCCGTGTTGATGTTAAATAATACTTTTAAATTGCTAGTTTCCAAAAATTAATCAGGCTGATCGGCCAGAGCATTTCGCTAGGGTCGCGGTTTATGACCGTATTGTCCCGCTAGTCGACGGTAGACAACGGTTTCCTACAGTTTTGGGTAATTCATGGCTTAATTGGTTCCGCCTCGTAGCAGACGTGAACTCAGGGTATCGGAAAAGGGAAACAGGAAACAGGATTTTCTTCTTTATAGCAACTGGAAGACTTTCTGTTTCTCTTCTCTTCGGACCCTTTCGAACCGAAACACGTGGTGTCTGCTGCCTACCTCGAAGCAATGGGTACATTGGCAGTAAAAGGACGGAACGCGGACTTTTGTAAAAGAGCGCGATAGCCCGTTCGTTGCACTTCTGCGAAACACGTGTGTTTCTTTTTACCTGAAGCCTCTTGACCTGGTGGGGGTCAACTCATAATGGAACGAGAGAATCTATTTGGGGGTAGAAGAAGTCGCTTGGAAAAAATCTTGTCAGTCAGTAAGCAATCACGTCGCAGAAATGTTCTCTGCTCAAGAGTATTACGCGATGTTCTCGGTGTACCCCCCGAACAACGGGGACGCAAGTGCTGCAGCGTGACAATTTGCGCGGGAATACTCACGGCTCCAAACGCCAAGTAAAAATTCATTTCCACCAATTTTTATAACGTAAGAACAACGCGTTGTATGAAAAATAAATTAAGTGATCAGTGTTAGTAGGCGTGCAGTGCAGTGAATTCGGTGCATTAATCCGGACGCACTTGACGTTGCGACCCTTAACTTTGCATGGTGTCGTGTACCTTAGAACAGCTGTGCACTCGGTGCGTCTGTCGACGACCAGGATCTGTTCGGTGACCTAGTGACACAGGTTTTCAAGCTGCAGGTGAATTTCCGAAAGGGTGAGTTTTAATTACATTATTGGCGACTAATATTTTTTAAATTTAACGCAGGCTATGGCTTATTTCCGGTGATAACTCTCCAAATTTCCGTATGTAAATTTTTCTTCGCAGTTTTTAAACGCACTTATTCATTATCAACAACAGTGTTGGCCGTTATTGAACTACGGATGTTTATCACAATGACGAACTACGATCACTTTTCACTCGTTCCCTGTTGCATTACCTTTTCGTTTGTACGTTATTAAAAAAGGAAATTTACATGTTCTTTATCCTCTCACACCAAATAATTATTATTTTCCAATCTTCTAAAAAAAACAACTGTGTATTCGTCCTTTTACGTTACACATGATTTTCATCCATTTATCCTTTACTCATTATTCACTTTAAATGGCAAACAAACCATGGCAAAAGGTTAGATTTTTTTGTTAAGTCTTTTTCATTTGCCATTCTACGCAATTTCCTTCGATGCATGCCGCGCCTGCTTGTTCGTAGTCGCGGCGCGGCCCGGCGCGCGGCCACGCTAGCGCGGGAGCTCCAGCGGAAGGCTCGCGCTCTGATTGGTCGGGGTTTTTTCTTAATATC
The DNA here is from genome assembly GCA_963932335.1 of Andrena marginata. Taxonomy (NCBI): domain Eukaryota; kingdom Metazoa; phylum Arthropoda; class Insecta; order Hymenoptera; family Andrenidae; genus Andrena; species Andrena marginata. Next base: position 22,823,370 of record OZ010662.1, read on the forward strand.
TCGAAAACGAAACCCCGGATCCCAAAACGGTTAAGGACTTTTCGATGTCTTTTTCCATCAGGATATTGCATGTTCCGGGATGTACATCAATTCTGGGACACGCTGTATATATATATGCGCAGCGCGAACACGGAGTGTATCTAGAGACGCGGCAGCGTCTCGACGCCAAGTACAGGAAAGACACCCTATATATGTCGATATGTCGACTGTCGCTACCGCTTATTATCATTTACTCGTCGCCCGGCTAATCCAACCTAACCTGAAAGTTATTTCATTAATATCTCATGACGCTTGCAATATTTTCTAAATTTAAAGGCATTTTTCTTATGTAAACCGCATATAAGCTTTGGAATGAGACCAATTTCAATAAAATCGGTCCACGCATGACAGAGATATCATAATATCGTCTTATGCATCAGTCGGAAATATTAAGATTTTTCTTCTTCTGATTCTTCTAGAAATTTTTCGTCAAACATAATACGTATACGCGTTACACGCACACCTTCAGTCAAAACGAAACTAACACATGTTTCGTTCTTCTACGTATATACGCGTTACGCGCCCACCTTCAGCCAAAACGAAACTAACACATATTTCGTTCTTCGTTCGTCGACTCTCGGGATTATGCGGCAGGGATCGTCGTGCGTCATTGTACAAACTATTTTTTAAATACATTGAACTTTATAACCTACCAATCTTACCAATCTTTGACTTCCAGGTCGCGGACATCTAGGCAAATATCTAGATGTTACATTTTATCTTCATATTATTTCAAATGTCCGCGATATGAGTAACGGAATGTATGAATACAGCATTTTAGCTGTGTATATGTAGTTGTGTCATCTTAAGCGCAGTTGGAAGGCACCTTTATGTACTTGCAGCTCATTTTGATTTCATATATTTTTTTATATTGTATATTTTCTTCTATTTTTTTATGTGATTTATTCGTATTAAAATATTTATTTGTATAAAAATATATCTGCTTGATATTGATTAATACATTTTTTCATTGTACTATTGTGATTTTTTCTTTGTATAAATAGTCATTGTGATAATTGGCGCAATTGTTGTATATCATTATTTTTGTAGAGCCTGGGGCCGGTATTCATAAACGTGTCTTAAGATTAAGCAAATGCTTAAGCATTCGGCATCCTTTACTATGTTACTAGGTTAGTAGAGGACGCCGCATGCTTAAGCATTTGCTTAATCTTAAGACACGTTTATGAATACCGACCTAGAACATTATTTTTGTAGAGTATACCTATCTACAGTACGCGTCCGTGGCAGCGTATGCGCCAGCATCGGACTAAAGCAAATGACGAAGCTGGCCTTTGTTTCCGAGATATTTGTGTAAAACTTCGGTTGATTTATTTCGGCGCAACGCATTCCAGTTTCCAACTTGTCCCGGGTATTAGTTTGGTTTGGGTTAGATCAGGGCGGGGGGCGCGCGCCCGCTCGCGGGCGCGTAAAGCATGGTGGCGAACCGATGTGAGTCGGGGTGTTGACAGGCATCCGCAAGTTTCTGGTTCAAATCTCTAAACTCAGATCGGTTCGCTACCATGCTTTACGCGCCCGCGAGCGGGCGCGCCCCCCCCCCATCTAACCTAAACCAAACTAATACCCGGGACAAGTTGGAAACTGGAATGCGTTGCGTCGAAATAAATCGACCGAAGTTTTATACAAATATCTCAGAAACAAAGGCCAGCTTCGTCATTTGCATACAAGTACATACAATGTATGTAGGTATGGGCAGAATGCAACCGATAGTTTTTGGCAAATATATCGGCAACGAAGGTCGAGCGGCGGTAACATGTATAGGAAAAAGTTGTCCAGAATCATGTCCCCGACAACATATCCAAACATAATTGAAATCGGTGAGGAAACACCTGTTCTGCATAATTACCAAGATAAAATACCTTTGTCTAAAAATTCGAACATTGTATATTCTATCCCGTGCATGGGTTGTAACCAGACTTATATTGGGCAAACTTCCAGGCTGTTAGAAAGACGTATTTGTGAACATAAAAGAAATATTTATTCACCTCCCCTCCAACACACTGCTTTAACGAAACATTCACTGGAGTTCGACCATAGATTTGACTTTGACAACGTTAAGGTTGTCGATAGGAAGGCCAACTGGAATCAGAGAATTCTATTAGAGACATTACATATGATTAAACAACCAAGCGCAAATCTTAGGTATGAAACACCTAAAGTGCAGGAGTATTACGCAACCTTATTGAGGAAGTAAGGTCTGATGACGTGGTCTCTCTATTAGAGTTTTCGTTCTTGGTTTTCTGTTCTATGATTTGACCATTATTACATATTACAAGCTACGGTTTGTAATTATGTTGTCGGACACCTATGTGTAATGATTTTTACCACATACCGATAACTATTGTTATTTTGGCAGTTGATTTTGAGGTGTTTGAGTTTTGTCCTTTCAATTATTTCATAACATTTAGCGGTTCCCGCTCTTGGTATCGCGCATGCCGCATTCGGTCTTACCCTCTGGTTGTTCTTGCCCGGTATTTGATGTTTACCTCAGTCACTCTTCAACCGACTCGTACGTTCGCACGCTTACAGCTAATGCGAACAAAGTTTATAATAGCAAACGCAGTATTTTTCCTGATTTGATACTTTCTTTGATAATGGTCACAATACTGACCGAAACGTTGGAAATTTGTAATCTTAAAAATTGCACAATAGCTTTTATTTAATATCTTTTAAAATTTACCGAACGAGTGCGCCGATAACACTTGCTTTTTATTTTTAAAAAATTAAAAAACATTGCAAAATTTATATTTTTGGAATAATGTTGATAATATTTATCTTAAGTTTTATTCGTGTCTGCCCAAACAGCACACTTCGTTGCGGCAAAGTTACAGGATGGTTGCAGTAACCTTGCGATGTTGCATGGTTGCAGCGCAATGTCGATGTATGGTTGCTGCGACGTTGCCGTGCAACATTGCACGGGGCGGACATAGAATTGTTGCTGCATAATTGCTGCATAGTTGCGTTACAATAATGCACTGCAACTTTGCCGCAACTATGCAGCAACTTTGCCGCAATTATGTCGCAACTATGCAACAACTTTGCCGCAGCTTTGCCGCAGTTTTGCCGCAACTTTGCCGCAACTTTGTCGCAACTTTGTCGCAACTTTGCCACAACTTTGCGGCGTTAGCAGATTTTAAAACATAATATCTCCAAAACCGGCTGAAATAAAGTGTATACATTATACTTTATTGAATTCGTCTTGAAACGCACTATCATGTGATCTGTTAAAAAAAGAATTCTGTTTAAAAAAAAAATTGATCATCGTATCTCATAAAATAATAATACAAGAAAAAATCGTCTGCCCCAGTGAATTTGCCCCCTCCAACCATGCAATTTCATGTAAACAATTTCTTTTATATCTCCAATACGTTAGGAAATATCCAGGTGTTTACTGTTCCCGCGGACATCCTGTATAATGAACTAAAATATAAAATATATATCGGAGAAGGCAACCATTTAATCAGTTCCAAGCATAAGTCAGAATCTACTGTGCCCCGATGGAAAGAAGAGACTTGAGAAACTCTAGAGTCTAAATGGCTTATCCCCATAGGCCCGCGTTCTGTAGCAAAATCGTAGAGGTAGGGCACACGTATTGCCGCTATTGGCCGACGCGATACCATCGCCGAATCGGTCAGTAGCATCGCGTGACGAAGAGAGCGAGCGAAACACACAGAGTTCGAAAGAAACAGAGCTATATCCGCGGATCGGACGAAAAGCAATAGCGTAAGATATATTCCATCACGACTAAATATAATATGATCACTATTAAATAAATTGCGTAGACGACTCATAGTGTTAACCACTATAGGTATAATATACCTATAAATTTCCTTATTTGTCACATATTCGGTAATAACTGACTTTTGTGGAATATTCGGTAATCCCCCGTAGATACGGGCATCATACGACTATGCAGCGTGTGCCGCTAAGAACCTAAGAGTGGGGATTTGAGGAGTGTCGCGCGAGAGAGTGAGGCGGTGGGAGCGAAGAACACCTCGCGCCCCCCTGACATTTCGGGGCTCATCTTTCCATCGGAGCACAGTACTTTACTGGTGGTACGTGTTTTTAACGTACGGAGTAATCAGTATATATACCACCTACAGTAATCTACATCCAAGAAGGTTCCGTGGCCACAACGGTAGCGCGTCAGATTGATTGTCATGCGGGCGGTCCGGCGTTCAAGTCCTGTTGTAACGATAACTTTTTTTTATTTTTTTTTAACAGTTTTTCGTTGCCTCAAAGTTGTCGTGCAAAGTTGCCTCAAAGTTGCTGTGCAACTTTGCAGCAGGCGGACATAGAATTTTTGCTGCATAGTTGCGGCATCCTTGCGTGAGTCGTTGCCATCTTGCACCGCAACTATCCTGCAACTATGCTGCAACGAGAGTGTGCTGTATGGGTGACTTAGACCATCGACGAAGTATAGAATAGACCTATCACCTTATGGGACTTCGTGTCACCACCCGAACTGTGTTACCGACCCATAATTTGAGGACTGAATTTAGCGGCCTCTGTTCATGAACAGCGTCCAACTCCGGAACAACTCTGAAATGTGTTGAAATGCTGAAAGGTGTGTGCGTGCTTGTATACGTGTGACTTGTTTAGCGTGAGAGTTTCACATAGAGGGCAGACTTTTGCTACGCTATGCTTTGGCTCGGTTTGTCAGCGACTAACGTGGATTGACGTGGATTTTTCTCCGAAAATGTATTTCGGTGATATGGAAACTATATTGCGCCGAAACATGGCTCTTCTTGAAAGCTTATACAAGCTATAAATTGCAAGATAACATTGATTGTTAGTACTTTACGTGTAGTGGAACAGTTAACTAACATTTTCGCGTGTCGTATGTCGAAAAATATTAAAAATTGACGCTGTTACTGACATTCCTGCAAATCTCTGCACTCCGCGCATATCTAAATAGACGGTGCTCATCGTACGACACGAATAAATCATTGAGAACAAGGAATCTAAACGTTTTTGCAAACTTTATATTTGTAGTTTTCGGGGCCCTAGGACATTTTGCAATAGTTTATTTATTACTTGGGAACGGTAGATTAGTAGTTACAACTCTACGTTTCGTTACAAACTGATTGGCCCTTTTCTTATTAACTATTGTATGGATTTAAAAATTGTAAACAACATCTACGATGTAAGTACCCGAGCGTATCGCTTGCGTTAAGGTCTGTTTTCATTATTCCTAGAGTACATATGAGAAATGTTATGGTATTTTTTAAAGCACAAGTAAAAAAAAGGTTCTGTTTTACGGACGTCGCGACTCGTGAGTGAGATAAAATTGGAGGGAAACGGCACGGAGGTCCTTTACGCGACAAACGATCATTCTGGCAGCGGCAACAAAGTATGATACCTACATTGTCTTCTTGCGTTCTCCGTGCGCCTGATTTTTGCATGTCGATGTCGGCCCACGGACAAGCTATGTTCAAATGCCCGTACCTATTGAAGCAGATTTCATTTTTTTCTATAAATTCTGCAAAAGCCGTAATCAGTAACTAAAAGCGGAAAACATGTATGTACACATGCTAAGCTAATTGTAAGATGAAATTTTTACATTCTCTGCTTATTTTTCGTCTTTATTCGAGCATTTATGGCAAATTAGTGAGATTTTTTTAATAATAGAAAATCAAACACGACGTCATTCGAGCAAGTTAAATTCTTTTTACATCAACATGCTCCACTCAATAAGAGAAAAAAATTTTAAAAAACCATATGCCGCACCGGTGCGAAGGAAGATATTGTTAAAGTTTACGCAAAAACTAAAGTGCTTATATCGTTTCCTTCTCGCCTTTACAAAAACAAAGGCGAAATGGTAATCTATATAATCGTAATCTATATAGTGATCCGGAGAAATATAGCTGGGCTTCGATACGCTTATCAGTTCTAAACAAATTCTAACTTCGTTCTCTTGGGGTGAGTTCAAGTCCATGTTGCACGGTTTAACTTTTTCATTGGTTTTACTCTTTGAACTAATTTTTTATCATACGATTTAATTGTTTTTTTTTCAATGTACCTATATCAACAAAGAACATGCAGCCAAAGCAGAAATGTATTCTTGAGATACCGTTCTTACTAGTTTCCAACTATACTTTGAATTCCAAATTGTAAGTTATTTAAAAAAATTTTCACATTATCACTTTATAGGACAAAGAGGAGGCGGAAGTATAAGCAACGGATTCATGCGCAATCAGAGTAATTGTAGGAAGGGCGTCGTGTTTGGCTTTCCTTTCATTTGAAAAATTTCAAACAATATGTTACAAATACCGTGATGGAAATAAAACAGAAAATATAAAAATTTCATTTTTCAATACTATAGATGATTTCATCTAACACGCGTTCCCACCTTTGGCTACTGATCGCTTCCTGGCCACGCGAGCGAGCTGTGGCACGAATAATTTTTTTCGTATAAATAAGCGATCAGGCGTTGAAAGACGTAGCGAGACAAAGTATCAACGCATCGTCTGTTTCACGTTTGTCAGCACTCAACCGATGCACCAAACTCATCAGTACTTAGGAAATACATACATACATACACATGTACATAATTAAGAACGTTAGAGGCGGTGCAATTTCAATTGTTAACATCCTGTCAAGTTTTAGCCATTTGCTTGGAAAAAGTGTTATTGGCATATTTGGCTTGACAAGTAGTACGAACTGGTAAAGATTCGTTAAGAGCAAACGCCGGATTTAGCGAGCTCTGCTTGCAACTCTTGCGAGACATTTCAAGTCGCATCGATTTTTGTTTTAAAAAAGAAACGAACTTTTCGGGGGCCTTGACCTCAACAATCGATGAGAAAAAGACTGCACATCTACTGAACGTTCGCTAGCGTATTATTTGTTGGGCTTTAAAAACATATGTTATGATATTACCTCTTTCTGTACCAATCTTTTGCCCTACCTTCCTCATACTATACTGCGTCGTAATTGGTTTCATTTTAGTAGAAAAATCTGACATACAATACAGATGTTTGTATAATGATAAAAATATTAAAAAAATATTTTTCCATTAGAGGATACTGCATATTAATGCTCCTGTATTCCTTCCAAGCGTCAACCAACATGTTCTTATAAAGAGTCGGTAGCTTCTGAACAATTGTAGAAACCTATGTAAACCTGATACCTATGTTTCCATATTTAGAAGAGTGATAGGAACTAGAGCAAATACTGTATTGCGTTGTCTCAAGCATAAATGTAAAACGTTTATAAGACCGACTCGAAAAGATCGAAAAATCCAATCTTAGCAGGTTAGTCAATTGAATGCCAGGGTGACTTAAAGTAATTATTTAAACATTTAAAGACTGCAGTTCTTCGAAATATAAAAGAATTAATTATGGCTACAGGCCATATTGGCTAGTAATAATCCCACTAAATATAAAGAATTTAATGAAATAACTTTTCTCCCGCTTGGGACCACAAGTCAATTTTCCGCGTACCCACGCTCAAAAATATCGTTCCAAGCACCACTGATGTAGGGTGGGTAAAGTACTCCTTTCATGCGGTCGCCCAAGCTAGGGAAAATGCGCAGGCTGGATGCGCGTGATTATTATCTGGTCCCCTCCTCGAAGAGACAGAAAATATAACCTATATGCTACATGCCAATAAATGTTTATTGGCTATTTCGTTCTTTTACACTACATTTGTGAACTTTTTATAACTTAACATCCTTTCAAAATATTATTGTTACGCCGCAACGGTATATTTATGAAATTGGGTATAGCATATAGGTTATATTTTCTGTCACTTTGAGGTAGAGGTGTGACTATCGATAAATGTCGACAATATCGAAATGTTATCGATATTTTGATATATCGATAATATCGTTAAGATATTGAGGCGAATAGAAGCGGGCAGCGGTTGAGATACGTATCACAACGTATCTACAACGGACGTCCGTTCCGTCGTGGAACAGAGATAGAAAAAATTGTGATTTTCCTCGATTCTTGATTAAAAAATAATTGAGTTATCGAGAATCGATTCCTAGAATAATCGGTAAAATAATCGATTCTTCAGAAAGAGAATCGATCGATTCTAGAAGAATCGGGTAGAATCGCCCTTCCCTAGTGCTGGCTGGCACCGTCGCCGATGGTGCTCACTTTTCGAGCGCCGTTCCCAACGGTGCTGACCTTTTTCCGTGCACAGGGATGTGAATTTAAGAATAGAAGTTAAAATTAGTTACAATCGAATGAAAATGAAATTGATGCCAAAACCTCATCAAGCATAGAAATCTGTAAACATGAAAATTGATGCTAAAATCAATTTGAGACTAATAAAACACATGAATTTAGCAAACATAAACAAATCAAGCTAAAACTTACTATTTCGATGAAATGTACTCAGAAAATGACGTTATTAATAATTACGCTCATCGACTTCATAAATATACCGTTGCAGCGTAATAATAATTACCTTTTTTAAAAAAGGTACAAAAAAGAGCGCCAAGTATATAATTCCATCATAAAGAATTCCATTTAAAAACATTGTCGTAAATTAATATAAATTTCTTAATATGCTATATTTAACTTTACAAAAGTGATGAGATACAACAATTGCGCCAATTATCACAATGGCTATTTATACAAAGAAAAAAATGTACTCAATAATATTAAGCCGACATATTTTTATACAAATCAATATTTTAATACGAATAAATATTTTATTCAAAATACTTGGCGCTGCTCTCCGAAAAAATGTTAATTGTCTTGGTTAATAAATAAAACAAGACAAGACACCACAGAGACAAGAAAGAAAGAAAAAGATTTTAATGCAATTTATGCATATTTATTCAGTTTAGCAACACCAATTCAGAGAGCAGCGCCAAGTATTTTGAATAAAATATTTATTCGTATTAAAATATTGATTTGTATAAAAATATGTCGGCTTAATATTGAGTACATTTTTTTCTTTGTATAAATAGCCATTGTGATAATTGGCGCAATTGTTGTATCTCATCACTTTTGTAAAGTTAAATATAGCATATTAAGAAATTTATATTAATTTACGACAATGTTTTTAAATGGAATTCTTTATGATGGAATTATATACTTGGCGCTCTTTTTGTACCTTTTTTAAAAAAGGTAATTTTGTGGGGATTTCACACATTTTGTAGTGTTTATTGATGACTGGATAACTTTTTCACCCCCTCGGTGTTATTTTTTCAACAATATATTATATCGTTATCCAAACTCCGCACGCTTGCAAAGCTACAAGACAATTGGATTGGTCGAATTGGTTTAAAGTTGAGTTTTCAGATATGAATCAAACATACAAGAAGCAAACATAGAATCGAAGCTGAATAAAATCGTTTAATTAATATAATACTATGTCCGATTTATTTTTGTTGTCTGAATTATACAGTTTTCCACATTCATAATAAAACTCAATATTAATTGTATATACATATTTCTTAAAACTCTAGAATAAAATTATACATGAAAATGTGCTTATTTTTCTTATTTGCAGCAGGGTTACTTTCTCTATCGCTTCTGCTTCGATTATCTGTAAATATACAAAATTCCACATTTTAGTTATGACTTAACGTAGAACATATAAAAATAGATTGGCCCTTTGCTATTTTAAGTGCACAGACTACAAAATGTGTCCGAAGGAGGTGAGAGCGTATGGCAGAATGTCTTGTTGCAGGAAATTTAAATGCTAATGGTAATTCAGCAAAAATGAACGAAGAGATTCAATATTTTTAACGTACAATGTATTGGTATTGGAATAAAATTAATTTAGTATGTTTATATTTTTGAACTGAAATATTGTTAATGGGAAACTAATAAAATTAATGAATAGCGTAGGAACTACTGTGGATTTTAATAAAGTATTAGGAATACCTTTCCAAAAGAGATTGAAAAGTATCAAGGGAGATGCGTTTTCAGCGTACTTTCTTCACTAATGTGACTTGCTCAACGTTGCAAGCAGTACGCTATAATTTTCTTAATTCTTAATGCTACGCTACTTTGACAAATTTTGTCGATTTACCTTATTTGACAACTTTCCAGAAACTTGTGCGAAACAAGATGTTTTTCTGTCTGTCTAACCTTCTCTGGACAACCTCCAAGCCTGTGCATCCCCTTCATTTCTATCCAAGCTTGTGCGTCCCCTTCATTTCTATCCAAGCCTGGGCGTCCCTTTCATTTTTATTCGAGCCTGTGTAAAAATTGTTTGCTGGTATAAAAACAATATATTAATTTGTGGAAACTTGTGCGAAAGAAGATGCTTCTCTGTCGAACCTTCTCCAGACAACTTCCAAGTCTGCGACTCTACATAAGAAATCTATTTGAAAAATTTTGGCGACTTACCTTGTTAATTGAGACAATAATTCAGTCTCCTATTAGTGTAAAAACTCGTGACATTTCAAATTCCGACAATTTACTTTATTTGACACTTAGCACTTGGTAGGTTATAATATCTCTGCCTAGCTGTCACGTGACAACAATTTGTTACGCGATTGGCCGATGCCCGCATCCAATGAACAACGTGCCTGAGAGACATTTCCTCACCCTTTCATACTCCCCTCTTGCCTAGAAGTGTAGGACGATGACTATGACGATGCTGAATTTTAAGAACATAAAATTCAGCAAATTGCAACTTTACATCGAAATATCTCAGATCATAAGACCCGTAGGAACAAAACGAAGACACTTTTCTCATGTAAATCAAACCCAAGCTATCCATTAAGACCATTCAAAATCTAATTGGATCAGCCGTTATTGAGATTCGGAAATCTCAGGGTTCTTGATAGCGAGTCGTCGCGTAATAGAGCCACTCCGTGTCTTGCGCTGCGCATATATATCTATATATATACTTGGCGCGAGACACTACCGTGTCTCTTGATATTTGGGAAGGATGTTAAGTAATAAAAAGTTCACAAATGTAGCGTAAAAGAACGAAATTATACAACATGTTTCTAGAAAGTAGTCGTAACGTTCAGGCTGTTTTAGATTTTAAATGTTTCCGATAAGATTTAATTTTAATTCCTACCACTCGTAGCATTGTAATCTTATTTTAGACTGAATCGATAACGTTGGGTGTGACACGAAAATGGTAAGGGGGCTCGCGAGCCCCCCGAGCATGTGACATAAAATTACATTGCGTGATAGGTCTATCCTATACTTCGTCGATGCTTAGACAAAACTTGTGTAAATGATAAAACAGATATTAGATACAATTGATAAATTTATTTATTTAATAAAAAATGTGAGCAAGGCGAAACATTATTTTTTGTTTTAAAATAGTTCTTTAAAAGGCACAATGCGTCTAATGTCGCGTCAGCCAATCTATTTTTTTTGTGACAAAATCTGTGGCTGTAAAAAAATTGATTTCATTTTGAATGAATGATGGTTTAATTGTATATAGAGCATCAGCGATACGAAGAGAAAAGTTTATAAAACATCGCGTAATTCTACGTATGTATTGCTAACATTTATTACAGATTGTAGATGTGTTTAACTAGTAACGCATCATTTGGACTAACTGAAAATTCATTACTAAAAACAAAGGGGATTTATAATAATTTTCATATACTTAAGATTCTTGAGAAATACTCTAATTTATCGAGAAATGAGAAATAAGAAATTATAAAATTTCTCGAGAAGGAACACTAAGATCCAGTTCATATACAGGGTGTCCCAAAAACGCTGCGGTTCCTTGAAGGGGGTGATTCAGGGGGTGATTGGAAACAACTTTTTCCTTTGCGAAAATGTTCTCCGAGGTTTCGTTAACGAGATATTAACAAAAAGCACTGACCAATCAGAGCCCGAGATTGGAGGCCGAGTTCCCGCGGTAGCGTGGCCGCGCGCCGCGCTGCGACTACGAACAAGCAACTCGGCATGCATCGAAGGAAATTGCAGAGAATGGCAAATGAAAAAGACGTAACAAATAAAATCGAACATTTTGTCATGGTTTGTTTGTCATTTAAAGTGAAAAATGAATAAAGGATAAATGGATGAAAATCATGCGTAACGTAAAAAGACAAATACAAAGGTTTTTTTTAGAAGAATCGAAAATAATAATTACTTGGAGTGAGAGGATAAGGAACGCGTAAATTTCCTTTTTTAATAACGTACAAACGAAAAGGTAATGCAACAGGGAACGAGCGAAAAGTGATCGTAGTTCGTTATTGTGATAAAAATCCATAGTTCAATAACGTCCAACACTGTTGTTGATAATGAATAACTCCGTTTAAAAACTGCGAAAAAAATTTACGTACGGAAATTTGGAGAATTATCACCGGAAATTAGCCATAACCTGCGTTAAATTTAAAAAATAATAGTCGCCAATAATGTACCTAAAACTCACCCTTTCGGAAATTCACCTGCAGCTTGAAAATCTGTGTCACTAGGTCACTGAACCGATCCTGGTCATCGACAGACGCGCCGAATGCACAGCTGATCTCAGGTACACGACGCCATCCAAAGTTAAAGGTCGCAACGTCAAGTGCGTCCGGGTTAATGTACCGAATATTCACTTCACTGCACGGCTACTAACACTGATCACTTAATTTATTTTTCATGGAACGTGTTGTTCCTACGTTATAAAAATTGGTGGAAATGAATTTTTACTTGGCGTTCGGAGCCGTGGGTATTTCCGCGCAAATTCTCACGCTGCAGCACTTGCGTCCTCGTTGTTCGGGGGGGGTGCAACCAGAACATCGCGTAATACTCTTGAGCAGAGAACATTTCTGCGACGTGATTGCTTGCTGATTGACAAGATTTTTTCCAAGCGACTTCTTCTACCCTCAAATAGTTTCTCTCGTGCCATTATGAGTTGACCCCCACCGGGCCAAGAGGCTTCAGGTAAAAAGAAGCCAGCATATTTTCGAAACACACGTGCTTCGCAGAAGTGCAACGAACGAACTATCGTGCACTTTTACAAAAGTCCGCGTTCCGTCCTTTTACTGCCAATGTACTCATTGCTTCGAGGTAGGCAGCAGACACCACGTGTTTCGGTTCGAAAGGGACGGAAGAGAAGAGAAACAGAAAGTCTTCGAGTTGCTATAAAGAAAAAAATCCTGTTTCCAGTTTCCATTTTCCGATACTCTGAGTTCACGTCTGCTACGAGGCGGAACCAACTAAGCCATAAATTACCCAAAACTGTAGGAAACCGTTGTCTACCGTTGACTAGTGGGACAGTACGGTCATAAACCGCGACCCTAGCGAAATGCTCTGCGTCGACGGATTCCGTGCGAGTGAAGCCTTGGGGAGGAGATACTGCTGTGAAGAGGACCTCTGTAGGACAGTCGCCGTTTGGGAGGGATGCACGTGGTGTCTGCTGCCTACCTCGAAGCAATGGGTACATTAGCAGTAAAAGGACGGAACGCGGAGTTTTGTAAATGTGCACGATAGTCCGTTCGTTGCACTTCTGCGAAGCACGTGTGTTTCGAAAATGTGCTGGCTTCTTTCTACCTGAAGCCTCTTGGTCTGGTGGGGGGTCAACTCATAATGGAACGAGAGAAACTATTTGAGGGTAGAAGAAGTCGCTTCGTAAAAATCTTGTCAGTCAGCAAGCAATCACGTCGCAGAAATGTTCTCTGCTCAAGAGTATTACGCGATGTTCTGGTTGCACCCCCCGAACAACGAGGACGCAAGTGCTGCAGCGTGAGAATTTGCGCGGAAATACCCACGGCTCCGAACGCCAAGTAAAAATTCATTTCCACCAATTTTTATAACGTAGGAACAACACGTTCCATGAAAAATAAATTAAATGTTCAGTGTTAGTAGCCGTGCAGTGAAGTGAATATTCGGTACGTTGACCTGGACGCACCTGACATAGCGACCCTTAACTTTCGGTAGTGTCGTATACCTGGGACCAGCTGTGCACTGAGCTCGTCCATCGATGACCAGGATCGGTTCAGTGACCCTGTGACACAGATTTTCAAGCTGCAGGTGAATTTCCAACAAGGGTGAGTTTTAGTTACTTTATTGGTGATATTCATTTTTAAATTTAACGCAAACGATGGCTTATTTCCGGCGATAATTCTCAAAATTCCCGTACGAAAATATTTATTCGGGCTTTTTAAACAGACTTATTCGTTATCACCAACAGTGCTGGCCGTTATTGAATTACGGATTTTTATCACAATAACGAACTACTATTATTTTTCGTTAATTTCCTGTTACATTACCTTTTCGTGGCTACGTTATTAACACAAGAAAATGTACGTATTCCTTATCCTCCCACTTCAAATAATTATTATTTTCGAATCTTCTAAAAAAAAAACTGCGTATTCGTCTTTTTACGTTGCACGCGATTTTCATCCATTTATCCTTTATTCATTATTCACTTTAAATGACGAACAAACCATGACAACATGTTCGATTTTATTTGTTACGTCTTTTTCATTTGCCATTCTGTGCAATTTCCTTCGATGCATGCCAAGTTGCTTGTTCGCAGTCGCAGCGCGGCGCGCGGCCACGCTAGCGCGGGAACTCGGCCGCCAATCTCGGGCTCTGATTGGTCGGTGCTTTTTGTTAATATCTCGTTAACGAAACCTCGGAGAACATTTTCGCAAAGGAAAAAGTTGTTTGCTATCACCCCCCGAATCACCCCCTTTAAGGACCCGCAGCATTTTTGGGACACCCTGTATATTGCCCGGTGAGTTTCGTGAGCGGTATTCTGCCACCACGCCGCTTGCCTGCCTCGGTGCCAGTGATGCCAGAATGAGGACGGGTCCAGTGATGCCGGATTCGGGACGGGATCTCTCGAGAATTTCCCCCACCACGCATGCACACTACGCCGGAGCTGCGTATCCGTGAGCTCGGCGCTTCGGACAACGTCGGGAAAGACGAGAGAGAAAACGAATGTGTGTCTTTCTCTCTCGCTCTTGAAACGCTGTGATCCAAGGTGGGGAGCAAGCGACACGCAGCCGTGCGCGATCTTCTTGAATGCCTCGAGATACACTTTTCACTTTCTGACATACTATGTATAATACTCTTGTAATGAAAAAAATTTGCAAAAAGTTTTGTTACGGAAACCACGTTTTAAGACCTCATGATCACGTTTTGACTATTTAGAAAAGAGCTTTTTTTTAAATATCTCATATATTTGTTAACACGATTACGTTTAAACGGCAAAATGGATTTCAATGAAACTTTATATTTAAATTTTATATTGTCTTAAGATCCGATTAGATTACGAAAAATGATAATTACCACCCGTTATGGTTCTTCGATGTTTCAGATATACGAACTAAATTCTACATGAAAAAAAGTTAAATACAGTTCTTTTGTAACTTCTTTAACAAAGAAAAATGTACATTCATAATTTCTTGTTTTCATTTTAAATTTCCCTACTTTTTATTCGAGCTATTTCTATTTTTCAAACCTTAAAATGATTTTTTTTTATTAAAAGATTAATATTTTGATACTGTAAATTGGTGAACTTTGTTAAAATTAGAATCCACTCTTTGCCAGTAGCATGGACGCTGTAGGAGCCTTCTCGAGGACCGAGGAGAAGGCCTCGAGGAGGAGATTTTTCGATAATTATATCAAGTTGCGACAAAGAATCACGCACTATTTACAAATTAATTACGCGCAGCGTGCACGCTACCGCTCGATGGAAACTACGGGAAAGTGGTGGTCTCTTCCATCGGGAGGGAAATGTAAACAATTGGTTATGCAAAGCTAACATCGCGATACATGTTATACAGTACTAAAATGTACAAAAACATTACAAAAATAGAAAAGAAAGGCAGCACGTAAATATATCAATTGGGTTCGATATATTGACGAGATGTAAGACTGAAATAATTGTACAATTTTTTACATTTCCAAAGGATAGAAAGCAAGCAGAGGAATTTACTATAATACATGCGACAGAATTTCGAGATAATTGTTACATATAAAATGAATATAATTAAGAATATACATTTATTTGTACAATTATCTCGAAGTTCTCTCTATAAATCATATGTACAGCAAGCAAGCGAATTTATTGCAAGGATAGAACAAAAATTGCGTGAAGTAAATCGAACAACTATTTACATATTCGCGATGTCCAGAAATCGAATGAAATAGAAAATGGATGAAATTGATAATGTTCTGGACATCACCAATTTGCATTACCGGACGTAGAAGGAAAATCCGCGAGGCCATCAACGGCATGTAAACGTAAACTACTCTTTTGCTTCTTCGCAAAAGTATATAAATTCTCAGATGACATGAGAGATAGATGTTTGTCATCTACCTCCATGGTCTGAGCTGTTTCCTCGTGCGCCTTTAATGCCGATTTCGTTACGCAAAGAGCATTGACGATGGTCGAACAAAGTCGGTTTCGTTTCTTGTTCTTTATGTCAGGAAGCATGGAAAACGATCTTTCAGCATCGGCGTTTGAATTTGGAAGACTTCTAATGGAATTTAATAATTCCTGCAAACATGGATATTTAAATGCGCCTTGATCGTTTCGCGTTAATAATATCGTTTTCCAAGCATCGTCAAAAGCTAATGTATAAAGCATCTGCTTGTCTGCATTTGCAAAATTCAGGTGCAATGTCGACCATTCTTTTTGCAAACCGTCTTCGTCGAAACTGCCCAATTTCTGAGCAATAAAGAGAACACTTTTAAAGGAAGTGTCTCTGTCATTATCTACTAATGCCAAATGAGGCTCAAAAACAATTAACTTGCTCAGAAATTCGTCATCGATTGGCAATTGATTACGAATTTCGTTTGCAGCCGTTATGTAAAACTTAAGACAATTTTCTCGAACGGTTTGGACAACATCGGGTTTGCCTTCTGCAACTAACTGGCAAAGAAAAGTGTCACAATCCGGACCTAAATGAATACTATCAAATACGATTTGATTATCGCCTCTTGAAAAATCTATTAATTTTACTAAATCCATGTGCTTCAAAAGCTGCGGTTTCAAAAAATTACGTAAAATATTATACAAAAGAGTTTTGGTAGTATTTTGTAGCAAATGGATTCTTGTTCGTTGCGATTGAAAGAATAAACTAAAGTCATTGAAATACTCCAGAACGTATTCCAAAAACAGAAGATATGCTTTCGCTTCTGGATTTTGCATGATGGCAAACAGATTTTCCCCAGACTTTGTCTTCTCACTTACGACCAATTCTTGCAGAAAGTGCGACAGACTGTCCCAATTTTCTAAAAGTGAAACTACGGATGTGTAACGCGATAACCATCGCGTAGTACGCAATTTTAAAATTCTGCGGGTCGTAAATTGAAAACATTGCTGAAATTCGCGAAAAATGGCCGAGCGTTTGGGACTGCTGTAAATGAATTTTGCCACTTTCCGTAATAATTCCTCGCAGACCTCGGGAATGGTAGCGCATGCTGCTTGCACTACCAATGCAGAGGAGTGACATGGACACGGCATGGTGACAAATTTTTCACCGCGAATTTCTGCAAGTTTGGTCTTGAATGACGAGTGACGCCCTGTCATGACAGAAGCGTTATCACACGACAAAGCAAGAATATTTTCGAACGGAATTTGCTTTTTCCACATGGAGTTCCTAAATGAGGTAAATATTTTATCGGCAGTACATTCTCGCGCGTCAAGATTAATTAATTCTACTAATTCCGTTCGAACATCCAAAGTCTCGGGTGCGACATACCGAACAATAAACGACATCCATTTCTCATTGGTAGAGTCGGATGTCTCATCAATAAATATTGAAAACTTAGAATTTTGTAAAACATGACTAAGACGCTCTGTTTCCCGAGGACACAGAACGTTCGATATAATATTAGAACACTTTGTTCGACCACACATCATACGTTCCAAAACATCAGGATCTTTCCCAACGTCTTGGAAAAAATTAAGAATCGCCTCTGCGGATTGATGCGAAATATTTTTCTCGGCAACTAATGCAGCAAAACGAATTTCCGCGACTTTTTTTCGTTCATCAAATGACAAAGGCGATTCCTCGCATTGCGATCTGAAATCGTTCGATTTCCTCACATCTATTCCTTTTTTTTCACAGTTTTCGATGTGGCACTTGGAATCCGCGTGACGTTGGATTTCCGACAGTCCGCAAGCAAATGATTTTTTACAAACCGAACAGAAACACGAAAAAGGATCATCGGTGACCTTATTCAACCATGGCTTGAAATCCTCAAGCCATTGAGGCATAAAAATCTTTCTCTTACCATGCACAGTTATTCGCGGAATTTTTTGAGATGACAAATATTTATGTCTCGCTGATTCCGCATGCCTTCTAACGCTTGAGGATCCGCAAGAAAAAGTTTTCTCACACGACGAACAGTCGAAAAGGCTTTTATCATTAGGTACTTCGCGAATCCACGATCGGAACTTCTCATTCGTTTCCCACAACGGCCGATAAACAGAATTAGCCTTTTCACCTGTTTTCTCAAACGTTTCCATCGTACTTACCACGAAAAAATTGAAATATGTAGAAAAAATATTATATACAAAGCAACAAGCAAATGCTAGCGTGTAGAAAAGGGGTGATATAGGGGGCTACTAATTACACACTACACTTCCAACACGACAAACACGAAAAACATGCAGAGAGCGCGAAAGAAATAGTACCCACCACCTGATCTCTAATTATCGTTCGATATGGAAGTGATACCGATGGATTTCTCATGTTTTTCAAATGAAAATTATGCCTACCAACTTTCATATAAATCGAACTATTTTTAACGAAGTTATGGAAATCAATTTATTATAAAGATTCCTTAGTTACAATCCGATTTGTGTCGTTTTTGGACCATTTTCATCGGGAAAACATAAGGAAACGATTCACGTCACTTTCGCCAAGATCCGGTGAGAAATGTAGAATTTTCGATTCGTCACGTCTTAGGGGCAACATTGTACGGGCCCCCTGGTCTCGAGGGTCGAAGTCCTCGAAACCCATCGAGGCACGGCTAATCGACGGTGTTCCCTCTGGAGTCTTGGCTGCCAGGATCGGTTGCTAGGATCGTCGCGCGCCTCAGGATTTCTGCACTGTTAGAAATCCTGATGCGCGTGCCGGGCCCTTGTTTTCAAGTGCCGTTTTCCTTTTCCAACTACATTTTCTGTCTCTTATGTAAACTCTTCTGGACTCGAGGTTGGAGCGCGGGCAGGACCGTGGTGTTTTCTGGCGCGCGGGCAGGACTGTGTTGCTTTCTGGCGCGCCACACCTTTTCGAACGCGCCACGCAAGAGCGTGAGTGAAAAATTTTACCTGCGTCACGAGCAATCAGAAGAATACCCCCTTTCTTCAAAACATCTTGCACATTACATCCCTTCATCATTTAACTTAAGTGTATTTATCGTCTATCAATAATAGTTTTTATATTAAAACAAGCAATGACATAGTAATTATTACCATTAATAGTAATAATTATGATTGTCACAACAGGGAATGTGTTAACTGCAATTTCATTTGCCATCGCATTGTCGGGGAAACATTTGGACATTTTTTAATGTACCCTTGTAAAATTTTACAGTCGGTATAACCGAGTCATAAACCATTTCCAGAATTTATAGCACCTTCAGGTCAACCAAATGTAGCTTCCTAAAAACAGATGTTTCAGTGTACCCTACAGTAACAGCATTTATGATACCCTCTATAAGCCAGGTATATCGAGGAATTTGAGATACTTTTCGCGAACGTATATCGCGATCGTGTCTTGCCGATCGTTTCGCAGATCGATGATATACATCGAACAGGTAGTACACAATACACCACTGTGGTGGATCGTGTAAAAAGCATGCGGAGCCGACGTAGAAATGGGAGCCCGAACTCGCTGTCTCTAAGTAGTGACGGCTACGACCTCCTGGCCTGCGTGAAGGACCGCCGCGATCCTGCTTCACGTACTTTTGCGGAACGCGCGCCGGATCTCGCGCCGGACCGCGTGCCGGACCGCGTGCCGGATCGCCCGTGTAAAGGGCCCTAATGTACTTGACGAAAACCAGGCCCGAGTGAATCCTCGCAACGAGAAACGAAAAGAATACAGTGGGTCAAAAAAGTATTGGCACACCCAGTTTTCTTGGAATATCTTTAAACTATAAAGTAATTTATTAATATTAACTATGTTTATTAGTGTCTTTTGACAAACATAAATAGTATGTTTACTGAGAATTCTCAGTTATTTGGTATAAGGAAGTAAAGTAAAGAAATCGAAAAATCCATAGTCAAATAAGTATTGGCACACATACGATGTAATTGAGGAATGCACAATAATAAACAATATGAACAATATTGAACTTACCTAATATTTGGTGTGCATGCCTTTGGCCTTAATTACAGCCTGTAATCGATTAGGTATCGATTCGACCAGTTTTTGCGTAATTTCCGGTGAAATGTTAGACCACTCTTCTAAAAGTGTCGCTTTTAGGTCATTTTTATTTTTTATTTTTCTTTTACGGATTTTTAAATCTAAAATATGCCAAAGATTTTCTATCGGATTAATATCCGGCGATTGAGGTGGTGTAGGGAGTTGTTTTGGTACATTGTATAGTAACCATTCTCTTGTTTTCCTTGCCGTGTGCTTCATTTACCAGTTACCTTTCTCTCTTATTCTTGTACAATTCCTTTATACCAATTTACACATTTTAATGTACAACATGTATCGCGATGTTAGCTTTGCATAACGAATCATTTACATTTCCCTCCCGATGGAAGAGACCACCACTTTCCCGTAGTTTCCATCAAGCAGTAGCGTGCACGCTGCGCGTAATAGATTTGTACATGAAATGTGATTACGTTTAGATTTTAGATCATACTCTGAAAAATATTTTTTATCGAAGGCTGCTACAGCGTCCATGCTACTGGCCAAGAGTGGATTCTAATTTTAACACAGTTCACCAATTTACAGTATCAAAATATTCATCTTTTAATAAGAAAAATTCATTTTAAGGTTTAAAAAATAGAAATAGCTCGAATAAAAAGTACGGAAATTTAAAATGAAAACAATAAATTATGAATGTACATTTTTCTTTGTTAAAGGAGTTACAGAAGAACTTTATTTAACTTTTTTTTATGTAGAATTTAGTTCGTATATCTGAAAAATCGAAGAACAAGAATATTATATAGAATTAAGACAAGAATATAAAATTTAAAAATAAAGTTTCATTGAAATCCATTTTGCCGTTTAAACGTAATCGTGTTAAAAAAATATATATGAGATATTTAAAAAAAGCTCTTTTCTAAATAGTCAAAACGTGATCAGGAGGTCTTAAAACGTGATTTCCGTAACAGAACTTTTTCCAATTTTTTTTTCATTACAAGACTGTTATACATATGTCAGAAAGTGAAAAGTGTATCTCGAGGCATTCAAGACGATCGCGCACGGCCGCGTGTCGCTTGCACCTCACCGTGGATCAGCGTTTCAAGAGCGAGAGAGAAAGGCGCACATTCGTTTTCTCTCTCGTCTTCCCGACGTTGTCCGAAGCGCCGAGCTCACGGACACGCAGCTCCGGCGTAGTGTGCATGCGAGGTGGGGGATATTCTCGAGGGGACCCGTCCTCATTCTGGCATCACTGCTCGGTGCTCCTGTTCTCTACGTTCTCGCTCTCTCTCGGGCTACGCCTATTCGTCGCGCGGTGGGAATTAATGTCCGTGAGGTACATACACACGCAGCGAAGCGTCCCTATCACTTTGTGTACATAGACGAGCACAATTCCAAGCGGTCGTGCCTTCTCGCTTCTTTCTCGCCGAAGGCGATAGCGAGATGGCACGAGAGCGAGTTAGACTTCTTCGCCAATAAATACTGTACAGACATTGTAATCAGAGTTGAGAAAAAGTTTATCTAAATAAAAATCTCAAATAACGCACAAAAGATAAATAACTTTTATTCGTTATTCGAGGCTCGAATAATTGAAGTTTTCTTTATTTGAAGAGCAACGAATAAATCATTTTAATCGATGAGAATTTATTCGACGAATAAAGATAACTATTTTATTCGATGAGAATTTATGCGACGAATAAAGGTGATGTTTTATTCTAAGGTTTTATTCGAATACATGCGTCCGAATAATTTTCGTCAGCGGCGAGCGTGTTTATTCGAGCCTCCGAAAGTCGAACTCGGCCGAGTGGCGAGCGCCGAAAATAAATGCCCGGCGGCGTCATGGTGGTCACTCACCAAGTCTCGACGCTGACGAAAGTTATTCGTAGCTTTCTTCGAAGGCTTCGAAAAGATAAATGCTACGCATAAAAAATTTATTCAACGCATTTATTCGAATAAAACATTCGAATAAAAAATTATCGTTACTCGTCGAATACATTCGCATCAAATTAAATTATTTATTCGTTACTCATCGAATAAAGATTACTTCGGTTATTCGATCCTCGAATAACGAATACAGATAAAGTATTATTTATTCGATATTTACTTAAATAATTTTTTTATCTAGATAATGCCCAATTCTGGTACGCTCTACCTCTTCACTGATTCATTCTATATACTCGCATACGTGGATCGAGCTCGAAGAGATAGAGCGCACGCACATTTATTCGTCGTTCAATCAGGTCGAATAACGAATAAATTCTTATCTGAATAAATCTGACTAGAACAACGGTACAGATTTGTACGAATAATGTCCAACTCTGGCTGACAGCGTAGAACTACACACATTATAATAGGTGTCCGTTGGCTCCGGAAAAATTTAGGACCTTTATTGGTCACAACATTGATTCTTTCTCGATTGCTTCTTCTCGTATTGGTCTACGTATAGCTTCGTAACGCATACTATTGTTACGCTAAAAAAAAACGCAGCCACGCGGCTTCGTTCAGGCGGAGTCGAGCAGCGTTCTCGTTACCCCATCACCCCCTTCGGGGGCCCAGCAACTTCAACGGTCAATCCACGATCGTCAGGTGGTGGTGGCTAACTTCTCCTCGGGCGCTGCTCGGGAAACGAAATTCATCGGCCAATAAATCTGAACTTTACTTTAGTCATGGAGCATCTATTTCGGGAGAAATCTGAATTTATTCTTTGTCACGAATGCATGTAAGCTACAACATTTTGAAAGCCTTGGATAGGCACTTTGGCTATGTTATGTATATAAGTGGAAGTAGACCGTAATTGTATAATATAAAATAAAATAATAATAATAACAAGTAATACAACAAAAAGATATTAGACACGTTAAAGCATATTCTAACTTGTAACACCAACGATTAAAAATATCTCAAATATATCTATATCCAACGTAAACGAACATGTAAACTACAACATTATGAAAATCTTTGATACGTACTTTGCCTATGTTATGTATCAATGAGCGCAGGCTGTAACTGTATAACAAAAAATAATGCAACAAGAAGATATTAGATAGATACGTTGAAGCATATTCTAACTTGTAACATCAACGATTAAAAGTATGAAACACGTCTGAGTTAAAATATGTGTTACAAAGTATTATTATGCGGATTGATGCGAGGAAATTACAGCAGGATTAGCGATTAAGTTATGATTAAGTCTATTGAGGTTAGGATTGTGGTTCGCACTCTAGTAGTGAAAAAGAAAAAATAATGGTATGTATAAGAAAGTATATTAATAAAGGAAGAAGAATGAGAACATAAACTTGAAAAAGATATTTGAAAAGTAGTCTAACAAAAAATTATGTTTGCACACGCGGCGTTTATCGATCTCGACTCACTCGTCGGCTAGCTAGCGAAGAAGAAGGAAGTGACGCTGATCGACAATCGATCAGCGCATCAATCGCTCGAAGCGCCCTCGTTGTCGAAAAGGTAACGGCGCGAATTACAAACGCGGCACGCAATATATTTATTACGATAAGTCACGAAAATTCAATATATTTTATAGGTCAAACACACAAGCAATTCTCACAGTTATTTACACACACAATTAACAATAATTAGTACAATGTTGTAGTGGACCGTCGTACGGGAGAAAGATTTATTTCTTTAAGATTAGGCGGTCCGTCACTCAAGTGCATACCGCGGGTAACCGGGCCGAGGCATAGGCAATAAAAGTGACGATTGCCAGGGACTCGGTCCGGTCGCGACAGCCTTGACAACCTCCTTGAAGGCACCGTGGAAAAGACTTTCCCTTAAATTAGTTAGGGGTTTTTTCACCCACTCTCTCTGCTTTCCGAACGACCGTTAGGTTCACGAAAATCGGCAGAAGACTACCAGCCGTCGAGCGAGACGTTTCACTCAAACGGTTAGGCACCACAAGTTGGTGATTTTGTGTTCATCTTACAGTGTAAATAAATCATCATTGTTATTGTTAATAGTGAACAGTAATATTCACCCTCACGTTCCACTCCTACATTGGTGACCCCGACGTGATCATACGTGCGCGCCGGGAATAGAGTGTTGTGAAGTGGTGATATCGTGAACTTAGAAAGTCTTCTTTTTGTGCCGTGTGTGCCCACGCGATCATGTCTCTGACGCATGATGCATCTAGTGGCAGCGGGGTGACAGAGAATGCAAGTTTCCATATCGCTACTACTTCGTTGCGTATTCCACCATTCTGGCCGAAAAAAGTAGCTTTGTGGTTCAAGCAACTGGAGGCTCAATTCCTTATCGGGAACGTTACCAAGGATGAGACCAAATTTGGCTGCGTGGTTGCTCAATTGGATGGGAAGTACGCGGAGGAAGTCGAGGACGTAATTTGTAACCCGCCTGCCGAGAACAAATATGCAGCCCTCAAGGAAGAGCTCATAAAACGACTGTCCGATTCAGACAGTACACGCGTCCGAAAGTTATTGGAGTCCGAGGAGATTGGGGACCGCACGCCGACGCAATTTTGACGTCATTTGAAGAAGCTAGCAGACTCGGCGGTCAGTGACGAATTCCTGACCGAAATGTGGAAGAACCGCCTTCCGATTAAAACCCAACTGGTGTTGGCAGCCACGTCCGACAAAGACGGCTCGAAATTGGCCGAGATAGCGGACCGGGTTCATGACATTCCGGCCGAGAAGACGAGTGTAGCCGCGGCGTCCAATTCATCGGAAATCGACCGACTAAGAGACGAACTGAAGCACGTCCGACTTCAACTCAGCGCGGTCCTAAATCGTTCTCGCGGGCCTCGACGGAATTCCTGTACGCCAGCCCAAAGTCCATCGCGCGATCAGAGCAATGATCAACCGTCGGGAAGCCGCGCGAAGTCTCCAGGCAGGCTGTGCTGGTATCACGAGGTGTGGGGCGACAAAGCAGCGAAATGCAAGAACCCATGTGCCTGGGTGGCGGGAAACGAGGAGAACCGTCGTCAATAGACGCGGCGGAATTCGACGGTTCCAAATCCGGCCGCATTTTCGTAACTGATAAGTATACGAAAGCTCAGTTCCTCGTCGATACGGGGGCAGATTTGTGTGCTTTCCCGCGGTCGCGAATAAAGGACAATTTGCCTAAAAGTGAGTACGAACTTTACGCGGCTAACGGTACGCGCATCGCCACCTACGGAACTGTAGCGGTGAAAGTGAATTTTTCTTTACGCCGCGACTTTGTATGGCATTTTGTTGCGGCCGACGTGGAAACACAAATAATTGGGATAGATTTTCTGGTACATTATAATCTGCTCATCGATCCACGCAATAGACGTTTAATCGATGCAACGACTAATTTGTCTACCTATGGACAAGTAGCCAATGAAAGTCTTCCGTCGGTGAAAACAGTGGCAGGAGATTCACCATATCATCACCTTCTCGCTGAGTTTCCGGATCTGACCCGACCTACAGTTTTTCGGAGAGGCACTGTGAAACACAGTGTCGTTCACCATATCGAGACAACACCGGGATCTCCGGTCTTTAGCAGACCACGACGCCTTGCTCCGGATCGATTAAAACTGGCTAAAGCGGAAATCGACCTGATGCTACGACAGGGAATTATCCGTCCCTCCAAAAGTCCGTGGTCTTCGCCGTTACACCTGGCACCCAAGAAGGATGGGAAAATCCGACCATGCGGGGGCTACCGAAGAGTCAACGCTCGTACTGTACCTGACAGGTATACCCCGCCGCATATTGAGGATTTCGCGCATGCCTTACATGGAAAAAAGGTATTTTCAAAAATCGACCTTGTTCGTGCGTATAATCAAATACCGGTTGCACTCGCAGATATCGAAAAAACGGCGATAACAACTCCGTTTGGTCTTTTCGAGTTTTTGTTTACACCTTTCGGTCTTCGGAATGCCGCCCAGACGTGCCAGCGTTTTGTTGATCAAATTATTCGCGGTCTTGATTTCGTCTTTGCGTACATTGATGATTTTCTCATCGCATCTAAAGACGAGGCGGAACATTGCGAACACTTAAGACTACTATTCGAGAGACTAAATCATTACGGTGTCGTTATTAACCCGGCGAAATGCGTTTTCGGGATGCATGAAATTACGTTCCTCGGTTACACCGTGAACCAGGACGGCATAAAACCCATGTCCGAGCGCGTAGACGCGATTCTTCAATTTCCGAAACCGGCTACCATTAAGGTTCTTAAGCGATTCTTAGGCATGATAAATTTCTACCGACGGTTTTTACCTGGCGCCGCAAAAGTAATGAAACCATTGAACGATTTATTGAAAGGCGCGAAAAAAGGAAATACACCTGTAATCTGGTCGGAACCGGTAGAAAAGGCTTTTACAGAAATAAAGAACAGCCTCGCGAACGCCACGATGCTGGCGCATCCCGCGCCCGGCGCACCGATTAGCATGATCGTCGATGCGTCCGATTACGCGGTTGGCGCAGTTTTACAGCAGCTTGTAGATAAGGATTGGCAACCGTTGGCGTTTCTGACAAAAGCCCTCTCTACCGCACAATGTAAATATAGTGCTTATGATCGGGAACTCTTAGCAATGTATATAGCTGTGAAACGTTTTCGACATTTTATAGAAGGCCGAAATTTTGTCATATATACGGACCACAAAGCTTTGACGTTTGCATTTAATCAAAGTTTAGATAAATGTTCTCCGCGTCAATTCCGACACTTAGATTATATAGGACAATTTACGACAGACATACGGCATATTAAAGGCACCGACAATAGCGTCGCGGACGCATTGTCACGAATCGAATCGTTATCACATGCTCCCGATCATAATGCTCTCGAACAAGCTCAAGCAAACGATCCGGAACTGAAAGAAATTTTAAAGTCGGAGGTTATCACGCTCTGTTTAAAGAAAACTTACTTTCCGGGTTTTGATGTTAGTCTATATGGCGACACGTCAAACGAAACTGTGAGACCGTACGTTCCGATGCCATTAAGACGTGCCGTTTTCGATTCTTTGCATGGATTGTCACATCCCGGAGTTCGGGCAACACAAAAATTAGTCATTAAGCGTTTCGTGTGGCCGTCAATAAATAAAGATTGTCGGAACTGGGCACGGCACTGCATTTCGTGTCAGCGTTCGAAGGTCACGAGACATGTCACAGCCTCCATCGGTGACTTTAACAATTCCGGTGGGAGATTCGAACATGTGCATATCGATATCGTAGGACCGTTACCGATTTCTCAAGGATTTAGGTATTGCCTGACATGTATCGATAGATTTTCTCGTTGGCCGGAAGCCGTTCCCATCACGGAAATCGACGCAGAAACCGTCGCAAAAGCCTTTGTGAGCTCGTGGATTGTTCGTTTCGGCGTGCCTTTGAAAATAACAACCGATCGAGGACGACAATTTGAGTCTCACTTATTTAATGAATTATCGCGTCTGATCGGTGCGACTCATCTTCGAACGACCTCTTATCATCCTCAAGCAAATGGGATGGTAGAGAGGTTACATCGGCAAATGAAAGCAGCGATAAAATGCCACGAGACGGAGGATTGGGTTGAAGTATTACCAATTATCCTACTCGGTATTCGCACAGCCTTTAAAGAGGATTTGAAAACCACCTCGGCGGAAATGGTTTTTGGCACGGGCATACGTCTACCGGGCGAATTTTTCGTCGCGAGCAAAGGAGACGCGCAAACGGATTTCGCGAATCAGCTTCGGCAACGCCTCCGAGATTTAAAGCCATCGCCTGCCACGCGTCATGGATCATATAAAACATTTGTTTTTAAAGAACTTTCGACATCCCCTTACGTTTTTGTACGACACGATGCGGTCAAGGGTCCGTTACACCCACCGTATGACAGGCCGTTCAGAGTAATAAAACGCGGAGATAAAACGTTTGTCATCGACATTAATGGCAAGGAATCTACGGTCTCGATCGATAGGCTAAAACCAGCTTTTGTTTTAAATGAGCAGATTAGAGAAGGTTCTCCGTTGTGTGTAGATATAGAAGTTTCTGAAAACACTCCGACAAATTTCACGGAAGACAGAATTACTACGCAACCAGATAGGGTCCCGAGGGATGGACGGACCACGCGGTCGGGTAGGAGAGTTCGTTTTCCTGATCGTTTGCAAGTCGGGCTTTCTTAGTTAGATGTATCACGCCTATAATTTTAGTGTTTTATGTTTCATAAGGTGTAGGTTTTATATATATCTTTCATATTTTTTCATCTCGTGTGCGTGTTTAGATTTAAGCTTTATATGTACCGTCAGTTAAGGATTTTGTCTGCGCAGGATTACGTTAAACAGGTTTATTGGAATACGTTTTCGTAACATACATTTTACTTGTTGTTAAACACTGGTGGGGGGGGGGGGGGTAGTGTAGTGGACCGTCGTACGGGAGAAAGATTTATTTCTTTAAGATTAGGCGGTCCCTCACTCAAGTGCGTACCGCGGGTAACCGGGCCGAGGCATAGGCAATAAAAGTGACGATTGCCAGTGTTACGTTCGGAACGTAAAATTTTTCTTTTGGTCAGGGTATTCATCAACAACGCCTAGCGTTATGGGAAATCCCTCGTTGATCATACTCCTGCCCATTAATTAATATTATTTTTGATAGACCAAAACCCCTTTCTTGGAGCGCCGTCGCCTCGACGTATTGCCATCCCGCGATACAGATAAGGCGGTGCTGACGCAGCGGCGATCTCACCAGAGAGTCGCGTTCGAAAAGACCCAGTGATTCTCCTTCTGTGTCGAATTCGTCCTGTGTAAGCGGCAGGGGTTCGTTTCAACAATGCCTTGCAGCATTGTGGGAGAACCCTCGTTGAGAACACCTCTGACCGCCGCGTTAAACATTGTAACATAATCAGTAACGGCTACAGCGGGAATGCGCAGACTGGATCATTTCTTAGAAGACGCGGGATTGTATACTCTACATCCGGTGCAGGGAACCGCACCTTCCCACGGTTTTGGCGAATTATTAATTAATTAAAAATTGTTGTTAAAATTGAATATCCAACACAATTTCTGATAGTCCAACGACTGTGGGATTCCCCTAGTCAGAAATTGTGTATATGAAATTATGAACATTGAGGGAAAGCCCTTAGCTGTGCGAAATTGTATGATTTCAAGATGTGGGATGTCATGTTTCCTGTGCACACGAATGTTCCGTAAAGATCGATCATATATTGAATCGGGAATCTGATGGGTGGACGTGAGCATACACACACACACCGCCTCGTTAAGTAGACGGGCCCATGGTAGCGCGGCCGAGCGATAAAATGCAGCGTAAGCATTTTCGGCACGGACCCACTCTGGTCGCTGCCGAGAGCGTGAAGCTGCGACACTCTGTGACGGTAAATCGTGAGGTGCGTGTCATTGGGGTCCGCAAGTGTTTTAGAGCTAGAGTTCTCCGGTCTACTGTGTAACCGCGTGAAAGACTCAACTTTGCGAAACAATTCTATCAATTAAATTTTTCTTACATAAAATATTCTTAACGATTTAATTTAAAATTTTATCGTATTTACTAGTTAAAATCTTTATTATTCAGTTTCATTTCATAATTCAACTCAGTTCTATTCAAAACGATAACCAAGTGTGTGCGTGTTCACGTCTCATCCTCTTTTCTGATTCAGGTTTATCAGCGACTCAGAACTATACAAGCTTCAAGGTTTATCAGCGACAAGAAATTATTTGAATCTCAAAAAGGAAATTTAAAACATATTGTCATTTAGATTATTGTGACTGTCTGGTGAGTTGCACATCTTATCTCTTTCTATACACGTTAATACATCGTTATAATTAATTCGTACCTAACGATAATTTCTGATAGTCAATCGACTGTGGGATTCCCCTAGTCAGGAATTATACCCGATTATTCTTTGTAAAATTATTGATTGATTTGTCCATATTCAGCTCTGTTATATGTTTTTTTATCCATTCATTATTTAAACATTAAAGCTTAATTTACCATTAAATTCTACTCATTAATTACCTATCTGATTCCATTGAAAAGACCCGTATGGGACTAGAGCATCAACGATCCCAAAATATACCCCTTATCCGTCTGATAAGGTACTTAGACATTTAAAATTTAAAGAATTGACTGTTACGAGCGCGGCGAGCCTCCTTGCTTTTCTAACGAAAATATCCAATACTGCAACTTCCGATAGTCTAACGACTGTGGGATATCCCTGATCAGAAATTGCATGTATAAAACGTGCCGCTCGAACACCAAAGGCCGCGGCGCGTAACACCAGGGACTCGGTCCGGTCGCGACAGCCTTGACAACCTCCTTGAAGGCACCGTGGAAAAGACTTTCCCTTAAATTAGTTAGGGGTTTTTTCACCCACTCTCTCTGCTTTCCGGACGACCGTTAGGTTCACGAAAATCGGCAGAAGACTACCAGCCGTCGAGCGAGACGTTT
Source organism: Andrena marginata (assembly GCA_963932335.1). Taxonomy (NCBI): domain Eukaryota; kingdom Metazoa; phylum Arthropoda; class Insecta; order Hymenoptera; family Andrenidae; genus Andrena; species Andrena marginata. The sequence goes on from OZ010662.1 coordinate 22,853,997, forward strand.
CACTCAAACGGTTAGGCACCACAAGTTGGTGATTTTGTATTCATCTTACAGTGTAAATAAATCATCATTGTTATTGTTAATAGTGAACAGTAATATTCACCCTCACGTTCCACTCCTACAATGTCTATGGTCGTTAAGATATAATTAAGTATTTAAGCAAAATGTCTGCGAGGCAAAGTCGCGAAGCAGCGTAAAGTATTTCGAACCAGGTTCGAACGTAAAGCGCAAGCAATGTGCGTAAGCAGAATATATTACCTAATTGTGCAATCGTCAGGAACAGAGTGAGCGATCCAGGAAATCTCGCTCGATTTCCTGGAACAGAGAGCTTTCTCCTTCCATTGATCGCGAGTCGATGGAAGGGGACGCGATCCGCGCCCCACATGAGCGAGCAGGCCCTTGCCACTTGCCTAATTAGAGTATTTAGGCCATAGATGGAGTTGACATGCTGGTTTCGTGTACAATATGCTTCTATATATCCAATATATCTTCTTGTTGCATTACTTGTTATAGAATATTATGGTCTACATCTACTAATCCTTAACATAGGCAAAGTGCCTACCAAAGAATTTCAAAATGTTGTAGTTTACGTTCCACTGGAATCAGATATATTTGGTTCTAATCGTTGGCATTATAAATTAAAATTTGCTTCAACGTGTCCAATATCTTTTTATACCCTTACGCTAGATGTATGACTATCTTCAATCATACGCCGCTTTTATGAAAACTTGATGTTTTTTGCTAATCAATTATTTATTAATTTTTGTAAAAAAATTGAAGAATCGTTATTAGAGAGTAAGTAATAAAAATTTATTATACATATTTATTCAAATTTATTTTTCCACTCATTTGATAATGAAATTGATTCATTTAGGCGTTGTCTTTACCCAAATGGGTCCATCACCACCACCACCAGCAACAACAATTCCAGCCACGGCTAATGGTAAATTAAGAAGTTACATACTTTTAGAGTAAATAAAAAACATTTTACTAATAAATTTATTGTTTATTACTAATTACAGAACCCCGCGTAGCGCGCCACCAGAGGAGCGGGCGCCGGGTCCGGGAATACAATGAAATTTGGGCCATGTTATAAGCAGTCAGAGATCAGGCCGCTATGTTACGTACCATGGTGGCGGACTGCTACCGCGGTCGCGGGTGGGGCCGCGGTCGCGGGTGGGGCCGCGGTCGCGGGTGGGGCCGCGGTCGCGGGTGGGGCCGCGGTCGCGGGTGGGGCCGCAGCCGCGGTCGAGGAAGGGGCCGTGGCCGGGGCCACGGTCATGGTGAACAATAATTTTTTATTTAATAATAAAATTCAATTAATGAACTTATATTAAATGTACTTGGCGTATTTTTTTTTACTTTTTTGGAGTATTTTATGGAGGATCTCACTTCTTTTTACAAAGATAATTTACATAGTAGGGAATGACTTAAAATAATTTTTAATATTATATAAATTACAAAGGTTCATTATCAACAGCCATGAACAGTCTTATGACGAGACAGAATCAAGGATATAAATTCTACGTAACCAAATCTGCGCACACCTGCAATGCTTCAAGAAGATTGAATTAGTGGAATTGGTTTAAATTTGAGTTTTTGGATATGAACCAAACGTACAAGAAGCAAACACAAGATCGAAGTAAAATCGTTTAATTAAATCGTTTAATTAATATAATATATGTCGCAATAAATTTTTTTCTCTGACGTAAATTACACTGCTTTATCTTCAGCTTCGATTATCTGTAATATACATAAAATTCACATTTTTTAGTTACAACTTAACGTAAAACTTATTATATAGAAATAGAGTGGCCCTCTGCTATAGTAAGTGTATTGACTACAAAATGTGTCCGAAGGAGATGAAAGTGTATAGCAGAAAGTCTTTATACAGGAAAAATGCTAATGGTAATTCAGCGAAAATGAAAGAAGAAATCCAATACTTTTTAACGCACAATTTATTGGTGTTGGTATAAAATTAATTTAGTATATTTATTGGTGAATTGAAATTTTGTTAATAGGAAACAAATACAATTAATGAATAGCGTGGGAACTACTGTGGATTTTAATAAAGTATTATGAATATTTCATTCTCAAAAGATTGGACAGTGTCAAGCGAGATGTGTTTTCAGCGTACTTTCTTCACTAATGTGATTTACTCTACATCGCAAGCAGTACACCATAATTTTCTTAATTCTTAATGCTACGCTAATTTGACAAATTTTGTCGATTTACCTTATTTGACAAATGTCGCAATACTTGTGCGCAACAAGATGCTTCTCTGTCTATCTAACCTTCTCCGGACAACCTCCAAGCATGTGCGTCCCCTTCATTTCTATCCACGCCTCTGCATCTCCTTCATTTTTATCCAAGCCTCTACGTTCCCTTCATTTTTATCCAAGCTTCTGCGTTCCCTTCATTTCTATCCAAGCCTGTGCGTTCCCTTCATTTCTATAAGCTTTACATAAAAACTCTGAATTAAAAATAATTTGCTAATATAAAAATATCTGACAATTTGAATGCAATTTGTTACAATATATTATTTTGTACATGCATGATACAAATTTTCAGAAACATATGCGAAAGAAGATGCTTCTCTGTCCAATTGTACCTTCTCCGGACAACTTCCAAGTCTGCGACTCTACATAAAAAGTCTATTAAAAAATTTTGGCAACTTACCTTGTCAATTGAGACAATAATTCAGTGTCCTATGTGGTGTAAAAACTCGTCACATTTCAAATTTGGACAACTTCGCAGGTTATAATTCAATACTATAGGTATATGTACAATGACAGAAGACGATCCCTGCCGAATAATCCCGGGACCCACACAGCACTATAACATTGCAGCAACGTCTCTACAATATTGCGGTGCAAGATTGCAATGTTGCACCATAACATTGCAGAGTCGTTGCAGATTCGGTCCTATGTCCGCCTTCGCAATATTGCGGGTGTGTATTTTTGCACTGTTGCAGCAGCATTGCAAACATGTAGTCCTGCAACGTTCCGGCAATGATTTTGCAACGACACGGCAAAATTGTGGCAATGATCCTGCAACTCTTCAGAAATATTGCGGTGCGAGATTCGCAATATTGCAAGGACGTTGTCGTGCAATGTTCCATTGGTAACGATCCTACAATATTGCTGCATTATTGTAGGATCATTGTCACTCCAATAATGCACGGCAATATTGCACCTTATTCCTAACGTCCTAAATAGGGCTCCCCTCTTAAGGGATTACATCACTCTGGGACGCTCAAACTAGCACCAAATTTCACAAATTTTGTTTTATGATAAGGTAAGTGCGGGTAATAAAGCCCACCTAAGGATCTATAATTTTTTATAAAAAAATTTGGACATATTCTTGAAAACTTCTTTTTTTATAGAAATCTGTGGACATTAAACTATAAACTGTAATATGTGTAAGAATATATGAATACAACAAATACGAAAATTAATAGGTTCTTAAAAACCTTGTAAACGGACTTTATTTCGAACAGTGTAGGTAATAAGGCCCACCTATTTAGTACAATTCTGGTAAACAAAGACATCTTCTTCCTCAGGTATGGACGCAACGCAATCCTCGTGTATCCACGTGAGACACACGACATACTGTCGCATATCACTCTTGAATGCAGTTCTGCATAATTTGCAAAACCAATTGTCTGCAGAGTTGCCTTTCACGTTTTCTCTGGGGGGGTGGATGGCATGGGCTCTTGTTCACACAATATTTTCTTTTTTTTTCTGGTTGAAGTGACACGTGTTTTGGAGCTCCTCTAAAAATCGTTGTTGCTTGAAAGGGGTCTCTGGTTACTTCCTGAGCCTTAAAGCCCACTTTATATTTTGATGGACCTTATTATCTGTTTTGTCACTTCCTCGCGGCATCGAGTCGGCTACGCGATATGCATCGCCGTCTAGATGACGGCATTTGTTTAGATAAGGACGCCCGATCCTTAGAGCGCGTCACTCGCCGCCGAACGATCGAGAGTCAGTCCGGCGTCGAAGAGCAGTCGAGTGACAGCTTGGAAATATAAGAAATTAAACAAATACTGTAGGTTTTGCATTCAGCTTTGCCGTTTCTCAAATCCTATTTCCCACAGTATTCATCAGAAGTGGGATTGAATTTTCGCGACTGGCTCTTCTCGATTGCTATTCGTGTTCAGAAGTTGTGATAATTCATAGTGGACGGACGTTATCGTGACTCGTGGATAGTAACGTTGGAAGTTGTTCCGCCCTGTGTTAACTGTCGTTATTTTGTGATCTCGTTTCGAGGAGCTGTGTGTATACCGGAACCGAGAACAATTTGCCCAAACCACCTCGCGGAGCTTTGTGCACACCGAGACATTGAGTGGCAATTGTGGGACTTAGTGCATTTAAAGACAGCTGTGTGCGTTTGTGTTGTCGCGTGTGCTCGTCTACCTGTGGCCGAGTGCCGGACATTCACTTTGGTTTAACGTTCCTATACCTTTTTGTGTAATCTCGTCCCAGTGGAGAAACTTCCAAGGTGGTCCAGATGAAGGAGTTTCTAAAAAAATTGGACCTCCCGACGATTGGCACGAAGGCCGAACTGCTCACACGACTGGAGGTTATGGACATTTATTCGTGGTTTGTGCACCACGAAGAGGGTGCTACGGGACTAGATACGCATAAAGATGGTACATCTGACTCGACGTGGGAGAGTGGTCTGGATATGCATTTCGAATATGACGAGCATCACCCGGAAGAAAGGACCAGGCATTTGAAAACGTGTGAAACCATTCCTGAACACATCCGAAGGGAGCTCGATCTCCTTCGACGGGAGAGAGGCGTATTGCAGAGAGAGCTGACTCAAGGGATGAGCGAAATAATCCGGCACCCCAGCGGCCGACCCCTCGAATTCGGGAAATCAGTGAAATGCTGCCTGTCTTTAACGGTGAAGCTGACACTTTTGAAAACTGGAAGGAGCAGTTACTGTTCCTTCATACTACGTTTGAGTTAGACGAAAACTTAATGAAAATATTGAGCATGAAGCTGAAGGACACGGCTTATGCCTGGTTCCACTCTGGGCCGGCGTACATACGCATGACGGTAGACGATCTTTTAACGAAAATGAACCGCATATTCATTCAGCGACCAAACGAAATGGTGCTGCGGAAAAAAATTGAGGTGAGAGTGTGGAAATCTAGCGAGACCTTCGCACAGTATCTATATGACTAGGTGATACTAGGGAATCGAGTTCCAGTCCCGGAAACTGAGCTGGTCCACTACGCGATCGACGGAGTTCCGGATTCGCGTCTGCGTGATCTGGCGCGAATGCATAGGTTCAAGACGCAGGGGGACTTGTTGGTAGCGTTCGAGATGATGACGTTGGACGAGGACGCGAAGGAGCCCACACGTCGGAAGGACGATAAGGTGGATCTTCCGAGGCGTTCGAAGGGGAAAGCGACGGCGCCACGGCGGGGCCTGCCGCGGTGCTTCAATTGTAGCGAAATGGGCCACGTATCGACGGCATGCGAGCAGCCGCAGGTCCGCGACAGGGGGACGTGCTTTTGGTGTAGCAGCAAGGACCATAGAACTGCGACTTGTCCAAAGGAGCAAGCAAAGGAGCAATCGCTGACCCCCACGGCGACTACGAACGTTATCCAGTCCATTGCTGGTGGTGAGCCGTATACAGCGACGGTGAGTTACGCCGTTAAGGAGAGCAGTGGTAACCCTTGCACAATTAACGTGGTCGTAATGATCGATTCGGGCTCTCCCATTAGCTTGATTAAGAATGATTTTGTTCCGTATCACTTGCGCCAGCCTGTCCCGTCGAGTATGATTCCGCGTCATGGCATAAATAGATCGAAGTTGAAAGTATTAAGATTATTCGAGAATGATTGTAACGTTAATGAAACACCGTTGAGTCTGAGGTTTCATGTTGTGCCGACTGAGACAATGGTGTTTGCCGCGATACTAGGTAGAGACTTTATGTCTTATCCCGGTATTAACGTTTTGTTAAGCGGGAAAGTCACAATTTCGCAAGGGAAGTGTGGTGAGAAGAAACAGGTCGGTGGTGTCAATGAAATTTTACACATTCTTTGCGATATTGTTGGCGAAAGGGTGTCCCAGGATTTAAATATACAGGGTGTCCCAAAAATGCTGCGGGTCCTTAAAGGGGGTGATTCGGGGGGTGATAACAAACAACTTTTTCCTTTGCGAAAATGTTCTCCGAGGTTTCGTTAACGAGATATTAACAAAAAGCACCGACCAATCAGAGCCCGAGATTGGCGGCCGAGTTCCCGCGGTAGCGTGGCCGCGCGCCGCGCTGCGACTTCGAACAAGCAACTCGGCATGCATCGAAGGAAATTGCACAGAATGGCAAATGAAAAAGACGTAACAAATAAAATCGAACATGTTGTCATGGTTTGTTCGTCATTTAAAGTGAATAATGAATAAAGGATAAATGGATGAAAATCGCATGCAACGTAAAAAGACGAATACGCAGTTTTTTTTTAGAAGATTCGAAAATAATAATTATTTGAAGTGGGAGGATAAGGAATACGTAAATTTTCTTGTGTTAATAACGTAGCCACGAAAAGGTAATGTAACAGGAAATTAACGAAAAATAATAGTAGTTCGTTATTGTGATAAAAATCCGTAATACAATAACGGCCAGCACTGTTGGTGATAACGAATAAGTCTGTTTAAAAAGCCCGAATAAATATTTTCGTACGGGAATTTGGAGAATTATCGCCGGAAATAAGCCATCGTTTGCGTTAAATTTAAAAATGAATGATCACCAATAAAGTAACTAAAACTCACCCTTGTTGGAAATTCACCTGCAGCTTGAAAATCTGTGTCACAGGGTCAGTGAACCGATCCTGGTCATCGATGGACGAGCTCAGTGCACAGCTGGTCCCAGGTATACGACACTACCGAAAGTTAAGGGTCGCAATGTCAGGTGTGTCCAGGTCAACGTACCGAATATTCACTTCACTGCACGGCTACTAACACTGATCACTTAATTTATTTTTCATGGAACGTGTTGTTCCTACGTTATAAAAATTGGTGGAAATGAATTTTTACTTGGCGCTCGGAGCCGTGGGTATTTCCGCGCAAATTCTCACGCTGCAGCACTTGCGTCCTCGTTGTTCGGGGGGTGCAACCAGAACATCGCGTAATACTCTTGAGCAGAGAACATTTCTGCGACGTGATTGCTTGCTGACTGACAAGATTTTTACGAAGCGACTTCTTCTACCCTCAAATAGTTTCTCTCGTTCCATTATGAGTTGACCCCCCACCAGACCAAGAGGCTTCAGGTAGAAAGAAGCCAGCACATTTTCGAAACACACGTGCTTCGCAGAAGTGCAACGAACGGACTATCGTGCACTTTTACAAAACTCCGCGTTCCGTCCTTTTACTGCTAATGTACCCATTGCTTCGAGGTAGGCAGCAGACACCACGTGCATCCCTCCCAAACGGCCACTGTCCTAAAGAGGTCCTCTTCACAGCAGTATCTCCTCCCCAAGGCTTCACTCGCACGGAATTCGTCGACGCAGAGCATTTCGCTAGGGTCGCGGTTTATGACCGTACTGTCCCACTAGTCGACGGTAGACAACGGTTTCCTACAGTTTTGGGTAATTTATGGCTTAGTTGGTTCCGCCTCGTAGCAGACGTGAACTCAGAGTATCGGAAAATGGAAACTGGAAACAGGATTTTTTTCTTTATAGCAACTCGAAGACTTTCTGTTTCTCTTCTCTTCCGTCCCTTTCGAACCGAAACACGTGGTGTCTGCTGCCTACCTCGAAGCAATGGGTACATTAGCAGTAAAAGGACGGAACGCGGACTTTTGTAAAAGTGCACGATAGTTCGTTCGTTGCACTTCTGCGAAGCACGTGTGTTTCGAAAATATGCTGGCTTCTTTTTACCTGAAGCCTCTTGGCCCGGTGGGGGTCAACTCATAATGGCACGAGAGAAACTATTTGAGGGTAGAAGAAGTCGCTTGGAAAAAATCTTGTCAATCAGCAAGCAATCACGTCGCAGAAATGTTCTCTGCTCAAGAGTATTACGCGATGTTCTGGTTGCACCCCCCCGAACAACGAGGACGCAAGTGCTGCAGCGTGAGAATTTGCGCGGAAATACCCACGGCTCCGAACGCCAAGTAAAAATTCATTTCCACCAATTTTTATAACGTAGGAACAACACGTTCCATGAAAAATAAATTAAGTGATCAGTGTTAGTAGCCGTGCAGTGAAGTGAATATTCGGTACATTAACCCGGACGCACTTGACGTTGCGACCTTTAACTTTGGATGGCGTCGTGTACCTGAGATCAGCTGTGCATTCGGCGCGTCTGTCGATGACCAGGATCGGTTCAGTGACCTAGTGACACAGATTTTCAAGCTGCAGGTGAATTTCCGAAAGGGTGAGTTTTAGGTACATTATTGGCGACTATTATTTTTTAAATTTAACGCAGGTTATGGCTAATTTCCGGTGATAATTCTCCAAATTTCCGTACGTAAATTTTTTTCGCAGTTTTTAAACGGAGTTATTCATTATCAACAACAGTGTTGGACGTTATTGAACTATGGATTTTTATCACAATAACGAACTACGATCACTTTTCGCTCGTTCCCTGTTGCATTACCTTTTCGTTTGTACGTTATTAAAAAAGGAAATTTACGTGTTATTTATCCTCTCACTCCAAGTAATTATTATTTTCGATTCTTCTAAAAAAAACCTTTGTATTTGTCTTTTTACGTTACGCATGATTTTCATCCATTTATCCTTTATTCATTTTTCACTTTAAATGACAAACAAACCATGACAAAATGTTCGATTTTATTTGTTACGTCTTTTTCATTTGCCATTCTCTGCAATTTCCTTCGATGCATGCCGAGTTGCTTGTTCGTAGTCGCAGCGCGGCGCGCGGCCACGCTACCGCGGGAACTCGGCCGCCAATCTCGGGCTCTGATTGGTCGGTGCTTTTTGTTAATATCTCGTTAACGAAACCTCGGAGAACATTTTCGCAAAGGAAAAAGTTGTTTCCAATCACCCCCTGAATCACCCCTTCCAAGGAACCGCAGCATTTTTGGGACACCCTGTAGACCCGCAAGTTGACAACGATGTAAGTGAAGATCTTAAAAATATTTTTGAAACCACTTATATTAACCACGCGATTGCTGATCAACATCCGAGGAAAATCGAAATGGTAATTGGTTTGAAACACAACCTACCCATTAGCTTCCGTCCGCGACGACTGTCTTACATTGATAAGAAAAGGTTCAGAGTCATTTTGGACAAACTGTTGAAGGATGGTATCATCCGGCCTAGTAATTCCCCGTACGCAATCCCCATTGTTCTTGTACTGAAGAAGAATGGAGAAGTGCGGTTATGCATAGATTACCGAAAGGTTAATGAGATTACAATTAGAGACAACTTCCCGACACTCCTGATCGATGACCAGTTGGATCGGTTGTGCGATAAGTGTTACTTTAATTGCCTCGACTTGACAAATGGATGTTATCACGTGAAAATGGCCGAATCGTCCATAAAGTTCACATCTTTTGTTACCCCTCTTGGACAGTTCGAGTATCTGCGTATGCCATTCGGGTTGACTAATGCGCCACGGGTTTTCCAGCGATTTGTAAATGATATTGTTGCAAGCACCGGGTATAGGCCTGTGCATGGCCTGCTAGTGCTCGCAGCTGAAGAGGAAAGAAGGTCGGCCCCCTTGAAGAGGACGATCGGGAGGCCGGCAAGAAGACTATCTAGTACCGAACGCCATAGCGTTCGGACGTGCGGGTTATACTGTATTGCTCTGTATACCGAAATATAGTTGAGTTGTGTGTATACCCGCGTGTCATTCTATTCCTTTGTGTCGGGGTGGACCCCTATGAAAACACCCCGATGCACAATATATTCGCCAAACTAATCCAGCAGGATAAATTTCTGTTATATCTGGACGACATCCTGGTAGCCACACAGGATATTCGCGAACATCTCGAAATAAATTGTCGTTTCCCTCGGACAAATGTTCGTTTTTGTATAGAGAAATTACTTACTTGGGCTATGTAGTCAGCCAAGAAGGCATCCGACCCAGTCGGGAAAACACCGACGCTGTTTTGAATTACCCAATTCCTCGTAATGCGAGAGATGTGCATCGTTTTGTCGGATTGGCAAGGCACTTCCGGAAATTCGTTAAAGACTTCTTCCGTATTGCGAAACCGTTGTATGACCTTATCAGGAAAAACGTTGAATTTCGGTTTGGGAGTGACGAACTAAGTGCTTTCGAGTCATTGAAACATTGTCTCGCGTCGCGGCCGATTTTGGCCTTGTATTCACCCAGGTTAGAGACTGAATTACATTGTGACGCGAGTTCGAGTAAACATTTTGAGTTGTGCGACAGTTTGGTCTATCGGAAATGGAGAGATAAATTGCTCTTTTATGTTTCCGAATGTTTAGAGTCCAACGTTATTCGGTCGTGTCATGACGATCTTGGCCACGTTGGTACTCGTAAGGCTGTCGACAACATAATGCAGATTTATTGGTTCCCGAAATTACATGAGAAGGTGAAAAAATATATCGCCAACTGTCTCAAGTGTGTTGAGTTTTCACCGGTTAGTGGTAGACGCGAAGGATATTTACACTGCTTACCGAAGGGGGATTTACCGTTCCACAAGCTTCACGTCGATCATCTGGGTCCACTCGAAAAGGCTGGCCGGGGATACAAACATACAGGGTGTCCCAAAAATGCTGCGGTTCCTTGAAGGGGGTGATTCAGGGGGTGATTGGAAACAACTTTTTCCTTTGCGAAAATGTTCTCCGAGGTTTCGTTAACGAGATATTAACAAAAAGCACCGACCAATCAGAGCCCGAGATTGGAGGCCGAGTTCCCGCGGTAGCGTGGCCGCGAGCCGCGCTGCGACTACGAACAAGCAACTCGGCATGCATCGAAGGAAATTGCAGAGAATGGCAAATGAAAAAGACGTAACAAATAAAATCGAAAATTTTGTCATGGTTTGTTTGTCATTTAAAGTGAAAAATGAATAAAGGATAAATGGATGAAAATCATGCGTAACGTAAAAAGACAAATACAAAGGTTTTTTTTAGAAGAATCGAAAATAATAATTACTTGGAGTGAGAGGATAAGGAACGCGTAAATTTCCTTTTTTAATAACGTACAAACGAAAAGGTAATGCAACAGGGAACGAGCGAAAAGTGATCGTAGTTCGTTATTGTGATAAAAATCCATAGTTCAATAACGTCCAACACTGTTGTTGATAATGAATAACTCCGTTTAAAAACTGCGAAAAAAATTTACGTACGGAAATTTGGAGAATTATCACCGGAAATTAGCCATAACCTGCGTTAAATTTAAAAAATAATAGTCGCCAATAATGTACCTAAAACTCACCCTTTCGGAAATTCACCTGCAGCTTGAAAATCTGTGTCACTAGGTCACTGAACCGATCCTGGTCATCGACAGACGCGCCGAATGCACAGCTGATCTCAGGTACACGACGCCATCCAAAGTTAAAGGTCGCAACGTCAAGTGCGTCCGGGTTAATGTACCGAATATTCACTTCACTGCACGGCTACTAACACTGATCACTTAATTTATTTTTCATGGAACGTGTTGTTCCTACGTTATAAAAATTGGTGGAAATGAATTTTTACTTGGCGTTCGGAGCCGTGGGTATTTCCGCGCAAATTCTCACGCTGCAGCACTTGCGTCCTCGTTGTTCGGGGGGTGCAACCAGAACATCGCGTAATACTCTTGAGCAGAGAACATTTCTGCGACGTGATTGCTTGCTGATTGACAAGATTTTTTCCAAGCGACTTCTTCTACCCTCAAATAGTTTCTCTCGTGCCATTATGAGTTGACCCCCACCGGGCCAAGAGGCTTCAGGTAAAAAGAAGCCAGCATATTTTCGAAACACACGTGCTTCGCAGAAGTGCAACGAACGGACTATCGTGCACTTTTACAAAAGTCCGCGTTCCGTCCTTTTACTGCCAATGTACTCATTGCTTCGAGGTAGGCAGCAGACACCACGTGTTTCGGTTCGAAAGGGACGGAAGAGAAGAGAAACAGAAAGTCTTCGAGTTGCTATAAAGAAAAAAATCCTGTTTCCAGTTTCCATTTTCCGATACTCTGAGTTCACGTCTGCTACGAGGTGGAACCAACTAAGCCATAAATTACCCAAAACTGTAGGAAATCGTTCTCTATCGCCGACTCGCGGGACAATACGGTCATAAACCGCGCCCCTAGCGAAATGCTCTGGCCCATCAGCCTGATTAATTTTTGGGAACTAACAATTAAAAAGTATTATTCAACATTAATACGGCTCGCGAAAAGACACGGGAAGAAAGAGAGCATGTAGTTCGCTGACTGCGCGTAGTCCCGCCTGCTTCGTCCTACTTTCAAATTAAAGACGGATCCCTTATCTTTCGAGTATAAACACGCGCTCGAATTTTAAAACAAAAGCATGCGTCGACGTATTCGGTGCGAGAGACGGTGTGCTTGAAGTCCGATTGGTCCCAAACTAACCAATCGGGCCTGCTTATCTTTCGTGTCTAAACACGCGCTCGAATTTCAAAACAAAAGAATGCGTCGACGTATTCCGTGCGAGAGAAGGTGGGCCTTGGGGAGGAGATATTGTTGTGTAGAGGGCCTCTTCGGGACAGTGGCCGTTTGGGAGGGATGCAGGGCATATTGGTTAGATTAGGGCCAATCGGACTTGAAGCCCACCGTCTCTCGCACCGAATACGTCGACGCGTGCTTTTGTTTTGAAATTCGAGCGCGTGTTTATACTCGAGAGATAAGGGATCCGTCTTTAATTTGAAGGTAGGACGAAGCAGGCGGGACTACGCGCAGTCAGCGAACTACATGCTCTCTTTCTTCCCGTGTCTTTTCGCGAGCCGTATTAATGTTGAATAATACTTTTTAATTGTTAGTTCCCAAAAATTAATCAGGCTGATAGGCCAAGCATTTCGCTAGGGGCGCGGTTTATGACCGTATTGTCCCGCGAGTCGGCGGTAGAGAACGATTTCCTACAGTTTTGGGTAATTTATGGCTTAACTGGTTCCGCCTCGTAGCAAACGTGAACTCAGGGCATCGGAAAACGGAAACAGGAATGGTATGCCTTTTCTCCGTTTTAACAATTCGAAGATTTTCTGTTTCTCGTCTCTTCGGACCCTTTCGAACCGAAACACGTGGTGTCTGCTGTCTATCTCTAAGCAATGGGTACATTGGCAGTAAAAGGACGGAGCGCGGGCCCTTGTGAAAGTGTAGGATGGTTCGTTCGTTGCACTTCTGCAAAACACGTGTGTTTCTAAAATGTGCTGGCTTCTTTTTATCTAAAGTCTCTTGTCCTGGTGGGAGTAAACTCATAATGGAACGAGAGAAACTACTTGGGGGTAGAGGAAGTTGCTTGGGAAAAAATCCTCTCAGTCAACTAGTAATCTCGTCCCAGAAATGTACTCAGCTGAAGATTATTACGCGATGTTCTGGGTGTACGCCCGGAACAACGGAGATGCAAGTGCTACTGTGCGAGCGTTGGCACTGGAATACCCGCGCATCCAAACCCCAAGCAAGGGTACGATTCGGCGTTTGGCGTCAAAATTATGCTCGACGGGGTTGATGATGACGCGAGGCAGTGATATGGGTAATCGGCCCGGTTCGGGGCCACCAATTTTTATAACGTAGGAACCACACGTTCCATGAAAAATAAATTAAGTGATCAGTGTTAGTAGCAGTGCAGTGAAGTGAATATTCGGTACATTAACCCGGACGCACTTGACGTTGCGACCCTTACCTTCGGGTGGTGTCTTGCGAATACCTGCGATCAGCTGAGCACTGGGCGCTACCCTACCATAAATCTTTTCGTCCACCGATGACCAGGATCGGTACAGTGACCCAGTGACATAGGTTTCCGAATAGGAAGGAAAGGAATGTCCGAATGGGTGAGTTTTATTTAATTTATTGGTGATTATTAGGTGTAGAAATATATTCTTTCCGATTTTGGGGTACAATAACTGTTTGATTTAAAAAATATGAAAGCGACTCAATCATCGAAATAATTTCCCCTATTATTAATTACCTTTTGTCATTTTTCTGGCAGCTTACGAATATCACCGCGGTAGCTTTGTACTGATTATGTAAATCCAGTTGGACAGAATTTATTCATACACCTAATATTATTTTTAAATTTAGTTGTGTTGGCCGTTATTAAACTACGGATCTTTACCTCAATAACGAATTACGATCACTTGTCGTACATTTTCTGTTACATTACCTTTTCGTTTATGCGTTATTTGAAAACGAAATTTACGAATTTCTTGTCATCTCGCTTCAAATAATTATTATTTAAGATTCTGCTTTAAGAAAAAAATGTGTGACGCAGTTTCCTTCGATTCATGCCACTTGCTTGTTCGTACGTTCGTAGTACAAGCGCAGCCGCCTACCGTGTAGCCAACGCTACCGCGGGAGCTCGGGCGGAAAGCGCGCGCTCTGATTGGTCGAGTTTTTTTGTTAATATCTCGTTAACGAAGCTTCGGACAATATTTTCGCTAAGGAAAAAGTTATTTCAAATCACCCCCTGAATCACCCCTTTCAAGGAACTCCGACATTTTTGGGACACCCTGTATGGAGTCCCAGGCATGCTAAATTTGTAAAGTCCATAGAAAGGGTACAACATAGATTCTTGAGGTTCGCCTCTCGCAACTTGGGCTATCCTATGGATAGAATGGACCATGATTATCGTCCGGCTCTTACGTCCTTTAAGTTAACCACTCTGGAGGATCGTAGGCGTATTTCCGATATGTTATTTCTTTATAAGATAATCAATGGCCTTATAAGTTGTCCGGATTTGCTGTCCTTGGTGATGCTTAATGCTCCTGTCAAAAGCCTGCGATCTAGGCCCCTGTTTGTTTCTAGGCCACCGAAATATCGTTATTATGCATGTGACTCGGTCAATAGGGCGATGACTATTGCGAATCAATATTTTTCCGGTATTGACCCCTTCGTGGGGACCCTTAACTCATTTAGATCAGGAACTGTTTAGATCTGTCAATTATTAGAACGACCGTACTTAGTTTAGCCTTTTAATTATGATTTTTTTACTCTTTAATTTAGTTAATATTGTTATGTAAGCTCAAACTCTGTGTATTACTTTGTGTTAACTTCGTATACCATGGGATTTTCCCGTTAAATAAATAAATAAATAAATGAATGAATGAATGAATGAATGAATGAATGAATGAATGAATGAATGAATGAATGAATGAATGAATGAATGAATGAATGAATGAATGAATGAATGAATGAATGAATGAATGAATGAATGAATGAATGAATGAATGAATGAATGAATGAATGAATGAATGAATGAATGAATGAATGAATGAATGAATGAATGAATGAATGAATGAATGAATGAATGAATGAATGAATGAATGAATGAATGAATGAATGAATGAATGAATGAATGAATGAATGAATGAATGAATGAATGAATGAATGAATGAATGAATGAATGAATGAATGAATGAATGAATGAATGAATGAATGAATGAATGAATGAATGAATGAATGAATGAATGAATGAATGAATGAATGAATGAATGAATGAATGAATGAATGAATGAATGAATGAATGAATGAATGAATGAATGAATGAATGAATGAATGAATGAATGAATGAATGAATGAATGAATGAATGAATGAATGAATGAATGAATGAATGAATGAATGAATGAATGAATGAATGAATGAATGAATGAATGAATGAATGAATGAATGAATGAATGAATGAATGAATGAATGAATGAATGAATGAATGAATGAATGAATGAATGAATGAATGAATGAATGAATGAATGAATGAATGAATGAATGAATGAATGAATGAATGAATGAATGAATGAATGAATGAATGAATGAATGAATGAATGAATAAATAAATAAATAAATAAGTACCACTTTGAACGTGTATCGAACGTCAATCGTACCACTTCGAATGTATATCGAACGTCTATCGTACCTCTTCGAACGTGTATCGAACGTCAATCGTACCACTTCGAACGTGTATTGGACGTGTAATGAACCACTTCTATTGTCTTAATCTAGCGTACATCACATGTAGGAGATTAGGTTGGGGAGGGTGAAGAAAAAACATTTTTAATATACATTAAAAAAATTGATTATATTTTATTTATGCCTCTGGTGTTTAGACCACCAGTTGAATATTTTAAATACATTTTGCATGGCACAGTGTTTTACGTGTCTGCCACATCGCAGAGTATTAATAGGAATAAGAAGATATTGCGACAACACATCATGAACTAATACCGGGACTAACATCATGGACCGCAATACCTTCTTATTGCTATTAATACTCTGCGATGTGGCAGACACGTAAAACACTGTGCCATGCAAAATGTATTTAAAATATTTAACTGGTGGTCTAAACACCAGAGGCATAAATAAAATATAATCAATTTTTTTAATGTATATTAAAAATGTTTTTTCTTCACCCTCCCCCAACCTAATCTCCTACAAGTGATGTACGCTAGATTAAGACAATAGAAGTGGTTCATTACACGTCCAATACACGTTCGAAGTGGTACGATTGACGTTCGATACACGTTCGAAGAGGTACGATAGACGTCCGATGTGGTACGATTGACGTTCGATACATGTTCGGAGTGGTACCATTCACGTTCGATGCATGTTCGAAGTAGTACGATAGACGTTCGATACACGTTCGAAGAGGTACGATAGACGTTCGATATACGTTCGAAGTGGTACGATTGACGTTTGATACACGTTGGATACACGTTCGATGTGGTACGATTGACGTTGGATACACGTTGAAAGTGGTACGGTAGACGTTCGATTCACGTTCAAAGCGGTACGATTGACGTTCGATGTGGTACGATTGACGTTCGATGTGGTACGATTGACGTTGGATAAACGTTCGAAGAGGTACGATACACGTTCGAAGTGGTACGGTAGACGTTCGATTCACGTTCGGTTCACGTTCGATGTGGTTTGATTGACGTTCGATACACGTTCGAAGTGGTACGATACACGTTCGAAGTGGTACGATAGACGTTCGATATGCGTTCGAAGAGGTACGATACACGTTCGATACACGTTGAAAGTGGTACCATTCACGTTCGATGCATGTTCGAAGTGGTATGATACACGTTCGATTCACGTTGAAAGTGGTGCGAAGATGTTCTGTACACGTTCAGATTGATATGGTCGAGCCGATTTTACACTGATACAATCATGGGAATGAAGTGGAAAGAGTATATGATTGTTAAATTGAAACACAAAAGTGGGCAATAAATAAAATTATTATTATTATACTTTTTCTTTTTTGTATTTTTATACTGAATTTTTATATTTTTTCTTTTTTATTTTTTATTTTTACACTCTATTTATATTCTATTTATATTCTATTTATATACTATTTTTATCTTTTTTCTTTTATTTTATTATGTTTGTTCATTTTCTCTTACATTATTATTATATTATTTTTTTGTTGTATATTTCTTATGCAATGGTATTTTCTTTTATTTCATTATTTTATTTTCTTCTCTTTTATACTTATATTTATATTGTTTTTTATATTGTATTGTATTGTATTTTCTTTAATATTTATTATTATATTCTTTTTTTATTATATTTATTATACAATGATATTTTCTTTTATTTCATTATATCATTTTCTTCTCTTTTATATTTATATTTTTTTATATTTAATTGTATTTTCTTTTCTTTTATTATATTATTTTATTTTATTTAATAGTTATATTGATTTTTATATTGTATTTTATTTTCTATTTTAATTGTATTTTCATATTTTTATATTCATTTATATTTATATTTTTTATATTGTATTGTGTTTTATTTTTATATTTTTTTTTATTGCATTTTTATATTTTTATTGGGACAGAAGTGTGAACCAAAATGGAGCATATAGTAAAGACATCCAAGACCAAGAAAGAGAGATGAAAATAAAAGAGATAACCAGGAGATAAGCCGAAATACTTATGGGGGAAAAGGAAAAAAGGAGAGGAGAATTAGAAAGGATATGAAGATTCATACAGGGTAGTGAAACAAGGGCATGTAAATATTGGCTATTGAAAGAAGGAAGGATACGTAGGCTTTGTAAGAAAGAGGCATAAACAGTGAAACACATGATTGAAGCATGTGAAGTAAGTGGAGAGAGTGGCAGCAATTGGAAAGAGGTAATTAGAGGAGAAGGGACAAACTTGGCTATTCTACAGGAGATAATAGGGAGATGGAAAAGATGGGAAGAGCAGGAAAGAGATAAAAGAATATTATGCAACGTAAAATAGATTAGGAAATACTTGTAAAATAGAAAAAATTGTTAAGACACATCAGGACACATTAGAAGGGTAGAACTTACACTGACACAATCACCGGAATGAAAAGGAAAGAGTATACGATCGTTAAATTGTGACATAAAAGTGGGCAATAAATTATATTATTATATTTTTCTTTTTATAATGTATTTTTATATTCAATTAATATTCTATTTTTATATTTTTTTCTTTTTATATTATACTTATTATTTAATTGTATTTTCTTTTTCTCATTATTTTATTTTATTTTATTATTATATTCATTTTATTATATTTCTTTAATTGTATTTTTATATTTTTTTCTTTTTATATTATACTTATTATTTAATTGTATTTTGTTTTTCTCGTTATTTTATTTTATTTTCTTTTATTTTATTATTATATTCTTTTTATTATATTTCTTTAATTGTAATTATTTATTTTATTATTTCATTTTAATTTATTTTATTTTATTATTTTATGTTATTTTCTTTTATTTCATTATTATATTCTTTTTTATTATATTTCTTATTAATTGTGTTTTATTTTATTTTATTTTATTATTATATTTTCTTTTCTTTTATGTTTGTATTGTTTTTTATATTGTACTGTATTGTATTTTTTCTTATTTAATTGTATTTTCTTTTATTTTATTATATGGCCCAATCGCTCCTAATATTGAATAATTACAATTTGCACCCCAACCAACAATTATCACATGGTAAACACGTATTCGTAAGAAATATACAATTCCAATCTTTATGGAATATATTAAAAAATTATAAATTAAGACCTTTCATACAAAAATTTATTAGATAAATATAGATAGAAACCGATCTCACGTCGATATGAACTCAAATCATGTATGATATTAAAAGTCGAACAGACTTAAAATTTAAACTCCTGCATTTAAATTATATCTTAATTCAACATTGAGGTCGCAATCATCTTCATAAATATAGGTAATCAAACAAAGGTCATAAACAGGACATGGAAGAAAGGGGACTTTCCGGAAGTATTGAAAGAAGGAATAATAAGTCCTGTGTTAAAAAAAAAAGGAGAAAGGGAAATGGTTAAGAACTATAGGGGTATAACTTTGATGGACATGGGTTACGAGATATACGCGGAAATTCTAAGGAGAAGATTAGAAGAACAAATGGAAAAATGGAATGTTAAATGATATGCAGATGGAATTTTAAATTTAAGATAATATTGAAATTTATATAAATCTAATAATGAATAACTTTCATTTAATAAAATTATAGAAAAAATTGTTAAAAATAAACTCACTTCATAAGAAACTGACTGTGAAATTGACACAATCGCTCCTAATATTGAATAATTAGAATTTGAAGCCCAACCAACAATTATCACAGGGTAAACACCTATTCTTAATAAACATAAAATTCCAATTTTTATTGAATATAGCAAAAACAAAAAAAAATTGATAAATTCATTCCTTTCATACAAAAATATATTAAATAAATATAGATACAAACCGTTCTGGCTCACGTCGATCTGAACGAGTGAAAAAAGGAACTGATAGGAAAGTTTTTTTAACAGGAAAGTATGTTAGACGAGAGTGCTCGTTAATCTCGACACTTTTCAGTGTCGCGTTTGGAGGCCTGGAGAAAAGAAATGAGCAAAGAACTTAAAGGAGGAGTCGTAATAGGTACAAGGAAAATTTGAACAATTTCATACGCGGATAATGTTGTGTTAATGGCAAATAATGCATAGGGTCTGACGAATATGATAAAGAGATTCGAGAGATACATAAAGAAGAAAGGCTTGGAGCTAAATGTGCAAAAGTCTAAGATAATGATATGCAAGAAAGCTGGAGGAAGAAGAAAAGAGGAAAGATTCTGTTGGAATGAAGAAAAATGGAGAGAGGAAGAGAAATGGAATATTTATGTTATACAGTGAGAGAGAGAGAGAGAGAGAGAGAGAGAGAGAGAGAGAGAGAGAGAGAGAGAGAACAACGAACTAGGAAAAGTATGGGGGGGGGGGTTAGAGAAAGATTATTCAGAGATGACTTTGAAAGAAGAATTAAACTGCTTGATGCGCTAGTTAGAATCACCGTGGCGTACGGGGCAGAAATATGGGGATGGAGAAGGTATGAGGAAATAGAAAAATTGCAGGCGAAATACATAGGGTGGTTAATGAAATTGGAGAGATCAACACCAACATACTGGTTGTTAAAAGAAACATGAAGAGATGACATAGCAATTAAAATTGGAGTAAGGACAATGAAGTTTGAACAGAGGCTAATAAATTCGGATAAAGCATCGATAAGATATGAATGTGGGGGAAGACTAATGAGAGGAAATGAAGTAACGAAAAGGGAAAGAATGATAATCAAATTCTTGGAAGGGAGAGGATGGTCAAATGAAAAATGGAAAACGAGAAATTAAATGGGGAAGAAGTGTGGACCAAAATAGGGCAGATAAGTAAAGACATCCAAGAACAAGAAAGAGAGATGAAAGTATAGGAGTCAAAATTCCTAAGAAAATTAAGAGAGGTGGCAAGGAAACCAGGAGATAGGTCGGAATACTTATGTGGGAAAAAGGAAAAAGGAGAATTAGAAACGATAGGAAGATTCATACAGGGTAGTGAAACAAGGGCATGCAAATATTGGTTAATGAAAGAAGAAAGGGTATGTAGGCATTGTAAGAAAGAGGAAGAAACAGTGAAACACGTGATTCAAGCATGTGAAGTAAGTGGAAAGAGTGGTAGGAATTGGACAGAGGTAATTAGAGGAGAAGGGAAAGACATGGCTATTCTGCAGGAGATAATAGGGAGATGGAAAAAGATGGGAAGAACAGGAAAGTGATAAAAGAACAGGAAAGTGATAAAAGAACAGGAAAGTGACAAAAGAAGATTATGTAATATATAATAGATTAGGAAACACTTGTAAAATAGAAAAAATTGTTAAGACACAGCAGAATACATTAGAAGGACAGGACTTACACTGACGCAATCACGGGAATGAAATGGAAAGAGTATATTGTAGAATTGTAAGATCGTTAAATTGTAACACGAAAGTGGGCAATAAATTAGATTATTATATTTTTTCTTTTATATTGTATTGTTATATTTTTATATTTATATTTTTTATTTTATATTTGTGTATTCTATTTATACTCTATTTTTATATTTTTTCTTTTTATATTGTATTTTTATATTTTTACATTTTTCTTTTTATTTGATATTTTTATTTCATATTTTTATATTCTATTTGTATAGAGAGAACTCAAAAATGTTGAGAATAGTGCGGTTTAATTAGAGATAAGAATTGAGGCGATACAATAGATACGTAACACTTTCGGTGAATGTTTTCGAGATATTACTGTTCTGTGTAACTGAGCACTCGGTCGGTCACGAGAGCGTGAGTGTGTATGAATGTATATGAGATGTTGTGTGGAAGAGTATGTATGTACGTATGATGTCGCGAAAAGTAAATAGGAAGTCCATCAGCTGTTCGAGAATGTTCAAATTGTCTTGCGATTGATGTGAAGAAGAGAAGAAGAGAAGAAGAGAAAGAAAGAGAAAAAAAGAGATTGATAGAGTGAGAAGAGAGAGAGAGAGAGAGAGAGAGAGAGAGAGAGAGAGAGAGAGAGAGAGAGAGAGAGATGGTTCTGCGGAGACACTATTTGTATGCGATTTTTATATTTTTTCTTTTTATATTTCTATTTTTTAATTAATGGAACAATATATAATCATTTTACATATATTACAATCTATTTACTTGCCTGTCTCCCTCCTTCTCACCTCACCAATTTCTATCGATTCTGCATAATTCTTTCTATGATTCTCGCCTCCAATTGTAAAGACGACACTACATAATAAGTCGCTGTATTTCAAACTGGACACAGTAACATTTTTATTTAATCTTGAGCTGTGTATAACCTATGGGTATCCGCGGTTGTATGAAACTGCATATGAAGTGTAGATGAAATTCTTAAAATTTTGTTAACGTGCTACAACAGAGCGATGTTGTCTGCGAAACATTAGATGCGCGTCGTGCTGCTAAAATCATATGTGATAGCGAACATTACTGTGAGGATTATCATGTAGATTGCGAACTGTTAGCATGTTCCAATGATATTCTAGCTGATGCTCGTAGGAAAAAATGTTAAATTATATTCTTTTAATTTTAAATAAAATTTTTTAAACACATTATTTCTCCATTTTATTTATCCATCTTTCTCCTCGCCTGTAGGAAAACTACCGAAATGCTTTGGCCGATCAGCCTGATTAATTTTTGGGAACTAGCAATTAAAAAGTATTATTCAACATCAATACGGCTCGCGAAGAGACACAGGAAGAAAGAGAGCATGTAGTTCGCTGACTGCGCGTGGTCCCGTGGACCTTACAAGAATTATAAATTGGTCGGATCAGCATGGACTCAGGATTAATCCCGCTAAATCTACTCTTCTTGTTCTTGGCTCTCCCTCCTCTTTGAAAAAACTCCCTCCAATATCTGTCACACTAGGATCCCTACAGTTATACCCTTCTGACTCCATTCGCAACTTGGGACTCACCTTTGATCCTCTGCTTTCATATTCTAACCATGTTTCCTCGCTGTGTCGTCAAGCCTATTTCGCGTTTACGTCTACTTTACCCCGCACGTCACATTCTTTCATCTGCACAAAAACTGTTATTATCTCAATCTTTGATTATTTCGTTGTTTGATTACTGTGATATCGTCTATCGTCCATGTTTATCCTATAATCTTTCTTACCTTATCCAGCGAGTACAAAACTCCTGTTTGCGTTTTTCTTTTTGTGTCCCGAAGTATGATCATATCTCTCATCTATATGTTAAAACGTCTTGGTTATGTATGCCCCAGCGTTGGATTTTCCATTTATGTTGTATCGTTCACAAAATACTCTCATCTCATGTCCCGCCTTATCTCTATAATATTCTTCGCAATAATCTTTCTTACCATGGGCCTAATTCCCTTCCTACTCGACACCAAAGTCTCCTTTCCATACCGGCACACTCGTCATCCAAATTTGAATCATCATTTGCCTATATTTCGGCTCATTATTATAATTCCCTTCCACCTGATATTCGAGGGCTTAAATCGTTTCCTGATTTTAAATGTAAAGCTCGACGATATATATGGCTACATTACGTGTCAGAATAATGTTAGTTTCTGTCTCTCAATTCTAAAATTTTTCTGTTTCTGCTTTTCTTCCCTAGTTATAGTTTAGTTTTATGTTAGTTATTTAGTTACGGTTAGGCTTCTAACAGTATTGTACTGCAGCCTCGCCATTTACTTCGCTTGTCTTTATGTATTATTTATTTTTCTGTATGTTTCAAGTAATAAAGACGAATAATAATAATAAGCACAAAACCGCCTTTTCGACACCCTATGGACACTATGAATTCAATCGAATGCCTTTCGGGCTCAAAAACGCCCCTGCCACATTTCAAAGATTAATGGACCAAGTTCTTACCGGATTACAAGGAATAGAATTATTCGTGTACCTCGACGACATTGTAATCTACGCTAGTTCACTTCAAGAACACGCTACTAAATTCATAAGATTAATGAATCGACTAAGAGAAGCCAACCTATCTCTGCAACCAGACAAATGCGAATTTCTAAAAAGGGAAGTATGTTATCTAGGACATATCATTAGTGAAGAAGGAGTTAGACCAGATCCAATGAAACTAGAAGCCGTTAAACAGTTCCCACCACCCAAAACTCCGAAAAATATAAGACAATTTTCAGGATTAACCGGATACTACAGGAGATTTATAAAAAACTTTTCTAAAATAGCAAAACCATTGTCCGGCCTAACAAGAAAGGATCACAGATTCGAATGGACAACCAAACAACAAATTGCATTCGAGACATTACGGGACGCCTTATGTGAAGAACCTATATTACAATATCCAGACTTCAATAAACCATTTATCATTACCACAGACGCCTCTGGTTATGCAGTAGGCGCAGTTCTAAGTCAAGGAGAAATCGGGAAAGATCTTCCAATAGCTTACGCCTCGAGAATATTAAACGAAGCTGAAACACGGTATGCACCAACAGAACGCGAATTACTCGCTCTAATATACGCCGTACAACATTTCCGTTCATACGTATACGGGAAACGTTTTTCTTTAGTGATGGACCATAAACCACTAGAATGGTTACATACATTAGATAATCCTACCTCCAGACTCATGCGCTGGAAAATAAAATTAGCAGAATACGATTACAAGATCATATATAAGCCTGGGAGATATAACACTAACGCAGATGCCCTCTCGAGAAACCCAGTAAATGCATTCCCATTACGAGTGGAAGGGAAAAGATCGCGCTCCCAAACCGCCACGAGCCCGGGATCACCAAATCCCAACCCAACAAAACAACCAAAGGGAGATGGATCATCCTCCTCATCATCATCATCAGAATTCAATCCAACTCATATAACATTAAGAAGGAAATTAAAAAGGAAACATAAAACCACGACTACCACATCATCAAGCAGACCTGCAGAGAAAAAGAGAGGAATCACGCAAAAAGGGGATTCAGAAGAAATGAAGGTATCCGCCGATAGTTTTGAAGCAAACGAAAATATTCAGGTATCAGTAGAGGTTGACCCTTGCCCTGGACAAATCGGTCTTCCACCGTCAAACCAACCACCCTTAACCGTCCTCGGAGCCCACAACGAATGGAGATAGAAATAATGGAAAAGGATTTGGATCAAATCATGGAAATAAGCGAAAACGTAGAAGTCCCAAGAAGTCATGCTAATAGAGAACCTCCGAAAATAGATTCCAGTAATAGCAGGAGCAGCAAGATGGATAGCCCGCCAATAAGAGGAAAGAAGTACTGCACACGAGATTCTAGTGACACATTGACCGGACCAATATCACCAGTAACAATAAGAAAAGACTGAAACAATAATTTTAAAACTTTCACTGGACCACCCCGACAGCAAGTATCATCGCGACGACAGGGACTACCACGACAGCAAATACCGCCACGACAACGAGCATTACCAAGAGTAGTTAACCAAGAATCGATCCAAAGCAGGGTCAAAGAAATTGCAGACCATTTATGGATGAGAAGGGAAACTGCAGGCATATTTATCACCACACATGGGAAACCAGTAGGTGAGGAAAGCAAGGAGTTCATAACTAAGGAATAAATTAAAATTACCTTACCCCTGCCACTCCAGGCAGGAAGTATAATAGAAATTCCCAAAGCAGAACGGACCATCTTAGGGATGGTAATGCCAGATCCTCCAAACGAAGAAGCCTATTATACCGTAATCAGGAACCTATATAATAAATTAACAGAAGAAAACATTAACAAAATCTCATTACCCAAAGTAGAAATTAATATATCATGGGAAAAATTAAAACAAATGATCACACTAAGGTTCTTACAAACAAACGTCAGTATCACAATCTGCAATGGCACTGTACAGCTGCCATCACAACGTCTAATTTCGGTACGTATTCCGTTTTTAGGCGTGGAAAAAATCTGAGCCTAGAATTCCGTCCTGTGCCGTAGGTAGAGTTTTGACTACATGTATATCAGCTATTTTATCTAACAGTCTTGCTTTAATGTATCCTATTGGTGCTAGTGTACCGTCTGTAATTCCCGTTAATTCGTAGGTGACGTCGGTAAAAATCTGTGTGCCTGGCGAAACGGCTTCATCTTTTATCACGCTCAAATCTGCTCCTGTGTCGATCATCATAATTACCCTATCTGGCTTCAAATCTGGACTGGATAAGGGTAAACTGGGGGCTCTCCATGTTTCTGATAGTCTTAATTTTAACACGGCTTGACTGCGTACAGGATTTTGAGGGGGGGTTGGCGTTGGCTGTTCGGAATTTAGAGTTTCTGCGAGCCTTCGTTTGTCATTATACATTTTCTTTCGACATTCCTGAATAGTGTGTCCCTTGTTTTTGCAATATCTACATTCTATTGATTGGGTTTGCCGCGGCAGTTTTTGAGACCCGGTATTATACGACGACGGCCTTGACCCTGAATTACTTGTTGTTGACTGGGGCACGGTGTTTATGTTCCGGCATTCCTGAACTGTGTGACCTACTTTCCGGCAATGATTGCAATACTTCGATCGCCAGCTGATTTGAGCTATTTGTCCTGCTGGGAATTTACTGCTACACTCTGTGGCTGAGTGCCCGTACCCGAAACAATTTGCGCACTGCGCGGAATGCGATAGTCCTTCTGCGAATTTATTTCTCATTATATTTTCCTGACACTCTGCCTCGGCCTTGATAGCGGCGCTAATGGCGGTATCGAGGTCAGTGAATTCTACGGTTCGCATCCGTGCGTAAATTTCTGGTTTTAACCCCGTTAAGAATGCTTTAATTGAATTTGTTTCCGCGGATTGATTGTACTGCGCGACGTGTAAGGGAACCTCTATTTCATTACAGTATCTCAATTGTAGGAGGATCCCGGAGACTCGACTGCTTAATCTACAGTGGCTTCAATGGGTAACTAAGCGATTTTTGACATTTCTCCATATAACTGGATTGAAGAATGTAATGGGGCGAAACGTGAGCTGAGGACTTTAATTACTTCTTCTATAGTATTATAATCGCCATTTAGTATTACTCGAGAGGCTTGCCCGGATAGTTTACATTTGATTAACTGTACTAAACCGTATTCGGCGTTCGGCGCGATCATATTTTTCGCGTTTCTACAGCATTTTGAAAATTGGTGTATAGTAATGTTACGTCCGTCGAAGGCCGGAACCGTGT
The DNA here is from genome assembly GCA_963932335.1 of Andrena marginata. NCBI lineage: Eukaryota > Metazoa > Arthropoda > Insecta > Hymenoptera > Andrenidae > Andrena > Andrena marginata. The sequence goes on from OZ010662.1 coordinate 22,881,077, forward strand.
CCGCGGCATCGCGAATTCTAGTATGCGGTTGGCGCGCATTTTCCTGGCTTAATTGTAGGCGTTGTAGCCATGATTTAGCTTGTTTTAACGCGCCTGACTTAGTAAGAAAGAAGGAGTCTTGTTCTTCGCTAGGAGAGTGTATCTCCTTTGCCACACTTTCGCGGTTTCTAAGCAAACTTTATCCCACCGCTGTCACCAAATTTTACTACCTGTAACGTTCTTGAACGAGACGTCGTTAATTACGGGAGATTCCACAAGTAGAGCGGTTTACCCGTAGAATTGTGGGTTTGGTTCGGGTGGCGTGCGATAAAGAAATGAATTTCATGAAACGAGAGTCCTACTTTGGATATAAATAACTATAATGGTTTATGCAAATAAAGGTTTTGACGCTAGGTCGATATTGAACATAAGTTACGACGCGTGGTCGTTAAGTAATTACGCACGGCGTATTGGTCGGTATTAAATAATATAATTTCTCTTTTCGGCCCTTAATCGGTAATGATAGAATTTGACGCTAGGTCGGTAATAAAGATTATTTGATTAATATAGAACATAAAGGTGCGATAGTAAATCGTTAATTAAATGTAGAGTCCTGACACGAAGTCGGTACGAGAAATGACGCTAGGTCGATTTAGAATGTTTTTAGTTGAGAACTTCGAGAGGATTCCTTCTCTCTGATTGTAGTAGCTTCCAGTTGCCTATCAGCTTGCCCACGCTTTCTAGGATGGAAGCCGAGGGGCTAGTTAAAGCGACCTCAGATGGTAGCCAGGTAGCCGGTTAGGGCTTTCCCAGATGGTAGTTGAATTTTGGTAGATGCCTTCCCTCAGATTGTAGCGACTTCTGGTGCCTATAAGCTGGCCCACGCTTTGGAGTACGTGATGGAAATACTGGTAGGTATGGCCTTGGTTCAAGATTGAGGGGCTGTAGTAAGCGACCTCGTATGGAAGTGCAGGGGCTGTAGAAAGCGGCCTCGTATAGGATGTGGAAGTTCAGAGTTTAAGATAAACTTCTTCTAGATCTGCTGGACTGAGGGGCTGATGGAAGCGGCCTCGTTTAGGTTCGGTTGCAGAACCAAGTCTCCTTCCTGCTGCTGGCGGGCCTCTATTTATACCGATTTGTGGTACTTGGCCCGCACCAATCACTCGCTGCGCGATCTCGTGCACCAATTAATATTCACATCCGTTTCGCGCCACTCGCGCACTACGCTCGGATAATTCGGCGTCCCGTTGTTTGTTCGATGTGCGCACGCGCGCTTGATTCGCTCGCGGCACTGAGTTTACTGTTTGAATTAAAGGTTATGCGCATGCGTTGCGCGTCACTTGGTCTTTCACGCGCTGTTTGAACACGCTCTCGCACGCGTTGTATACAATCTTACGTATAATATAAAGTAAATTAACAATATATATGAAAATAAAAGGAAAAATTTATGGCGGTGGTAGCGGAACGTTACAAGTGTATGGTTAATTATTTATAATTTCGCACGACTATTTGTAAAGTTTCCGTTATTAATGCATAAGATTAACTAGTCATGCCGTGTTTGAAGAAACAAGCTTATCTTGAATGAGACATCCTCGTATCCCTATCTTTCTGTCTCATTATAAATGCCAAGTTTTCGCAGCTCAACTTCATACTCGTTGTCACTGGCATTCTTTTAACTACAAGCAGTACAAGTTATCGATAAAATGGTGCACATAAATCCGGCGAATGTAATTAATTTACTGATAACTGCCCTTCATATATCTAGAATACCGCCGTCTCGTATTAATCATAGGGAAGTCAAATTATCAGAAATTATACATACCATAATACTTGATAGTATAAATGACGTTTCATTCACAACCGACTATGTTACAACCCTAGAATTTGAAGATCTAGCGCGGCCCCAAGAATGTGAGTTTGTTCAAGACGATAATATCCAGGAAGACAAAGAATTTATTATCAATGAATTTGATGATGTGTGTGTCCCATGTGAAAGTGGTAACGTAGATTTAAATTATAAAATTCGAGCTGTTGAGTTTTGGAGAAGCGGCTCAAAAGATAGAAAACCTCTCGGCAGTGTGCAACATCAATTCAGGAAAGTTAAATCAGTTCAACAATTGTATCGCTGGGAAGCAGCGTTGGCGATTGGTGGTACACGCAGAGAACAGCTGTTATCTATCGTGCAATATGTATTGGACAAATTTCTAACTGCTATCGATCAGGGCTCATTGATACATGACATTGGTATAAGAAGATGGGCGCTAGAAGCAAAAGAGGAGGTCAATCTTCCCACATTCAAAGCTGGCCATACCTGGATCATGAATTTCAAAAAAGTGCACAACATCGTTTCGAGAAAAGTTACAAAATTCGTCAGCCGTTCCGCACAGCAAGACAAGCAACATTTACATTTAACTTCTTCCGCATTCGTAAATCAGGGAAAACCATACATTGCTACATACAATCCAAGTAATGTATACAACGCAGATGAAAGTGGATTTAATTTAGAAATCCATTCCGGTCGTACGTTGACACACCGTGGTGGAAAGACTATAGAAGCATCCGTGCAATCAGTATCCTCAGTCACACATAGTTATACGATTCTCCCTACGATTTCTGCGAGCGGTCAGTTACTGTCACCCCTGTTTATGGTGTTAAAAGAAACTACCGGAGAATTTGGTCCCAGGGTGGAAAAAACTTCATTCAGACCGGCTAATGTGTTCTTGACTGCTTCGAAATCTGGGAAGTTGACATCGTACCATTTTAACATTGGGTTAACAGAAGTCTTTTTTTACCAAAGACTGGATCTCAAAGTGTCCTGTTGCTTGATTCATCGAGCGGCCACTGTCCTTCCACTTTTCAGCAAAATATTCCGGCCAACAAACAAGTTATTGCGTTAACCATACCGAAAGGAACAACAGGTCTGATACAACCGCTGAACGTTTTTGGTTTTCGGATATGGAAAAATTTTATAAGAACTTTTTCAGACCGCGTCTTACTATACAATCTTGACGTAAATTTACATTTGCGAAATAATATCATGAAATTGTAATCGCTCACACATATTCAATTGTCTTCTCCGAGATTTCAGGAATTATTTAAATACGCTTGGTATAAAAGTGGATACCTTGAACAAAGACCATCGCGGTTTGAAAATCCAGTACACTTTTCTTTCAATTTTCATGAAGCATATAGCTTGCCACGCTGTCATCTGTGTGTAAATAAACCTGCTATTATAAGATGTGCTTGGTGTAAAAAATATCTATGCATAGAACATTTTTTTGATCAACATCATGCCTGTGAAAACTATGTGGAATGAAATGCATATATGTATACACGTATTTTTAACCGTAGGGTTAAGAAATAACTTGTTAAGAATAGTCATTAAATGAATATTTATATACATGTCTGATACAGTACAGTGCAACGTATGTGATTGCAGCATAGTATGCACAAACATGAAACATCAGATATTATAGACAAAACATAATCGAATAATTTTGATATTGTAGGCGATGGGCGCTTGGAGAAGGAGACGGCCTATGGTGCGAGTGTGGCCCATAAGGTGGCGTCGTTTAAGTAAGGAGTTCGGGGATGAGGAATCCGGGGAGTCGGCGGTAGCCGAGGTGGCTAAGGCGGCTGGCCAGCGCGCTGCGGTTCGAGAGATCGCGGGTTCGAGTCCCGTTGAGGCGACTTCTTCCCTTTTCCCTTTTTCCGGCTCCTACAATATAAAACTTTATATTTTGATATTTTTATGTTATCATATTTGTCACCGTCATGTGTTAAGGCCTGCAGCAAATAGAACGAGTCTTATTATGCAACTTACTATGTGTTGTGAGCGCGCAACCGTGCGAACCGTGTACTTGCCATCGTGTAACTCCATAAGCCGATAGTGCATTATACAATTCATATACACGGTTGAATTAACAAAAAAACACCCTATATTTTTAGTTATTATATAAATGGAAGAATTGTTAAAAATAACGGGAGGTAAAAATTTTTTTTTAAGAAAAAATTTTTTTTTAGAAATTTTGTTACCGTTAATTTGTAGCGCTTATTGCAACATTAAACTTTTGTTTGAAACCTTTTTTTCTGTCTGTTGTACTTTGAAGGTTATACGTGAAAAAGTGGAAGTGGTAATTTGACTTTGAAGTTAGTTTTCACCCCCTTAAATGGCGATAGGGCACAAATGAAACACACCGTTGTTCTCGTTTTGAGTCACTCTAAAAACCCACAAAGTTGCGTTCCAATCGGTGAGTCCGGGTTCGCGGTGTTCCCTTGTTAGTTTGGGAAAATGAGGCGACAATAACTGTATTGGAACAGACATCGCTTTACAAAGATTTAAATCAATATAACAGCCATGCCTATGGCCTAATTCAGGCATGGAACTAAAGTGAACGCAGCGGCCGTTTTTCGGAGGCAACGCCTCCTTTCTCCCGCCGCGCGTCTTCGTCCCCGCGGCGGGCCCAGGAGCTTCGAGCGTCTCAGACCCGTACCATATGAACCGCGCGTGGCGCATTGGGGCGACACCCGTATCAATAGATTTCGGCATCACTCATGGGGTACTATTATCGATGCGTTTTTTTGTCAGTGGTATCCCCTGTAGGCCTATTCCACTGTGTCACGCGATAAAAATGGATAGGAAAAACGCGTTTTACTATCAAAATTTTAAATACGTTTGGGAAAACTTCATTTTCGCGCACGTTTAGACGTGCTGGGCATATCTAAAATATCAACGGGGAGGCTGGTCGACGATGTACGTATTAAATTTGAAAGCGAGGAATCGCTTAGCCGTGTGCGCTGTTCTGTCTTAATGGCACGCATTTTTGAGAACGAACATTCGCACAAATATGTTGACCCGAACATATTTGTGTTTTCTGTAAATATTTCTGTTTTCCAACATTGTATGTAACGTACTTTCGGTCAGACGTTTCCATTCGTTCAGATCGAACAGACGCAACTAATCAACTCTATCAAGGGCGGAAATAAATTTATATCTCACAGGAAATTCATAGAATTTCTTGAAACGCATAACGCTGCTTACACTGATGTCGCTTTGCATTGCGAAGTACGCTGGCTCAGTGCAACGAAATGTCTAAGTCAATTCTTTGCTATAAGAAATGAGATCTTTCATTTCTTGCAAGAATATCAAGAAAAAAGGGAGCAGAATATTTCCCCTTATTAACAGATGCAAGTTTCCTTTGTGAACTCTCACTTATAGTAGATCTGACTAATCATTTAAATACATTAATTTTAAAACTGCTGAAATCTGGTCAAACTATTTCGCAGTTGTGCAGCCACGTCGATTCTTTTAGCAGGAGACTGATAGTGTTTCAAAATCATCTCCTGTTGGAAGAAAAAAAATTTTTTCTTTTTTCCCTCGTGTAGTGTAATTTTCGAGGAATTCGGCAATGAGTGTGATTTTGATAATCATTTACACGTTCTTCAATCGGTGATAGATCAGTTCGATAAGCGTTTCACTGACTTCGATTCGCTCAGAAATGATCTAATTCTCTTTGAGAATCCCCTCACCGTAAAAATTGAAGTACAGGCCCTCGAGTATCAAGAAGAACTGTGCGATCTACAGCACGACATTTCTTTGAAAACGAGGGAAGAAAAAGGAGCCGAATTCTTTAAAACGCTGGAAGAATCGGCATACCCTAAACATAGAAATTTTGCGCTCCGAATTTTTTCCATGCTCGGGTCAACATATTTGTGCGAATGTTCGTTCTCAAAAATGCGTGCCATTAAGACAGAACAGCGCACACGGCTAAGCGATTCCTCGCTTTCAACTTCAATACGTACAACGTCGACCAGCCTCCCCGTTGACATTTTAGACATGCCCAGTACGTCTAAACGTGCGCGAAAATGAAGTTTTCCCAAACGTATTTAAAATTTTGATAGTAAAACGCGTTTTTCCTATCCATTTTTATCGCGTGACACAGTGGAATAGGCCTACAGGGGATACCACTGACAAAAAAAAAAATGCATCGAAAATAGTACCCCATGGGTGATGCGGAAATCTATTGATACGGGTGTCGCCCCAATGCGCCACGCGCGGTTCATATGGTACGGGTCTGAGGCGCTCGAAGCTCCTTGGCCCGCCGCGGGGACGAAGACGCGCGGCGGGAGAAAGGCGGCGTTGCCTCCGAAAAACGGCCGCTGCGTTCACTTTAGTTCCATGCCTGCCATAGCCTATACGTTTTTGATTTCTCATTATATGTATAAGAATATGTGTTACGAAGTGTATAGGGTAAATGACCCAATTACTGACACATTAAGCATTGACGCTGACATTATCTTATAGTTTTGTACTTATAGACTAAAAGTATATGTTGTTCGTGTTATTTATTATTGTTTAATATGTTTACTTGATGGAAAAAATTTGGTGGATCTTAAAACTTCGATTTTTATGTATAAATTCATGAATTTCAAAAATATGTTACGGGATCTATTACTGACACCCTTCAAATGTATTTGACTGAATTACTGACACCCCAATTACTGCCAGCTAACCTAATACTGCTTATCTGTCATTTTAAGGTTAGGTCGTGTCATGTACATGAGCAACTACTGCTATGACAGTAATACCAAAATGCTAGAAACGCTTGTACCAATCACTGTCACCCAATTAATAAGTAAAAAGACTTAATGAATCGTTGAATTCGAATCTTTATTACTTTCTATGATGCTTATATTATTTAAAATATTATATTTTGTTATGTTAATAGCTTAAATATTACAATTACAGCATTTTCTTTGGCGCCTTGTTTTCTCTTTCGCTAGTAAAAAAGTCATCGTTTCCATTCTCCTAATATCCGCTTAAAATTTGTTATCGTTTTATTCAAATTAACGAAGAAAAAATGAAGTACTATTTTTTGTATCGTATAAATAACAGTTTGAATTGTATGCTAAATTTTTTTTATGCATCATTTTATAAGATTTATTCGTTATTTTACGTAAAATAGCTTAGGGTGACAGTAATTGGGTAGGTGGCAGTAATTGGGTCCTTACCCTACATGGTAAAATATAAAAAATACAAGTGAAAAGCGACAAATATGAATTTATTTTAGCAGTGAAGAATTAGTTCGAAAATGGAACATTCTATGCTTTTGTAACTGATTTACTGAATGACGATTTTTTTAATTATTCTCATCTATCATAGATACCATTTAATATATGATTAACAAATTTGGATAAAAATATAAATTTGTACATTGTATAAAAGTACTTAAAAACTAGAAATACTTATTTTCTTGTACTACAATTTCGATGATACTTTTTCACTTCAAATAAAATCGTGGGGCACCATGTGCAACCAGAAGTTGAAGTATTGGTTGGCAATTAGAACATCATCAATTACAGTTTATCACTTTTATGTCACAGTACAATTTGTATCCTGTGATTAAAACATTTTGTTTCATTAATGCGAATGAAAACTTTCTCACAACCAATTCATTTCGACGTTTGCTTCTGTATTAAATAAAGTGATTCATATCCTGTTGTGAAGTATCATGCACCACGATTTTATTTAAAGTGACAAAACACCATCGAAATTGTAGTACAAGAAATGAATTATTTATTAGTGTTTAGTGCATTTTAATTTAATTTTTTGCGCATTTTTAATAAAATCGTTTAACTTAATTTTTTTTATGTATTTTTTTATTTTCTAGTTTTTAGTGTTTGTGGATTTACATTTCGTAGTTCAGACTTCTTTACAAATATATTTTATTGCTGTTGTTACGTGATGTAGCAGGGATTTTCTTAGAAGGATGCGGATGGGTTCGCTGCCCGTGGAGAGCTGATCCGCTCTGCACACGTTCGCCCCTGGTATCAGCCGCCAGCTGATACCGCCAGATGAATTAAGTAAATAAACTGAGACTAGTTTCTATTGTAACTTGGTTTTAGTTTTATACTTTAAGGTAGGACAATTAAAAAATGCGGCTGAGTACTTTAAACGTTGATCAACGAGTGATTGTACAAAGATGCCGTCGTTCAGGATTAAAAAATGTAACATATTCTGGTTAATAAAGTTATCTAATTATAAAGATAGTTTCTTAATTGATTGTCTACCGAATCGTTTGGTTGGTTCTTCGTTCATTAAGAACGAGCGTTTTTACATGATATCCGTGATTTAATAGCAAAGTAACCGAAACCAATATTTAATCAATACTATTTAACGAGCGTCTCTAAGGAGTATTCCTTGGAATGTTTTGTTCATAGTTTCAGTTGCTTCGTTTAACAATTTAAATTTGGCGCGTCTAAACTTGATCATGCAGAGCCATCTAACATTAAACTATATTCATGTGTTACCACATGAGATCGTAACTGTTGTGAATCCCGTCTAGCGGCGTGTAGTATAAGCTTCAGAAACGCGATGTTTGAATCGGACCGCACGACTGTAATAGGAAGGGGAGACAAAGTGAAGTTCGCACAGGTCCGAGGTGTTTGAAAATAGTTAGAGATTCTTTTAATGAGGGGACTTCAAGATTATAAACTAATCGATACCCTCTTGGAAACGGTAGTTTGAATAAATGAACTTCTCGTTTCTCCCTTCTCCTAGGTGTGTAATTCCAGCGCAATGTTGTTAAACGCTTCATTTTGTAAAAATTGATAACCGAAAGGAATCGGATCAACGAATAGGAATTTAGCTAGCTAATTAGTAAATTCGCGATTGGCTTTTGGTAACTAAGCCATTTTGTAATTAACAAGAGGTAAAGCGAAGGACCTTTTGGAAGCGTCACTCGAGCAGGGGGTCCAAGCCGCCTTTGATTGGCTGGAGTTCCCGTTTAGTTAGCACCAAATAGGTAGGAGGCGCTAGGTACATCACACACGCATACCTAGGTGTATCAGTGAGCACGACACACAACCTTGCGACGTTGGTGAAATGTTACCATGACGACCGGGATGTCTGACCATGGATCGTCGCGTCAGTGACGCGTATGCAACAGATAGAAGGATATACAAAGAAATTGAATATATTTTCTTTTCCTAAGAAAAGAAGAAATATTCAATTTCAATGTTTATCCTTCTATCTGCTGCATACGTGTCGCTGGCCCGACGATCCGTGGACAGGTTTTAAAGTAAGCGGTGCATTACACGTATACACATACACATACGTCCCGATTCACACTGATTCACACATTCACAGTTTAGTACGCACCTTATTTGTAGGAGGCGCTACAAACTCTGCTTTAACTTTCGTAAGAGGGAGGCTTGGCCCCCCTGCACTCGAGCCTCTAAAGCAGTAGCGAGCAGTCGTATTCTAAAAAACCTCCGGAAATTGAGATAGCCATAGCTATTTTGTTAATTAAAGTTTCTAGTTTTGAGTTCTAATTGTTCTTTTATTGCGTTATCCTTTTATTTATTATTCGTTTTCATTACATTTATTTCTTGAATAATCCGCGTCCAAGGAGCAGAACGCCTTAGCGTTCCACGGGCGTCGACCCTAGCTGAATTCCCCAAGAGAAACATCATCTTCCCAGACGGCCACGCAACATAACATTCCTTCACCCTTACGGAGAAAAGGTGTTTCCATGAAACAACTTTTCTAAACCTATAATTCTTTAACCCGTAGTACACTTACAATTGCATTTTCCAAGATCGTAACAATCCTTTTTCCGTAATCTGAGCATAACATAATAACAAGAACGAATTTAATTTAAATTTAATTTAAACTTCAAAGTTCACTAAGAACGTTTATAACAAAAAAATTTTAGAACTATATATCTTCGGTTGACGTACCCGGTGTTATACATGCTAATTTTAGTTTATTTGTATGCACAATTTTAAATGTAGTAGAATCTAACATTATTTCAACGGTTAAATTATTAATCTTTCTGTTAATTTTATAAGGACCCAGCCAATTACAATCAAGTTTGGTTCTCGATTCTTTTAAGGGGGTTGTCGCGAACTCCCGCCTAGCGGCGTGTAGTATAAACTTCAGAAACGCGAAGTTTGAATCGGAACACACGAATATAATAGGAAAGGGAGACAAGGTGAAGTTCGTACAAGCCCGAGGTGTTTGAAAATAGTTAGAGGTTCTTTTAATAAGGGAACTTCAAGATTATAAACTAATCGATACTAATCGATACTCACTTGGATACGGGTGTTTGAATAAATGAACTTCTCCTCCCTCCCTTCTCCTAGGTGTGCAATTCCAGCGCAATGATGTAAAACGCTTGATTTTGTAAAAATTGATAACCGAAAAGAATCGGATCAACGAATAGGAATTTAGCTAGCTAATTAGTAAATTTGCGATTGGCTTTTGGTAACTAAGCCATCTTTGTAATTAACAAGAGGAAAAGCGAAGGACCTTCTGAAAGCGTCACTCGAGCCTTAAAAGCAGTAGCGAGCAGTCGTGTTGAAGAAAACCTCCGGAAATTGAGATAGCTATAGCTATTTGGTTAATTAAAGTTTCTAGTGTTGAGTTCCAATTGTTCTTTTATTGCGTTATCCTTTTATTTATTATTCGTTTTCATTACATTTATTTCTTGAATAATCCGCGTCCTAGGAGCAGAACGCCTTAGCGTTCCACGGGCGTCGACCCTCGCTGAATTCCCCAAGAGAAACAGCATCTTCCCAGACGGCCACGCAACAGGGTAGACACGTCACGTGATCTGGCCGCCGGGGCCGGTCGGTATTACAGCAGATTTTTTCTGCACCGAAATGGTAATACCCATAGATACGCGGTTGCATGTGCACGCGAGAGGGAGCTGTTTGCCATTTCCATATTCTATTTTGAATGTGGAAAGAAATTCTCAGCTGTTGCGTTGTACTTGTGATAATTTAAGCAGAAAGTCTGCTGGTACTGCAAACGTAGAAAATTCATTGTACATTTAGTTGAAATGTGCTTATGCTACAATATTCTACGTTGGCAGTAAGGAATTATAAGTGAGAAGGAAAAATACACGAGGGCATGTCCCCAGAAAATGAAGTTTGTTCGGATAGTCATTTTTTAATTAGCAAAACACTGAAACAGAACATAAAATACACATCCTATGCAGAAATCAGTTATGAACAAACATATATAAAATTGTGTTTGGTGTTGAATCCAACGCGTAATTATTTTGTGGTCCCTCCTCGAAATGATAGAAAATATAACCGATGTATATGCTATATGACAATAAATGTTTAACGCTATTTCGTTCTTTTACGCTAGATTTGTGAACTTTTTATCATTCTTCCGGAACATTATTATTACGCCGCAGAGTATCTTTAGGAAATCGGGTATAGCATATAGGTTATATTTTCTGTCACTTCGAGGACAGAAAATCCGCTCCTTCAAGTGACAGAAAATTCGCTCCTGCTAGCCCGGTCGGTGTCATGGAAGGGGTACCTCCTCCACCCTGCATTTGCAAAAATAAATAAATTTAATAAAAATTACTTTTTGTATTTATACTTGAATGTAAAAACTGATACTTACACTTTCTGAAGAATCCATTATTAATATTTGCTATTTCCCATAAATATTTTCTTGGAATGGCACTGACCCCTTTTGATTCCAGTTAGTTGTCATAGAACCTGTAATTAAAAGTTAGAACTAGTTGTAATCTGAATGCAGTAAAAATGTAAACGTATGTATGTTATTTATTTATCTTTATGCTTGCGGAGAAGACTGCCTTCCTTTCCTCGCTTCATAGAGCATGATTTTCAACGTTGATAGGGTAGACGCACCGTATGTGGCCACCTTAAGGATTTCAGTGACTTTCATCGCAGTTATCTTTAAAATTGTACTTAAAATCAGGAAACTGTAAGCTTTACCAAATTTTACACTATCTTTACTATTAATATCTGAGTTTTCATTAACTAGAGAAATCGTTAAATAATTAATAAAGTTAAAAATATATAAGAAATACATTTTTCACCGTTTGTGGCCACTTGCACACTAGTTTTGGCCATGTTTGGTACTAGTTTTGGCCATTTCCAAATCTTTTTAGGTTTTAGTGCATTTTTAATAGAATCGTTTAACATAAAATTTTTTTTTATACATTTTTTATTTTCTACTTTTTATTGTTTACGGATTTATATTTTGCAGCTGTGACTTCTTTAGAAATATTTTTTATTTCATTTCAAATCACGATGCAACTAGCGACCCGAACGCAGCGGCTTTTTGTCGCTTTCGTAAAGCAAGCGAGTAGCTGATTTCAAGTCGTTTGGATTTCTGGTTATGGGTTATATTTATTGATGACTGGCTAATTTTCTCACCCGCTCGGGGTTAATTTTATTTTTTAAACAGAGGATCAAGGTGAATAAAATCGTTTAAAAAGCATAGTTGCAGAAAATAGAACAATATTTTGATAAAGTTTCCATTTCTGGCTGAGGGTGGCCAGAACTGGATACTCTATTGTATCAGTTTTGGCCACCGGATGGCCAGAAATGGAAAAGTTATTAAAATACTGTACCATTTCTTGCCACATAATTTTTTCGTAATAGCGAATTGAATTTGCTAACTTTATACATTCAGAATAATTTTGAAACTACATTTAACCTATACCTGCCATAATTTATATATTAACATACTTTGATTAGTAAATATGGGAACTTTATTTACCGTATATCCTTCACGATTGTTACAAGAACAGCGAACCATTTACACACTTCTTAAAAAATATAACGTTTTTTTCGCGTAAGCAATAACTGTAACCATATATTTCTGGTGGTATTCTGAACAAAATATTTACGGTGCGAAATTCTACACATAATTGTGGCTGCAAGCAATTTCAAGCTAATAAAACCGCGATAATTATGGACATGGCCAGAAACAGTACAGTGGCCACAAACGGTGCGTCTACCCTATTGGTTGGTGGAAATATTTAAAACAAATTCATATATGAGAGAAACATTCATGATGATTTCCAATTAATTCAATTATTTGCATAACAAAAGTATATGTCATACTTACCCTTTTATACGTGTCATTTCCACTTGATATGAAAGAATAGCTATAGGTATTTATTATTAGGAGAGTGTGAAAAGGCCCACCACCACCCCCGTCATAGACGGTCCTATTCACTCTCCGTATGTATCGTCTACATACTTTATAAAGTGGTTTCGGCGCACTGATTCGGTCACTATACTACGTTTATTTTATTTATTTAAGAATAAAATAAAGTGTCACAGCTATTTAGCAATTAATTATAAAGCAATCCGACGTTTCGGTTCCTGATTTGAACCCTCCTCAAGGAAAGTTAGATTAAAAGTATAATATTGCGTTTGCTGATGAAAAATCTGTCGCAGCGTTCAAGCGAGCACGCGACACGCGAGTCGGTTGGAAGAAGACTGAAGTAAACAGCGGACAAAACAGACGTAACTAGAGGTGACAATAACTGTGGCCTAAGAACCCGTTGACATTTCAAAATATCCAAACCCAAAATTTTTAAATCTATAATACCAAGGCAAAAACCAAATTCTAGCTCATGTGGTCAGAATATCCACTCATAGGTGTAGTAGAGCCAATAAAAATACATACCATTCAGAAGATATGTAGATAATAGAGTGATCATTCGGAGTTTAATAGACAAACACGTCATAATTCATTACTTCTTTAGTAATGTTGCGTAATATTCTTGTATTTTAGGTGTTTCATACCTAAGATTTACGCTAGGTTGTTTTATCATATGTCATGTCTCTAAAAGAATTCTCCGGTTCAAGTTAGTTTCTTTATCAAGGATTTTAACATTGTTAAAGTCAAAACTATGATCAAACTCTAAAGAGTGCTTGGTTAAAGCCGTATGTTGTAGGGGGTGTAATAAAATATATCTTTTATGTTCGTATATACGTCTCTCTAGAAGTCTGGAAGTTTGTCCGATGTAAACTTGGTTACAGCCACTACACAGAATAGAATATACGATGTTAGAATTTTTGGACAACGGTATCTTATCTTTAATCAAAGGAAATAGATGTTTGGTATAAAACGGTAATTTAAAAATTGCGTGTATACCGGCTTATCTAAAGATTCTTCTAATGTCGTTTGAAATATTGTTAACAAAAGGCAAAACAACCATATTTCTCCAACTAATTGGTCCTAATTTATTATTTCTTATATCTTTTCGTTTTTCAACTAATAATGGATGGTAAAGTTCAAAAATCCTTTCTTTGATAATCTCCGAAACCATATCTAAAGGTGAGATCAGACGGCGCGTGAATCGGCGAACTTGCTCGGCTCGTGAAGTCGGTTTGGCGAGCCCAATTCGGCGATCCATGACCGATCAGACGGCGCGTGGCTTGGCGAGCTGGCTCGGCTCGTGTAGCTCGGCAAGTCGGCTTGGCGAGCTCGATTCGGCGATCCATGACCGATCAGACGGCGCGTGGCTTGGCGAGCTGGTAGGTAGGGTAAATCCGGGAGACGCGGTCCACCTAATATAAAATGGCTATTCAAATTAATATAGAAATTACTTAATTTATCAGAACAAACCAGATTTTCATACTGATTCAGAAAAACTGTTCGATGTTTGCTTTAAGACAGTATTTACTGTAAATAAGGTTGAAAATTGAAGTCATGACATCTGACCACCTCTCCCGAGATGCCGGGAGAAGTGGTTTTCGTCGTTAGCAGAGACCACTCACATAATTATTCATAAAAAATTAACAAAGGATAAAGCAAAATTATTTATGAGTGAATTTCAACTACAGATTCATTGATATTTAATTTGTTTACGCTAAACGAGTAAAGAACACATCAAAGAAACAGTGAACTACGTACTGGCGATTAGCAAGGCAAATGAATACAAAAGTGAATAATAAAAAAATCATAAGTCGACCATCTCTCCTTTCTGCAGCGAGAGATGGTCTTCTCGTTAGCTTTGAGAGGAAGAGTTAATATGGCCAAATACTTTGGCTGCATTGTCCCTCAATATCTCTACTATCTTATTATCCCAACCATTAAACGTAAATAAATTTAGAAGTGTCTCCTAAATACGATTCTGTACACCGCTGTTTGACAAAAGAGGTTAAAAGTAACCTCAATAAAATATACCTTTTAAAGCCAATAAATCCAGAAAAACATAGAAGGAAGCGAAATGACGGTATTCATTCAACTCTTTGGCTTCTAGAGAAGTAATTGGTCTGCACTTTAACGCATTTTTACGTAGAGAGTCTGAAATATGGCGACCTGACCAACTCTCCGGTAGGGTGGGCCGAAAAAAGCAAGTTTTTGAAACTCGAAACAGCCTAGTGCGGAAAAGTTGCGTCTAGGGAAGACAAATAGAGGCAAAAATTTTTCGAAATCGGTTAATATTTGACCGGGCCCAAACGGGGTCAAAGTTTTTAGTTTTTGACCTAGTTTGGCGACTTCTGTATATTTTCATAAAATTTTCATATTTCACTGTTGAGCATCAGAAAATATTATTTAAGCACATAAACACGTGAAATAGTTTTTTATATATTGTCGCGAGGCGAAGTATCGATGTGTTTTTATTTTGTGACGTAACGCGGTTACTGTGTAAGGGAAACATATTACATTGATTTAAGAGCCGGGGTACATACTGACCCATTTAAAAAAAAATGTTTTGCCTCGATCAACCAAATCAAGTAATTCTACCTAATCCGAATAATATAAACCTTGTTTGTGGTGAAAATTATCCTTGTTTCCATCCACGAAGGCTACACGCGTCACAATTTACTGTGTCCTAATTAAAACAGGAGAGGGTACCTACACTTATGCCAACATTTCCGAAACTATTGCACAAAGTCCACGCGAGTGCTAGGACCGGTCACGGAACCGATGAAAATTTTACACCACATTGGTTTGCATACAAATACATACAAATAAAACATAGGATTCACGGTTATTTTATTTTTTAATTTTTTTTCTATACATATATACTTCTAGTGTTAGTCACACCTTGTCATGTTTCACATCTTGTCATATTTCATTGTCGTAATTAATTGTAAAAGTTGTAATAATAATAATAATAATAATAAGTATAGGAGTCATACCACACAACATTCACGAATACACCCATGCATTACAACTACCTGCAAACACATACATACAGTTACAAAAATCAATAATTATCGATACATGCACAATCGCCCGGAACTTTTTAAATGCACCATAAATCAATTACAGATATAAAGAAAACACGCTTGACCGAGGTCCGCGTGCTTTCTATGATCGACCAGACACAAGTCTGAGAAAAAAAGGACAATAATAATAATAATATAAAGTAGTGGGGCGCTTAAGGGGGAACACCACTGTGACGGCCGGAAAACTAACAAGGGAACATCCCGAACCTGAAAGTTCAAAAAATTCTGAAACTTTGTGGATGTTCGCGATTATGTAACGCGATGAGCGTGAGCTGCCGGGGAGGTTATGTACGAAAGTTGCAATGCACGTGTTTGAGTTAAAATTTGTTGTTTATTGTACAAACACTCGCGGAGTGAGTCACAAGCTTTAAAAACAGTGAGCGGTGAGCGAAAGCACGCGGTGCGGTACACGAAAGCACGCGGTGCGATACGCGAAAGTCCTCGTTGAGAAAAGGCCACGCACCCCGACCATGCGGTCGCACCACGACCACGATCCACAATCGATTCGCGTGATTGATGAGGGTGAGCGATTGAGAAACTGAGCGCGTTATTGAGATGAGCAGAATTAGAACTGATTTCAATGAGAAGGAATTGATTCTGGTGAGAAATTCACGAGTTACTAATGAAACTGCGACACGTGAGAACTGTGCGTGATCATTCGTACGCTACGTGAACAAGATTGACAAGATGGATGATCGCTTTCCGTTAACCGTCTTCCCCAGCGGATCGACAGACGTGGGGAAACGTGATTGGATGAGCGTTCTGTCGCTGACCGGTGATTGGCTGATCGATTGTGGATCGGGCTTGACGCTCCGCTGTCCAGGAGGTGCTGCTGTGAGTTGGGTGTGGCGGAGATCCGAACTACTCGAATCTCAAACAGTGGATATGTAGGGGATTTCCTTCTGATTACAACGTAATTTTTTTTGCTGCCCAAAATCACTCTCAGGGGGTGAAATTAACCCCTGAACATTCGGCTATTTTTCGATTTTGTGTTATAACTCGTGAATTGTAAAATAATTTTTTTACCAAATGATAGATCTAATTAAAAGAAGTAACTTTTGGCTTGAAACTTTTTTTCTATCTTTTACAGTTCGCGAGTTATAACAGAAAATCAGAAAATAGCTGAATTTTCAGGGGTTAATTTCACCCCGTAGATTGATTTTGGGCAGCAAAAAATTGCATTGTAAGCAGAAGGAAACCCCCTACATATCCACAAAGTTTCAGAATTTTTTGAATTTTCGGGTTCGGGATGATCCCTTGTAAGCCATTTTTATAAGATTCTTTTTGGGTACAATTCCTCAAAAGGATAGGAAAGTTTTCATATAAAATCTTTATTACCTATCTTTAGTACAGTATGAGTGTACTTTCTGTTGCACGTACAGATTTTTGTAAAGAAATTATTTTTGTAAACCTGGTGTGCTTTAGAAGAAAAAGTTATGAAAATTTGCGAATATGAGGGACAGTGAGTGTTTCGAGCGTATTTAAAAAAATTTGTTTTCGATAAAACACTCCGTACGTATAACGGAAAGTGCACTCATACTGTACTAAAGGTACATAGGTAATACAAATTTTATATGAAAACTGTAAATTATCAAAAAAAACACTTAAAGACGGCTTACTTTTCCGGCAGTCACAGTGGTCATCCTCCTTAAAGTTTGTCACTTTTAAAATTAACTTAATTTTAACTTAAACACTATGTTGCCATGCAACAGCGCCGTTGGTACTAAAATATTCAGCATAAAGGTCTCTAACACTTTTCGCATCCAATTGCGGATTGTTGCGAACACTTGGCAACGATACAAAAGAATTTCTACTTTCTTCATCACTTCTCCACGTACCAGGAATTAACTCCCCATTTAATTCGGCATCTATCAAGTGTTGAGGTACATAATGACTGCTGGAAGTTGCGCTTCGATGCAAAAAGTTGTGCAACAAAACACACGTCATTGTGATTTGTGTCACTTTTGTTGGCTGCAATAACAATGGTTTTCGAAATACACGAAAAACTGATGTCATTATGCCAAACACATTTTCAACTACTCTTCGAGCCCGTGAAAGCCGGTAGTTAAAAATTCGTTGCGTAGTGCCTTTGTCGTGAACGCCAGGATAGCCTTTTAGCAGGTGTCTGGTAAGTCCAAATGCGTCGTCCCCCACAAATACATATGGCAGCGGTTTTTCACATTGTGGAATTACCTCATCCACAGGCATCATCAGTTCATCGGCATCCATTTTTCGAAATAGTGATGTGTTGTTAAAAACACCCCCATCACTAATTCTGCCTTGACATCCAATGTCCACGTAAATAAATTCGTAGTTGGCGTTCACTACCGCCATAAGGACGACGCTAAAAGTTCCTTTGTAGTTATAAAATTCAGAACCGCTTTTAAATGGACACTGCACAAGTATGTGTTTTCCGTCGATCGCACCCACGCAATGAGGAAAATTCCACTTGTTTTCAAAATCTGCTGCAATCTTCCGCCATTCGTTTGGGTTTTCAGGCAACTATAAAAGGAAATTGTGGACTGGGTTAAAAAATTACACGAATGTACCCAATTAAATGAGTTTGTAATATTATAGTATAATAAATTGTATTGAATTTTTTTTAAAAAATTAATTAACATACCCGTATTTCTTCCTTTAGTTCTGCAATCAGTGCTTTGCACACTTCTTCCACACATATGGAAACAGTTTGGGGACTAAATTTAAATAAAAATGAGAGGCTTTTGAAACTGTCACCAGTCGCTAAAAAACGTAGCGTCACTGCCAACCTCTCTTTCACAGGTATGCTTTTCCGCATTATGGTGTCTTCTTTGGAGATTAAGGGACCTAGTTTATTGACGAAATATTCCAAATCAGTAGCCGACATTTTACAAAAATTTTCAAAATGACCGGACGGTTGCCGAGATAAATCTCCAAGCATATCTGTCATGTTATACCTGAAAAAAATAGAATTTTGGATATCAATGAAAGCAAACATTAATGAAAGGGCCATTAGACGCGAAATCGGGCATTTTTCGGAGTGACATGTATGATCTTGATGAAACTTGGATATGTTGTAGTCTTTGGTGATATTTAGGGAAGTGCAGCATATTTGGAATACTGTTGGTAATTTGGAATACCGAAACCGAAGTATCTAATAAACTAGGGGAGAGTGGGATAATCACGAACGCGGGGTAATCGCGAACGCGATAGTTACAGGGTTTTAATAAATAAAAACTGATGTTTCCTCTCTACTAGCTAATAGTTTAGGTCGTATCGAACGGCGGGCAGAAAGTAATAAATACAGAACGCTCATGCCAGGGTCATTCCACGCGAACTTAGACACTTTTCGGAGTAACATTTCGGATTTTGGTGCAACTTGGATATGGTGTAGTCTTTAGAGATACATAAACATATCTGGAAGGATTTTTGAAAATTTCCAAAATTGTGGATGTTACAGCTCTTTGAAATACTGTTTGCTTTTTTTTTTCAAAAATTGTAACTGTTGAACTAACAAACCGATAAAAATGACCTTTTGGGTGCTTACAGTGGAGATATAAGGGTACCTAATAAAAATTATTTCACTGGTAACAACAAATTTTTTACCATTTATTTTGCAATTCTTGTAAAGAAATGCAATTTTATAATTGTAGGCACCTTTTTAAAAATTTCAAAAAAATAGGAGGATTAGCCCTGTTTGTCCTCTTTACGTCCACGTTTTGAAAAGCGTGGAGACTTAAAAATTGGCCACATAAAAATTAATTAAATGTAACGCTGCGTCAAATCACACCGACTCGACTGGCTGACAAGGGAATATCCCGAAACCGGAAATTCAAAAAATTCTGAAACTTTCTGGGTATGTAGGGGATTTCCTCCTGATTACAACGCAATTTTTTTTGCCGCCCAAAATCACTTTAAGGGGGTGAAATTACGCCTGAAAATCCGGATATTTTCCGATTTTGCATTATAATTCGTGAACTGTAAAATAATTTTTTTACAAAATGATAGATCGAATTAAAAGAAGTAAC
Source organism: Andrena marginata (assembly GCA_963932335.1). Lineage (NCBI taxonomy): Eukaryota > Metazoa > Arthropoda > Insecta > Hymenoptera > Andrenidae > Andrena > Andrena marginata. The sequence continues at coordinate 22,901,089 of OZ010662.1, forward strand.
TTTTGTCTCGAAACTTTTTTTCCATCTCTTACAATTCGCGAGTTATAACACAAAATCGAAAAATAGCTGAATCTCCAGGGGTTAATTTCACCTCCTTAAAGTGATTTTGGGCAGCAAAAAAAATTGCGTTGTAATCAGGAGGAAATCCCCTACATATCTACAAACTTTCAGAATTTTTTGAATTCCCGGGTTCGGGATCTTCCCTTGTGAGCCTTGCGGTATTCGCAGTGGCCAAGCGGCTATATCTGCTATTCTTATACAGTGTTCTCTAATATGGTAAATATTTGTAAAAAATTGAAGAAGGAAAACTTTTACTGTTTTTTACACACAACATAATACGGTATCTGGATTTTTTGTGTTCACAATATTTTTCGTAAACCCAAGGTGACCTTCAGGTTTTTAAATACAATGCTATATATACATATATTTAATTACCCGATATGAAAGCGGCTGTCAAGACAAACTGAAGTGACCTTGAAGGTCACACAAGGACAGTACTGAAACAAATAGTTCGAATAGGTTGACTTTTAATCACTTTGCTAGTTCAACAGTTACAATTTATTGAAGGAAGGTCAGTACTATATTTCAAATAGCTGTAAGATGAATAATTTTTATAATTGTGAAAAGTCCTTCGAGATACGTATTTTATCACTAAACACTACTACGTATCCAAGTTTCATTAAAATCAGAAATGTTACTCCGAAAAATGAACCCCCTCAAAAAAAATTGTTTTTTTGAATTATTTTATTCACTTCAACATTAAAAACACTAAAGTTTGTGACACTTACCTTTCCCGACTTGTATACAACGCCCTCATCCACCAGCGTTTTGGCTTGCTTTTTTTATTCGTCAAAAATTGATAGCCTAGTAGCATATAATAATATGCTGCAGCGCAAGTAGCATTGCGTTGCTGTCGATCACTCATTTCAACGATTTTTCACTCCGTGTCACGGGACTTGGTTCGCGTTTCAGTACTGTGCGTACTATTCTTTCGGAACTCTTTTTGGGTCGGAAATCAAAGGACGAATGGTCTCGTCATCGGTCACATTCGTTAGCGTCCACGTATAAATGAGTGGCGTTTGAAAAGCAGCGAAACCCCGAGTGGAGAGGGGGTAAGGTAACCTGTAACCAACTAAAGGGTGCGTTCCAATTTACCGCAGTGAGTTCATGAAATTGGTGGCATCTTATTGGTGGCATCGTACGATTCCCTAGAATTTCCCTTCCTTTCCACCAATACGATCCCACTTCCGGTGCAGCGGGAGTGCAGCAAATGCAGAAATTTCAGAGGTCAAACAGTCACTGCGCAGCGCGCATGCGTGTTTGTTTCTACAATATTTGATTATTTCAATTTCTCTATTTCCAATCATCTTCATTTTCGCTTCCATCAGTATTATTTAATAGTATCGAGTTTAGGGTAAAAGTGGGAGAGACGCCATACTTTTGTATAAAGGAGTAAGAAATAAAGAAAATGCAATATTATTAAATCGCTATAATAATATTGTTATTTCAAAGGTAGAGCCGGTTAACCCGCTCGTAGCGGGTTACTAGTAACATAAGACAGTCTAGTCTAGACAGACACTTAAGGGGGTATATACTCTTGTCGTCTGGCCGAAAAATTGAGCAATCTTTATGAATTTTTTACTCAATGAATAACAAATATAATCGTGCAAAACTTTTTACGTAATATTCATCTACTTGGAGAGCATACAAAACAAATTTTTCGGCAGACAACCAAGAAACCAGAAATAAAAATTTTAAAAACTATAGAAAAAATTGTAGCTCAAAATATTCCCATTGTAATACACAGGAAGATGTTTTAAACTTTATATCGATTTCTTCAGATTCAGTAATACATAGTTTTCTATATTTGCCAAGGGAAAACCAAAATATTTTTTTTATATAGTAGGTTAATAAGATTCTTAATCTTCATACTTCTTGAGTAGCTTAATAATTTTTTCTTTAGTTCTTGGGATCGAGACCCACTCTGCGTCGGGACAAAAGTGGGCTTAGAGCGAAGCGAAAATTCATTCCTTGTTTGCAATTGGTAATTTCATATTTGCCAGATTTCTAAAGAGCAATGAAGAATTTGGTGCCGCCGTTAAGAATTGTAGATATTCTTTAGTTTGAGTTAATCCGTATATTGCTCTGTCTGTGATTAGTACATATGATGAGTTCAGACCCACAGGTACCGTTGTTAACCGCCGACGCGTGGGACAATACGGTTATAAACCGGGACCCTGGCCAAATGCTCTGGCCGATCAGCCTAATTAATTTATGGGGCCCAGGTATGGCATTTTCCTCCTTTACTTCATCCAGAGGGACAGGTCAAGAAAGTTCCTCCTCCGCCGGTGAATTCACAGGGGGGTTATATGGACAGGAACATAAATAAAATTGAAGCATCTTTAACAAATGAAATAGTAATAAAGGTAGAGCAATATACGGATTTACTCAGGCCGGAGAATGCCTAAAATTCTTAAAGACGGCACCACGTTCTTGATGGCCCTTTAGAAATGTTGGCAAAGTGTTTTTTTTGGGGAAAACTGGTATGAAATTACCGATCGTAAACAAGGGATGAATTTTCGCTTCGCTCTGAGTCCGGTGCCATATCGAAACAACAAAACTACACATGCAATTTAGGACACACCAGAATAGTGCACGGAAGATAGTGCACATGCAATTTAGAACACATGAGAAGGTCTAGCAGGGTAAGAAAATAATAACGTTAAGGGCGTTTACCCCCGTATTACCCTTTAACAGGGGGGGGGGGGATAGCGATCTATAACTTTACATAATGGTATTTCAGGCAAAGAGCATTGATTAGAAAATAACAACTCCAAGAATCGGCATGAGGGTCGTTTGCTCATGCTTACCCTGCTAAACCCTTTATAGTGCACATACAATTTAGGACACAAATTAGGGGCTAGATTAGGACGGTGGGCGCGCGTCCGCTCGCGGGCGTGTAAAGCATGATAGCGAACCGAATGTGAGTATGTGTTAAACTCGGTAATTCTACTGTTAATTTTTTTGCGCATATCTCGTAAACCAAAGCCGACCACCAAAAAGTTTAAAGGGAAATGTTATGAATGATTACCTTGTTAACAATAGCGATGCTGACCCCATCGCGCGATACTTTGACCCGCAGTCTCATTTTCAACATCCCCAAAGTCACATCGGTTCGCTACCATGCTTTTGGCGCCCGCGAGCGGGCGCGCGCCCCCCGCCCTGGTCTAGCCCCAACCAAACAGTCGACAGCGACGAGTAGATGGTTGCGCGTGAAATCTGGGTGTGCACTATCCTCATATACACTAAAAAAAATATGCGTTAAATTGCATGTGTTCTAAATTGTATCTGTCCTAAATTGCATGTGTCCTAAATCGTTGGTGTCCTAAAGCGCATGTATCCTAAATTGTATGTGCACTATAAAACGGTAGTTATATACTATATAAACGGTAGGCGCCGATACCATAGCTTATATCCGAGTTGCACCAAAATCCGAAATGTTACTCCGAAAAGTGTCTGAGTGCGCGTGGAATAACCCTATATCGTTGTAATCGAGTGGTGGCATGTTGCTCACATCTGATATATTCAGGTAAAAACTGAACGTGCTGCATTGTCTGCCACACCTGGTTCCCAAAAATTAAACACGGTGATCGGCCATAGCGACTTGCCAGGTTCGCGGTATATGACAGTACTTTGCTGCGAGTAGGGGTGGTTTCCAAATGTACAACCCGCCGACAGAGCAATATACGGATTAACTCGGAGCGAGGAAGGTCGAAATACCTGAAAAACGGCACGATGTCTATAGCCCCCTATTCGACATCTGGCAGGACAATGTTTCGGCGTGTAGCGACAGCCGATTCGCACCACCGTAAGATACGAAGACGTGCGACACAGCGAGCGAGCGAACGAAGACGACGAGTTCATCACCGTCTTCCCTGCGCTATCCGAGAACAGCGTGAGCGACCACGACCTACGTCAGGTCGAGAGACCCGCGAGCGATAACTGAGACGGAGCGCCGTCTCAAGGGTATGTTATTATCATTTCTCTGCTTTCTTTAAGAATATATTTTACTCTTTTTTTGTCATTCTTATAATTCCCTTGTACTCTTTTATTGAACCCCTTACTACCTTCCTCATCCCTGGTAAGTATAGCCAAGATGGGCTTTAGCCCTTAGATAAGAGCAAGAACACGGTAAATCATTCCAACCGCTCGGGGTGATTTACAAAAAGTCCCTTCGGGACGTAACAATACATGTGTACAACTTACTTAAATCTACAAACGGGTTTTTTAAAATTTTCATTACAGTCTGAGGATGAGAAGTTGAAAAAACGACCCGACCTTCCCTATTTTCTTCGCTATTCCGTCCAGTTGCAATCTTTTTCAAAACGACGTAATACCTCATCTGGTAAACTAATGGTTCTAGCTTCTCAAAAAACCTCAAGTCGTTTGGACCAATTTTAAAAAACTTATTCTGTTCTAAAGGGCGTTCGAATACTTTCGTGAGCCAGTTCAGGTATGTCTGGCCTGTCTTGAGTGGCTGTCTAGACTAGACTGTCTTATGTTACTTGTAACCCGGACATAAGCGGACTCAGAGCGAAGCGTTGTGTACGACCGGTAATTTCTTACATGTTTTCACAAAAACCAAGTTTGCCAGCATTTCTAAAGGGCAATCAAGAACGTGGTGCCGTCTTTAAGAATTTTAGGCATTCTTCGGCCCGAGTTAATCCGTATATTGCTCTATCTGTGGGTAGTACATTTCTGACCTGCACGTACCTTTGCCGTTCGCCGTCTCCCGGAGTAATGCGGTCATAAACCGCGACCCAGGCGCGTCAACTTAATTACTTTACAGAAACCAGGCGTGGCACACAAATCAGCCTCTCCACTTTTTACCTAAATATGCAAAGATGTAAGGAAGAGGCCACCAATACAGCAATTCCCGTTTTTCACGGACAGCCGGCCACTTATTTTCTATCTAATCCCTCTACGCACATGCTGCGTTCACTGATAGACAGTTGTGGACAGAACTAACTAACTTTTTTCGGTCGCGATACCTTCTTGGTAGCAAAAAAGGGAAGAGTTATCCAACACGATTTTTTGTATAGCTGAGATGCCAGAATGCCATGTGACAACCCTACCTAGTACAAAAAAGTCATCGATTTTATATACGAATAAAAAAAGTATTTATTATGATACTTTTCTTTTCTTACCGAGTACGTATCGATACTTTTATTCGATACAAGTAATGAGTCAAAGTATCAATACCTTGGCGGTACCCCTACCCGAGTGGGGTGTATGTGGGCTGAAGTAGGGGGCACCTTCACGGACCACTGTTGGTGAGAGTCATCATGTGTGATTTCCCTGGCCTGATGCAAAAAAAATTCTTGACCTTTGTATTTGAAAGAAAAAGAAACAAGGTAGTTTCAAACCATGGTGCCCTACTGCCACATCTGAAACGAGTTGTAAACCGACGTAGGTTCGAACAGTCACGGCAAGGGTGTTTCGCGCTAGCCGTGAGGAAAACCGTGATGAGCCATCATGGGTCGCGATGCTTTACCATAAACTGTACACGTAGGTAGGTTTCTTAATTTTCCCACCTCCAACCTAAGCTTCGCCAGGGTGGTGTTCATTGGAAAAACGGAGGAATGAGGGATAAGTTAGTCTCGAAATAGCGCTGACTGAGGGAAGTCGCTAGTATCTAAACGAAATTCTTGTCCGCGCTCTGTGACGGTGATTCGATATTGTCCGAGCGTTTGTTTTCGTTCACATTTTGCACAATCATCATGTGGTCAAACCAGACAATTATCGATTTTTCACAATTATACGAAAGTGAGCCTGTTATATGGAAGCCGAATAATAAATCGCATAAATCTAGAAATGCGGTGCACGATGCGTGGAAGCGTATAGAGGGAAAATTATCAGGTGGCTTTACAGTAGAAGATTTGAAAACAAAGAAGGACTCGTTGATGGCGCATTACTGAAAATTATTAAGAAAAATGAACGCGAGCATTCGCACTGGTGCCGGAACTGACGAAATCTACACACCGGATTGGTTCGCGTATAAATATATGCGATTTCTACAAGGGAATTATACACCAAACGCTACACAAAATTCGGAGGTATGTTACATTTTAATCATTTCTCTACATATGTAATAGGGTAAACCAACCAGTAAATGACCGAATTCTTGAATGATAAGCCCAGTAAATGACTGCATACTTTCATTAAGAATTGTACTTATTAAGGTTTGTTTAATACGCATAACTAAAAATATGGGATATTAAAAGAGCAACTACACTCCATTTATAAACATATCGTAATTTTTAAATTTATAATTAACATTTCTTTGCCTAATGGTCATTCACTTGTATGCGGTCAATTACTGGTTGGTTTACCCTATAAAACAATAGGACGCTTAAATTTTGTCAGTTTTAAAATTAATGTGAAGTCCATGTTGCCATGCGACAGTGCCGTTGGTGTTAGAAGATTGTGCATAGTTATTATTATAGGGGAGAGTCGTGCAGTACCGACCGCTCTAAGTTTTTTTGTTATATCTTGGGGTAGAGTCGATAAAAATAAGAAAATCAAAAACGTGTTTGTAGTATAGATAGAACTTGGTAAGAGGAGGGAAATTATTTTTGTGAAATTGATTTATTGTGAAAGTCTGTTAGTAACTTCCGCCATTCATGTGGTGTTTCAGCCAACTATAAACAGGAATTTGTGGTCTCTTTTAGGAATTAAATAATAGCATGGATAGGGACATGGGTAATACGTCCGATCAAGACGAGTCAACGAATGATGCGGGAGAAACATTTGATACAGAAATGCCGTCGACATCGGCGCAAACTAACCCAAGCGCCCTCCAATCCTCGGCCAGATTGCCGACGCGGAAAAGGAAAACCACAGCTGCAAACATCGAAGCTCATATGAAGGACGCGTATAAAGTATTGAAACAACTATCCGAAGCAGAAACAGTTGTGCGAGATAGCTGCTCAGTGTATGCCGAGTTGTTGGCATTAAAATTAAGAGATTTAGATGAAAGAACTAGAGAAATCGCGATGTTTGAAATTGACAAACTAATGTTCACGTTGAAACGACATAGCACTCATACCCAACCATTCTCTCATCCACCAACCAATCAGACGAATAATCACCAATCACACCCCTTTACAGCAGCTTACCCCTATTCTTCTTTATCACCTCTTTCCCCACCAATATCACATCCTTCCCCATCAATATCACATTGTTCAACACAAGCACCGAACTGCGAATCACCAACATCACATTATCCATCAACATCAGCACGTTACTTAACAAAATCATCACAGAATACACTATCAAGTCGACCGAATCATCATTCTTCCCCGCTTGCTACACCCACAGAAATCACTAGACATATAACAGATTCGCATATTGTATACACACAATTATAATAATTACAAACATTATAAGATAGTATAGTTTAAACGTTAATTAGCAATAAAATACTTGTAATTTCTCCTGTTGACGTGTTGATTGTATTGTTCAGCGCGTACTCCACAGTTTAGCTAACATTGGGTTAAATGTTCCATTGAACCTTTCTATTTTACCATTGGCTTTAGGTGATCCTGTTGCGATTTTTATGTTATATATAAAACAAAGAAGATTTGATATTTGTTTGATAGTAAACGGATGGAGATGAGGTTTAGGGAGATTTGTAGAGAAGACATTGAAGTTTTAAGAAAAAATTATTTCAATTTAAAAAAAAAATTTGAACCATTTCTGTGCAATTGTTATAAACAAATGCAGTTTTTTAACATCGGGCGTGATTTTAAAAATCTGAAAAAAATATAGTTCTATCCTTCCCCCTTATGGTCTAATTGTCAAAAATATGGACATTTTAAAATTGGCCTTGTAAAAATTTCCGAAAGTTGACGCTGCGTCAAATCACACCAGCTCGACTGGCTGAGCCGTGCGGTAGGTACTCGCAGCGGCCAAGCGACTATATCTGTTATTCTTATACAATGTTCTCGAATATGGTAAGTATTTGTAAAAAACTGAAGAAGGAAAACCTTTACCGTTTTTTATACACAACATAATACGGTAACTCAATTTTTGGTGTTCGCAATATTTACCTTGAAACGAAGGTGACCTTCAGTTTTTTAAATGGAATGCTATATAATTGATTATCCAATATGAAAGCGGCTGTCAAGACAAATTCAACCATATGGTGTACTATGACCTTCAAGGCTACGCATGGTTAGGAATGAATGAAGAAATTCAATCTACTAGATAGATAGTTCGATATATTTATTTCATTCCTAACCATGTGTAGCCTTGGAGGTCATAGTATACTATATGGTTGAATTTGTCTTGACAGTCGCTTGCATATTGGATAATTAAATATATAGCATACCATTTAAAAAAACTGAGGGTCACCTTCGTTTCAAGGAAAATATTGCGAACACCAAAAATTGAGTTGCCCTATCATATTGTGTATAAAAAATAGTGGTAATTATGCAGAACAGGTGTTTCCTCACCGATTTCAATTATTTTTGGATATGTTGTTGGGGACATGATTCTGAACAACTTTTTCCTATACATGTTACCGCCGCTCGACCTTCGTTGCCTATATATTTGCCAAAAACTATCAGTTGCATTCTGCCCATACCTACATACATTGTATGTACTTGTATGCAAATGACGAAGCTGGCCTTTGTTTCTGAGATATTTGTATAAAACTTCGGTCGATTTATTTCGACGCAACGCATTCCAGTTTCCAACTTGTCCCGGGTATTAGTTTGGTTTAGGTTAGATTGGGGCGGGGGGCGCGCGCCCGCTCGCGCGCGCGTAAAGCATGGTAGCGAACCGATCTGAGTTTAGAGATTTGAACCAGAAACTTCTGGATGCCTGTCAACACCCCGACTCACATCGGTTCGCCACCATGCTTTACGCGCCCGCGAGCGGGCGCGCGCCCCCCGCCCTGATCTAACCCAAACCAAACTAATATCCGGGACAAGTTGGAAACTGGAATGCGTTGCGCCGAAATAAATCAACCGAAGTTTTACACAAATATCTCGGAAACAAAGGCCAGCTTCGTCATTTGCTTTAGTCCGATGCTGGCGCATACGCTGCCACGGACGCGTACTGTAGATAGGTATACGGCAGAATACATTGTAGTTGTAGCAGCAGTTTTTCGCGAATATCTCGGAAACGAAGGTCGAGCGGCGGTAACATGTATAGGAAAAAGTTGTTCAGAATCATGTCCCCGACAACATATCCAAAAATAATTGAAATCGGTGAGGAAACACCTGTTCTGCATAATTACCAAAATAGTAATATTTTTCCTTCTTCAGTTTTTTACAAATACTTACCATATTCGAGAACACTGTATAAGAATAGCAGATATAGCCGCTTGGCCACTGCGAATACCGCACGGCTGAGCCAGTCGAGCCGGTGTGATTTGACGCAGCGTTACATTCAATTAATTTTCATTTGGCCAATTTTAAAACGTCCAGGATTTTCGAAACTTGTCCGTAAAGAGGAAAAACAGGGCTTTATCCTCATATTTTTTCCAAATTTTTAAAAACTTGCCTTCGCCTATAAAATTGCATTTGTTAAGAACAATTGCTAAATAAATGGTCAAATATTCGTTTTTATTAAGTGAAATAATTTTTATTAGGTACTCTTATATCTCCACTGTAAGCACCCAAAAGGTCATTTTTATCAGTTTATTAGTTCCAGAGTTATAATTTTTAGAAAAATAGTAAACACTATATTTCAAAGAGCTGTAACATCCACAATGTTTGACATTTCGAAAAATCCTTTGAGATATGTTTATATACCCCTAAAGACTACAACATATCCAAGTTGCACCAAAATCCGAAATGTTACTCCGAAAAGTGTCTGACTTCGCGTGGAATGACTCTCAGGCTCGCGACAAATACTCTTTCTCGTCACAGAACCACACTTATTTATAATATAGTGATTTTCTATAAATTATTTATCTATGTTCCACCATCTCGACCATCTTCAGGTTTTTTTTATATAATATATAGATAGCAAAGCATTATTCTTGATTTTTTTGGAGGTGGTCACTCAAAGGGTTGTTTCCAAAAACCACCCCCAAAAAATTAATTATTTTTTTTCTACCCGTAACAACTCAATTACAATTCGGAAAAATATATGAAGTACAGTTAGTACGTAGTAACCGAGAAAAAAAAATAATAACGTTAAGGGCGTTTACCCCCGTATTACCCTTAAACGGGGGGGGGGGGGGGGGGGGGGGGGTAGCGATCTATTATTTTACATAATGGTATTTCAGGCAAAGAGTATTGTTTAGAAAATAACAACTCCAAGAATCGGCATGAGGGTCGTTTGCTCATGCTTACCCTGCTAAACCCTTTGTATATTAAATAATAATTTTTCGTTTATTGATATTACCGGACATGTAGACAAAGAATTGAAGTTTTGTTCTACATCATTTTCGTTGCTTTATTTCAAATAGGTTGGCTGTAGCAGACTCTAAACGAAACTATGACCATCTCACCCGGACTTACCCTATATATTGTAGTACGGTTGCCAACCTTGGCGAGCTGCCTCGGCAAGTCGGCTTGGCGAGCCCGACTCGGCGATCAATGACCGATCAGACGGCGCGTGGGTTGGCGAGCTAGCTCGGCTCGTCTAGCTCGGCAAGTCGGCTTGGCGAGCCCCATTCGGCGATCCATGACCGATCAGACGGCGCGTGGCTTGGCGAGCTGGCTCGGCTCGTGTAGCTCGGCAAGTCGGCTTGGCGAGCCCCATTCGGCGATCCATGACCGATCAGACGGCGCGTGGTTTGGCGAACTGGCTCGGCTCGTGTAGCTCGGCAAGTTGGCTTGGCGAGCCTGGGCGAGCCGAGCCATGACCGATCAGACGGCGCGTGAATCGCCGATTCACGCGCCGTCTGATCTCACCTTAAGGGATATCCATTACACTTTAACGTGTTTTTAACAAGAAGTAAATTAGCTGGACGATATTTCGGATCAGACAGTAAAATAGCACGATCTATTAATCCTTTGATTAAACCCACCATGTGTTGCATCCGATGTGCCGAGCAAAAATTAATGTATCTTCCCGACCAACTAGGTTTGTGATACCAATTTGTGATAATTTTGTTATTTGCTCTAATGACAATTGTATCAAGAAAACTAAGACATGAGTCCTTCTCAATCTCATGAGTGAACTGTAATCTATCATGGAAACTGTTGAACGTGTGTAATAATATTTGTAAATCCTCAAGTCTAAGACATGTAATAATATCATCGACATATCTTTTATAAAAAATAAGTTTAAACGGTACCTTAGAAAGGGAAACAGTCTCAAATTCCTCCATAACTATATTAGCAATTACAGGGGAGATCGGCGACCCCATTGCTGTTCCAAACACCTGCTTGTAATAAGTTCCATTAAATAGGAACACATCTCTTGTTACTGTTCTAACCTTCATTCCTTTCGGCGTCCATAGACAAAAATAGGCCCGTTGCCTTTTTGTTATGTGCAATTGTCCTTGCACTTGATAATAGTAATGATGATTCTTATTCATTTCATTACCCTTGAAAATACGCCTTATATTATCAAGTTGCTTTATTGCTTCATCAGGTGATAAATCCTTGGCCGATACAGGACACTTTACTTCGACGATTTTATCATGGTCCACGAGGCCGTCAGGAGTTGCACCTAAGTGAGGCACAGTGTCGTCGATGAAGAGGCCACACGGTTGATTATGCATTCCTAATTCTTCTTGCATTTGTGTCAAGGCGTTTGCCTCATTTTCCCTTCCGTATTGGAGAGAATGTAAATCGTGGAGTTGCGGGTACATTATACTCTTCACAGTATTTGCCCGTGGTGTAGCCTTTCGTAATCGGCATACCTTGCCGAAATTGGATGCAGTTAATAATTTCTTTCTATAACCAATCCACTTTTCGCTATTCGCCTGATCGCGAGTGTTCACTTGGATCTCGTCTCGCCTCGTTTACCAGTGAAGGAGTATATCCGCGTGCCTTTTACACTCGGAAGAGTATACTGTCTCTTCCATATCTGGTTTTGCCGCATTGGGGCCGTAATCCTGGTCGCACGATTGTTTTTTATTTCGAAAGGAGTATGCTTTCGCTTCTTTTTTATACTCCCTTGCTTTTTCTACTGCGCGTTTCCGACGTCCTTCTAGCTTTCTTACCATGGTTGGTGTCTCTTTATTCATTGCCGTACTCAATCTGCTGAACGCCTCCTTTGTGTTATATTGGACAACTGCAGCGGAGACTCTACCCTGATACGAGCCCCCGCGTGCAAAGTTTATCCTTTTGCCTCCGATGAATTTAGCAATTATGTTATTAAAACCTTCGACAGCATTGTTATTTAGACCGCGCAGCAAACTGTCAGCTTTAACGAAAAGTTGTTGCATCGCTTCTTCGATACTTTCATAAATACCAGCTTCTCTCAGTCGTGGAACGTAGTCTACTCTGTTGGGATCAGAGTATTTCTTACAGAAGTATGCTAACTTCGGACACTCCTTGTGTTGACCGAAAACGTGACTCGGTACATTTTTCAAGTCTTGCTTCAAATTTTGAATTCGTTCCTCGAGTGGTATTTCTTCTCGCAACCGGTATTCCGCAGCTTTTTTTATACCAGTACGCAGCCGGAGAGCATTATTCTGTACGACAGCTCTTAGATCTTTTTTGCGGCCTTTTGTTCCGATTTCGTTTATTCTTTTACTGAAATTGCGTAACAGGTGATAGGAGCATTCGATTTTTTGTACCTGCACCATATACTTTCCATATGGATTACTGTCCAATATCTTCTTGTACACACTGCTATCGCCATCCGCAACTAATATATGGTATATTAGGCCGTGCATATCTATGCTGCAATTGAAGCCTTCGACAATAGCAACACTTTCCATGCCAGTTGAACTCTGATTACGACCCCAGTTCTTGAAGCAACGATGCTCGCGCGGTTCTTCCTTCTTCGTACCTGCTATTTGGCAAGTCATGCAGAATTTATTCTTCACTCTGATGTACAGCACTTTCTTCGTATGGTATCCCACGATGGCTTCTACGCCAGAAAGAGAATTGTAATTTCCTCCGCGGTATGACCTTTTCATCCAGCTACCATCCGCGACAACTGGGATAAACGGTACATTAGATTCTGGATATACGTCGCCTCTTGCTATAGCTAATGCTTTTTCTTCTTTTCCAGCATCTTCCATTTCGCGTTGTGCGGCCACTTCGAGGGCATCGATTAGGTCCTTCTGACAGTTCTCGTAGATCCTTTTCGTCATACAGGACACGTTCATGGCGGTCAATATGTCATCCAGTTGATTATATCCGCCGCCCGTCATCATTGTTGCGGCAACAGCGGCGTGGTTGATGTCCATAGTGGCATCACTCTTCCGAAGACAGGATATACGCTCTGTGTATTTGCAGATTTTGCACTCTACATAATACACTTTTTCTAATCCATTCTGTTCACATCTAACTATATCAAAATCTTCGATGCTACAGCCAGTAGTCGAATGTTTTCGAAGATATTTTATTTGCTTGAAAACATGCGCAAAATCAACGAAGTCTATTTCTTCCGAAATTGGGTTTTCCGACTGTTGTGGTTCTCCATTCTCCACTACCCAATAATCGGCATCGCTTCCAACATCTTCATTCGTTTTGTTACGTATGTGGAATTTTCCCATACGCCGCTCTCAACCATTTTTGGAGCTCGCGTCTGCGAAGGGAAAACGCCCTAAAAGCCTTTTTGTTTATCACATACCACTAAGGGGGTCATGATCTCGACCATCTGGATCACGACCATGGGAACGGGAGTGACACGACGACGACCCCGAAGGATTTCCTTATATGGAAATTCCTAATGCATCCCCACTCATTTTTGGGACTATATAAACCCTTTGGTTTCATCCCTCGTTGGTTAAAAGCTATAGAGTCACGCGTAAAGTCACGTCGTGTCACGCTCGTACAGAGTTGGTAAGATCGGGCTAAAGTCCCTGTCAGAATCATAGTTAACCTCATAGGATCCGCGAGTCCGGTTTATATCCTATTTGGCACTTTGAAATAGCCACTCGTACGCCCCGCATCGCCAGTGCGTCAACACTGTGCAACTAGTGGTAACCTACACACTTTTATTCATTATTTAATCGCGACACTTACATTTGTACAATAACCAATTATTGAATATACGAATGGTGTTCACGTGTAAATCGAGTAGATTCGTTAAACCCATCTCTTACCCAGCGACCCTTATAATATTAGTAGCACTCACCCACTGATACAACTTTACCGCTCGAGTTGTATCAAATATTAATTAAGAGTTACGAGGCATTACTAACATTTCCCGCGACTCCCTGATTTCGCATCAGGTTCGTTCGCAACCTTTCATCCACAACAAGGAATCTTCTCCAACCCAGTGGCTCCCCGATTTCGCATCGGGTTCGTCCACGAAACCTCACCCTCCTACGGCTCCCTGATTTCGCATCAGGTTCGTCCGTATCCTACAGCTCCCTGATTTCGCATCAGGTTCGTCCGTATCCTACAGCTCCCTGATTTCGCATCAGGTTCGTCTGTAAATCTACCAACTTCCGAACAGCTCCCTGGTTTCGCACCAGGTTCGTCTGTGAATAATCCAACCTCCTAACAGCTCCCTGGTTTCGCACCAGGTTCGTCTGTGAACTTCATCCTAGTGACTCCCCGATTTCGCATCGGGTTCGTTCACGACGTTTCACCTTCCTGCGGCTCCCTGATTTCGCATCAGGTTCGTCCGCGTGTGACTCCATTCCTAGAGGCTCCCTGATTTCGCATCAGGTTCGTCCGCGTGTGACTCCATTCCTAGAGGCTCCCTGATTTCGCATCAGGTTCGTCCTCGCCGTCAATAATCCTAGCGGCTCCCTGATTTCGCATCAGGTTCGTCCGCGCCCCTAACTAACAACCTCATAAACCGTATTCCTTGGGAAATACCCTCCTCGCCGGCCTCTCGCGTTGCCGCAGCCCCGGCTCGTAACAGAACTGGTGACAGCGGTGGGATGCTACTGCATTAGAATCGCCGTAAAATTTGGGTTTTTAAATACGTTAAAATCACTCGTAATTTATTATCGACGATATACTAGTTTTCTCTAGTCGAGTCACTTAGTAATTTTAAAATGGCAACCGCACAGGCGAACGTCTCTTCTAACGATATTATGAACCTGACAGTTTCAATTGCAAACTCAATGTCGCTTTTGACGCAACGGACATGTATACAGAATATTACTATGTCAATTCCAACCTTCGACGGTGAAAGTCCACCCTTGACGCGCTTTGCACAAAATGTGGAAGACGGGTTAACTTTGATTCCTGAGGGTACGGAAGCCGAGTATCTTGCTATAATATTAACGAAACTGATCGGTCCGGCACGCAGGTGCACATTAGAACATAAATTCGAGTCTGTTAAGAAATTAGTTCGGCATCTAAAAAAGAGATTCGCGCCGGGAAGAAGTTTGTCATATTTTCAAGTCGAAATCGCGAAACTAAGCATTCGCGAAGGAGAAAGTCTGCGACAGTACGTCGACAGGACTAGCCATCTCGTTTATTGTGCGCGCGGAGCTATTCGGGAAAGGTATCTGGATGACGCTGAAGACTTCGTCAAAGAAATGGAAAAAGACGTTAAAGAAAACTTCATCGATGGTTTACCGGATCGAATTTCCTGGAAAGTGTCGGCTCAGATTCAAGACATTAAAACACTTGAACAAGCTTACGACGCCGTGCTACAGATAGATAGAAAATTAAGGAATCGGCGACAGTCGCCCCGCAATGAATCGCCCTCCAGGTGGTCTCGCCGAGACCATTACGCCGAAGATTCTCGTCGCCACGACCGCGAAGTGTCGTACCCACTTTCTCCGAGTAGATACGACCAGAACAGGGATCGGGCTCTTAGAACATCTGGTTTTGAAGAGGAACGAGAAGGACGGACACGCACGACGGCCTGGACTTTGCGCCACCGGAGCCCCTCGAAATCCCCTTCTTATCGCTCCGACTCATCGTACGCAGATGATGGAGAAAAACACTATTCCATTTTAAAAAACCCCGATAAAGATCGCAAGCCGAGGTTATATTGTTGGCATTGCGGTATAACCGGACATGACGGAAAATCTTGTAGGAAACATCCGCGTAGCCCGAGATATCAACGAGACTCGCGAGACTCATCCGTCGAATCAAACAAGTCTTTAAACTTCGATCGCGCTCAACGTATAGGCGACACGATGAGCGGAAACAAAGAAGCTCGCCAAAGGACAGTCCGCTTCGAAGAGGAACCCTCATCAGGGAAGCACCTGCCCCACGCATCAAAATCAAGGTTCCAGAACTGGAGTCAGGAACGGGAGAATTCTTAATCGACGGTGGAGCATCCGTTAATTTAGTAGTCATTAACGCCCTGGGAGAAAAAGCCGCGATAAACTCTCGGGAAGAAATCGAATTAACCGGAATTACTACTAATCCAATTCATACTCTAGGAACAACAATTCTTCATATCCACGAAGCTCCTGCACTTTTCTATGTAGTAAAAGAACTTGCAATAGAAGCAGACGGACTTCTAGGAAGCCCATTTCTAAAACAGGAAGAGGCCGAAATTTCCTATTATCATGGGACGTTGGTATTAAAAAATAAACCAACCCGACCTCTACGTTTTTCAAATTATCAGGACCTACCTCAAATGAAGGAGCCATTGACATCGACCAAACACCGTATCGAGCCCCGGACGTCTCAACAGATTGCTATAACGATAACAAACTCGAGGATTAAGGAAGGATATTTACCGCGTATCAAGACCCTCGAACATCTTTACATAGGGGAAGCAGTTGTGAGTAACAATAAAGGGAAGTGCTACGTTATGGCAACAAATACCAGCGATGTACCCTTAGACGTAGAGATAGAGCCACAAACATTAGAGCCATTCGATATCTTCGGGTCATCAGACGAAGATTTTTACCCAGCTGTAGAACACCCGTCAAAATTCAGACCCAATGAAGATAGAATGCAAAAAATCTTAGAAGCCCTAAACACTAAACATTTGAACAAGGAGGAACTAGATTTCGTTACCAATTTGGTTAAAGATTTTCCCGACCGATTCTATCTTCCTGGAGATAAACTCGGGAAGGCCCGCGACTTTAAACATTCAATCCATACATCCAATGATATTCCAATCAACACAAGACAATATCGTTATCCTCTCATACATCAAAAGGAAATTCAAAAGCAAATCAGCGCGCTATTATCAAATGGTATAATTACACCTTCAAAATCTCCATATAATTCACCTTTGTGGATCGTCCCGAAGAAAGAAGACGAAAACGGAGTGAAACGTTGGCGTCTAGTAATAGATTTTCGCGGCCTCAATGAAATAACAATTTCTGATAAGTATCCATTACCTCAAATCACAGAGATCTTAGATCGATTGGGAGGAGCTAAATATTTCTCAGTCTTTGATCTGGCAAGTGGATTTCATCAAATAGAGACGGATCCAAAGGATAAAGCAAAAACAGCATTCACTACTCCAAATGGACATTACGAATTTTCTCGAATGCCTTTCGGATTAAAGAATGCACCACCCACCTTTCAACGCCTGATGGATCAAGCACTCACTGGACTTCAAGGAACAGACCTCTTTGTGTACTTGGACGACATAGTGATCTATGCATCATCGTTACAGGAACATAATATCAAAGTCAAGAAATTGTTAAACCGCCTTCGAGAACATGGATTAACCCTCCAGACCAACAAGTGCCAATTCCTGCGAAAGGAAGTCGCATACCTTGGACACATTATTTCAAAGGAAGGAGTAAGACCTGACCCTAGGAAATTAAAAGCTGTTCAAGATTTTCCAACACCCACATCGCAGAAGAACATTCAACAATTCTTGGGACTTGTTGGATATTACCGAAGATTCGTACCTAATTTCACCACAAAAGCAAAACCATTAATTAACTTATTAGGAAAAGGCATCAAATTCAAATGGACAGAAGAACAAGACCAGAGTTT
The DNA here is from genome assembly GCA_963932335.1 of Andrena marginata. Taxonomy (NCBI): domain Eukaryota; kingdom Metazoa; phylum Arthropoda; class Insecta; order Hymenoptera; family Andrenidae; genus Andrena; species Andrena marginata. Next base: position 22,919,115 of record OZ010662.1, read on the forward strand.
TAAGCAATTACGTAACGAACTTTGTCAGCAGCCCATATTGCAATACCCTGATTTCAGTAAACCTTTCATTGTAACCACAGATGCATCCGATTACGCTATTGGAGCTGTACTTAGCCAAGGGGAAATAGGAAACGACCTGCCGATTGCTTACGCCTCTCGCAGCCTAAACAAACCTGAGAAGAATTATTCGGCTACGGAAAAGGAATGTTTGGCCATGGTTTACGCCGTAAGATACTTCAGGCCCTACATCTACGGAACCCCATTTACCCTCGTTACAGATCACAGACCACTGGTCTGGTTACATTCTGTCAAGGACCCAACTTCCAGACTTATGAAATGGAAGCTCCGTCTTTTAGAATACGAGTACCAGGTTGTCCATAAATCCGGAAAGACGAATAAGAACGCAGACGCATTATCGCGCAACCCCACGTCTGCCTGCCTACCACTTATTCCACGAGAGCTCCAGGACCCCGACTTCAAAGCCCAGATACCGAAAACAGACGCCAATACTGAAACAATCGGACACCGCATACGACAGTTACGAAGAGATAGGGAAAATCGACCCAAGTATCGAGAGACAAGCAGCAGTTCAGATGAAACAGAAGAAACCGCACGTGGGAACGTTCAACATTCTCCAATAATATACAAGAACCGATCTTTTCCCAGCTTATCTCAAGAGGTAACCATGCCAGATGAACGCCAGGAAACTATAAACAGTTTTTCACCCGCAGCAAATTCCACTCAAATCGTCCCTTCAGATAAGGAACAGACCGTATTAGACAATTTAATATCGTTTGAGGAGCCGCTCGAAAATACTGTAATAGAAAATGCAAGAAACATTCAACTAGATTTACTCGGTACCCCGCAAGAACCATCGGAAGTCATGGAAGAACCTCTACAACCCTCAATAAACCAGCTACCTGCAGGAACTATGCCCGAAACAAGTGTAGGACAACCACCTGACAACAGGTTAACCGAACCTAGGGTCTCTGACCGCACACTTGACTCCTACCCTTTCTTCACTACTGAAACCGAGGATTCAAACGACCTTGACGATCTGGAAGAGACCCCATTAGATCAACCGCATAAAATTATCGTTTCTTCAAATACATTTACCGCTGAAGAAGGACATTACGTACACTTCATTTCCGCCGACTGCAATTTAGTAAACCCCGTTGGAAAATTACTGTTAGACACTAAATTAATCAATAAACCAAACCTTCTAGCAGAACAACCAAAAAAGGGAAACGTGATAACTACGGACAATGGATTATTTAAGGGGAGGTTCCGGTCTAAATGTCGATTTTTTTTTTATTTCATTTTTCGAATGGTCAACCTTTTAGGAAAACGTGTTTAAAAGGATTTGTTGAAATTCGTAAAATTCCCGAAGTTATAGGCATTTGAGTAGCGGCAAATACATGGGTCACAACCGGCCGCTCGGCGCTCACGTAAAACTGTAGACGCGTTTTTCCCGAAACAGTGTCCTCAAAATCGGTGGGACCTGTATCTCCAAAAGTTATTATCCGATTCGACTGAAACTTTTTTATTTTGAAGAATATACTTCTGTCTAGGAGGGGGACTAGAAAAAATTATAGTTTATTACAACGCTGCACTGGAGGTAATACTCAAAATAATAACGAAAGCTTCAACGCATCTGTGTGGACTTTGGCTCCGAAGCATCTCCATTGTGGAGCTCAAGCAGTGGAAATAGCAACATATTTGGCTGTATGTACGTTCAATAATGGTTATGCACCATTATTGAAATTAATGAATGTGCTAGGACTACATGTAGGACCACGTGCGAAAATGTTTGCGGAGGGCGCCGACCGTCAGCGCATAGCCGCCGCTGAACATCAAGATTCACTTACATATAAAAAGGCCAAAATTGCAAGAAAAAATACTACAGAATATCAACAGCAGCTTTTTGAAGAGACGGAAGGATTAATATATGGTCCGGGAATAGCAGATTAACGGTAAATAAAAAAGTTGTATCATTTTCTTCACGTAAAACTTTAAACACGTTTTTCTCAAAACGGTGGGAGCTGTATCTCCAAAAGTTATTATCCGATTCGACTGAAACCCTTTTTATTTTGAAGCTTATTCTTCTGGCTAGGGGGGGAACTAGAAAAAATTACAAAAATTACATATTTTTTAGAAAATTACAACACTTCACGTTTGGAATCACTTTCCCCTGTATTTTTCGTCCTTTCAACGCCTTTGAAAATTATAAATTTTCAATTTTTTGTAATTTTTTCTAGTCCCCCCCTAGCCAGAAGTATGTTCTTCAAAATAAAAAAGATTTCAGTTGAATCGGATAATAACTTTTGGAGATACAGCTCCCACCGTTTTGAGAACACTGTTTCGAGAAAAACGCGTTTAAAGTTTTACGTGAGCGCCGAGCGACCGGTCGTCGCCCATGCATTTGCCGCCACTCAAATGCCTATAACTTCGAGAATTTTACGAATTTCAACAAATCCTTTTAAACACGTTTTTCTAAAAGGTTGACCATTCGAAAAATGAAATAAAAAAAAATCGACATTTAGACCGGAACCTCCCCTTAAAATAGATTTTTTTTTTATTTCATTTTTCGAATGTTCAATCTTTTAGGAATACGTGTTTAAAAGGATTTGTTGAAATTCGTAAAATTCCCGAAGTTATAGGCATTTGAGTAGCGGCAAATGCATGGGCGACAACCGGCCGCTCGGCGCTCACGTAAAACTTTAAACGCGTTTTTCTCGAAGCAGTGTTCCCAAAACGGTGGGCGTTGTATCTCCAAAAGTTATTATCCGATTCGACTGAAACCTTTTTTATTTTGAAGATTATTCTTATGGCTAGGGGGGGAACTAAAAAAAATTACAAAAAATTGAAAATTTATAATTTTTAAAGGCGTTGAAAGGACAAAAAATACAGGGAAAAGTGACTCCAAACGTGAAGTGTCGTTATTTTCTACAAAATATGTCATTTTTGTAATTTTTTTCTAGTTTCCCCCCTAGCCAGAAGAATAATCTTCAAGATAAAAAAGGTTTCAGTCCAATCGAATAATAACTTTTGCAGATACAGCTCCCACCGATTTGGATCAATTTTTTGACGACTTGACATTAACGACTCGCCAGGGCCGTCTGCAATGATTAATTATAAAACAAAAAATATATTTCTATAATTTAAGACATCCTTAATACAGTGCAACAAGTTTCATTAAATTATATATAGTGGTTTTCCTTTAATTAATTCCTAAAAATCACCTATTTTTAGCGGCTCTAGACCGGAACCTCCCCTTAAAACCTTCAGTATAATAATCTCAAACAATTTCTTCGATAATATTAAAAGAGAAGATGTGCTCAACGGCTTGAAAATTCTTCGACACACCTTGGATCAAAATCAGATTAAATCATTTCGAATTTCTGCTACGGGGGACCTTCACAAAATACCATCCAACGAATTCGTCAAGATATTAGAAGAGGTTTTCATAGGAACAGGCCTGCAGATTATTCTATGCAATTGTACCATCACAACACCATCCGAAGAAGACAGACAGCACATCATCCGTGAAGCTCACGATAGTTTAATTGGAGGACATAAAGGAGTAACGAAAACATACAAACGCATCCGATCAAAATTCCATTGGCCACAAATGCGCAACGACATTCAAGACTACATTCGAAGATGCCAAAGTTGTCAAGAACAGAAATTAGTCCGTGCGAAAACTCGTCAGCCAATGTTAATCACCGACACACCTATAGGAGCCTTCGACAAAATTTCCTTGGATACAGTAGGACCTTTACCAATTACACCCAGTGGGAACAGGCATATTCTCACCATTCAAGATAACTTAACAAAATATTGCGTAGCCGTAGCAATACCTAACATTCGAGCTGCTACAATTGCAGATGCCTTCGCTAGACACTTCATCGCAATTTACGGTACACCTCGCGCAATACTAACAGACAAGGGACCTAGCTTCATCGGAACACTTATGACCAATCTCTCTGAAATATTCAAAATCAAGCAAATCACAACCTCGGGATATAGACCACAAACCAATGAATCTCTGGAACGAAGTCATATCGTCCTCACCGAATACCTCAAGCATTACATGGATGATTATGAAGACTGGGATTTATTAATACCATTCGCAATGTTCTCTTACAACACATCCGTTCACGAAGCAACAAATTTCACCCCATACGAATTAATCTTTGGAAAGCCAGCTCGGGAACCAAGCTCTTTTCCAACTGGCGAAAAATTAAAGTCATTTGGAGACTATTTAGTAGAATTAATAACGCACATGACTAATATTCGTAATATAGCCTCCGATAATCTAAACAAAGCAAAAACCCGTTCAAAAAATTATTACGATATCCATGCAAACCCAGCAACGTTTAACGTAGGTAATCTGGTTTACGTACTCACGGAACCACGCACCAGTAAATTTGATCCACATTACATTGGACCGTACCAGATAGTAGACGTGACAGACCTGAATAACGTAGTATTACGAACGCATAATAAATTAATCACCAAGCATCAGGATAAACTAAAACATGCTTACTCTCCATCCACAGTTGAAAATCAATCATGATTTTCGCATATTTGCTCCTGTTACCTCTCGCTGTCATTAGCCACGATCAAATTATTACACCGCTCGAAGAAAACATCGGACTCTTCTACGAAAAATTACCCGACATAAGGACCTTCGAATCACAATGGCGCCTAGTCACATCCCTAGATGTTACTCGGTATCTCAGCTATGCTCCACATGTGAAGCGTCATATCTCAACAATGAATCAACTCTGCAATCGTCATGATTCTATCAACTGCCTCAGCAAGGAATTAGGACCCCGATTAATCAAGAAAGAAGAAAATACCGTACATTATAGCAACTTGATACGCACTGCAATAGGTGACACCACACATCTTAAAACACCATCCCCACGGCGTAGCGTACCTTTTGGATTCATCGGCACTCTCAGTAAAATGTTATTTGGAACCTTATCACAAGAAGATGCAGAATACTACAATCGCGAATTAAACAAAGTTTATAAGGATCAACGCGACATTACCGAAATAATAGCAAACCAAACACATATCATAAAAGGAGAATTTTCGCTCACACACGCGAGGTTAGTTAATTTAACTCAAATCATATCCCAACTAACGAAAACGATGGTCCTACACTCCGAAGCATTACAAGAGACGCAGTCAGACATCAGCAAGTTACGTTTCGAAGCATCCATCAGGGACTCCGTAATTGAAATAGAAAGAGGGTTGGACGATTACAGCACCAACCTGCTGTTACTAATAGACGCAATTTTGCTAGCAAAACAAGGCATTTTACACCCCGCTATTCTTTCGCCTGAACAATTATTGAGATCAGCTCAAAGAATTAAGGAAACACTAGCGTACGAATTTCCTCTAACACCCGAAGAATTACTCACGGAACAAATTGAAAAAATAACAAACTTAAACGTAATTTTCACTAGGGGAAGGATACTTTTCGAACTCACCATACCTCTTTTAGAGCGAAAAACGTACAGCTTATATAAAATATATCCATGTCCATCGACACACAACCTTGGAACAAAAAAGGTAATTTCGTATATACAGCCGCAAATCCAGTTTATTGCAGTCTCATCAGATGAACAACAATATTTTTCTCCAACGGAAGAATACTTGAAGACTTGCCGGTTTCATCACAACCAATTTTTGGGACCAACTACCCTACCAGTATACCAGGCAGATAGACAACCAACTTGCGAATCTACTCTGCTATTGAACCCCACTTCAATAAATTGGAACACCTGTACCATCAAATTGATCACACAAGTCAAACCATACTGGCAGACTTTAAACACACCAACTACATGGCTTTATTTCATGCCAGAAAATAAAAAGGCACAAATTTACTGCAAAGGAAAGAAACCTATAACACGAAATATCACTGCTATGGGAATCTTTAAATTACAACCCGGTTGCCAAGCAACAATAGAATCAGTACAACTAAAATCATTGGAAACCATCGATACCTCGCAAAACATTGAATACTACCCCTCAAAACCTTATAACCTATCAATAATTATACCAGAGATTACCGACTATCACTTCGAGGCCTTGAAAGCAAACGAGGAAAAACCTACGAAATGGGAGAACCTTCCGACAGCATTATCACTTACCGAAATAGAACAACGAGCTAGGAACTTCGCAAACCACCAGACATCCATTCGGCAAGTACAGATCACAACATTTTCCTCCATCGGAGGTATAGTAATAATACTGATCATTGTAAACACGATATTGATCAAGAAATACAAACCTCGTCAGGCCAAAACAGAATCTCCTAAAGAGAACCAAGAAACAACAATAAATATACCAAATACATCCGAAAACCACAGCCCGTGCGCCACAGTTTTCTAAGGGGACAAAACCACTCCCACAAGAATCCCTACTCTGGGACATGCATGGCTGCAGGGTGGGGGCGCGATAAGGGTTTCTTCCCTATAAAAACTGGGCATCAGGCCCTCAACTCAGCACAAGTTCAGTTTCCACATGTCCAAGAGCATCTCCACACAGACGTCATCAGACGAAGCTACCAGGACGATAGCAGTGCAAACAGGACACCACGGATCTTGGGAAACATCATCACGAGTGGGTACATTGCTCACACCAAGGCCGTATTGCTGCAGCACTGGAGGAATCGTCCGGAAAGGCCGAAGCTCTTCGACCCGAAAGACTAGACTCAAAACAGCGGGCGTCCAAACAACAGGAATTAAATCCTATCAACGTATCCCGGACTGCCTAATTCTCCAGGAAATAACCGACGACAACATTCGTGATTGGACCCCTGGAGAACGCCCCGCAAAAACCCGAAGGAAATGAAAACCATCGCAGCGCGTGACCTCGGGAACATGTCCCGCTGCCTGGTCATGTACGTGGAAGACCCCACCACATTCTGGGTCTCCCTGGACAAGTACGGCGAGGCAGCGAAGGTTATGCTGCGCGAACTAAGAACTCACATGAAGTCCAGACAACACCTATGTCTGCCAGCAATGGACAATATCAGGCCGGGACGATTCGTCACCGTAAGTTTCCCCAGGAAGGAGTGGCTTCGTGGCGAGATCACTGCAGTGCATGGGACCACCTGCACCGTCTTCCTTGGCGATTATGGTATCGCAATGGACTGCCCTGTCGCGGAATTGCGATCTCTGCCACCCCGGTTCCACGCCCTCCCCTGGCAGACAGTGAGGATCCAACTAAGAGGCGTCAAGTTACGCTCCCGCCGACCGCTCCAGAGGACGACGCAGATTGCAGAGGTAGTTATGGCGAGAAGGAAGGGCCTCCTCACCAACGTCCAGTCAACGCCGGACGGCCTCACAGCCTCACTGACGCTGGATCGACTACCGGGACAGCCACCACTCGATGTCATCGAGCACTGGCTGCAGATCGGCTACGTGGTACCCAGCGACGACTAAACTCTTACACCCGGCAACACCTACCGATAAGTACACTAATTACACCACACTACACCCGACAATTCTCTTTTACACTTTTTCTTATAAAAGGATTTGTGGGGCGTTTTCCCTTCTTTTGAAAAGCATCACGAGAATCGCGATGTTTTGTCTTAGGGGGGAGATGTTACGTATGTGGAATTTTCCCATACGCCGCTCTCAACCATTTTTCGAGCTCGCGTCTGCGAAGGGAAAACGCCCTAAAAGCCTTTTTGTTTATCACATACCACTAAGGGGGTCATGATCTCGACCATCTGGATCACGACCATGGGAACGGGAGTGACACGACGACGACCCCGAAGGATTTCCTTATATGGAAATTCCTAATGCATCCCCACTCATTTTTGGGACTATATAAACCCTTTGGTTTCATCCCTCGTTGGTTAAAAGCTATAGAGTCACGCGTAAAGTCACGTCGTGTCACGCTCGTACAGAGTTGGTAAGATCGGGCTAAAGTCCCTGTCAGAATCATAGTTAACCTCATAGGATCCGCGAGTCCGGTTTATATCCTATTTCGCACTTTGAAATAGCCAGTCGTACGCCCCGCATCGCCAGTGCGTCAACACCGTGCAACTAGTGGTAACCTACACACTTTTATTCATTATTTAATCGCGACACTTACATTTGTACAATAACCAATTATTGAATATACGAATGGTGTTCACGTGTAAATCGAGTAGATTCGTTAAACCCATCTCTTACCCAGCGACCCTTATAATATTAGTAGCACTCACCCACTGATACAACTTTACCGCTCGAGTTGTATCAAATATTAATTAAGAGTTACGAGGCATTACTAACATTTCCCGCGACTCCCTGATTTCGCATCAGGTTCGTTCGCAACCTTTCATCCACAACAAGGAATCTTCTCCAACCCAGTGGCTCCCCGATTTCGCATCGGGTTCGTCCACGAAACCTCACCCTCCTACGGCTCCCTGATTTCGCATCAGGTTCGTCCGTATCCTACAGCTCCCTGATTTCGCATCAGGTTCGTCTGTAAATCTACCAACTTCCGAACAGCTCCCTGGTTTCGCACCAGGTTCGTCTGTGAATAATCCAACCTCCTAACAGCTCCCTGGTTTCGCACCAGGTTCGTCTGTGAACTTCATCCTAGTGACTCCCCGATTTCGCATCGGGTTCGTTCACGACGTTTCACCTTCCTGCGGCTCCCTGATTTCGCATCAGGTTCGTCCGCGTGTGACTCCATTCCTAGAGGCTCCCTGATTTCGCATCAGGTTCGTCCTCGCCGTCAATAATCCTAGCGGCTCCCTGATTTCGCATCAGGTTCGTCCTCGCCGTCAATAATCCTAGCGGCTCCCTGATTTCGCATCAGGTTCGTCCTCGCCGTCAATAATCCTAGCGGCTCCCTGATTTCGCATCAGGTTCGTCCGCGCCCCTAACTAACAACCTCATAAACCGTATTCCTTGGGAAATACCCTCCTCGCCGGCCTCTCGCGTTGCCGCAGCCCCGGCTCGTAACAGTTTCTTCGTTGATGTCTGTTACGGAAGGTATCTCATCGCTAACTGGCAGCTCATTATCTTCCGGCACCGATTTCAGTACTTCTTCGTCTTTGTCGAAATCTACTCCTTCTATAATTTCTTCTTCGTCCGTATCGAAATATACTTCTTCCACAATTTCTTCTGTGTCAGTATCGAAATCTACTTCTTGTACAATTTCTTCGATAATTGGGACATCTTCAAAATTTCCTACGTCTTCTTCGTGTATTCTTTCCGTAGGAAAATCATCCGCAGCAGATGTGCTTGGATGTGTTTGATACGAGGTACCTGCTTCCGCCACTGTACCTCGAATTACCGTGAGGCATGCTGCGTTCTTCAATCGTTTTCTGCACGTAAAGAGTCAATAATCAGTAACAAGTGATACATACACAGAAATATGAAAAACATACAGCAGAAAGTAAAAGAAGATATACAGCAAAATATCCATGTAAGCGAAAGCCTCGGAACAAAGCAAGTTTAAATACCCGTGCACGTGTGAGACAATTCTAACGCAATCAAAATTTAAGATTAAAACTTTTGTATTTTTGGTGCCATTTTAATGACACTTCTACCAACATGTTTGTTAGAATCTCCTGATTAAAATGATATCAAACATGACATAAATCGGACAACTTTTACTTATCGTGGATACGAATCATTTATATTTATATAATTATCCAAACCATATCCTGTTTGGTGTCAGTTTAATCAAAAAATCGTCACAAATACGTTGGTAAAAATTTAAAAAAAAAAACAATATAAAATACTTATAATTGTGAACCTCGTTTGCATCGGTGTTGTCCCTCCCCGATTTTCGATTTCGAATCGGGTTACACGATCACACAGTGGATCCCAAGTGTGTTTCTGCGGTTAAAATTTCGTATCTCCGTCAATTCTCAACCGATTTTTCATTTCTTTGGCTCGTTTTGTCGGGGATTAAATTTGCTATAATATCAAATACATGAATTGCGACAAAAACGTGTTTTTTTCTATCTTTTTTTCTGACAAAGTTTTGCTTATCTAAGTAATTTTTTTACGTAAAATCTTCAATTGGCACTAGGGAATAGCGGAAACATAAAACAGGCGATTTGTTGACAAGTCAGAATGTTTGAAATACAACTTTACAATGGCTGAAAATTTGGAATGTCTACTGCGTTTACTACAACCAGAACCGTCTAAAATATCAATTTAATGTATGATTATAGAACCTAATAGCGTTCAGAAATATCGAAGAACGTCAAAAACCGTGATTTATTTTTTAAGAAAAAAAGATAGAAAGAACACGTTTTGGTCGCAATTCAGATATTTCATATTATAGCAAATTTAAACCCCGACAAAACGAGCCAAAGCAATCAAAAATTGGTTGAGAATTGACGGAGATACGGAATTTTGACCGCAAAAAGTAACTTTGGAACCACTGTGCGATCGGCGTATGAGGCAAATTACACACTTCACCGGTTCCAAGGGGGACCACCCCAACTAGGGGTGATAAAAATTAACACTAATGTTACATTGTCATAATTTTGAACTCTAAACGTGATTTTACTGTAGATCCTACATTTTTAGAAGTTTGTCGACAGTCTCGAACGTAGCACAAGAGAGCAAGTGAAAAAAGGACTGCCGATTGTATCCATCTTTTTCATTCGCTATCCTTCTCTGCGGCCGAACCTTATTACCACTAAATATGTATTATCCAAATTATACCGTGTTTGGTGTAATTAATCATTACAGAAACATCACAAATGTTACGATGCTTTATTTATGAACATATTATTATTATTATTGCATTACTCTGAACATGATTCTAATATATCTTGGTGATACGAAGAGGAACGGAACGTGATACAAATGTTCCTCTCAGACAACGTGATTCCCTCGCTACGCAAACCGAAGGAAATGCACATTCAGCCCGTTTTCTTTTCACACGTACGCATCTGCACAACCGTCTCCGCTACTCGCAAGCGAAGGCAGCCACAAACAGACATGCTTGCGTTGCGATACGCGGCTGTGCGAGTGTACGGGCTCGCGTGCACTTGACGCGTGTGAAAAGAATACTTTTCGCATTTCAATCCTGGGTCATTCCACGTGAAATCGGACACTTTTCGGAGTAACATTTGGGATTTTTGTGAAACTTTGATATGTTGTAGTCTTTAGTGATATACAGGGTGTTTCTCTATCTGTGGTCAATACTCCAAGGGATGATTATACCGGCAAAAATAAGACGAAAATCAAGAGTGACGAAATTGCGGTAATGGTTTCGTTTTCGAGAAAATTGACTTTGAATTTCACCTAAATACGCGTGAATCATAAGCGCTTGAGGGACACGCGGAGGTGAGCGGAACGCGTCAACTGCCCGTAGGACATTCCGCTCACCTCCGCGTGCCCCTGAAGCGCCTATGATTCATATGGACTGGCTAAGCCGTGCGGTACTAGCAGCGGCCAAGCGGCTATACTTGATGTTGTTATATAGGGTTCTCGCAAATGATAAGTATTTGAAAAAAACTGAAACAGGAAAACTTTTACTATTTTTTATACCGAACATAATACGGTATGTCATCTTTTGGTGTTCGTGATATTTTCCGTGAACCGAAGGTAATCTGCAGTTTTTTAAATGGAATGCTACATATTTGATTACCCGATATGAAAGTGACTGTCAAGACAAATTCAACCATATATGGTATACTATAACTTTCAAGACCACGCAAGATTGGGAATGAAAGACAGATAGTTCAATATTGTAGCAGGCACGGCTTAGCCAGTCCAGGCTGTATTGGACGGCGCACAGTGGGGCAAAGTGACGAAGGTTATGTCAAAATCAAAGAACTTTTGATAGGAATGAGATAGAGCGATGATTTTTTTTTAAATTAAAGCTGAATGATTGCAGAATAAGAGAAAATTAAAGAAATTATGGTACGAACGTATTTTATCTTTGAAAATCCGTGTTAAACTTGAAATATTACAACATAATTGTGATTTATCCAATACCATGTCCGGTTAGATTTTTTTCTTGACATGTTGTACATCAATTCCTGTAGATTTTGTCACGCTGATTTCAAATCCGTTCGCAAAATTTGTCTACTACCTCAGGATTTTGGAAACAATCGATTTCAAGTTTAACACAGATTTTCAAAGTTAAAAAACGTTCGTACCATAATCTCTCTAATTTTCCCTTATTCTGCAATCTTTCAGCTTTAATTTAAAAAGAAATTATCGTTCTATCTCATTTCTATCAAAAGTTCTTTGATTTTGAAACAAACTTCGTCACTTTGCCCCACTGTGCGGCGCATCGTCACATTCAATTAATTTTCATGCGACCAATTTTAAAGTTTCCGCGTTTCTGACAACGTGTCTGTAAAGAACACAAGTAGGGCTATAACCTTATTTTTTCAAATGTGTAAATAGTGCCCTGCTAGTATAAAATTGCATTTGTTTAACATAAATGCATCATAAATGGGCTAAACTTTGTTTTTTTTAAGTGATGTAGGATTTCTCCTGTTGTTGTTCCAATTCTTTCACGAGTGGAACGCGGAGCTGGAGGTCTTATAAAGAATTGAGGCCTCGTTGATATTAAAATAAATTCGATTTAATATATGTGGGTCAAAATGGTTGAAAAAGATGTAATATACAGGGTGTTTCTTTACCTGTGGTCAATGCTCTAAGGGGTGATTATACCGGCAAAAATAAGACGAAAATCAAGGGTGACGAAATTGCGTAAACGCTGCGTTTTCTCAAAAGTGTCCATATTAATTAAAAAACTAGGGATTTCTCAGAATACAGAAAGCGAATATGAACTGCGTTTTGTGGAGAAAAATTATTTACGACCACTTTATTTAGAATGAATTACACATTTTAGCTCCTATCATATTTTTTTGAAGATAGAATTATTTTAATTATATTTAAAAATGATGTAAAGTTGCAAATATTTGCCGTTATAACTTTTGAATATGGACTCTATAAAGCAAATAGAATAAATAGCAAAAAATTTCAGGTTCCATGAGGTTCCTGGATATCTAGAGCTTTTCCAACGAAAGTTATTGAAAAATTCCATCATTTTGATGATTATATTTTAATTCTGTTCGTTGGAAATTAAAATACTCATGGCTAAAGCTTGATTTGTACCTCTGCAATCCATTATTCAAAATACTAACAATTCGCAATACAATTGACTATTTTGATACGACAATTGAAAATTGACAATTTTGTTTCTCTGGCAAGTGGGACAAGAACAGACAAATTCTGAAATTTCCTTCATCATTCCTGGCCAATAATAATGGTCCCTCATGCACTTTTGGAGTTTTCCGATACCTCTATGACCTCCAATTGAAGACTCGTGAGATTCCTTGATTATTTTTACACGATTAGGCTTAATTGGGATTATTATTTCGCCCGTGCATACGGTGATTTCAAATTTAATATCAATGAAAACTTGTTTAAATAAATCTTCTACTTGATTCCATTCGGAATTATTAAAACTATCAGGATCCTTTGAAATACTAAAAGTCCATGTACCTAGTGACTTCGAAAGGTTTTTAAGTGCCCTTGTGGAGGATTCAATATAATCAAAATTTAAACTTTCCGCAGAGTTATCCTTGAAAAATAAGAGAAAAATGGAAGATTGATCGCCAGGAAATGCCATCGCCAACCTCAAACCGATATTGTCGCATCTGTTGTAAGCTAAATCTATTTCTTTTTAACAAATCAATCGTAACCTTGGAAGTAATATTACCATTAAGTGGTAAGAAATGAGCAGAATTGCTCTTCCGCATATATAAATGATCTGTTACGCAATGAATAGTGGGAAGAGGGAAAAGGTGAATGGGGTGAATGGTCTGTCTATTCCCGCTTACATTATTAGTCATAACATGATTCTTTTTAAATTCTATACTTCCCGAACAGGATGACTCGTTTATCTCGGAATCTACTGAGGTCTTCTTACTGAGGGTCTCCCGTGCAGCTTTGATTGCAGAACAATTCGGTATGTCAACCTCAGACATTTCAGCCTCTGGATTTCCACTTCCAGGCATAACAATTTCTTCTTGTATCTCTTTTCTCATAGACCAACCACAACAATAACAAGGTGCCCCTCCACCTTGACGATCAACACTCTGGAGCCCCATGCAAGTCACCGCAGGGGTCGACGAGTCACAAGGTCTCCTCTGAGCACTGCGAGCCCCGAGCTCATATCGAACACAGACCGACGTCCTAGTTTCCTGAAGCGCGATCCAGAGGCTTGGAGTCAACGTTAGACGACAGGAGGGTCGAAATGGCGGCACCATGTCTGACTGGGAGAACCCTCTAGAATTCTCAAATTTTCTTTCAAATCTAAGTGGTTCTAACATATCAGTTTGTAAATTAAATGCCTCAAAATTATCAGCTTTTTTTTTCTCGCGCGCCAAGAAGACAGATGCCACCATTACTTCTATTTCATTACATGTATTTTTGTCGTCTGTTCCATCCACCATTGAATCTGGAAACGGTGTCATGTCTGTACAGACAAGCACCCTCTCCGGATCCGCAGAGTCAGAAAGGATCATATCGTCAGTTGGTACGTTTGGTGATCGAGGGACGATGCTCTGGCAAGAATCAACAGGGTTTCGCGAGAGTGCATCCGCGTTAGAGTTGGCCTTTCCCGGTTTGTAAGCTATATTATAATGGTACTCATTTAGGCGAATTCGCCATCTTATTAATTTGGATGTGGGATCTTTAGCCTTATGCAGCCACACTAGAGGGCGATGATCAGTAATCAAGGTCGTACAGGTAAGATCGGAAATGTTCTACTCCAAATAACACAGCCAACAAATCCTTTTCGATTGTGGAATAATTAATTTCAGCGGCGTTCAGAGTTCGTGAAGCATAAGAAATTGGAAGATCACTTCCGACTTAACCCTAACTCAACACAGCACCTAGAGCATAGTCCGAAGCATCAGTGGTTACAAGGAGAGGTTTTGTGAAATCAGGATATTGCAGCAGGGGCTCCAAACAAATTATATCCCTCAGATGCTCAAAAGACCTTTGAACCTCTGAGATACAACAGAAAGGTTCCATCTCTCTTTAGTAAGCTAGTCAGGGGTTTTGCAATTTTGGCCACGTTGGGGATGAATCTCCTATAATAGCCCACGAGGCCCAAGAATTGCTTCACATTTTTCTTTGTTTTAGGTATGGAAAATTGCTTTACGGCTGAGACTTTTCCGGGATCCGGTTTCACCCCCGCGCTCGAAATTACATGACCCAGGTAAACTATCTCCTTTTATAAAAATCGGCATTTTTGTGGCTGCAAAGTTAACCCGGAATTTTGTAGTCGTGCTAAAAGTACTTTTAATTTCCGATTATGTTCTTCAAGCGAATCCGCGTAAATGACAATGTCGTCCATATAAACGAAAAGTTCGATACCTTGTAACCCGGTTAATATCAAATCCATAACTCTTTGAAAGGTCGCGGGCGCATTTTTTAGCCCGAACGACATCCTATTGAACTCAAAATAACTGTGTGGGGTTGAAAAGGCAGTTTTCGGTTTAGACAACGGGTCAACGGGTATCTGGTGGAACCCTGAGGCTAAGTCTAAGGTGCTAAAATACTTAACCCCTCCCAATTGATCTAAAATCTCGGTAATATTGGGTAATGGATAGGCGTCGGAAATTGTTACTTCATTCAATTTCCGACAATCGATGACCATTCGCCACTTAGGTTTTCCCGACGAGTCAGATTTTTTCGGAACTATCCATACCGGTGAATTATACGGTGAAGATGAGGGCTGTATTATTTTGCTGCTTAGTAAGGAATCTACTTGTTTATTTATCTCATCTTTGTGGACTAGAGGATATCTGTACTCTTTGGTTTTTATGCGAACTTCGTCAGTAGTAATTATGGTGTGCTGTGTAACGTTAGTAGACCCTAAATTATCTAGCGGAAGATAAAACTGGTATACGAATCTGTTTATGACTTCTAAAATACTACTTTTCTCAATCTCGTTTAAATGGTCTAGCTCCAGCAGCTTAATCAACTGAGCTAATCTTTGAGCACGATCTTTGGATTTGTCAACGTCGGAGTCGTAATTGATTGTTTGCGATAAACCAGGAAAGGGCTTAGAATCGAATTCCTCCAACTCAATGGGAGGTACCGTCAGGACGATATGGTCACATGTAGTATTTATAGCGTATAGTTTTACAGAGCCATTTCGTTGACTAGCCAGACATTCGCCTATAAAAGCACCGGGTCCGGCGTCTAATCTTTGTACATAACCTGAGGGGTTATCACTTTTGGCAGGCACTGCGATTAAGGTCCTAGTTCGAGGGGGTAAATTGAGTGGGAAATTAACACTGAGGGAGGGTTCTCCCTTACCAAATTTCAACACAATAGATAAATTTTCTTTAAATTCAATAGTTGCTTCCTGTTTTTGCAGAAACGAGATACCTAGGAGCCTGTCACTCTTAAGGGGAAAATCATCTCTTACTATTTGGAAATGGATGGGAGTGTTATGGATTATAACAACAACCTCGCCCTGCGTTTTGATCATCCCTGCACCAATACCCGTGAGTTCATAAACCCTTCCACTATTAATTTGTAAGTCAGAGACTAATCCCGCGCGTTTTATTAGATTCAATTGCGAACCGGTGTCCACCAGGAATTTAGCGGAGCCCTGAGAAAAACGATCGCTCTCGAGGGAGACAACAGGTGATCGAGCGGCATCGACTATATCGACTCTATGGCAGACACCATAGACACGGCGCGTGCAATAAGGGGTTTGGTCGGCACCGCGCCTTTCTGCTGACTCCCCTTCGAGTTTAAATTTTGGTGAGCTTTTAAAGATATTGGATCACACTGGTCTGCCCCGGAGGGAGAATCGCGTTCATTTTGTCCCGAATTGAAATTTTCCCAGTCATCCCTAGTAGGCGAATAGCGTCGGTTCCTTCTAGACTCAAAGTCCCCTTGTTCTCTACCGTGATTTGAGTTACGCCGATCCTCGGGTGTCGCGAATGCAAACGAGTTTTGTGAGGGTTGAGAACCCCGTTTATAGCATTGTGCCTCGAGATGACCCGTTTTCCTACAGTGATTGCACCTTTTGAAATTACGAGTTGAGAGGGTATACTTGTTATTCCTTACCAACTGGCAATCTGACCGATAATGGCCAAATTGGTTGCAATTAAAACATCTAATATTTTCATTTGAATTGACCGCGAACACCGTGGACCTATTTGCAGACAATTTGTGTCTCACGCTGTTGCTCACATTCCTTTTCTGCCTAGCACATCTAGTAGCTAAACGGATAGCGTCTGCTAGCCCTTCCACCTCCTGGTTAATGATGGACATCATCATTGCGTCATCGCGTAGACCTCCTAAGAATCCTGATACCGCTTCTTCCTCGAATACGAATTTGACACCCTTAACCTGCTCTGGGTTTGACTTTTCCTGAGCTATCTCTATCCCATTATCCAGGATTTCATGCACTCTAGCGCCAAATTCTTCTATACTTTCCCCATCTTTTCGTTCTAAATTTCTTAATTCATCCAAAGCGACCTTGACATTAAATCTATCCTCAGAAGCGACTTTCATTTGGTTGATTTATTCCTCCACAGTGTTTGACACCGTACCCCCAGTAATTCTATTAAAATCCCGAATAAGAATTTTGTTGCGAATAATAGCTAATAAATAATATTTATCCTCTTTCTTTACTAAGGTGTCAGCGAGTCTACATTGACTAATAAATTTGCTTACAGACCTTGGTTTCCCGTCAAAGTGAGAAATAAAATCGGCAATCATTTTGAGAGATATACGCGACGCCCCTTCTGACGGCCCACGCGATGGATCTGTTACATTTATGTTAAGAGAGCTAGAACTGTTTTCCGAATCGTATACTCCAGGGGAGTAGAATTCTAAAACGGTACTACATCTAAAGATGTGGAAGTAGGACCGAAACTTAAGTTAGGTATTGCTATCACATCCTCCACTACAAAACAATTACCACTACTCAAACTTTCCCTGCGGTTTTTTACAAATTTTTGTGCGAACGGCGGCATTTTAAACGAAAAAATATAACGATTCTAACAGGTGATATTATAAATAAATATAAGATTTTTATATGAAGTTACAGGTACCATGACGTAAATTAGCGGATTAAATTTGACTCGCTCGGTTGACCGCTAGTTTGCTCGACATCCCCGCTCCGAAGATCTGCTGACACGTCCAGCGACGACTGCGTTGCTTCAGCTGCTCCTGGCTCCGTGGAAAGCTTCCTTCGATCCTGGATCCCTCGAAGAGCTGCGTTGATTCTCTACATAGGGTGAGTTCCGTGGTCCGGGTTACTCGACGAAGCTCCAAACGTCTACGGATGGATGTTGATCGACGGCTCCGTTGCCTCGATTAGGTTCGATGGGGAGATCGTGTAACTGGGTGCATGTGGCTTGGGGAA
This sequence comes from Andrena marginata, assembly GCA_963932335.1. Taxonomy (NCBI): domain Eukaryota; kingdom Metazoa; phylum Arthropoda; class Insecta; order Hymenoptera; family Andrenidae; genus Andrena; species Andrena marginata. The sequence continues at coordinate 22,937,520 of OZ010662.1, forward strand.
GACTGGCACGGACGTCCCACACCACACTCCTCTGGCATTCACCCGTGTTCCTGGGGAAACGTGCCCAAAACCCAGGAAAGAGGGTTGCACCAACTGGCCAATGAATGTTCAATCTTGCGCCCGCGAGCCGGCAAAATTTTGGATATCCTACCGCTGTCACTAAAACTGTTACGTGATGTAGCAGGGATTTTCTTAGAAGGATGAGGATGGGTCCGCTGCCCGTGGAGCGCTGATCCGCTCTGCTCACGTTTGCCCTTGGTATTGTGACGTCCCACTATTTTTCGCGCGTTTCTATTCCAAATTCCTTTCGTAAATCTATCTCAAAATCACTCCACAAAACAAAATCTCAAACTCAACTCTTACCCCATCTCCCCAATCGCTGATCACCTTGGTGTTGTACCTTAGCGGTCACCAACACAAGATGATCGATACAAAACTCCACCTCGATGATGTACCTTAGTGGTCCCCATCACGAGATGATCGATACAAAACTCCACCTCGATGATGTACCTTAGTGGTCCCCATCACGAGAGGATCGTTACAAAACTCCGTCCCCTATTCGCCCTATGAGGCACGAATCCTTTCCCCAAAACGAATTCAAACAAGCCCCTCGTTACAAAACCCTCTTAAATCGAGACCACGTCTCAACCCCCTCTTTACGACTCACAGAGTCCAAGCCACTCTAACCCTTTTCCTATAAAATACCCAAAATCCATTCGACAAGTTGAGTATCTCCTTTCGCAGTCATAAGAACCCCAGAAACCTAATTGCGACGCATATTCGGCGTACGTGACAAAAATATGTCTATTAATAACCATACCGTTTGTAAAAACCCCGGAAGTCATACTACGTCTTATTTTGAAACTATGTCAAGGTCTCTACCGCGCGTACCCCCGCATCACTCCTGTAAAAATATATAAATACGAGGTCCTGCGAAGCCTCGTCCTCTTTCTCCGCAGAACAATTGACGAAGTGTCATCCAAAGTATTCATCATTACTGCTAAATATTAAAAGTGTTCAATTCAGTGCTACGACAACCATTGTAAGTCATTATAATTACTATTATTAAGGAATATCACCCTCATTATATTTCTACACATAAATAACGCTTATCACTTTTCTATATTATAAATTTTATTCATTACCTTATGTTAATAACATTTATCTCATTCTAAAGCTTGTTGCTATTCATTTATTATTTTCTATTATCATCTTAATGCTTATTTTGTTCATATTTGTCTTATAACCGCTTATTACACATATTATTTTCTTGTGTTAACGCTATTGCATTTCATATATTATTATCGACCTATTCTCATGTATTTCATGTTCACATGCTTATATTGTTAATAACTGCCATTTACATAAATGTTACCCGTTAATGCTACGAATATCAAGCATTATCATTAACAAACGTTTCGATAAAACAAATAGACTTATTTGTTTTCAACTACGTCTCTAATTATTGTGTGTGCTCGAGTCATAAACCTTCCCAACGAAACCAAGCTGCCGCAACAGCTGATTCGCGAGAGCATTCCCAGTGTATATAAACACTGCTGCATGAGCCGTGCAATATACAAAAGAACTAAACGAGGTCTCTTTTACACTAATGCAACGGTAAATCCTATCTCGTAAACCAAAACAAATACGGAGTACTATAACGGGTGCTCTTTAAGTGTACATTTACCTTCCCAGGTCGATTAGAGTGACGGATTTAAGATTCGCGCCTCATCGCCTCCAGAAATACTTAGCGTGACGGATTCAAGATTCGCGCCTGAGTTCCCGCAAAACCCTCAGTGTGAAGGATTCAAGATTCGCGCCTGAAATCCCTCAAAACCCTCAGTGTGAAGGATTTAAGATTCGCGCCTGAGTTCCCTCAACCCCCTCAGTGTGAAGGATTCAAGATTCGCGCCTGAGTTCCTGCAAAACTCTCAGTGTGAAGGATTTAAGATTCGCGCCTGAGTTCCCGCAAAACCCTCAGTGTGAAGGATTCAAGATTCGCGCCTGAGTCCCTCAAAACCCTCAGTGTGAAGGATTCAAGATTCGCGCCTGAGTTCCCTCAAACCTCTCAGTGTGAAGGATTTAAGATTCGCGCCTGAGTTCCCTCAACCCCTCAGAGTGAAGGATTTAAGATTCGCGCCTGAGATTTCCCTCCTCCATGTCATTGTTCCCCAAAGACCTCACCCGGGACGTGACATATTTTTGGTGACAGCGGTGGGATCTACGTTTGCCGCTGATAGGAAATAGATTCTCTGACGCGGTACCCACAAGGTCCCAATATTAAAATGTGCATTGAACACCCTAGTCGGTGCCAACCATCATACCGGAGCCGCAGATTACAAAGTTTGACGGCATATTTGAATGCGCTGACTTGCATTTCGGGAGGCGTAGCCACAACCACTGACGGCAGCGAGATTTGCCTAAAGTGCTCTAGCCTAGCGCCCGCAGATACTGTAGAAGTATATTGGACCCATTATTACTATACGTATAGAACCCCAGTCTATTGCCCTCGATGCAGAAACTCATTAATTCCAGAACGCCCAATAAGAAACTGCATCGAGTGCTTTGAAAGTTACCTGCTCTCGAATAAGAGCTACAGACGGTTTGATAATTATCAACAATGAGTATAGTAGAGCCTAATTTTAAATAACGGCTGCCGGACGCCGAAAAGGTCAAACCACTTAAGAAAATAGAATCGAACGAATTTAACATGTCCGCGTACGAGAAAACCGAGGACTCTTGCGTAATGGATCGAGACGCGGGCCCTCCCACTAAAACTGTAGAAGCTGCGGCCTACGAATTAATGGAACGGGTGCAATTATTACGGCAAAACCAAGCCGAAATAGAAAGCTTGCACGCGAAAATCGTTGTAAATAAAGAACCCAATACGCATTCGGGCGTAGACACCGGATCGTTCGACCCCACGTTTAAAGGTCTTTATGATAAAATAAAAAATATCGAAGCAATGATGGAGAAACTTCTTGCACCCCCGCTAGATACAAATAATTTTGCCACACCGGGCTCCTCCCGTTTCGATAGGAAACCAGTATTAAATTATAATAATGTTCCGGACCAGGATCCATCGCCCCAGATCAAATTAAAGGACGTTATAGAAACAGTCCCAAATTTTAACGGTTACAACATATCCGTTTTGCAATTCGCGAGAGCCTGCAATAGGGCTAAGGCTCTGATTCCCTCGCAAGCCGAACCCCAGCTAGCAAGGTTGTTGACAAATAAGCTGCAAGATCATGCGTACTTGGCGGTTGAGGATCGGGTCTTTGACTCCGTAAATGATTTAATAAAACGACTGAGACGTATATTCTCCCCTGCGAAAACATCAGAACACTATCGTGGGGAACTCGCAAACGTTATCAAAGGATCCAACGAGCACATATTAGAATACATTTCACGCGTCAAATATCTCCGGTCCGCCATTCTAGAAGAAGATAGTGAATACTACCGCGGCTTCGCGCGAAATCACCCTCAGGATCTGGATCGCCTAGCCCTAGATTCATTTGTCGATGGTCTTCCACCTCACATAAGGACGAGACTACAACTACACCACTTTGAAACGCTCGACGAAGCGTTCAATCTAGCTGTCCTTGTGGACAAAGAAATTGACAGGGACCGTCTCCGATTCTCCGAACAAAAGGCTCCTAAATTAGTATGCCAACTTTGCAATAAGACAGGGCACGATGCAAGGTCCTGTTGGAACAATCAAAATTCAGCCTCCCAACTTCCCGAAGTACACCCTCTAAACCGCGCTGCGGAATACGGGTACCAGGCACCCACTTACGATTCAACCCAAGACATCAGGGCTACCATAAAAATCAGTACCGTTCAAATAAATTCAGTTAACGAAGCCCCGTCTGTAATAATGGACTCACCAGGCTTCGGGAAAATAGTCGAATTAATGATCAACACCGGTACTGAGGTAAACGTACTAAAACTTCAGGCCATAAAACGATTTCAGGACATAGATCCGACGCAGCGAGTGCTATTACAAAGCATCTCTCCGGACCCCGTCCCCACGCTTGGCACAGTCAGGATAACCCTTTTGGGCGACGACGTCACGTTTCATGTAGTCAAAAACGACTTCCCAATTAAACCACAAGGAATATTAGGTACGGAATTCTTTAGTAAACAAAATGTAACAATAAACTACTCCACGAAACAGTTGGACCTCAATGGGATTTCCATCCCATTCGTAAACAAAAATCCAGTCGTGTTACCGGCGAGGACAAAATCCTCCTTTTTCGTACATACAGCTAATCCGGACCTAAAGGACCAGCTGAAAATTATAAACTCCAACGAGATTGACACTCCAATTACCATGCCTGCCATTGAATTAGAAAATTTGGACAGAATAATTCCAGAACCCAAAATAGTACGACCAAAAGAGACTAAGACGTCTAAATGCGTCACTCCTATCCCAGCCCTAATAAAAACCAAGCCCCTCTTGGCCCTGGATCCATCGATCCACTATTTCGAGACACCCGCGCCGGTGTACTCATTCTTACCCCCTGCGCTATACGCCAAATCAACCCTTCCCCTAAAATCCCAAGAGTCTCTTGCGGCTACGTTGGAACCAAATATAATGGAAAAATCTGAAAATTTCCCACGAAAGGCAGGACAACCACTTCAGTCAATCTCCAAAGAATCCACGAATCCCGGGAAGAGCAATAAGGTCGCTGACGCTGCACCTCGTACACCAAAAAGAATTAAAAACTTCCTTGGTCTGACTGGATATTACAGAGGGTTTATCCCAGAATTTCCTAAAACTGCTTGCCCGTTAACCCAACTATTGAAAAAGGACACACCATTTGACTGGGGACTGACCCAGCAAACAGCTTTCGACTACTTCAAACCGGTATTGCAGAAGGAAATCATCCTGCAATGCCCGAATTTTGAACTGAAATTTCACGTCACTATAGACGCCTTAACCCATACTTCCCCTGCAGTGGAGGCATATTCCAAACGACCACGCGAAGAATCTGACGATGACTTGGAAGACAAGTCCAAACATAAACCAAGCGACCCCAAGAGGCCTCGGTTCTACTATTCACCAACCCATGTGGCACCGAGTGGAAACAACCGCGTCGACCCTGCAATTCCCACATCCAGCGCTCACCTAAGAAGGAAATACAAAAGGATTCAAATGCACAGGAAGATGCGCCAGAAAACATCATCTGCAGAAATTCCACTACATTCTTCCCCAGAAAACATACGTGAACGACTACCTACAACAGAAGCAGACAACACGTATAAATTACCCATGCAGAGCTTATTCATAAAATATTTTGTGTGCGTGCTTCTCAGCCTACTAACATTAATTAAGACCGCTGATGTATATATTAAAAGATTCAGCTATCACTTCGGAACTCTTAGAGCCATCCTCACCGACCAAACGGCAATTACTCGCAATTTCACGAAAGCAGTACCACGGGAATGTAAAATGCAACAATTCCGAATCAAAGACTTTCGCCCACCGTCTAACGGCCTTTTAGAGAGATTGCAAAACGTCGTGACCGAATGCTTAAAATTGTTAATCGGTAGATACAGTGACTGGGACGAATGGAGTAACTTGGCCGCGTTCTCATATAATACCAGTGTCCATAAGGGTACTGGATACACTCGGTATAAATCATTTTTAGCAAAATTAGCAATACCCAAGAACATTGGGAATGAAACATATGGTTGCCTTTCAAAACTGAGTAGGAGCCTACGGTACAAAAAACAGTATGATTGCCCTACCCGTGTGCGCGAGAGTCCCGGTTGACTCCAAGTCAATAAAAACAGAATACTTTAATTAATTTTCCGCTTAGATCGTTGCTACTGCAACATTTTCGCAACCACCATTTACGCAGCAATGCCGTCCAGAAGGAAGGAAGGAAAATCATATCCCTTCTACCTAAAGTCATCTCATCAATCATCACCACAGGAAGGCGCCTCCGGAGACAATCATCACCAAAGATGACTGCCCCGCTCCAACATCGGTCAACTGAGAGCAGTTCCAGGATGCTACTGCCCTTTCGCCCCGTGTAGACCTCTCTTACGAGTTAGAATAATTCCACCCGCGCCTTATTATTAAGAAATGCTACGCATTTCTTCATATAAGGGGGGAGGTGTGACGTCCCACTATTTTTCGCGCGTTTCTATTCCAAATTCCTTTCGTAAATCTATCTCAAAATCACTCCACAAAACAAAATCTCAAACTCAACTCTTACCCCATCTCCCCAATCGCTGATCACCTTGGTGTTGTACCTTAGCGGTCACCAACACAAGATGATCGATACAAAACTCCACCTCGATGATGTACCTTAGTGGTCCCCATCACGAGATGATCGATACAAAACTCCACCTCGATGATGTACCTTAGTGGTCCCCATCACGAGAGGATCGTTACAAAACTCCGTCCCCTATTCGCCCTATGAGGCACGAATCCTTTCCCCAAAACGAATTCAAACAAGCCCCTCGTTACAAAACCCTCTTAAATCGAGACCACGTCTCAACCCCCTCTTTACGACTCACAGAGTCCAAGCCACTCTAACCCTTTTCCTATAAAATACCCAAAATCCATTCGACAAGTTGAGTATCTCCTTTCGCAGTCATAAGAACCCCAGAAACCTAATTGCGACGCATATTCGGCGTACGTGACAAAAATATGTCTATTAATAACCATACCGTTTGTAAAAACCCCGGAAGTCATACTACGTCTTATTTTGAAACTATGTCAAGGTCTCTACCGCGCGTACCCCCGCATCACTCCTGTAAAAATATATAAATACGAGGTCCTGCGAAGCCTCGTCCTCTTTCTCCGCAGAACAATTGACGAAGTGTCATCCAAAGTATTCATCATTACTGCTAAATATTAAAAGTGTTCAATTCAGTGCTACGACAACCATTGTAAGTCATTATAATTACTATTATTAAGGAATATCACCCTCATTATATTTCTACACATAAATAACGCTTATCACTTTTCTATATTATAAATTTTATTCATTACCTTATGTTAATAACATTTATCTCATTCTAAAGCTTGTTGCTATTCATTTATTATTTTCTATTATCATCTTAATGCTTATTTTGTTCATATTTGTCTTATAACCGCTTATTACACATATTATTTTCTTGTGTTAACGCTATTGCATTTCATATATTATTATCGACCTATTCTCATGTATTTCATGTTCACATGCTTATATTGTTAATAACTGCCATTTACATAAATGTTACCCGTTAATGCTACGAATATCAAGCATTATCATTAACAAACGTTTCGATAAAACAAATAGACTTATTTGTTTTCAACTACGTCTCTAATTATTGTGTGTGCTCGAGTCATAAACCTTCCCAACGAAACCAAGCTGCCGCAACAGCTGATTCGCGAGAGCATTCCCAGTGTATATAAACACTGCTGCATGAGCCGTGCAATATACAAAAGAACTAAACGAGGTCTCTTTTACACTAATGCAACGGTAAATCCTATCTCGTAAACCAAAACAAATACGGAGTACTATAACGGGTGCTCTTTAAGTGTACATTTACCTTCCCAGGTCGATTAGAGTGACGGATTTAAGATTCGCGCCTCATCGCCTCCAGAAATACTTAGCGTGACGGATTCAAGATTCGCGCCTGAGTTCCCGCAAAACCCTCAGTGTGAAGGATTCAAGATTCGCGCCTGAAATCCCTCAAAACCCTCAGTGTGAAGGATTTAAGATTCGCGCCTGAGTTCCCTCAACCCCCTCAGTGTGAAGGATTCAAGATTCGCGCCTGAGTTCCTGCAAAACTCTCAGTGTGAAGGATTTAAGATTCGCGCCTGAGTTCCCGCAAAACCCTCAGTGTGAAGGATTCAAGATTCGCGCCTGAGTCCCTCAAAACCCTCAGTGTGAAGGATTCAAGATTCGCGCCTGAGTTCCCTCAAACCTCTCAGTGTGAAGGATTTAAGATTCGCGCCTGAGTTCCCTCAACCCCTCAGAGTGAAGGATTTAAGATTCGCGCCTGAGATTTCCCTCCTCCATGTCATTGTTCCCCAAAGACCTCACCCGGGACGTGACAGTATCAGCCTCCAGTTTCTTCGCGTGATGATCGGCAAGGAATTAAGTAAATAAACTGAGACTAGTTTCTGTTGTAACTTGGTTTTAGTTTTATATTTTAAGGTAGGACAATTAAGAAATGCGTCTGAGTGCTTTAAACGTTGATCAACCAGTGATTGTACAAAGATGCCGTTCAGGATTGAAAAATGTAACATGTTCTTGTTAATAAAGTTATCGAATTATAAAGATAGTTTCTTAATTGATTGTCTAACGAATCGTTTGATTGGTTCTTCGTTCATTAAGAACAAGCGTTTTTACATGATATCCGTGATTTAATAGCAAAGCAACCGAAACCAATATTTAATCAATAGGGGAAGTCGGGGTATTGTGAGCCACTTTTTTTTTATTGCTAACAAACTGCTATAAAATCAAGTGTTTCTTCAAATTTCAAAGCTGGATGTTGTAGTATGAAGATTTACCTTTCTTTTAGTCACAATAGTGGAATCGAATATTTGCAAATTAGATGATTTTCAGACTATTACAAAAAATTGGCATTTTCTTGAATCTGAAAAATCTCGGGGAATCGTGAGCCATTTTATAAATTGAATAAAAATCACAATGTTTGTTAGAAAATGTTTATTCATGTCTCAGAATGAAAAAATAATTTTCAATTAATAAGAAAAAAGTAAAAAATGATCACAATTAATCTGAAATGCAATGCTCGCAAGTCCAATAACTTGCGGTCATTCCGGCGCATTCCAAGTGGATTGCGTGATTGCAGACGTTGCAATGAATGGTGTTATTGCGGTTCATCTTTTTCGGCATATTTTTCATGCAAATTATGCAGAAGTTAGCAACCCTAGCCCCCCACCTCCTTGGCCAAATTTTTCAAAAAATTCAAATATCAAATATCAGCCCAAACTGACCATGGACTCTGGAGGTATAAGCTGAAATAGACGCCAACAAAAAAGCATCACACACACACACACACAAAAGCATTTTTGTACCCCTTTTTTTTTTACTTTTTAGAGTCAATGGGTCATGAAACGTCGAGAATTGCAAAAAAAACCGGGGGGTCATTTTTGACACGATCTACATACTTTCCCTGTGTTATATACATAACAGTCGGGAAAGTAAAATTTATATTGTGCTCAAATATTACATAAACAATCATAAAGAAACATCAAACACGTGAGGTTAGCTCTTTAAATGTCAAGAATCGAGTGGCTCACCATTCCCCGAACCATTATTTTTACAACATGGCCACAAATAAATAACATAATGCTAACTTAATGCCAAATTTCTTTATCATTTCGAAAGCTTGAAGTCACACGAGTATTATAAAAATAGTTACCTGCGTGGATTCACAGAAAAGTGTCACAATAGTAGACCACACACGAAGTGAAAATAATACTTCGAGATCAGCCAATTTTTATCTGTTAACAGAGCAAAGTAACGATGCGGGTGCGTACGTTCACTGATCGTGGAAATATTAGCTTATCATAAGACAAGTAAATAACAGTTGTTGGCAGCTGTCATTATTCACTAGGGAAAAAAATATGGCGCTGGCTCACGATTCCCCGTGGCTCAGAATACCCCGACTTCCCCTACTATTTAACGAGCGTCTCTAAGGAGTATTCCTTGGAATGCTTTGTACATAGTTTCAGTTGCTTCGTTTAACAATTTAAACTGGCGCGTCTAAACTTGAGCATGCAGAGCCATCTAGCATTAAATTATATTCTTGTGTTACCACATGAGATCATAACACTGTATACAGTTTCATAGTTTTCTTAAACGCTGTACTGCTGAAGTCACTAAAAAATAATTCTTAACTTGTACTCCAATTTTGATGGTGCATACTTGACAATTCGTACATACTTGACCGATCATTTTTCGATCAATTGTGTATTTTCGGTAATCACGATGCGACCAGCGTCCCGAACGCAGCGGCTTTTTGTCGTTTTTGTAAAGAACGTGAATGGCTGATTTCAAGTCGTTTGGATTTGTGGTTATGGGTTATATTTATTGATGACTGGGTAATTTTTTCACCCCCTCGCAGTTTTTTTACAGTATTGTATTGTCATCCAAACTACACATGCTTGCAAAATTTTAAGACAATTGGATAAATTTGGTTAAATTTGAGTTGCCAGATTTGAACCATACATATAAACAAACATAAAAACAAGCAAACAAACAAACATACAACCATATAACCATACAAACATACAAACATACAAATATACAAACATACCAACAAACAAACATGCAAACAAATATATAAACAAACAATTAAACAGAGGATCGAAGCTGAATAAAATCATTTAAAAATGATTGGTAATCATATTTTTTTAGGAGAAAACATAAAAATGATTTTTTGAAAATTGTCTGATAGTATATTATAATATCCAAACACGATCTAATGCCCGTCCATGAGTACGCATCAGTTTATTGAAGCTGCGACTGTCTCCGGCATTAGAACGGCAAACCATCATGAGTCATAAGACACAGTCGTTGATTAGCAGAAACTGTATGTGAACTTTCCCATTGATTGCAATGTATCTTTAGTAGCAAGCTACTTTAGTTTGAAGTAGGCTACTGCATCTGATTGGTGCTTTTTCCTTCTATTCGCCGTGACACTGACAACTGCCCATCACTACTTTTACATACATGAATGAAACATTACGAAATGGCAAAGAAAACAGAATATAAAATCACCAAAGTGTTTTGTATGAAGAGGTCTTTCCAACATCTATCCCTTTCAAAGGTTTTCTATCGTTTCACACATGTTATTTATTTGTTCGTAATTCTTCTGTACTTTGTCTCGCTTGTGGCCATCGCTACACGTGACGACATTGCACGAAAGACCGTATTACATGACAGTGGGGGTAATGACGTCGCGGCTCTCGCTCGCTCCATTCACTGATCGGCCGTCGTCGCGAGTAGTCGCAACAAGTCTGTCCTGCTTTCTTCTGAACATCGATACCGTTCCAGGATCTAACGGAATATCCCGGAAGTGTGTTTTAGATTTTCCTATCACCGAGTGCAAAAACTTTTCCACATAAGTTATTGTAAATTACTGTTATTCTTAGTGGGCAAGTCAATTACAATCAGTGCTTTTAATCGAAGCTCGATATGTATTTATGAAAACTACTTTTAATTCTATCTTTCTTTTTCTCGTGTATTTACGTTGTGTGCGCGCGTGTACACGTGCGCATTATTTGTGTACATAGTAGTGTTTGTGCGGATTCAAGAAGGTCTTTGAACGCGAAAGGATACGATCGATTGCGATTCGTGGAACGAGATATGACTGTCGCCGGAAAGGTAAGTTCTTTTATAAATTCTTTCGGTTTTAGGATTTTAGAAAATTCAAAATTAAATATACCTAGGTACATTTTGTACTTAACAAACCGAACTAATGTTAGAAATACTTGGATAGTTACTTAAAATAGGTATTCTTCGTTATTCCTGTTCCTCTTTTTATTATAGCATTAGAATTATACATTTAGGCGGAGTGCTGTACTTGTAATATTAACTTTGTTTATACTGGTTGAATCAGTTATATGCTACTGTGTCATTCTTAAATCAATAAAAAAGATAGAACAATGTGAATAATGTATCTATAGTAACCTCGCTATATGTTTACCTTTATTAATTATAAACGGGTGTCGTTTTATTGAAAATCTTGAATACTACTTTCATTCGGTTATTTACTACTCATAACATGTACAATTTATACTGTATTATTTTGTTATTAACGATATGTTTTTACGTTTCGCGATTTTTGTAATCTGAAATACATGGTTGTTTGATTGTTGTGATTTACTAAAGTTATACAAATGAACAAAAATAAGGTACCAATATTACCTTTAGTTATTAGGTAGAAATTAGTATAATATTATAATTTCTGTTGAAGTATACTATTTTTTAAAATAAGTTACATTAATGATCAGTACGTAATATTTGATAATATTGTATTACATTACCTAACTAACAAGAGAATCGTACATTTGGCTCCCCAGAGATCTTCATAGATTTTAAAGATGTGAATTCAGAAGTTAAATAACAACATTCTGTAGTATGTTTTATTTGAATGTCTATTTTTTAAGCACGCTATTGGCATTTGAATATTTAAAGTCCTTAAGTTGAAGACTTTCATACACAAATCTGATGAATGAGTGAAAAGAGTGGTTACTTTATAGGCGGAAGATCTAGGCTTCAAATCTCGTACCTTGGTGAGTTTCTTTTTCAACATTTATTTTCTATAATTAAATTTGGGACGTTCTTATTTGTCAGGTACTATAAAATTCATTCACAAATCTCTATTTATAAATGTAGGTATATTTAATACATATGTATGTATACTTACGAACCATGTAAATTACAACTTGTTCTCTATATAATAAATTTGATGAAAATAAGTGTACTAACTGCACATGAGATCACTTATCTGGGGAAAAAGCAGGTCAGTAAAAGTATAGTACATGTGTAAGCGAAATAAAAATATATGCAAATACAAAACATTTGTATTGATTCTTCTAATCTTCGTTCAAATCTTCGTGGCACCAATCGTAGGATACCCTTGAAAACACGTTGTATTTTGTTTTTATTGGAGTTGAGTCAGGTAATCAAGTAAATAAATATTTACGCATCGTGTAATCCGATAAGGTAATCCTCCGTTTTCATACCATAAGCAATAAAGAGAAGCGAATAGATAAGTAACATTATTCAAGTACGAAATCGTCGTTTATTCTGCAAGTATTATTTTGCAAATCTACGTTGTTTGAGTACCTACTGTATTGTTGTGTGCAATGAATATTAGACCTGCAAAATTTACGACCACATATTTAGAACACTGCGTATAGGATACGTGTAGAAATTACTATTTTGATTTATGGTCACTTTTTATATGTAACAGATTTCTTAGAACATCTTTATTATTTTTCTCGAAAGAAAGTGCCAGTAATACCTTTTGTAATACCCGTGAATAAATTATGATGATGATGATGATGATGATGATGATGATGATGATGATGATGATGATGATGATGATAATGATAATAATAATAATAATAATAATAATAATAATAATAATAATAATAATAATAATAATAATAATAATAATAATAATAATATAGCATCTTTCGTGACGACACCAGGTTTTTGACGGCAGGTATTTACGTTCTAGTTTGCTTTCTGGGAAAGTTTTGTTCAGCGTGTCCCATGCTTTGTACTGATACCGACAAAAACGAAAATTTGAATTTGTATTTTGTCTCCTAGATAGTACTACCTGCTTCGTCGCAATACTACCAATGTTTGGGCGAGGCTTTTTCAACAAAAATCAGTCAAAATGCCACCTAACTTGAATTATTTTTAATTATATGCAAGTCGACTTACTTCTGAATTCCGTAGACCGAGTGTACCTACAGTACGTATAATTACAACTACTGCAAATCCAGTCAAGTTTGGACTTATTTCCATTAGGAACCATGGCAATCTGCTAATAATACTCTCATGAACATCCCATAGAAAATACAGAAATATAAATTTTCGTTCGTTGACGATTATTATCGGTGGCTCGAGTGCAGGACGGACGAAGGTTCATTGAGGCGGTGAAATACAGAGCGAATTTCGAGCTCCTTTTCGAAATAAACATTCGGGATCCCTGTGCATTCCTTTTATGCTTTCCAGAAAATATGGATGCGCAAACACGTCAACGTCAGTATCACTATTATTAACAGGAATCCCTTTAGTTAATAAAAATTTGACATAATTACAGGAGTTTGAAAATATTAATTCGCACCATGTACATTGCATCTACATTACATAAACGTATGCGCAACATTTACAGAACGAGTTGAACGAATCTGAAAAAGGGTCGATATCATCGAAATATAAAGTGGCTTGGCGCATTGCTCTATTCATAGGATAAATCGTATAGTAATGAAAAGCTGCAATAAAATAAGGTACGAGTTCATTAAGGGGGGAGCCCTATTTAGGATGCTAAGAATAAGATGACACTTGGGAATTTTTTTTTAAAACTGTTAAGCGGATCTTTTCCAAACTTTCAGGGTATTTTAGTTCACATTCAAACAATAAAAATGAATTTTCACGTTACAAAGTGTTCGGTAGAAATGAAGATATATGAGCATGTTCGTTAGGACTCGCGCGTCAGAGTTGCGAATTGGCAATTGTAATGCTAGCCCTATTTCTTCCCTGAAATAAAAAACCAAGGATTTCCTTCTTTATACTAAAATTACATTGTCGATGAACCTAAGACATTGATAAATAAATTGGATCGAACAACTCTTCTTCCATAAATAGTTCGAAATATCTTGGGGCAGAATCGTAACATTTTCTTTGAAGTCCCACCAATTTGCCAACTTTTAACTTTTTTTTATTTCTTCGGTTCATCGACAATGTAATTATACTAGAAATAAGAAAATCCTCGGTTTTTTATTTCAGGGAAGAAATGGGGCCACCATTACAATCGCCAATTTGCAACTCCGGCGCGCGAGTCATGACGAACATGTTCATATATCTTTATTTCTACCGAACACTTTGTAACGTAAAAAATCATTTTTATTGTTTGAATGTGAATTAAAATACCCTGAAAGTTTGGGAAAGATCCGCTTAAAAGTTTCTTAGAAAACCTTTTAGCTACTGTACGCCACTATAGTAGTGGCTTTAGCGTATGTCATCCTTTTGACCGGTACGCCACCATAGTGACTTTCGTGTATGGCATCATTTTGAACAGTACGCCACTATAATGGCTTTCGCGAATTTTATCATTGTCGTCTTTCTAAACGATATACCACTATATAGTGGCTTTCGCGAATGTCATATTTGTAAACGGTGCTAAATTGTTTACGAGGGGCAATTGTAACAAGGGACGTTCGGCAACCCGGCAATTTAGAAAATTGTGGGACTTGGTACGCAAGTAGAGTAGTTCATCCGTAATGCAATCCTATTTTTTGTTGGTACCATAATGCAATTTTTGTGGGTGAAATCACCCCTTGAAGAAAATCCAGAATTTTCTATTCCGTGGAATATGTCGAGAATAGTGAGGGATATCGAAAAGAAGTTTAAACAGATGGTGCATCGTTTTCTTACATCTACAAAACCGCGTTAAAATAATTTTCAGAAAGTCCATATTTTTCAAGTTACCCCTACCACCAACAGTTAAAATTAAGGTTTTGTATTTTGAAAATATATGCTGAAATACCTCTGGATAATCGTTTTTTATACGTATAAATAATTGATGTATTATATTTTTTTGTAAACAAATAAAACCTCTATTACCGAATTTGAAGTCCATTTTAGCAGTTTTCATAAATAAAATGGTTTCTTAAATCCATATTTAAATTATTATTTATTTAAAGTTTAAATATCTTTCAATTATATTTTTTAAGCAAGACCGTACGTAGGGGAGACCGGGGTAGATTGTAACAAAAAAGTTTTCACAGTCTTTTCTCGAAAGTATTTACCTCAATCAGGAAATAATTTGCGTGACTTACTACTTACATATGTGGTGAACTCATTGAGTGTAAGTACGTGACAAAACCTTGGACACTTAGACATCTAGCTTCATCTTAAACAAATCTAAACCTTTGTTACAATGTGCCCCAGTCCAGGATAAATTATAACATATCCGTTTTACTTATTTAAATACAAATATGAACACAAATAAACATTACTAAAAAACGTAAATGAAAACACAGCTCATTATTAAACATTTGATATAGGTCAGTTAAACAATCATTGCTTATTCATCTGATTCTATCAAAATCTTCTTCGCTTTCTTTACTTTTAGGCCCCATATCACAACGACACAGTACAAAACTACACATGTAATTTAGGACACATCAAAATAGTGCACAGAAGATAGCGCACATACAATTTAGAACACATGAGATTTATAGTGCACATACAATTTAGGACACATGCGATTTAGGACACATATAATTTAGGACTCATACAATTTAGGACATATGGGATTTAAAACTTATGCGTTTTATAGTGCACATACAATTTAGGACACTTGCGATTTAGGACACATACTATTTAGGACACACACAGTTTGACGCACATTTTATTTAGTGCACAACAAGATAACACGGTAAACTTGCCGGTAAACTGGGCCTTCGCTGATTTCGATGACCTTCACATATGTTGTCAAGGTCGTCATTCTGAATAACATTTTCTTTTAAACTTTTTGGCGGTCGGCCTTAGATTCGGAGATATTAATAAAAAACTTTCGGCACAATAGACTGAAATCTGTATCACAACCGATCGGTATTAGTATTGGTTGGAGCTAGATTAGGACGCACAGTGGGACGAAACGTAGATATCTCTGGACATGGCCGTATCTTTGTTAAAAAACATCCGATTTTGATGGAACTTGGCTTATTTTAAAGGCAAATGATCATACTTTCCGACAGTGAACATACAAATTGCAAAAAAAATTGTTTGCACTCTCTAGCATTTGACAAACATCAACAATTTTTTGCAGTTCGAATTAAAACTTTATGGACTGCAGCAGGCATATAATACCATGCGTAATGTTTCACAAAATGTAGTGCAGTTTCTTTGGCAAATGTACCAAATTTTTGGGAATCAACTTGCAGTCCTGAAGCTATAGCTTGTAAAATAATAGCAAATCTCCGAATTAGACTTTCTTCAATGCCAGTTATTTCAGACGTCAGTTTCGGATCATTGAAAAACTTCCGTGCAGTGTTACCGTCATTAAAAGTCCCAACCTCCTGTTTAACGCGATCGACATATAGGCCAAGTTGGGAATGAAACTGATCTTGGATAAGCTTCTTTCTCTCTGAGCGTAGTTGTTTAAATTTCGGAGAGGTTGCAGACCATTTTTTAAAATCCAAGTTAAATGAAAGATGTAAAATGCATTCAAAAACCCGTATTTTTGCATGTAAAAGAGAAATACCGAATTTATAATATTCTTTGCAGGGGATTCTTTGTTCAATTAGTTTGAAATTGTTCATCTGTTTTGGCGTAGCTCCACAGATGTAACACTTCATGGCAGAACTTGTTTGCGTAATAAGATTGCAAATTTTGCCGTCGATCATACTCATATGCAATTGATGAACTACTTTTGATGAATTTGCTTGTGTAAGCATTAAAGATGAAATTTCAGACTTTATTCGTTCAATTTCTTTTTGTATTATTTCCGGAGTTTCTTTGCAAAATGAAAATCTTATAGGTTTATAGAAATGCGCAGAAGGTCTTAAGTTTTCCCAAATAACTGTTTGCTTCATTGTATCGAACAATTTGATTGGAACTATTGTAGTCATAAATATAGATGAATCGTCAAATCCTTGGCCAGTTTCCGATGAAAAAGATTGCTTATAATTGCTTTCACTTGAGCAGCCATCACATCCCCGCTTGGAAATTAATGTTAAATTTTGAAGATCAATAGTTTTTTCAGGTGAGGTTTCAAGTATCCGCGAGACAGTGTGATCTAAAATTGCCTGAAGATGTATTTTTGCTTCCCGTTCATCAATTGCAACATATTCCTTTTTAGGATAACAATCTAATTTTGCTTTTTTAATTTGATAATATGATGGAAAGTGGTTTGTTCCATTTGAAATTAAAAAATCCCTTAAAACGTTATATTCGCTTTTTGGGAGATTTACACATATCATTACGGAAAGGGCTTTTTCCTTAGAGAAAATTTCGATTTTACATGGTTCTTCATTGCACAGTTTTCCGATTCTTTCTGCCTCATCGGGATTTTTTAATAAAAAATCTAAAACTTTTGCTACGTCTGCTTTACCCTCCCTCCTCAGATTCATTTTGGCGGCAAAAAATAGCTCCTCCCTCAAATAATTATCTCTTATTTCATTTACGCGACGTATTTTGTGACGTTCGGTACATTCAATAAATGACTTTTCTTCTACATGCCGCTCTTGATATTATCCATCACTTAAGAACTCTTCGGGATACTGGAACTCTTTTTCAAGCCAGCTCTGATTATTTTTAAGAAATCGAGTCTTCTTTCGGGAAGCTTCAATCCATTTTTTTTTTAATCTTTAAACAAAATACACTAAGTTATTCTTTAAGATGTTCCCTGGCTTCGTTGGAACTCGGTGTGGTGGAATGTTGTAAAATTTCTTCAAGAAGTAGCAAGTGATTATTTTTCGCGAACGGATTCTTTAGAAAATCAAAAAGTTTACCATTCGTTTTAATTGAATCCATTTGTTGCAACATAGTGTCACGTATAGGAGGTTGTAAGGCACCCCGAGCTTAAGATATGGAGGGTAGTTTCAGTAGAGAAGATGTATCAATTTCGTAACAAACAACATTTAAATTAATTAATACGTACATATTTTAACACTGTTCACCAACCAACTATTCAAAGCGGTTCACCCATTAATTTATGCGCGAAAAAATTGGGGCAGCAAATCACACGACGCGACGCAAGCTCAACACGAGTTCTTTTTGAATGAGAGACTGCTTGACTGAACGAAGAACTGAAGGATTGTCAACTGGAAAGTATAAAGGTCCACGCACACATATCCGTTCCGTTTCAGTTCCGTGTCAGTTGCGTGGTCGTAAAAGGTATCGGTCGCTTGTTTTGGAATGGAGCAGCGCACACTTATCAGTTCCGTGACATTCGACGGTCTCTCCGTACCCGTCAATTCCGGACCGTGGGAATCAGTGTTAAAAAATAACGTAGGCGTGCTTTACAATGGAGCAGCGCACACTTGTCCGTGTCAGGACTGTCAGCAGATGTCAGTGTAGAACCTCTATCCGTTCGGTGAAACTAGAATTTGGTTGCCAACGATATTTGGGCATTTGGACTGACGAAGTCCTGAAATCACGGAAAGGTCGACCTTTTTTATGACCATGAAAAGTTCTCGGATCGAAGCTCTCGCACCACGCGCTTCAGGGGTCCTAGACAGTCATAAAGACAAGGACAGCAATAGGCCACTCAGTAATGAAAATAGGAATTCTATAATTAATATTAGATCTCCATACAAATACCACCAATGGATTGCTGGAGTTTTTGCAATGAAAATTATACCAAACGTGATATAATTCTGATCATTATTAATGATTGTAATGAAAAGAGTGTTGAATTTAAATATTCCGTGTGGTAAGGTAGAGGGTATGATCGGATCGGGACGCGCCCCCACTCCTGACTGAAGGCCTGCGAAAACGGCGGAATTGGAACTGCAGTATGACTGTTATGAATATTCGAGTAGGGGAAGGGGGGGCATGATGGGAAAGCTAAGCAAACAAGCAAAAAATGGATAATTATACCTTTTATTTAAGTTTTTATGAATCAATATATAATTATAAGTTAATACTTTAACCTTTAGTACATAGTTTGAGCAACATTTAAATAAAAATTTGAAGTTATGAAACTTTTAAACAAATGTAATGAAAAACCATCTTCCCTCTGGCAGGGGGTATGACGTGGTACCGAAACGGGGCAAAACGGTTCCTCTAAATATTTTCACAAACGATGTAAATATGAATTTCTTCTAAATTATTTTCTTCCCACTCTCCTGCAGTTGTTGTGGGACCATATCTTTTATATATTCGACAAGTTCTTCCTCATCTGTTTGCGAAAATACACTCTTAATTGGACCTAATGATAAACCCTGTTTCAATTTTTGGACATAGCTTTCCAATGTTGTTTGTGGAAGGTAATACTCTCGAGCAGCTTTCTTGTACCCCATTTTGTTGCTTAAAACTTCATCTACAGATTTCTTCATAACTTCTTTTGACCATTTTCCTCATTTAGTTTCTTCTTACATATATGTTCTTACCATTTTCAAATCCGGATTAAATGTAACGAAAATTCAGCTTAAATTACAATAGAGAACGATGGCGTTGTTCGACCTCACCTGAACAACCATAATAGGGTACCCCATCCTTCCCCGTATCAAGGACCCTATCTTGCCTCAAATCATCGTTTTCCAGAACCTGATGTTATTTGTACAATAAATGAAAAAAATATTGCAATTTTTAATATTGTACATTAAAGTAAATAGAATGGAGATTATAATAATGTAACAAAAATAATTGACTTATCGTTTGTAAATATATATTTACTATAAGTCTTTTTAGTACACAAAATAAGATCCACGCAGCATGTGGACGATTTCACAGCTCTAAACCAAAGACGTGCTCCCCCACTCATTTTTATCAATGACCAAAATTGACAGCAGGCTTGCAGAAACGGCTGAATTGGGACTGACAGGGCCAGAGCAGGCCTCCTCAGTGAAATTAGGGAGACCGCATAGACACGGACGGACACCGTGCGGAGACAGAACTGAAACGGAACGGATATGTGTGCGTGGACCTTAACACTTGAGGATCCAGGGCTTGCACCTATCATCCACACAGGTGGCCAAAGAAAACTACAATCTATGTGTTTACGAGTGGGTCTACATTGTATACAAAAGTCTTACGTCAATCGGCACGGACTGACAGACCGAGTGACAGGTCTTGATAGAGGATATGAATGCTTCGCAAATTAAACAGAAAACGCATATATGAAGATATTTTCCACAATCTCTTAATTTCATCCGATCCTCTGATTTCAAATATTAGATCACACATTGCAGAAAAAAGATTTTTGTTATTAAATAAAGAAGACAATGAAGAATTAATTTTGAAGAATTAATGAACACACAGAACACACCAGAATGTGATGTAGACACGGACAGTCAAACCGGCATGCCTTAAAAAGGATCTACATAGAAGCAGTATTTATATGAAACGGAAATTACTACAGATATTGAAAAGTTTGTTTTGTTGTCTCAATTTATGCATAGTATTTTATATAAATATTACGTTTGATCATAATTTCGACTGCCTAGATCTATTTCTAAAACATATATTTATTTTTAAGAAAATAAGAAAGCGACGGGATGTTTCGCCGTTTATTTATTAAGGTTTAACTAACTTTAATAATAATAACCTAATTTTATGAATTATCGTTCGCTATATCATATTTATATTCATTTCCATAAAGACATCATAAAGACATAATCAATCGGGTACAAGAAAAGGAATGTCTAGATACATATTTACTCGTTTCGTCCCACATGCGTACACAATTTAATTAATTCTGCAAAAGGGCACAAGTTGGCGCAACTGGAAATCGGATTTTCTAAAACTAGAATGTTTAGTGATTATATAGGTATTTTTTATTTTTTGGACAAATTAGGACATTTTTCTAAATCGAAAAAAAATTTTTGAGAGGTTGAAAAACATAAATAAAATCAATAAATTTGGTTTTTATACCACATAAATAACTTCTTAAGAATCAACCCTAATGTGTAGTATGATGGTAGAAATTTTTTTCATTATTCTAATGCTAATTATTTACATTCATGTGACAGCCGTCTCCAGAAGTGAACGTGTTTGCTGCTAAAAAATCGGGATTTAAAATGTTTAAGAAAATTTTTTTTTCATTATTTCGTATCCACTAGTATTCAAGGATAATGCTCATATAATTATATCACTGAAGATAGGTACTTCATATTTTCGTCGATGTCCGAGAATTTGCACGCGTCGTCCCACTGTGGGACGGGGGGCGCGTAAAGCATGGTAGCGAACCGATGTGAATATAAATTAAACTCGGTAATTCTAATGTTAAGTTAAGTTTTTTGCGCATATCTCGTGAACCAAAACCGACCACCAAAAAGTTTAAAGGGAAATGTTCAGAATGATTACCTTATTAACAATAGCGATATTGACCCCATTGCGTGATCAAGAGACACGGTAGTGTCTCGCGCCAAGTATATATATATATATGCGCAGCGCAAGACACGGAGTGGCTCTATTACGCGACGACTCGCTATCAAGAACCCTGAGATTTCCGAATCTCAATAACGGCTGATCCAATTAGATTTTGAATGGTCTTAATGGATAGCTTGGGTTTGATTTACATGAGAAAAGTGTCTTCGTTTTGTTCCTACGGGCCTTATGAGCTGAGATATTTCGATGTAAAGTTGCAATTTGCTGAATTTTATGTTCTTAAAATTCAGCATCGTCATAGTCATCGTCCTACACTTCTAGGCAAGAGGGGAGTATGAAAGGGTGAGGAAATGTCTCTCAGGCACGTTGTTCATTGGATGCGGGCATCGGCCAATCGCGTAACAAATTGTTGTCACGTGACAGCTAGCCAGAGATATTATAACCTACCAAGTGCTAAGTGTCAAATAAATTGTTGTCACGTGACAGCTAGGCAGAGATATTTTAACCTACCAAGTGCTAAGGGTCAAATAAAGTAAATTGTCGGAATTTGAAATGTCACGAGTTTTTACACTAATAGGAGACTGAATTATTGTCTCAATTAACAAGGTAAGTCGCCAAAATTTTTCAAATAGATTTCTTATGTAGAGTCGCAGACTTGGAAGTTGTCTGGAGAAGGTTCGACAGAGAAGCATCTTCTTTCGCACAAGTTTCCACAAATTAATATATTGTTTTTATACCAGCAAACAATTTTTACACAGGCTCGAATAAAAATGAAGGGGACGCCCAGGCTTGGATAAAAATGAAGGGGACGCACAAGCTTGGATAGAAATGAAGGGGATGCACAGGCTTGGAGGTTGTCCAGAGAAGGTTAGACAGACAGAAAAACATCTTGTTTCGCACAAGTTTCTGGAAAGTTGTCAAATAAGGTAAATCGACAAAATTTGTCAAAGTAGCGTAGCATTAAGAATTAAGAAAATTATAGCGTACTGCTTGCAACGTTGAGCAAGTCACATTAGTGAAGAAAGTACGCTGAAAACGCATCTCCCTTGATACTTTTCAATCTCTTTTGGAAAGGTATTCCTAATACTTTATTAAAATCCACAGTAGTTCCTACGCTATTCATTAATTTTATTAGTTTCCCATTAACAATATTTCAATTCAAAAATATAGACATACTAAATTAATTTTATTCCAATACCAATACATTGTACGTTAAAAATATTGAATCTCTTCGTTCATTTTTGCTGAATTACCATTAGCATTTAAATTTCCTGCAACAAGACATTCTGCCATACGCTCTCACCACCTTCGGACACATTTTGTAGTCTGTACACTTAAAATAGCAAAGGGCCAATCTATTTTTATATGTTCTACGTTAAGTCATAACTAAAATGTGGAATTTTGTATATTTACAGATAATCGAAGCAGAAGCGATAGAGAAAGTAACCCTGCTGCAAATGAGAAAAAATAAGCACATTTTCATGTATAATTTTATTCTAGAGTTTTAAGAAATATGTTTATACAATTAATATTGAGTTTTATTATGAATGTGAAAAACTGTATAATTCAGACAACAAAAATAAATCGGACATAATATTATATTAATTAAACGATTTTATTCAGCTTCGATTCTATGTTTGCTTCTTGTATGTTTGCTTCATATCTGAAAACTCAACTATAAACCAATTCGACCAATCCAATTGTCTTGTAGCTTTGCAAGCGTGCGGAGTTTGGATAACCATATAATATATTGTTGAAAAAATAACCCCGAGGGGGTGAAAAAGTTATCCAGTCATCAATAAACACTACAAAATGTGTGAAATCCCCACAAAATTACCTTTTTTAAAAAAGGTACAAAAAAGAGCGCCAAGTATATAATTCCATCATAAAGAATTCCATTTAAAAACATTGTCGTAAATTAATATAAATTTCTTAATATGCTATATTTAACTTTACAAAAGTGATGAGATACAACAATTGCGCCAATTATCACAATGGCTATTTATACAAAGAAAAAAATGTACTCCATAATATTAAGCCGACATATTTTTATACAAATCAATATTTTAATACGAATAAATATTTTATTCAAAATACTTGGCGCTGCTCTCTGAATTGGTGTTGCTAAACTGAATAAATATGCATAAATTGCATTAAAATCTTTTTCTTTCTTTCTTGTCTCTGTGGTGTCTTGTCTTGTTTTATTTATTAACCAAGACAATTAACATTTTTTCGGAGAGCAGCGCCAAGTATTTTGAATAAAATATTTATTGGTATTAAAATATTGATTTGTATAAAAATATGTCGGCTTAATATTATGGAGTACATTTTTTTCTTTGTATAAATAGCCATTGTGATAATTGGCGCAATTGTTGTATCTCATCACTTTTGTAAAGTTAAATATAGCATATTAAGAAATTTATATTAATTTACGACAATGTTTTTAAATGGAATTCTTTATGATGGAATTATATACTTGGCGCTCTTTTTTGTACCTTTTTTAAAATACTTATAACCGCAGTCTCATTTTGAACATCTCCAAAGTCACATCGGTTCACTACCACGCTTCACGCGCCAGCGAGCGGGCGCGACTCCCGCCCTAATCTAGCCCCAACCAATATTAATATCATCGACTGTGAAACAGTCGACGGCAACGAGTAGATGGTTGTGTGCGAAATCTTGGTGTGCGCTATCCTGATGTGCACTTAAAAAAATGTGCGTTAAATTGCATGTGTTCTATATTGTATGTGTCCTAAATTGTATGTGTCCTATATCGCATGTGTCCTAAATTGTATGTGCACTATAAAACGCATGTGTTCTAAACCGCATGTGTCCTAAATTGTATGTGTCCTAAATCGCATGTGTCCTAAATTGTATGTGTAGTTTTGTACTGTGTCGTTTTGATATGGAGCCTACTTTTACCTTCATACTTTTTTTCTACTTTTTGGTTTCTTGACATAGCGTTTTCTACGAAACGCGTGGAAGGGATACTCGAAGCCAACGAAGCGGCGGACATGCAACGGATAGGGAAATCTCTAGTAGTGTGTGTGGAGGCTAGTAACCTTAAGGCTGGCGTCTCAGCGGTCCTTGAATGTGTGCGTATGTTCACACAAGCTAGGAAAAGCTTGTACATATACACGATGTAGTAAACAAATCGTTTCAACCGTCTTTCGGCTTGGAATCGGCAAGAAGAATATTTTTGCGAATATAGTTGCCTCCAGTAGACATTCGTGCAGGGTGGTCTGGTGCGTTTAAACACTAATAAGCACCGTACGTTGAAATAATAATGAATTTATGAATCGTGTACTGAGATAGATTCGAGAAATGACAGAATGAGGCTTCAAGGATACTCTGTCACTGGCGCTGATGGTACATTCGTGCCATGTACCATCAAAACCGGTGGAAGTCCAAACTAGCCGATAAATGTAGGAAAGACTTACAATTAGTTGCCGAGACGTATTCAGAGTCGAATCGTGCTGTTGCCGCATTTCCCTTGCTTGCAGTGGATTATGTATTAATAAAATGTAAAACGTGACGTTTTCAGTATTCAGTAACATACTGCTGAGATATTCCAGATTAAATTGAGTTCAAAGACGGTATAAATCAGATTATTTCTAGAACTGTACTTGATAATTAAATATAAATGTAACATTTCTAATCTAAAAATGCTAAAAATAATCCGATTTATATTGTGTTTAAATTTATTTTCATCTGGTAAAATCTCAGGAGTACGTTACTGAAACGTTCATGCTGATACGATAGCGAATGTGTAAGTTCTACATTCTATCAAAACGTGCAACATAAACAATCGTTTAACAATCATTTTAATATATTTTTTTATGATTAAATATAAATATTGTTCCCCCACGGCTATTTTCTCCTCGTCGTCCTGGGGATTTTGTTCAAATTGAAATATGTTAGAGACCATGTAAAAATAAAGTGGAGTTAACTAATCATTTTGCCAAATTCGAAACGTAGTTTTCAAAAACTCGATGAAAATTGTGTACTTTGATGGTCTGTTTTTTTAAAACAATTTTGAATGTGGCATAATGTGATAACTTTAACCCCTCTTATTTTCACATGCGCTGTAACGTGTTTCATTTTGAACAAAATCTCAGATATTGCCTGTTCAAAGTGATCCGCTTGACATGGAATGAACCGTATATACAACATTGTTCATTCCAACCGAAATGGATCACTTTTATTTATAAATAAAACTCATGACACTAATCAGTAAAATTATTTATTTTTTTTTTTTTTAATAATCTCTACATATTTATGTATATATTCCCTGACCTCCTTCCGCCTCGTCGGCCCCATCCTCCCCGGCCAGATCCTCCCCGCCTCCTCCTGTTGCCCCCTCGCCCGCGCTGATATTTCAGACGTCTGAGCTTCTTTTTCATCTAAAACAATACCATAAAAATTACATTTTCTACTTCTACCCGTATATATAATAAATCCAAAAAATATTCGGACCTTTTAATTAAATATTATTACATTTTTTAACATAAGGGTTTTGTGGATACATTTCACGTTCGACCACGCGGTATCGACCACACAGATGCCCGTGTATTTCTATTACACTTGCGCATGTGTATTTCTAATATACGTGTGCATGTATATTTAAATTGGTTCATCACGATTAATTTCGCGATTGCTTAGTTGGTATATCTCTTTTGTTTCTTTAGCATTGCATGAATACTCTCACAGATCTAAATCTAAATACCTCCATCGCATCACATTGAAAGATGCGAGCGGTCCTGAGTTCAAATTAATATACGCGTAGGTATAGTTGTGCAGAGAAATAGCATGAACCAATGGTTCGTGATGAACCAATTTAAATATACAGTATTGTCTCCGTATGTGCCACGGTTTGGTGCATACGATACGGGCTTCTCGCTATCCCCACCACTTCTGTCTCACTCTTGTTCGGCGAAGGCGAGAGCGAGATGAATCGAGAGCGAGCGAGAGGCGCTGAAAGCGAGCGAGGACGGTACGAGACAGAAGACGCGTTGATGTTTTGTCTTGCTCCGTCTTTCGGACGCCTGACACTCCATCCTTCGCATGCGCACCCGTCGCGCACACCCACCACGCACGCAAACCGTTCCATCTCGCTCCACCCTTCGGCCAGAAAGAAGCGAGACACGAATACTTGGAATTAGGGATCTGTTCACGATACAGGCTCAACGCCGGTCCTGACCAGCGCGCACATACGGAGACAATACTGTACATACAAACGTATACTAGAAATATACGTGAGCACGTGTAATAGAAATACACGGGTATCCGTGTATTAAAAATGACACGGATTGAAGTTAGGGTATGTTTACTACACGTGAAATAGGGACCTCTGAAACAAACTTCAGAAAAACACACACACATTTGACTTGCCATCGCCATTTCTTTTCTTAATTTTCTTGATT
Source organism: Andrena marginata (assembly GCA_963932335.1). Classification (NCBI taxonomy): domain Eukaryota; kingdom Metazoa; phylum Arthropoda; class Insecta; order Hymenoptera; family Andrenidae; genus Andrena; species Andrena marginata. The sequence goes on from OZ010662.1 coordinate 22,964,716, forward strand.
CCGTCTCCTTCTTATCCTCTGTGTACTTCTTCTTCTTCTCCTCCTCCTTTCTCTTCGACTCCTTTATCTCTTTCTCCTGTTCCTCGCTGTCCGCCTCGTCACCTGACCGACGCCGGTCATGAGGGCAGTTTTCATCTGGAAATGAAATAATGAATGTATTATTTTATGGCAAATAGTAAGATTACACAGCGTGATTCTTTCGCTAGAGTCCGATATACAATGCCGCCAATAAGCTGTGCCTCGCTAAGTTTCGTGGAAGTGACGAATTCCACGTTCAGCATTTCTCGTCAGATCTTTTCGAAAATGGCGTCAATCGATGTCGTCCCGATGAAAATGGCCCCAAGCTAACTTCCTTAAAAATAGTCCGATTTACATGACATTTGACATGACATTAATGGGGAGAACGTCAGGAATTCATTGGTACCACTTCCATATCGATTCGATGAAGAACAAAGAATTTTTTAATATGCCGTAGTGAATCTCGTCTAGAGCGTCGAAATCCACAAAACTCAGCGAGGCGCAGCTTATTGGCGGCATCGCCTTTGAAGACTCTATCTAGAGAATCACTCTGCATAATAGTATACAATATAATACTTACATTGTTCATATCCACCATTTCTTCGATTCCAAACCACAAATATGTACGCGTCCGTATACTACGATTTCGTTCAGCGGACTGCCCGCAACGGACTGTTTGCGTCGTTGTATGGTTTGTAGAGCGTCAGTTGTTTTAGATCGCAACAAAGACGGGTCATTGAATTTACGTGTCACGTTCACGGTTCGCTTTGACGTTTTATTGCAACGAACAGAAGGAGTTTGTGTTGTATTGTGTTGTGTTTACTGGGGTTGTGTAAAATGAGTATCACTGGAAATGTGAACATGTAGGACGTGCAAGAAGATATGCATAATAATTCTCCGTTTCGTCCGCGAAAATTACGTCCATACGCAAAGAGATTATCGAAACGGAAAGTAAATCGCCAAAAGAGAAGGTCTTCAGCCCTTCAGAAGAAACAAGAAAGCGCAAAAACGGCAGACGCCACTGCCATAGGACAACATCCAGAAGAAGTAGCCGAGGAGCGTACAGTAGAGGAACCATCAACATCCGATGGACGAAATCATACGCAACAAGAGATAACGTACTCGCCATCCGATGAAGATACTGATACGGCCAGTTCGGGAGAAACCGAAGAAGCACTTGAAGAATTTGATACATAAAGTAACGAAGAAGGAAACTTCGTTGCAGAAAAAGTTGCGTAGGACGAGCCGCAAGAGCAATCACGTCTCCTAAATAGCAACGATATAATGAATTTCCAAAATGTGCTTGCTCAATTGCAGAAAATAGGTAAGCATGCAAAACATACGGAAGACTGTGGCATTGAACACCTACGAATAACTGGTGTGAAACGGTGTGGCTTCAAGATCATCATCAGTGTAGTGTACACTTTATGCCATTACAAAGCTGAAATCCGCAATCAATCGGACGAAGCCGAAGAAGTGGATAGCAATCAGGGCGCCATTAATACAACAATTTTATGTGGAGGCAGTTATGCCCAATTGGAACATACTTTTGCAGGAGTGAACATACGTTGCATGTCGAAGAGAGACTTCGTGAAGAATTAAGATGAATTCGTCAAGTCCGCAATTGCCGCTGCAGAAGAAGAGATGTTAGCAGCGGCGGAAGAAGAAAAACGTTTCGCGATTGAAAGAGGCGACGTTCTTCCCGGATCAGGGATCCCTCGCATCTCCGTTGTGGTTGACGGAAGCTAGATGAAGAGATCTTATTGCAGCGGATGTTACGATTTTGCGTCTGGAGACGGCGTGATAGCTGGCTATCATACGAAAAAAGTTTTATTTTACGGCGTTCGAAATAAAGTTTGTAGAATGTGTCGGATTGTTCCGAAAAACAAGAAAGAATCCCCAAAGCACGTATGTTTCAAAAAATTGGAGCGTAAATCGAGCATCGACTGCTGTGGAAAGCGATGTTATAGTAGTAGGATTCAATTCAAGCGTCGAAAAACGTGGACTCGTTTATTCTACTCTGATTGCTGATGGGGACAGCAGCTTGTATAAGAAGATTATTGATGCTGACCCATATAAGGAACAGATTCGCGTAAAAGAATTTAATGCACGAATCATTTGTTGCGAAACTTCTGCACAAAAATGAAAGCGATTGTGAAGAAGACTACATCTGGACCATTGAGGCAAGCTGTGGAAAGTAGCATTCGCCGGATAGCACGGATATCGTAAAAGCCGCAAAGTTTAGATACGATCAGATTGTATCAATCGACGAAAAAACGAAGAATTTGCATGGCGACATAGAGAATGTTCTGAGCCACGTGTTTGGTGAACGCAAAGACTGTGCACAACTAAAATATTTCTGCGATGGAAAGAATAAAGAAAATGAAAGAAATATCGTTCCAGAATTTATGAAAACTGGAGTGTATTAGGACGTAAAAGAAATACTTCGTCCACTGTTAGCTCATGCGGATAGCTTACTCTACAATACCAATAACAACGCTGTGGAAAGTTTGAACGCAATAATTGCCAAGTACATCGGCGGAAAAAGATTAAATTTCGCCGAGAGAGGATCCTATACAGGACGATGTGCTGCTGCGGTCGTGAAGTACAACAGTAACAAAGTGCACTCGCGATTGAATGCGATAATGACGAAAAAAACGCCCGAGGTTGGGCGCCAAATGGCAGAAAGGGCGAAGAAAGAAAAGGAAAAGAGAGCTGCAAAACAAAAGGAAACGAAGACTGCACGATATGTACGCAACCAATTGTCCTCGCAGAAAGATTTCGATTATGTACTAAATGCATAGAAGCCAGACATGCGATCCGAAATGTATGAACTGGAGCGGGAAAATTATTTGCAAATGTTCAGTGATTGGCAAGAAAAAAGACATGCTATTGAAGAGGAAACCATCGGACCAGCAACGAACCGCACGTGGTTGCAGTAGATGTCCAAATTGTTGGCAGCATCCAATTTTGGACAAGTGTGCCTTCGTCGACCTGACACGCTATGCGCAAATGCAGTGAAGTCATTTCTGTATCCGAGGATAATTAGTGCACCCGCGGTCGAATACGGGAAAGAATGCGAGATAATTGCTCGCGAAGAATTGAAGAAGCAATATACAGATATTGCAGAAAGTGGAATCTTCATCGACAGCTGCAGCCCCTTCTTAGGAGCTTCACCGGATGGAATCATCGGTCAAGAGGGTATTGTGGAAATTGAATGCCCCAAATCAGCGGAGAACTTTTCGCCCGAAGCAACTATTAAAAAGTACGCACTCTCCGACGCATGTTCGCGTGTAAAACAGATATTTCAATGAACAAAGCGCATCACTATTATTACACAGTACAACAAATTTCGGCTTTTTTTCGGAATTGTAACATTTAATAGTCGCTTCTTATAGGTTTCCGTGCCCTGAAAACAAATCCGCAAACCGTTTGTCGCCATCATCCTCAGTTTTTGAGAAAATCGATTTTGGAAAAAACTGCAAATTTTCAAATTTGAACATTTTTTGTGTTGAAACAGTAATAGTTATTTTATTGTTCATTACGTAAAATTATTCTATGAACCCTCCCGAATACAATGATATAAGTTATTATTGTATTATGAACATTTAAACATGTTTAAACAACGTTTAAAGGGAAAAGGACACCCGAAATTCACCAATTTTTGCAGATATCTTTCAATTTATTTCCAAAATTAAGGGTCTAGGAGAAAATCTGAGCATCCCACGCAATGCAGCAGACAGTTTTCCTTCGGAAAGCATAATCAGCAGTGGTAAGTCGCGTTTTGTTTTCAATATAGAAGCGAAATAGTTTCACAAAACGCCCGGAGCCGGCAGTGGTAGTCATGCGCGGTAAGCGATTGTGTTACGCTGACAAGGGAACACCGCGAACCCGGACTCACGGATTGGAATGCAACTTTGTGGGTTTTAAGAGTGACACAAAACAAGAACAACGGTGTGTTTCATTTGTGCCCTATCGCCCTTTAAGGGGATGAAAACTAACCTCAAAATCGAATTGGCATTTCCACTTTTTCGCGTATAACTCTCAATGTACAACAGACAGAAAAAAATGTTTCAAACAAAAGTTTAATGGTGCAATAAGCGCTGTAAACTTGCGTTAACAAAATTTTGGAAAAAGTTTTTTTCGTTCAGGTATTTTTTTCAACTCTTTACAAAATTTTGTTAACGCAACATTGCAGTGCTCATTTCAACATTAAACTATTGTTTAAAACATTTTTTTTGTCTGTTGTAGTTTGGGTGTTATACGCAAAAAAGTGGAAGGGCCAATTTGACGTTGCGGTTAGTTTTCACTCCCTTAAAGGGCGATAGGGCACAAATGAAACACATCATTGTTCTTGTTTTGAGTCACTCTAAAAACCCACAAAGTTGCATTCCAATCGGTGAGTCCGGGTTCGCAGTGTTCCCTTGTGAGCGGCAATGGTTCGCGGGCCGTCATTGTCCACCACTGTCGGCACCGCGCGTTTTGCCAAACTGTTTCGCTTGTGTATTGAAAACAAAACGCGACATACCATTTCTGTTTATGCTTTCCGAAGGAAAACTGTCTGCTGCATCGCTTGGGATGCTCAGATTTTCTCCCAGACCCATAGTTTTGGAAATAACTTGAAAGATATCTACAAAACTTGGTGAATTACGGGTGTCCTTTTCCCTTTAATCGTTGTTTAAACCTATTTAAATGTTCATAATGCAATAATAACTTATATCGTTGTATTCGGGAGGGTTCATAGAATAATTTGACGTCAGAAACAATCGAATAACAATTACCGTTTTGACACAAGAGATGTTCAAAGTTTAAAATTTGCAGTTTTTTTTCAAAATCGAATTTCTCAGAAACTGAGGGTGATGGTGACAAACGGTTTACGGATTCGTTTTCAGCGTACGAAAACCTATAAGAATTGGCTATTGAATGTTACAAGTCCAGATGACTGTTGTACTGTGTTATCAAGTACAAGGTCAGTTACATCAACAAACGCGGTCGCGTCTGGAAGCTAATTCCCCTTCCCCCTCTACCCATAGGCACACTGAGCGACCACGTCTCTATACACGAATAATAGCGAAATTGACAGGTCTCCGTAGCTATTTTGGTCTTTCATCTTGTCTTATGACATAGTCCCGGTGTTTTAATATGCTTAAGCGAATAATTATTTTTTTCGAACCCATTTGTCATTTTACTTAATGTATCAAGCTGTTTTTCTAAAAGTTAAAAGAATTATTATCAATTAATAGTTAGCAAAATGATACTTTTTTTACGAGACAGTCACACAGCACGTAGCGTTAGTACTTGACGCCAGTAGATGTCGCCATTCTCGTTTTACTTCTCCAATTGACGCAGGTAGATGTCACGTTTCGTAAGCTGAAGTTATCCGGAATGGTTTTGCTGAAAATGCGGTTGCGCAGTTGACGAAAAAGTCAAAAAGCCGCCCCTTTCGGCTCGCTAGTAAATGTCACCTAGCTGTCAATCAATCATAACCTGCCTGTGTCAGTTATCAGAAGTTTTGAAATGTCACGAGTTTTTCCACCATATGGGACATTGAATTATAGTCTCAATTAACAAGGTAAGTCGCTATATTATTTGTTATACAGTTACGGTCTATGTCCACTAATACTTAACGTATGACGTTCTTCTATCTTGCGCCACTGTTATGAACTCTGGATGATTTTTTTGATTAATTAATTGTTTATTAATTTTTCTAGAAAATGCGAGACGCCGCCCTACTTGATGGCGAGTTTTAATAACGATAAGCTTACAGAAGAATTAAATAATAAAAAAAATTAATATATACATTTATTCAAATTCATTTTTCCAGACTCGAATGATGCCGGCAGCAAACAAGGTGCCGAGAACGGCGGCGTCGCCACCACCACCACAGCAGCCGACGAACAAACGGTATTAATTCTTAATACTATTAATTAATACTTTTTATCTTTTAATAATATAATAAAAATTGTTGACTTTAGCTTATATCAGGGTAGCCCAGGCCGGTTGGCTGTCGCTGGCAGTCGCAATTACGGCGCCGCCGCCACCACCACCACCACCACCACCACCACCACCACCACCGCCACCACCACCACCACCACCGCCACCAGCACCACCAGCACCACCAGCACCACCAGCACCACCAACACCACCATCACCACAGGGCCCGGCCACGGCACATGGTATTATTTCTTAATACTTTAATTAAATACCTTTTTATGTTTTTTCAATATAAAAATTGTTCGGTTTAGCCTATATCATGGGAGACGAACATTTTTATCTGCGCGTGCCAATAATTGATAAATTATTACAATATAATTGCTGACGTTTATTACTAATTACAGGAGGATACACGTCGAAGCGTCATAAGAGGAGCCGCTGGAGGGTGCGGGCCCGTCAAGAGCATTGGGCCACCCTCCAGGCGGTACGGCCACAAGCCGTCAACCTCCACTCGCATGTGAGAACCCTGCGAGATTTAGTGAAGAATCAGGACCCGTGGTCGTGGCCGAGCGAGCGTATTTTGTAAATAAACAATTGTAAATAAATAGTTCCATTAAAATTATAATTAATATATATCCAATTTAAAATCGTTTAATTTATAATAATATAATACTATGTTCCAATTTTTTTTTCTCCTCGAAATTATACATTTTTCCATTGCAATCTTTAATGCTGCCAAAAGTCATCCTTTCTTCTTTGAGAACACGGCTCAATGTGTTATTTTTTTTCTATTCGTTCGTAACGAAACATTTCTCGAAATAAAGTGTGTATTTACGGAACTCGTGATGCGACTAGCTACCCGACCGCAGCGGCTTTCTGCCTTTGTTACGTATGTGGAATTTTCCCATACGCCGCTCTCAACCATTTTTCGAGCTCGCGTCTGCGAAGGGAAAACGCCCTAAAAGCCTTTTTGTTTATCACACACCACTAAGGGGGTCATGATCTCGACCATCTGGATCACGATCATGGGAACGGGAGTGACACGACGACGACCCCGAAGGATTTCCCAACGCATCCCCACTCATTTTTGGGACTATATAAACCCTTTGGTTTCATCCCTCGTTGATTAAAAGTTATAGAGTCACGCGTAGAGTTACGTCGTGTCACCCTCGTATAGAGTTGGTTATATTCAGTAAGATCGGGCTAAAGTCCCTGTCAGAATCATAGTTAACCTCATAGGATCCGCGAGTCCGGTTTATAATCTATTTGGCACTTAGAAATAGCCACTCGTACGCCCCGCATCGCCAGTGCGTCAACACCGTGCAACTAGTTGTAACTTACACACTTTATTTAATTACCTAATCGCGACACTTACATTTGTACAATAACTAATTATTGAATATACGAATGGTGTTCACGTGTAAATCGAGTAGATTCGTTAAACCCATCTCTTACCCAGCGATCCTTATAATATTTGTAGCACTCACCCACTGATACAACTTTACCGTTCGAGTTGTATCAAATATTAATTAAGAGTTACGAGGCATTACTAACATTTCCCGCGACTCCCTGATTTCGCATCAGGTTCGTTCGCAACCTTTCATACAAAACAAGGAATCTTCTCCACCCCAGTGGCTCCTCGATTTTGCATCGGGTTCGTCCACGAAACCTTATCCTCCTACGGCTCCCTGATTTCGCATCAGGTTCGTCCGTATCCTACAGCTCCCTGATTTCGCATCTGGTTCGTCTGCAAATGTACCAACTTCCGAACAGCTCCCTGGTTTCGCACCAGGTTCGTCTGTGAATAATCCAACCTCCTAACAGCTCCCTGGTTTCGCACCAGGTTCGTCTGTGAACTTCATTCTAGTGACTCCCCGATTTAGCATCGGGTTCCTTCACGACGTTTCACCTTCCTGCGGTTCCCTGATTTCGCATCAGGTTCGTCCGCGCCCCTAACTAACAAACTCATAAACCGTATTCCTTGGGAAATACCCTTCTCGCCGGCCTCTCGCGTTGCCGCAGCCCCGGCTCGTAACAGTCTTTTTCGTAAAACCGCGAGTGATTGATTTCAAGTCGTTTGGATTTGTGGTTATGGGTAATATTTTGATTGATTATTGCTGACTGGGTACAATTTTCACCTCCACGGGGTTCTTTCCGTCAACCTTTTCCAGAAATCTTATAATGTTACTCCTCTGCCCTACCCCTCTCAAATACATGAAAAATTCGAGGACAAAAAACAGTATTATTTGTACTTCTACGTTAGATTTAGCTGAATTGTAACCTAATTCCGTCGAGGTTACTTATAGTACGGGTGTGCGAGTAAGTGACACAAAGTAAACGGTATAGACGGGCTTTATTCGTTGCGGAGTACACAAGTTCCCGGCCAGGTCTGTGCTGGCTAACAGTACGTACGGGGCTTAACCTATGCTTATAGCTAATACGGTGGAGCGCGGTCGGTCGCGGTCGCGGCGCATTACGATCGCGTCGCGTTACTCGGTGAGCTTCGGCGTGGAACGTTTCGGCGGTAGAGGTAGGAGTGAGGGGTAGTGGCCGTTCTGGTGCCCTGGCTGTGGTCTCCACCAATGGCCCTGACCGTGAAACCTTGAGTCCGTTCGCCCCGTGGGTAAAACCCGCGGGAGAGACGGAGGCTTTAGGATGCCCTCCGGGACAGACTAAGTCTGAACCTAAGATTGGCGAAGGATATCGACCTGCGTCTAGAGGTCGGCGAACTCGCGTTCCTCTAGGAGCCGTGGAGGTTGGGGATTTCAAAAAGATGCCTCGATACAGCTTGCTTGCGCAAGAGATCGTAGAGTTCGATCCGTTCGCTCGTATCGCTCGTGGACGACTCTGCCTGACAGGCCCGCCGCGCTGGCCCATATGGGCCGCCGCGGCAACTTCGCAAGCGAGAGCGCCGCCCGGCGCGCGGCCACCTCGCGGCCGCGCTCGGTAGCGGCGGGCCGCGCCAGGCGCGCGTGGTGGGGGAAGGTTCGCGTCCTACCGTAACTAACTCGTTACAGTATGTATGATCCGAATACAGTATTGTCCCCCTAAGGGCTCGCTGGTCGGGACCAGCGATGAGCCCTCATGGAGACAAGAGTCCTAATTCTGAGTGTTCGTTTCTCGTTTCTTTCTGGCCGAAGGGGAAGCGAGATGGAACACTTTGCGTGCACGGTGGGCGTGCGCGACGGGCGCGGATGCAAAGGACGGAGTGTCAGGCGTCCGAAAGACGAAGCGAGACAAAATATCAACGCGTCCTCTATCTCGTACCGTCCTCGCTCACTTTCAGTGGCTCTCGCTCGCTCTCGTTCCATCTCGCTCTCGCCTTCGCCGGACAAGAGTGAGACAGAAGTGGTGGGGATAGCGAAAAGCCCACATCGTGTGCACCAAACCGAGCTCATAGGGAGACAATACTGTAAATAAGGCTGGCGGCGTAACCAAAAGGCGATGGTAAAGAAAATCTCGCGTGTTGGCAGCGGGACGTGACCGGCGATACATTTGCTTGGTACACACGACTCAAACGATTGTGGCCGGTCGAGATTCGATTGCATTCGAGCTTACTAGGGCTGGCTTTTTTGTATCGTTAACATTCTACAGTATTTCATGAATATGGTGAGGGCACTGGCAAGCCACAGGTTCCCGTCTAGAACACTTCCAATTCATATTGAAACACTATTGTGGCACCATGTGCCTATGATTGTCATAATTATACAAATCGGGGCGATCGGCTCTGTTCGCGATGCTACATATAGCGTAAATGACACCAAGAATAAATGTCAAATGATTTTTATTGCAATGAACCTCAAATAAAATCATAATAATTTTGACACTATAAATGATAAACTTGTAATGTCAAAGTAAATAAATCAACGGATTTATAATGGAAAACACAAATATATAAAGCGGGGTGGTGGGGTAATAAGGAAAAGAATGGAAAGTCTTGTGGTATTTTATTCGTAACAGTCTTCATAGATTAAAATCTAAGACGCTCATTATTAGTCGAAATGTGTAGAGCAAAGAAATACGCATTTGTTTCAAAATCTACTATCCGTTATTTTATGTTAACAACGGGAAAATAAACATAACCGAAGCAATGTAAATTAAATTTTCGTAACACCGCGAGTGAGTGATTTCAAGTCGTTTGAATTTGTGGTTATGGGTTATATTTACTGATTATTGCTGATTGGGTACAATTTTCACCCCTGTAACGTTCTCGAACGAGACGTTGCCGTTCTTTACAGGAGATTCACGAGTAGAGCGGTTTACCCGTGAATTTGTGGGATTTGGTTCGGGTGGCGTGCGATTAAGAAATGAATTTCTAGATACGAGAGTCCTTCTTTTAACAATAAATAACAAATGATTTATTCAAAAGTAAATGGTAGTGACTCTAGGTCGAAATAGAACATATAATACGACACTGAATCGTGCGATTTATGACAATTAATACAAATAAAGTAATTAGTAACGTCGTATCGGTCGGTAAATCGTTTTGATTTCTGTTCCTAACGCTAAATCGGTAATAAAGAATATAATTTTGATTTCGGTTCCTGACGCTAAGTCGGTAATAAAGAATATAATTATGATTTCGGTTCCCAACGCTAAGTCGGTAATTAAGAATATAATTTGATTGAGGCGTATAAAGATATAGTATAAAGTCTCGACACGAAGTCGGTGTAATACAAGATACGACACTAGGTCGATTTGGAATGTTGGTTGAGATTTAGAGAGAGTTCCTTCTAGAGGATAGATGTGGCTTCCAGTTGCCTATAAGCTTGCCTACGCTGTCTAGGATTGTTGCCAGGTTGCAGGTAGAGGCGTCCCCAGATAGTAGTGGAATTATTGACTTTCTTCCTTCTGATTTGGTAACTTCTTCTGGTGCCTATCAGCTGGCCCACGCTTGGAGGATGAGGTGGTGAGGGGGCTAACTAAAGCGAACTCGAATGGAAACTGAGGAGGCTAACTAAAGCGACCTCTAATGGAAACTGAGGGGGCTAACTAAAGCGACCTCGTAATGGGATTTGGTAGTCGGTTTTAAAGATACTACTCTAGACGGTTTCAAAACTATAGGGGGCTAACGAAAGCGACCTAAGTCTCGAGGTTCGGTTGCAGAACCAAGTCTGCTTTCCTGCTGCTGGCGGGCCTCTATTTATACCGATTTGTGGTACTTGGCCCGCACCAATCACTCGCTGTGCGATCTCGCGCACCAATTAATATTCACACCCGTTTCGCGCCACTCGCGCACTACGCTCGGATAATTCGGCGTCCGGTTGTTCGTTCGATGTGCGCACGCGCGCTTGATTCGCTCGCGGCACTGAGTTTACTGTTTGAATTAAAGGTTATGCGCATGCGTTGCGCGTCACTCAGTCTTTCGCGCGCTGTTTGAACACGCTCTCGCACGCGTTGTATAATATCTTACGTATAATAAAGGAAATTAACAATGTATATGAAAAATAAAAGGAAAAATTTATGGCGGTGGTAGCGGAACGTTACACCCCCTCAGGGTTATTTGGTTTTTAAAAGATCATATTGTCATCCGAACTACGCACGGCTCCAAAGTTTCAAGAGAATTTGATTGGTGAAATTGGTTTAAATTTGAGTTTTCAGATATGTAGCAGACGTACAAAAAGCAAACAGAGGAATAGAAGCTGAATAAATTCGTTTAAAAAATACGATTTATTTTCATTTTTGACGATACAAAAAAAGAATATACACATTTTTAGCGTTTTTGGGCCTTTCGTTTGATTAATTTTGTCGTTGTCAATACATTTCTATGCTGATGTACCATCACGTATCTTGCATGAATATGAACCGCATTGAGGATGAAGACCGTTATGAAATAGGGCACTTATTAATTGATAACAAATTATGAAAAAAGTGAGGAAACCCCCCCCCCCCAACAAACATGACTCATGTATGAAAGAAGCTAATTCCCTTTAATTCACGAAAAAAGTTCACCTGCAAAGATTGTGAAATCAACTTTGCTAATTCCAATTGTATTCTCGTTCCCCACTCGAACACTGATTCCTCTGTCACTTTTCATACTTGACATTCCTTTATTGGCCACAGATCAATTCAGTGCTCAGATTGTCAGCTTCGGCTTTAAGGAATTAGCGGGCGAGAGGCATGTAGTTGACACAAAAACTTTTATAAGAGAGACATCTTCTGTTAAAAATGTCGTATGAAGATCCTTTTACCATGGAAGATAATAAAAACTTGATAGAGACTAATTTAAACGAATCAAAGTCGGAAGTAGATCAATTAGTACCACATTCGGCAACCTGCACTAGTGCGCACTGAATGCAACCATTTCGCTTCCAATTGGAGAAAATTCGCACCCAGTGCGACCGTCCGAATACGCTGTAAGAGAGATGAGGAGAATATGAAATATTTTATTTTAAGTCGACTTCATAGTTTTTTTCTTATACAACGCCCGCTAATTCCTTAACACCGAAGCTGAAAATCTGAGCAATGAATTGATTTGTGGCCAATAAAGGAATGTCAAGTATAAAAAGTGACAGAGGAATCAGTGTTCGTGGGGGGACGAGAATACAATTGGAATTAGCAAAGTTGATTTCACAATCTTTGCGTGAGAAATTTTTTAATTATTTTCGTGAAAATAAGGGAATTACTGACACGAAAGTACTGTATAGTTTGCGTTTGGAACCCGAAGGGGTTAAAATCTATAAAAGTAGAGAGACAGATGATGCGTTTTGGAAAAGAGAAATGGAGCCAAAACTGGTTGAATTTTATTTGGAATGCATGCTACCCGAATTAATAGATAGTCGGCACTATAAGTACATGCCTATTCGGGAGCCTCAATTTATAATAGCAGAAAGAGCGAAAGAAAAAGCGAAAGGCTTGACAAAGCGAAAGAGATCTCCTTCTGAAAATAGTGAAACTCCGATCTTATCGAGACGGCGTCGCAACGCACTGCAAAGTGCAGGGCCACTGACCGTGTCAGTGGCTACAAGTGTCGGCAATCGCACTTTTCCTCGCGGATCGTACGATCACGCGAGTGGATCGACGCCACCGTGACTTTCCCAAGAAAGTGACGAGGGAAATAATAAATTTAATTCACTCTTTAATTTTTTCAGACACATTTCGAGGTTCACAGGAACAGACAGACAGAAGACAGACGCAAGGTAGATGAAAAGATACAGATGCGGATCTACGTTGCAAATTACTTGCATACGGGACATTTCATGCGAACTCGGACAGATTTCGGAGTAAAATTTTGTAGATTGCTGAAATGTGAATATGTTGTAGCCTTTAGTGATATTTAAATGTTCCTCAAAGGATTTTTAAAAATTTTGAAAACTGTCGATTTTATAGCTGTTTGAAATTAAGTGCTAACTCTTTTTCAATACATTATAGCTATGGAAGTATTAAACGGATGGAGATGAGCTTTACAGTACTTACAGAGAAGACACTGAAGTTTTAAGAAAAATTGATTTCAGTTTAAAACAAAAACAAAATTGAACCACTCTTATGTAATTATTTTAAACAAATGCAGGTTTCTAACATAGAGCGCGATTTTAAAAATCTGAAAACAGGAGAATATATTTCCATCCTTCCCCTTGATGGACAAATTTTCAAAAATATGGACATTTTAAAATTGGACCTGTAAAAGTGGCCAAAATTTTGCGCTGTAGTTCGCGCCCGATGTTAAAAACCTGCATTTGTTTAATATAACTACACAAAAATGGTTCAAATTTTTTTTTAAACTAAAATAATTTTTCTTAAAACTTCAGTGTCTTCTCTGTAAGCACCGTAACGCTCATCTCCATCCGTTTAATACCTCCATAGCTATAATGTATTGAATAAAAGTTGGCACTTAATTTCAAACAGCTGTAAAATCGACATTTTTCAAAATTTTGAAAAATCCTTTGAGGTACATTTAAATATCACTAAAGGTTACAACATATTTAAATTTCAGCAATCTACAAAAACTTACTCCGAAATCTGTCCGAGTTCGCATGGAATGTCCCATACATAAGGGTGCCGAGTCCGGTTTGGTTAAAGGACGGCAGAGTAATGCATACGGGCGTCGCAGGTATGCATGATGTTGGACGAAATATTGGAACAAACTTTTACTTTTTTGGATACTGTGCGTGAATACTAAATGAAACACAATGTATATGTAACAATAACCACATATATTCAACAAATAACGAAACGAATACAAATAGCTTTTTAGAATTGAAACGTCTAAGGAGCACGAAGCACTCGGTACGAAGTCCCGAAAGGTTCTGCTCTTTTCGTCGGCGTTTAACGAACGCCCGAAAATTAACGGGCGGGGAAAACAAATTTCCCACGCACCCCAAGGTTGCGGAAGAGGACACGCTGTCCTTAGAATTTCACTGAGGCTCTGGCAATCGTCACTTTTATTGCCCTAGCCCCTAAGCTCGGCCACCCGCAGTAGGCACTCGAGCAACCGACCGTTTTAGGCCTAGGAAATAAATAAAACTTTCTCTCAGCCTACAATCCGCTACACTTTTATACCCAATGTACCGAAATGTCGGCGATCATTTCTTACAGACGGACTTTTTATAAAATTACTACGCACATGGTGTATGGGACAGTAATGCCAGGACAAATGGAGTGCTACAGGAAATAATAAGTACCATATTTCAAGTAATGTTTGACACTTTATAAATCTACGGTAAAATTTTGTACGCTTATAAACCAACAATTAAGTATTTCCATTACATAATGTGTTACAGATTCACACTGCCATACGTCAGATTTCATTATGAGCGATATCGGAAAATTGTAGGAAGACCGCCAATGGAGAAGAGGAATTACCCAGAATGAGAGTAGATAATAAGGGAATATAATTCTTCGAAAAATATATGCCACTTTTTTTTATCTGTCTTATTTCAATTCTCCAATGAAATTAGATTGTTTTATTCTGATGACTGTAACTTATATTCATAACAGAAAATGAATTAATTTAATATAGCATCAAGCGTCGTGTTTGGAATTGGCCCAAACGGCCAAAAACCAAGCCGGCGCAGGTTCACTGCCGATGCCGTGCACGATTTAAACGGGCTAACGCGACTAGGTCGCGGTATGTACGATCGCGGTGATGTGATAGGCCGGGCCATCTGTTGACGCGCACCTCAGCTAATTTGGCAGCCCTCTTTCTTCAGCGTGCGACCGGCTTTGTGTTGTCAGTGCGGTCCCCGTTTGGCTTAGGGTGAGCGGCTGCTGGGTAAAGTGCTGACGTCACAGAATTCGGCGAAACGGCCCGATCCATCACCGCGATCAATCCTTCTTCTACGAATCGTTGACACGACAGGTACTTTCCTGTGTCTAGCGTGCTCGCGCTAATCTGGAACGTTCCAGCATCTTCGCTACGAACTGCTGCGGTATTATATTATAACTTAGCGTACTTTCGTATTGTATAAATAAGTTCTGTGTTCTTTGTGATTACTTTAATTAGACTTACGTGTAAAAATACTGTGACACGTTTTGTAAATATAAGTGACCGTGACCTTAGCTTTAAGCGGTCTGTAGACGCTCAATATTATTGTGCCATATATTGCACAATATTTTTGCTGTGTGCCCCACACGGTCAATAATATTGTGCAATATTGAATATTGCACAATATATTGAGCGTCTAGGGGCTGCTTACGGTCAATATTATTGTGCTTTATATTGCACAATATTTATGTTGGGTGCCCCACACGGTCAATATTATAGTGCAATACGTGATTACGATCACCGTGATTAATTTTTGGGAACCAGGTATGGCAGACAAGGCAGCTCGTACAGTTTTTACCTGAATGTCTTTGATTTTTCTTCCTGCCCCCCCCCCCCCCAAGACATAATACCAGTTTGGAAAGTAGAAAGGTCGTGAAATCGGTATCATGTTAAAACTAGAGGTCGTGGCTTTTCACGTGTATTTAATTACACGTGTACACGGGACACGTGTAACGTGTATTAAGATATTAAAAATCCGTGTTCTTAATACACGCGTACACGGATTATAAGTACACGTGTACACGGATACCCGTGTATTTCTGTTCACGGATACCCGTGTAGTTTTGTTCACGGATACCCGTGTATTTCTATTATACGTGCACACGTGTATTTCTAGTATACGTGTGCACTAGGGTGGCTCTTATTTTCGACTTTTGAATTTTCTTCGGAGCACCCTCCAGAATAGATCCAAATACTTCGAAATCTTTCTGTGTAAAGTTTGAGCTCGATCGGATAACGGGAAAGGGTATCCCTGGGCCATTTGAATGATTATTTAACAGGTCGCGAAGTCGATTTTATATATAATATCCACCAAGTTATTGATTAAATAAAAAAATATGTCAAATAAAAGTTGTAGATCCGGACAAGAGCATCTTTTACGTTCTATTACTTTTTCTCGCGTGACAAACGGTTTTCGAAAAAAGTCCACAAAACTAAAAAAACTTTTCTCCTTAAATTTTGAAAGTTTAAATGCTTCTAGAACACTTTTTTATTTATGAAGGCGCACAAAAAAATGGAATTTTTATTTTCGAGGACTATTTTTTAAACGTTTAAAGGGGAGCATATACAAAAATATGCGAAAAAGATAAAAAAATTCTTATTTTCAGTGTTTGCTATGTCATGAATGTTTCCTGAAAATTTGGAGCCAAAATTCGCAAAAATATCGAAGATATAGACTCTATATTTTCGATATTTTTTTCCGTTTTTCGGACATTTTTCGCAAACCGTTTGTCGCGCGAGAAAAGGTAATAGAACAAAAAGATGCTCCTTGTCCGGATTAACTACTTTTGTTTGACATATTTTTTTATCTAATCAATAACTTGGAGGATATTATATAAAATCGAGTTCGCGAGCTGTTAAATAATGATTCAAATGGCCCAGGGACACCCATTCCCGTTATCCGATCGAGCTCAAACTTTACACAGAAAGATTTTTAATTATTTGGAACTATTCTGGAGGGTGCCCCGAAGAAAATCTTGAAAAAAATTTTACCAAGAGCAAATAAGAGCCACCCTAGTGTGCAGACTGCAGACGTGTATTTAAATTGGTTCATCACAATTAATGTTGCGATTGCTTAGTTGGTATATCTCTTTTGTCTGTTTAGCATTGCATGAATGGTCTCAAAGATCTAAATATGAGACACTGCAGTCTGTACGCACGCAAATTCGTACGTACCTCCATCCCATCACACCGAAAGGTGCGTTGCGGTCCTGAGTTTAACGCCATCGATAGTTACCGACGTGACAACAAAGTATGGATGCATTTCTATTTAGTCGATTGTACGAGGCGGTATTTGGCGACCATGCTATTTCTTTGCACAACTGTACCTACGCGTATATTAATTATTAACTAGTATTTAATATGTGTAATTTTCAACATGTGAATATCTGAGTATTTAAATATATTTGCCCGCTTTTGCAAAAACAAACGCCAAGTTACTTCAGGTTACAGGTAACAATAATCAACACATCATAATAAAAATTCATAATATAATTTAATTTATTAACTTTCTATTTTGGTACAAGAAAACTAATGTATCGACATTTTCAGGTAACAAACGTGTCCTTTTTCTTGTTACAATATTTCCAGCAGTTGAAAAACACCGTTCAGAGGTATCCGATGTTGCCGGTATGGCCAAATATTTAATTGCAAGTTCCGCAATTCTTGGATATTTGATTGCCCGCGTCTTCCACCATCCAAAAGGACATAAATCAAATCGTAATGGCGACTCGGCTAAATAGGTCTCAAATTCCAAATTTAAATCGGAATTTTCATCAATTTTCTCATTATATATAAATTGTAGAGCTGTTTTCTTGGGTGATTTTTGTTCTGTTCTGCTTAATGTTTGTTGGGGCAAGGCTTCAAGTAATATTTTTGCTTCAACACGAATTATATCCCGAACATGCAAAGGCTCATGTTCCAGATCTTTGTATCTGGGGTCGACAAAGCAACAAATATGATTGAAGGATATAATGCTGCTATCATTAAATTCGAGTTTGAAACGTCGTGTAATTTCAGAAATTGTGGTTTGTGGTTTAAACGTGTGAATAATTTTGTTATGGTGAGTGTGATTGCACTTAAAGCGAGGCGTGAATTAGTCTGCGAGAAAAAAAAAAAAAAAGAACACTTGTTTTATTTCTATTAGATAATCTTACAATGAACAACGTGTCTTAACCTGGTGGTTCTCATGCTCGACTGACTAGCCGGCGTTAGTGGCGCTTCCAGCATTGTCGAGTTCCACTCTGCTACCAGCAGATGTGGCAGACGCCGATTGGCCCATGCTGGGCGCCGTATTCAAATGAGGCAATGTAAACTATGTGGACTTACTTATTACAACACTTCCGCCGTTTACATGTCTCATGTCTACAACATTAATTTTACTACGGAGATAATTAAAACGATTCGTGGCTAACCCTTTTGTGAACAGGTCAGACAGCTGTTCGCTTGTGGGTATATACTTTACTTCGATCAATCGTGCTTCTACTTTCTCTCTAATAAAATGAAATTTCACGTCAATGTGTTTTGTTCTCTTATGGAACTCAGGATTGTGTATTAGCCGTATAGCACTTTGATTATCCACAAACAAGACAGCTGAGTGCTCTGAGCCATGCCCCAGATCCTTCAACAGCTGTTTGAGCCATATGATCTCCTTGGAGACTGTCGCAGCTGCCACGTACTCCGATTCAGTGGTGCTTAACGTCACTAGTTTTTGACGTTGAGACGACCAAGTAACTAAAGAGAAATTTATACAACAAACATATCCGGTTGTGGACTTTCGCGTGTCCACATCTCCAGCGAAATCCGCGTCGGAGTAACTGTTTAATTTTATATCTAATTTTCTTCCGCCGCTTTCGTACAATATACCATATTTCATGGTGCCTAATAGATATTTAAAAATTCTTTTTACGGCCAGCCAGTGTCCGTGATTTGGTTTGTTACAATACCTACTCACTAGATTTACTGCGTAACTGATGTCTGGCCGTGAGACTAGCGCGAGAAACATCAGAGAGCCAACGGCTTCTCGATAGGGCACGCCCGTGATTATCTCGTTTTCGGGTTCGGTATATTTAAGTACTGTATGCGCGTCTGCGGGTACACTACAACTATTTGCATTGGTCATTCCGAACCTGCTTATTACATTCTTCGTATAGGAACTTTGATGTAGGAACATGGTTTTGCTAACGCGATTTCTTTCTATCTGTAAACCTACGAACATACTCGCATCACCTAGGGTGATTTCGAATGTTTGCCTTAGATGATCTAAGACCATACGTATGGAACTCTTTGATTTGCTGGCTACCAGGCCATCATCTACGAATAACACTAGATATACCATACATTCATTCACGATACCCGTGTATATACAATTGTCAGCTTGACTCGCACAAAAATTGAAACGTTTTAGAAAGTCATTAAATCTTTTGTTCCAGCACCGCGGTGCTTGCTTCAGTCCGTACAGGGATTTATTCAACTTACACAACACTTCGTCCCTATTTCTCACTTCTAACCCCTCGGGGATCTTCATATAGATGGTTTCATCCAGCTCACCATAGAGAAAGGCTGTTTTGATGTCGAACTGCATCATTTCCAAGTCCTCCTGGTTCACGAGGGCTAGCACAACTCGTAGCGAGTCGTATCTTACGACTGGGGCGAAGGTTTCAGTGTAGTCCACACCAAGTTTCTGCTGGAATCCTCGAGCGCAGAGTCTGGCTTTATATCTGGTTACGGTGCCATCTGGATCCTGCAGCACCTTGAATACCCACTTGGAGTCGATGAAGCGTTGATTTGTTAATTTTGGAACAACAGTCCATGTATTGTTTTTCTCGTGAGCTTCCAACTCACTTTGTACAGCATGAGTCCATTCCCTATTTTCAGGACCCGTTACAGCCTCCTGAAATGAGGTTGGTATATTAAACTGTATTATGTTCGTTTCGTACCTTTTTGGCTTCTTGATGGACTCCCGGTTTCTCAGGCTGCGTTGCGTTTGTGGAGTCTCTGTATTGTCTGGACCTGCTTCGAGCATGCTTGACTCGGAAGATGGCTCTTCATTGTAGTCGCTCTGCTGTTCCTGTGTCTCGTCCTCGTTGATTAGATCAGGAACTTCCTCATCCTTGGGTAATTGTACTCCAGGGCTTGTGCTTGGTGGAGACGTCCAGCTCGGAGTTTCGTTGAAGACTACGTTGCGTGACACGATCACTTTGTTGGACTCGGGATCATACAGCCTGTAGTTGGTAGACTCGTACTGATATCCTACCAGTATGTATTTTCTTGCCTTCTTGTCCAACTTTGTCCGGAACTGCTTGTCAACATGTGCATAGGCATCTGCCCCAAAAATCTTGGTGTGTGAGAGATTTGGTTTTCTTCCACACCAGAGTTCGTATGGAGTGGCTGTTCTATCCTTCGCAACAAGTGTACGATTCAGTAAATACACTGCTGTATTCACTGCTTCTGCCCAGAGTTTCTTGGGCAGGTCTTTTGAATACAACATGGTTCGCGCACTTTCCACTATTGTTCTGTTCTCTCTTTCTGCCTTCCCGTTCTGTTCGGGGGTGTACGGCGCTGTACTTTCCAGTACGGTGCCCTGTGTTTTTAGGAAATTCTCCGTTGCCTTGTTGGAGTATTCGCGGCCGTTGTCGGCTCGTAGCACTTTAACGTTGCTTCCGAACTTGGTGGTTACCATCCTCACGTATTCTTTCAGTCTGTCGAATACGTCTGACTTGTGCTTGAGGAAATACACTGTACGATAACCACTTGCTTCATCGACAAACAATAGGTAGAATCGCGAACCACCCACCGACTCCTGTGGGAAAGGACCGCACACATCGGTGTGAATGTATTCACCCGGCTTCCAGTTTTGTTTATCGGTACTACGGGACTTAAGTTTATGCAATTTTCCGAACTGACAAGCTTCGCAAAAGAAGTCGTCTTTACACGAGAACTTCACTCCGTCTACCGCGTGTTTTTCCACTGCACTGTTTAGTGATTGTTTGTTAACGTGTCCGAGTCTTTCGTGCCACCCTTGTAAACTAGTGGTCGAAGCATTTACTTCCACATTCTCCCCTTTTATTACTTTGAAGAGCATGTAGTACATGTTATTGTCTCCTTTTATCCCAACTGCTTCTAGTCTGTCTTTTTGCACTAGATTCACTTTCTTGTCACCGAAGGTAACCATGTACCCGTTCGCGGTGCACACTCCGACCGAGAATAAATTTTTTCGTAAACTGGGCACGTAGAGCACATTGTTGATCTGTGATCTGATCCAGCGTCCGTTTATCAATTTCAGGATTTTCACTACACCTCTTCCGCGCACTTCACGTTGTCCATCGTCACCGAGCGACACAGTGTCGCCTTCTGACGGTTCAAAGTTAGTCAACCAGTCACGACGGAAGGTAATGTGGCGCGATGCGCCACTGTCGGTAATCCAGGTTTCCTTTGGGTCCCTGTTGTTAATTTTGTGTTCGTCCTCGGTCGGTAACTTGCATTCCTTGTCGCAGTGTTTCAGGACGCCGCTATCGATGATGAAGGCACCTTTGGTTATGTTTTGATTCTCTTCTTGTTTGTCCTTGAGGTCTCTTTTCTTCTGCCTACAGTCTCTCACCATGTGACCTTTCTTCTTGCAGTAGAAACACTCAATTCGAAATTTCTCACCGTTGCTGGCCTTTGTTCCGTCTCGATAGCTCTTCGAGTTCTTTGTCCCTTTTCCTTTATTGAAGTTGGATACTGCAAGTGCTCCAGTTTCCTCGTCTTCAGCAGTCATTCTGCTTTCTTCCTTCATTAGTCGTTCGAGTAGGTTTCCAACCGTTTGTGACGGAGGTGGAACACTGTCCCATGCGGTTACAAGGGTGTTGTACTTTGCAGGTAGCGATCCTAGTATCTTCGCCATAATATCGGTTTCGTCGATTTTCTGTCCGACGTCTTTCAGCTGGCTCACCAAGTTTTCTATGTGTGTAACATGTTGCATGATGGTGTCGCCGGGTTTCATTCGGTGCTCATGGTACTTCTGCATCAGCAAGAGCTTGCTCGATGCCGATTTTTGCTCGTATAGTCTTACGAGGCTCGTCCACATCTCGTTGGCCGTTTGACACGTGATCAGGCCCTGTAGCTGTGTCCTTTCCATTGACGACGAGATCAGGCTCATGGCCTTGGCATTTTCTTTCACCCATTTCTTCACCGGTTCCGTTGTTCGTTCGCCCGCAGGTCTCGGTCGTGATCCATCGACGAGATCCTCAAGCCCGTGTGCCATCAAAAGTTGCATTATTTCGAACTTCCATACAGTGAAGCACTGGCCGTTGAATTTTGTGATGCCTTTTCCAAGGACTTCTTCCGCCATTGTGTTGCAGGAGTAGATACGCGAACACGTGGCAGGATATTACCTATTCTTTTTGTTTCTCGCGACGCGATTCACTCTGGGCCCATAACCTGTTATGGTGAGTGTGATTGCACTTAAAGCGAGGCGTGAATTAGTCTGCGAGAAAAAAAAAAAAAAAAGAACACTTGTTTTATTTCTATTAGATAATCTTACAATGAACAACGTGTCTTAACCTGGTGGTTCTCATGCTCGACTGACTAGCCGGCGTTAGTGGCGCTTCCAGCATTGTCGAGTTCCACTCTGCTACCAGCAGATGTGGCAGACGCCGATTGGCCCATGCTGGGCGCCGTATTCAAATGAGGCAATGTAAACTATGTGGACTTACTTATTACAACAAATTTTATCATCACTTTCTTGTAAGTTTAGATGCTTTTCTAATACTTTTTTAAGCAACGGTCTCACCATTGATATTGGTGAGTGATTTTCGCCACAAAAGAGCGTAGTTATAATTTGTAATGGTTCTAATATGGTTATTAGTGATTCTATTTTTTCCCACTGACTTTCCGTTATTTCCAAACTTTTTGCAGTACTTGAACTTGTTATAGTTTTATCTGCTATTACGTTCGATATACAACATCTATTTGTGGTTAAACGATCCATCATAAGAAAAGTGGAATTCCATCGGGTGGAACAACATTGTAGTAACGTCATTTTTGCCATTTTAAGCAATTGTTGTTGCGATTCTAGAGCCTGTTTTGCAACATTAGAATGTTTGAAATGGCCAACTACTTTACTACACAGGCGAATAAGACATTCCACATTCTCCTCTTTGAGTGCCTTATTTATTGCAAGTTGTATGGTCTGAGCTGCACATGTTTCGCTTTGAATGTCAGTATTCTCGCCTATTAAGGAGATGGCATTTGTCATATTTCGGGCATTATCTGTAACCATAGCAACTACTTTGTCAGTTATTTCCCAATCAGCCAGCGTATTTTGTAATTCGTTACAGAGATTTTCGGCAGTGTGACGTTCTTCCATTTCATGCGTGGTGAGAGTGTATGTCTGTGTACACCATTGACTATCGATAAAATGTACGGTTACCGTAATGTACGTATCCTGGGTTAAAGAAGACCAACAATCTGTAGTACATGCTATGCTTTTAGCAGCTTTCAGGTTCTCTATAATTTTTCCTTTAACAGTGGTCTTCAAAGCAGTTAATCTACTTTTAATAGCTTCTTCCTTACAAATTTGATAATTTGGTTCGAGAACATGCATGAAAGTTTGAAAACCGAGGCTTGAACAAAAAGAAAGTGGTAATTGATTGATTACTATTAACTTAGCAACTGCTTCATTTATTTTCTCGGTTCTTGTACGATCGCATATACGGTGGCTCGCAGTCTCAGTGTCACAAGAACGAGTTTGCAATTGCCTTCGACGTTTTCTTGGATGTGACGTTCCGGGATCCATATTTTCATTATTTTCTACTATACTTGTTGTTATGTCACCTTCTATATTATCACACACATTACTAGTACTGGGTAAAGAATCTTGTACCTGATTATTTGCGGGCTTCAACTGATGTATTCCTTGTAAATGTCTACTCAATGAACCTGTTGTTCCTCCAGCACATGAAAATTCATTGTTTTCTCCTTCATTGCACATATTGCAGATACCTTTTTCGCCCAACCGAGTTGCGTACAGCCACACCCAACTTTTTCGTTTGTCCATTTCGAAAATCTTTTTGAAATCTTCGTATAACTGCACTCACCGGTTAGATTTGAACCGACAACATCGACATTGACAAGCACACTAACTTGAAAATAAAATAATCGCCCCAACGCTGTATTAAACAGATGAACATCGTCGACTGTTACCAATAACAAATGCCAAGAGCGCGGTTAGCGACCGGTATCAAATATAATGTATGTATTCTGGGTATGTGCTGGGTTTCCTAAGATATGCACATATGTGTATTATACACACAGCTATCAGTATGTTAAAAATTATAGGAGAATTCTCGATGATTCCTATTCCTAGAAAAAAATATGTATTTGAAAAAATTCCAAGCGCTTAAGAAAATGTCATAGACACTCAGTATCTCGTTCTTACGTAACTACATAAATAATTAATCAATTACCACTTTCTTTTTGTTCAAGCCTCGGTTTTCAAAATTGCATGCATGTTCTCGAACCAAATTATCAAATTTGTAAGGAAGAAGTTATCAAAAGTAGATTAACTGTTTTGAAGACCACTGTTAAAGGAAAAATTATGGAGAAACTGAAAGCTGCTAGAAGCATACATTTCGAACGTAATAGCAGATAGAACTATAACATGTTCAAGTGCAGCAAAAAGTTTGGAAATAACGGAAAGTCAGTGGCGAAAAATAGAATCACTAATAAACATATTAGAACCATACAAATTATAACTACGCTCTTTTGTGGCGAAAATCACTCACCAATATCAATGGTGAGACCGTTGCTTAAAAAAGTATTAGAAAAGCATCTAAACTTACAAGAAAGTGATGATAAAATTATTCACACGTTTAAACCACAAACCACAATTTCTGAAATTACACGACGTTTCAAACTCGAATTTAATGAGAGCAGCATTATATCCTTCAATCATATTTGTTGCTTCGTCGACCCCAGATACAAAGATCTGGAACATGAGCCTTTGCATGTTCGGGATATAATTCGTGTTGAAGCAAAAAAATTACTTGAAGCCTTGCCCCAACAAACATTAAACAGAACAGAACAAAAGTCACCCAAGAAAACAGCTCTACAATTTATATATAATGACGAAATTGATGAAAATTCCGATTTAAATTTGGAATTTGAAACCTATTTAGCCGAAACGCCATTACGATTTGATTTATGTCCTTTGTGATGGTGGAAGACGGGGGCAATGAAATATCCAAGAATTGCGGAACTCGCAATTAAATATTTGGCAATACCGGCAACATCGGATACCTCTGAGCGGTGTTTTTCAACTGCTGGAAATATTGTTACACGAAAAAGGATGCGTTTGTTTCCTGAAAATGTCGATACATTAGTTTTCTTGTACCAAAATAGAAAGTTAATAAATTAAATTATATTATGAATTTTTATTATGATGTGTTGATTATTGTTACCTGTGTAACAAACCCCAAAACTGCCCCTTTTCTTTTTCGTTAATAAACTTAATTAATTAGTTAAATACATATATTCTTATTATATTCTTATTATTCTTACGTTTATAAAGAGTGTTTAGGATTAATATTAGTATTAGCCTAGGATACCGCGAGACGCGAGTGTGACGAAGGAGAGAATTGAGTGTAAAGGAGTGGGAGAATCAAACGCATGTGCGATCCTCAGTCGATCAACGGATCGACGAGAGCAAGGATCAGAAGCAATGATTGTAATTGGTGCATGACGAATGAGAGAGGGAACCGAGCGTTCCACGCGTGCGCCTGCGCATTCACCAGTCGCTCAGTAGACCGACTAGAGAACAGATCGAGCGAGACGAGAATAATTGATGCGCAATAAACCAAAATCCATTCCTATTGGTGCGCTCCCAGGACCCCGAATATGTATAAATACGGGCAAGAAAGCCCAGAGAGATTCATTCCATAATCACATGTCTGACTTACATGATCTGAAGAATCATTTAAAGCTAATAGCTGATTCCAACCTAAAACTAATGCTCCAACTTTGGAGGCCGCCTTGCTGGACACTTGGTCGGGCCGATCGTATTAAACTAAGGCCATAGTCGCCAGGTTTAACGAGAGGTTTTCTGCCTTGGAGGCCGCTTTGTAGGCCACTTAGTTGATGAAGCTAAATTATTGATAATTTTTATTCTCAGGTTAGTATAATACTCCTGAGCAACGAGGGAACGAGATTATTCCAGGTGGCAATACCGCCCCTGATGAAACAAAGAAGCAATTCAACTGAATCTCAACTTAACATATTCAATCTCCTAATACATAAGCTAACTCCTAGATCCTAAGTTATTCTAACTCCTATATTGACTGAGAGTCATTATCTATATACTAACTCCTATATCGACCGAGAGTCATTATCTATATACTAACTCCTATATCGACCGAGAGTCATTATCTATATACTAACTCCTATATCGACCAAGAGTCATTACCTATATACTAACTCCTATATTGACCGAGAGTCACTATCTATAAACTAATTCCTTTCATTTGGTTAAACGCCAGTATTAGTTATTTAAGTTACATTACTCTCTAATTGATCATTTAAACGGGCTTTCTTTTGTAACGACCAAGAGTCGCAACCCAAGACGATCAACTTTACTTTTTGTAACGACCAAGAGTCGCAACCTAATTATTTTCTTTAGTATTAAGGCGTTAAATCACGTTTGCATGTATCATTTAAAGGTATTTTTCTTGAATAAATACCATTAAGTAAAATTCTTGTTCTAGAATTTTAATTCTTTATCGCACGCCACTCGAACCAATCCTGAAATCCTGTAAGGAGCGTTATACCACGCACAAAACCGTTACACCTGTAACCTGAAGTAACTTGGCGTTTGTTTTTGCAAAAGCGGGCAAATATATTTAAATACTCAGATATTCACATGTCGAAAATTACACATATTAAATACTAGTTAATAATTAATATACGCGTAGGTACAGTTGTGCAAAGAAATAGCATGATCGCCAAATACCGCCTCGTACAATCGACTAAATAAAAATGCATCCATACTTTGTTGTCACGTCGGTAACTATCGATGGCGTCAAACTCAGGACCGCACGCATCTTTCGGTGTGATGGGATGGAGGTACGTAAGAATTAGGGTACGTGCAGACTGCAGTGTCTCATATTTAGATCTTTGAGACCACTCATGCAATGCTAAACAGACAAAAAAGATATACCAACTAAGCAATCGCAACATTAATCGTGATGAACCAATTTAAATATACGTCTGCAGTGTGCACACGTATACTAGAAATACACGTGCGCCCGTGTAATAGAAATACACGGGTATCCGTGAACAAAACTATCTACACGGGTATCCGTGAACAGAAATACACGGGTACCCGTGTATTAAAAATTACACGGATTGAAGTTCGGATACGTTTACTACACGTGTACACGTGTATTAAAAATTACACGGATTGAAGTTCGGAGACGTTTACTACACGTGTACACGTGTATGTAAATACACGTGAAATAAGGACCTCTAGTTAAAACAAACATAGGGTAAACTCGGATAAATCCGTGGTACAGGTTATTCCACACGTACGAACGGGGCATTAGGGAGTCTCAAGTGGCGTTCGGTTCAGATCTGGACGCGGCCTACGGCTCTACGAAGCAAGCGAAGAGGAGAAGGGGCCACTGCGGCTCGCGAGCCGCTAGTTCGACACCCCTGCTTTATCGTATCGATATGGAAGTGATGCCGATGGATTCCTTATGTTTTTCCGATGAAAATCATACAAAATTTCATGTAAATTAGGCTATTACTAACGAAATTAGTTTGAAGTTATGGAATTAATTTTCCATGAAATTTCCTTCATTACTTTCCGATTTACGTCGTTCTTGGTGTCAGTATCATCGGCGAAATATAAGGAATCAATTGGCGTCGTTTTCGCAAAGATCTGATGAGAAATGCGGAAGTCGAAGATCTCTCACCACGGGGTACCAGGCGGCATCTCTTTGACAGGCGCACCAAGAGAATCAACCTGTATCAGTAATAATCAGTAAATTTGCAAAACCAGTTGAAATAAGGTATATACATTCGAGGTTTTGAATTTGTCTTGAAACGCAATATAAAGTGATCTCTAAAAAAAATAGTTTCATTTAAAAAAACCGGACTTGACCATCGTATCTCTTAAAATAATAAATTTAATAAATTTGCTATAAATTTGTCCCCTCGAACCATGCAATTGGATGTAAAAAATTTCTTTATCTCCAATACGTTAGGAAATATCCAGCTGTTTACTGTTCCCGCGGACACCCTGTATAATGAAATAAAATATAAAAGATATGTCGGAGAAGGTAACCACTTAATCAGCTACGCTACGATGTTAATTAATATGTAGGTCTAGGTATCTCACGTCACATTTTCCCCTACGCGATTCACACAATATATTGTACAATCTTCCAATATGATTCACAGACGGTCAATATTATTGTGCAATATTCAATATTGCACAAAAAATATCAAAACCGTTTTGATTCACGCAATATATTGTGCAATCATCCAATATGATCCACAGACGTTCAATATTATTGTCCAATATGAATATGACACTATATTGCACAATATATTGAGCGTCTAGGGGCCGATTATCTTCTTCATTCACGCAATATATTGTACATCCTTTCAATATTATTGCCCAATTTTTCAATTTTATTGTGCAACCTTCCAATATGATCCACAGACGGTCAATAATATTGTGCAATATTGAAAATTGCGCAATAATATTGAACGTCTACAGACCGCTTTAAACTTAACCACTATCTTAAACGCTAATTATTCCTAAACCTTAATCTAATCGGCGAACGGTCGAAGCTTCGACGTTTAGTTTTGAACACGTCGAAATGAATTTCTTCTGAGATATCCCGCTCCACGATTTTATTTAAAGTGAAAAAAACACCAACGAAATTGTAGTACAAGAAAAGAATTATTTTTTAGTTTTTAGAGCATTTTTAATAAAATCGTTTATTATACAATTTTTTCTATATATATTTTATTTTCTAGTTTTTAGTGTTTGTGGATTCACATTTCACAGCTCAGACTTATTTACAAATATCTTTTCTTGCTGTATACAGTTTAACAGTTTGCTTTAGAAAATAATTATTTTCTTGTACTACGTAACGGATGATTTCTCGATAAATTGTGTATTCTCGGTAATCGCGATGCGACTAGTGTCCCGAACGCAGCTGCTTTTTGTCGTTTTCGTAAAGAACGCAAGTGGCCGATTTCAAGTCGTTTGGATTTGTGGTTATGGGTTATATTTATTGATGATTGGGTTATTTTTTCACCCGCTCGGCGTTAATCTTTTTTAAAAATATTGTATTGTCATCCAATCTATGCACGCCGGCAAAGTTTCAAGACAATTGGATAGTTGGAAGTGGATTAGATTTGAGTTGCCAGATTCAAACTACACAAACATACTTACAAACAGAGGATCGAAGTTGAATAATGATTACGTTATTAAATTTGTATTTAAACAACAAACAATTCTTGTTGATAAAAAAGATCATTTGATGTATAGTTAGATAGAAAAGAAAGCGTCATATGTTTTTAGAAGAATTATAGTAATTTAGATTTCATTACGATAGGCGTGTTACACTTCGGTGATGTACCCTATTCAAATTGTATGCTTTGAAATTGCACATTGATTATACAAAATATTACATCCTTCTACGTATAAATAAAAACTATTGATACGCAAATTAGTATTGTTTCATTGACATGCTTCCTAACATCACTACCCAACCTCTTTATCTTTCATTATTGCCACCCTCCTTTACGTACAGCGAGGCTCTGATGCTAGGCGTAGCAATCGGACGCGTTACATCTACAGCTGATGCAGAGGGAAACAACTACAGGAGCGGTGGTTATGTGTGCGTGACTGACGCTCGCAGTTCCGCACACATAACCACCGTTCCTGTAGGTGTTCCCCCCTCCATCAGCGGTAGTTGAAGCCTGCTGATCCCTGCCTAGACGCAGCTCTTGTGCCGTATTCCTCCAAGACTTCTCAGCAGAAGAAGCTGTGGCAACAACGCACAGTGGGACGAAACGCCGAAAACGTGAAAACAAATCCTTACGCTCACATTTCACCCTTTATCATCATGAAGATGGTCATTCCAGGGGTTTTTGGGGTCGCAGAATCTGATTCCGAGGTCAAAATTATTATTAAATTAAAACTAAGCCCTGTAGGAGGGGGGAAATGTTGATAAAATAATGTTATATTTTTTTGAACAGTACTGTCTGATTTGGTTACGTTACTTGAAGTTAATTACGGCATCAAATTTTGAAAAATTAATAGGGATAGCGTTTTTAACTTAGCAAAAGCTATTGAGCGCGCGGAAACTAAAAGGTCAATAACTTGTATAAATTCACACTTCAGATATTGAAAATGCTTTCATTTATTCATAAGATGAAATTGTGCATTCATTCGATGTTATTAAAATATATAAAAAGTTATAAATAACTGAAATACACGATGGTCGTTTTTAATCGCGTGTAACATTTTTCGGAATCGAGAGGCATCGTTGAAACTTACATTATTTAATAGTCCATAGTTTAACGAATGTATGTGCAAAAGGAGAAGTTGCACTTTTTTGCGGTTTTCGAGTAATAACCAATTACGTTGGCAGCAATCAGGCTGCTTGCGCGGCACAAGTAAGTGTCTTCGTCCCGCGCGCCAACATGCTTCTACATATATTTCTGAAAATATAGAAGAAAACATATTTAAGTAAAATAGAAAGTGATAGTAATTAAATATACAAATATATAAATGTACAAATATGCAAATAATTAATATGTTAATCTTTACGTTTACTTACACTTCATTCCTAACACATAAACTGTGTTTCGTCTGTACTGTCGTCGGTTTCTGGTTCGGTTACTGGCAAAACAATTAATTCCAGAATATCTGAATCAATTTTTTTGTTGTTTCTACTAGTTTTATGTGAAAATGAACTTAAATGTGGATCGGAACTAAGTAATAATCTGCGAAATAAATCGTCGTTCGTTTTCAAATGCGAAATTTTCCTCGTGTGATGTTCCCGAAATCTTCTCACATCTTTATTCTTTGCCTCTTGTGCTTCTTCTGAAAGTTCTCCAATTGGGAGTATTAAATCTTTTATTATATTAGCCCCATGAATCAGAATTTTGTGCACTGACACCGGCATGTAATACCAGTTATATAGACTAATATATCTTTCACATATTTCTGAACATAATTTTTCAAAATTTTGAATTTGTATTTCATAACCGGAATTGATAACTTTTAGAATTATGCCACATTTTTTAATTAAATCTTCATCAATGCCAGTAATTTCTGCTGACAATGATGGGTTAGCAAAAAATCTTCTTGCCGTGTTGCCATCATTGCTCGTTCCGCATCCAGGTTTAGGCATATCGACAATAAGTCCCATTCTTGTACGAAATCTATCCTGTATTACTATTTTCCTTCGTTTTATAATATCTTTTTTGTCTTTCGATACTTTCCATGTTTTTAAATCCAACCTATACGAAATGTGCAAAAACCATTCGAAGAAACGAATATAGGCATGTAAAACCGATAGACCAAATCTATACATTTCTGTGTTTTCAATTTTTTCACGCATAGCTTTTGTATTATTTAATTGTGAAATTGTTGCACGACAAATGTAGCATCGCATGCCAGAGGCAGCTGCTAAGGCATTGCAAACCTTTCCGTCTACCATCGTTAAATGCAATGAAAAATTCCCAATTCCCAATTTTGAATTAAATACGTTTAACTCATTTATTTGTTTCCCTATGTATTCCTCCTCGTTTCTTGAAAGTTCATCCG
Organism: Andrena marginata; assembly: GCA_963932335.1. NCBI lineage: Eukaryota > Metazoa > Arthropoda > Insecta > Hymenoptera > Andrenidae > Andrena > Andrena marginata. The sequence goes on from OZ010662.1 coordinate 22,996,476, forward strand.
TTTCGTGTGTCCACTGTATTCGAATTGGTCGGCAAAATCTCGTAGATGATGGTCTGGGGTTCTTCCACAATATGCGATCTTTGCCAGATTCGACTAATCGAAGGGGAACCAAAGATGTTATAAATACACTTGTGTCTTCTAATTGCTTGTCTTCAAATTTTTGTTCATACGCAGAATATCCCGAGCTCCCGTCAAATCCCCATTTACAATATAGTGTAAGATTATTAATGCTGGTGGCTTCTTCAGGAATTGTTTGTATTATATTTTCACAGGTCTGATTAAGTAATTCCTGTAATGGCACTTCACACATACTTTCCGTGCTACTAATTCCTTTTGGGTAATACTGTTCTTTACAATGCATCACTTGGTAGTATGAAGGATATAAATTATGTCCATGAGAAATAGCCGAAGATCTGAGAGTACAATATGCATTTTTTGTTAAGTTCAAAGACATTATTAAAGATAGAGCCTCTTCGGGAGACATAGTCGTTGAATCTGATTCTGAATTTTTCCAGTTCCTTAAAATCCGTTTGGACCTTGTTGGAGTAGTTCTTGTACACTTGTACAGTAATTCTGCAGAAGCATTATCACCTTCTGCACGCAAATTCATGGTGGTGGCATATGTCATTTCAGAATGTGATATTGAATTACGGAGATCTTCAGTCTTTTTTCGTTTAGACGCTTCACATGATGAATCAAATTCTTTCCATGGACGACCTTTTCTTGAAGATGCTATTAGCTTACATGGAAGAATTGAAGTGCACTGAAATTCTTGGGAAAGCCAAACATTATGTTTCTTCACAAACATAGCATTATTACGGGAACATTCTTTCCAAAATTTGAAGTACGGAACTAAAAAATGTGTTCTAATATGTTCCTCAAATTTCATCTCTGCTTCCTCGTCACCATGTTGGCCCGTTACATGCAATGTCCCTTTTAAAAAATGAAGTACACAATTCTTTTTGTCTTTTGCTTTAGAACACTCCAGCATCATAGTATGCAGTGCTAAACGTGTTACATTCACTTCACACATGATTTAATAATATAAAACACTAAGTAATACAAAAATAAACTCAAGCAACACAAAAAAAACTATAAGTATATAAACATATAGAAAATTGTAGATGTGGTGGTATTCGCAAACTGTGTGAGAATGATGGTTTTCCGGGGAAAACTGCTTCTTCTTAACACGTTGCGTCCGGCACCAAAAATAGTTGACCTTCGCCTAAATACAAGAAACAGTTGCACCATGGTGAAAAACGTTGCAAATTTGTAACGACCTACACACACTGGTGAACACGTTCGTACTAAATGCGTATGCAAAAGAATACATTGTTGTATCTGTTAAAAAAATGACTGCAAAACAATTTTATTTACGACTTACATCGAAAACGTTTTTCCATATAGTCACAGGTATTTTCAGAAATATATGTAGAAGCATGTTGGCGCGCGGGACGAAGACACTTACTTGTGCCGCGCAAGCGGCCTGATTGCTGCCAACGTAATTGGTTATTACTCGAAAACCGCAAAAAAGTGCAACTTCTCCTTTTGCACATACATTCGTTAAACTATGGACTATTAAATAATGTAAGTTTCAACGATGCCTCTCGATTCCGAAAAATGTTACACGCGATTAAAAACGACCATCGTGTATTTCAGTTATTTATAACTTTTTATATATTTTAATAACATCGAATGAATGCACAATTTCATCTTATGAATAAATGAAAGCATTTTCAATATCTGAAGTGTGAATTTATACAAGTTATTGACCTTTTAGTTTCCGCGCGCTCAATAGCTTTTGCTAAGTTAAAAACGCTATCCCTATTAATTTTTCAAAATTTGATGCCGTAATTAACTTCAAGTAACGTAACCAAATCAGACAGTACTGTTCAAAAAAATATAACATTATTTTATCAACATTTCCCCCCTCCTACAGGGCTTAGTTTTAATTTAATAATAATTTTGACCTCGGAATCAGATTCTGCGACCCCAAAAACCCCTGGAATGACCATCTTCATGATGATAAAGGGTGAAATGTGAGCGTAAGGATTTGTTTTCACGTTTTCGGCGTTTCGTCCCACTGTGCAACGCGGCGGAGACAGGGAGAACAGAAAATGTGGCAACTATGCGTCAAAAATTCGTCTACATAGAGTACCTGGAGATGTCATCTCTGTACAACTTCTTTTTACCGACCGCAGTAGTTTCATTAGGGTCCATTTGTTTACTGATGACGCTTCGATCGATTCGGACCATAACAAACTTGAGACGGCAGCCTTAAGAACTTGTGCTGGATTTTTTCTTAGGTTGATACATTTCGTGTGTCTGAGATTCCAGATTACCGAAGCATAGTCGTACAAAGGATGAAAATTCCGCGGCGTCAACCCTTTTAAGAATTAATTATCGGATAATGAATAATGAAAAACTCCAGTTATTGCTCATTCGTGGAATAATAAATAAATTATTTTATCTGTAAATAATGGAAAAGGAAAGTCATTCGTAAATAATGAATAAAAAGTAATGGCGTACCTTGGATAAGAAACGTGTAGGCCGATTACAATATACCTGTAGTATATGCTAGCGTCACCAAATTTAAGGGTGAGGTCGAAGGCGGATAGCCCCATGCTGGCTTGCCTTTAAAGATTTATGGCAGGGACTTAGCCTGCGCGCGGTATCGTTTGAGGGTACGTGAGACTAAACAGACCTGGCGACGGGCAATGGCTGATGACCACGTTGGGTCTCGTAGCCATCGAGTGTCGAAGGATTGGTTGTTTAGAGAAGATAAAGACTATGGGAATGGCAATCGGCCCGACGCCGTATTGCCAAAGAATAGGGACTCTGTTCCTGGAGTATCTGGCCACGGAGTGGGGAAGCTTTTGCCTTCTGGTAAGAGGACTGTGATGAACCACGCGGCAATTACCCCAGAACTGTCCTGGAGCGTGCTTCCTTAGCATCTTTTCCACCTTTGACGGTGATTTTCCTAACATATATTTCGGTGACGATTTTTCACTGCAGCACAGGTGGCCAAGTTTGTACACCGCTGCTCAAAAGTCTTAAGCCAGTTGTTATATTTGCTCCAAGTCTGTGAGTAATTAGGTAACCATTCAGAGATATGGAGTAATGTTATCTGAGATACTTTTTACAATAAAAAATTTATACAATATTAATGTATTAAAAGTTCTACCAAAAAATTAAATATATAAATCTAGTTCTTTTCGTTGATGAATACGCTGCAGTTTTTATTATGTTTTTTTATTATTCTTCATATATTCGTACGAACAATTTTTTATACCTTTCTGTTGTTATGTGTTAGAGTGAACAAGGTTCCCGGGATCTAGGTAAATAACTATGAACACACCTTTTAGAATAAACTCAATAAGATTTATTAATATAAAAGAATACTGGCATTGTGCCTTAGGCACCGATGCGACTAACCAAAACAGTACAGGTTCGAAGTGAAGTTGTTCACCCATGGAATGAGCATGAACCAAGGAGATACAAGATTCAAAAAGTACCATTGTATATCTAACACTCTCCCTCAATGTTACGTTTGGTCGGCTGAGAATGAATGGGTGCGACACCGAGCCCGCTTATGCATTTATAATGTTTTGGTCCTGCAAGTGCTTTTGTAAGCACATCGGCGATCATATCCTCTGTCGGAGTGTACTCGATCTTCAAGAGGTGATCGCGTAATACCTGACGTACGAAGTGGTGCCTAATGTCGATATGCTTCGACCTCGAATGGAATACAGGATTTGATGCCAACTTTCCTGCTCCCTGATTGTCGTTATAGATCACAACATCTGCCAGATCTCCGAAACCCAGCTCCTTCAAGAAACCGATTAGGTGAATGGCCTCCTTAGCAGCGTCCGTGAGTCCCATGTACTCCGCTTCGGTCGACGACAACGCGACAGTCCTTTGCTTTCGGGATTCCCAATATATGGCGGCTCCGCCAAGGATGAAGGTCGATCCCGTATAAGATCGTCTATCGATGGCGCAGTTTCCCCAATCTGCATCTACGAATCCGGTCAACTTGTCGTCCATCTTCCTGTAGATCAGCCCGTGTTCGATGCTTCCCTGGAGGTATCGGAGAATCCGCTTCGCTGCCGTCCAATGTGGTCTCCCGTTCCGATTGTTAAACTGGCTTAATACACTTACTGCGTGTGCAATGTCCGGACGCGTGCCGACCGCCAGATACATCAGAGCACCCATAAGTTCCCTGAAGGGGAACTCAGACTCATGCTCTTCGTCGTCCTTCTCGACGGTGGTTAGCTTAGCACCCATGGCGAGTGGGGTGTTTGCCGCCTTGCAGCTGTCCATCCCGAACTTTCGGAGTATATCGCGGATGTAACCGGATTGTGAGATACATCATTTGTCTCCGTTCCGATGGATCTCGATCCCCAGGCAGTACTTGGCCTCGCCAAGATCCTTGACTTCGAATGATTCAGATAATTTCTCCTTAATCTGTCTCTCCCTCGCCCGATCATTGGAAATGATCAGTATGTCGTCGACGTAAACTAGGATGAATGTCCCTCTGTTTTTATCGACGTAAACACAGGGATCCGCGTTTGTCGGGACGAGTCGAATCTTCTGAAGAGTTCCGTTGAGCTCCGCGTGCCATTGGCGACCCGCTTGACGCAAGCCGTATAGTGCCTTCACGAGCTTGCAGACTTTGGGTCCTCCGCGAAGTTTATCCAGCATAGACTTCGCTTTCCTCACAAGCTGGACGACTTTTTCCTCTCGAACAATCCTACGAAGCATTTCCTCTAGAAGTTCAGGTATTCCCATGTAGATCTCGGTGTCGATCCTGCCATTCAGGTACGCCGTCGTAATATCCAATTGCGACACGTTCATGTTGAACCTCACGGCCAACGCCATCAGTAATCGAAGGGATTCTAGTCTCGCCACCGGTGCGAATGTATCTTGGAAATCTATTCCCGGTCGCTGAGCGAATCCTCTGGCCACAATTCTCGCCTTACGTCGTTCCAGGCTTCCATCCGGCTTGTATTTATTCCGAAGAACAGTTCTGCATCCGATGATATTCGCGTTGACCGGCTTCTCGACGAGGCTCCAAGTGTCATTCGCGACGAGGCACCTGATTTCAAAGTAAATCGCATCCTTCCATTCTGCGCTATCGGGGCCCGAAATAGCCTGAGAAAAATTAATTTCAGATGCACTCATGGCAGTTTCGGCGTCGTGCCATTCTACATCATCTTCGGCGCTTTGCACGTCCACGTTCGCATCATGTTGATTCACGCTAGTTTGCACGCTTTCGTACACTGTCGTCCTTCCATCGAGTTGCATATCGTGGCTCCTTTCGTCAGCCACCACGTTGTATTGTTTGGTTGGCCGACCTGGTTTTCCGGTCTTGACTTTTCGGGGCCTTCCTGGACCGCGCTTCACGGTGACTACCTCGTTCACATCATCTTCGGTGTCGAGCGAACAGTCCCTCGTGGATATGATCGGCGGATCGGATGATGCGTTTATTTCACGCAGGATTTCTTGTGCCTGTACCTCCTCTTCAGGGTCAGTCTGGTTCCCGCCGATTTCGGTGATTCCATCGTTCACCATTTGGAATCTTCCGTTCGTAGTCTCGTGCGAGATAATATCATCAAATTTGTCTTCAGGGTCGAACTCATCCAGGAATCTGACGTCTCTCGTCACTCGGATCTTTTTCTCCTCCGGAATCCATACGCGATACGCTTTGGATTCATTGGAGTATCCCACGAAGATGCCTTCGATCCCTCGTCGATCGAATTTGCCCTTGTTGTGTGCCTTGTCGAGCACATACGCTTTGCATCCGAAGGTCTTGAAGTATCCTATGTTGGTCTGCCTGCCGGTCCATGCATTGTAAGGTGTTGTACCGTCTAAGCTTTTGGTGATACATCTATTCCGGATGTGATTGGCGGTGGCGACCGCTTCAGCCCAGAATGATGGCGGAAGTCCCGAGTGTATCATCATGCATCGTGCTGATTCAACTAAAGTGCGATTTTTGCGTTCGGCTACTCCGTTCTGTTGAGGAGTATGGGTGGCCGTTAAGCGTCGATGAATTCCGGCCTTTTTGAAAATTTCGTCCCTACTTTTGTTACAGTACTCCGTACCGTTGTCCGACTGAACCGCTTTGATTTTGCGTCCAGTTTGCGTCTCAACGAGATTTTTGTACTCGACGAATTTTGCCGCCGCTTCGTCCTTGCTCTTAAGGAAGTAAACCTCGCACCAACGACTGGAGTCGTCGATTAAGGTCATAAAATAGCGTGTGCCTCCAATCGACGTGGTTCGCATCGGACCGCACAAGTCGGTGTGCACTATGTCCAGAAGATTTGGTGATCGCTCCATTTTAGATACAAATGGCAAGCTCGTGAGCTTTCCGATCAAACATATTCTGCATTCACGCACGCTCTTCTTATCCTCGATCTTCAATTGGAGTAGATTCTTCAACATCGATGACGTGTCCTCGCAGTTCAGGTGACCGAGTCTCTCGTGCCACACCTGTGCGCTGGATCGATTGTCTTTCGTTGCGATGCATGCCTGATGTGTCTTACGCAGATAAATTAAGTCACCCTCTCGATCTGCAATTAATTTAACCCTTCCATGAGAGTCTGTGACAATGGCCCCATCTTTCCGAAATGTCACTTCGTTTTCTCTGTCCACGATCTTGGTGACAGATAGTAGATTTGTCTTTAAATCGGGGACGTATAAAGTATTTTCGAGCGTAATTGATTTGCTTTGGTCGCCGTCTGAGGTCGCTATCTTCACATCGCCTTTCGCGGTTACTTCAGTAGTCGCGTTACTGGCTAACCTCAATCCGCTCTGTACTTCCTCCGAGTTTGTGAATAAATTTTTGTCGTTGCACAAGTGAGATGTGCATCCGCTGTCCAAACACCATTGATGGTTGGCCGAGATGTTATTGGAGAGCTGTGTTGATTCATTTGCGATCGCCGCAGTGAAGTATGCCTCGCTTGCGATACTTGCCTTTTGATCAACAGATTTCTTCTTCCAACAGTCTGCGGCTTTATGTCCTATTTTTTTACAGTAGCCGCACTTGTACTTGGTATGCGAGGGCGCCATCTGTTTGCCTTCGTTCGGTCGTCCGCCACTCGCGCCACCTTTCGTCGTCTTCGCACCAGGTCGGTGGGATCGAGCAAACATGGCGCCGGCTTCATCTTCGACCGTTTTCTGTTTCCGCGCGTCGTTCTCTTCGATAATTTTTATCCTCAGGGAATCTGCGTCCGGCAGATTGTCACGTGACTCGATCGCGCATCGGAAATTTTCGAATGTACTCGGCAGGCTGTATAGGAGCATTATTGATAGCAACTCACCGTTAATCTCTATGTCCATAGCTTGCAATTTATCTACTACATCGAAGAATATCGATAAATGTTCCCTGACGTCCCCTCCTTCGGGCATTTTATGCAGGGTTAGCTTTTTAAGTAATGTGGCTTTGCGTGCAGGTCCTTTTGACGCATAAACGGATTCCAATTTTTCCCACACTTCTTTTGATGTGTTGCAGCCTCGAACCTGTTTTAATTCGGACGGTTTGATTGACAGTATTAAGTCCGATTTCGCTTTTTTGTCTTCGATCAGCCACGCTTTATATGCTGCTTGGGTCATTTGGAGATCTGCACCCACTCCGGCCACAACGGGAGCCGGAATCTCGCCACACACATAGCCCCACGAGTCATTTGTTATTAGAAGCGCTTCCGCTTGGATTTTCCAAGTGTCATAATTATCGCGCGTAAGCACTTCCAGACGTGTAGAGTTCACAACATTTGAGTGTGCCATTGCATCAATCATTCACTCGCGTCACTGCGTCACTTCCGAATGTCGCAAATGTATACACTCGCGTTCGCGACGACTTTCGTTTGTTACGACACAATATGCTCGAGATTGTCCGCGCGCGTGCTTACGTTTTTTTAGGTTAGGTTTCACTTCGTTAGTTTCCTTATTTTGATCTCTGGGCCCATAACCTGTTAGAGTGAACAAGGTTCCCGGGATCTAGGTAAATAACTATGAACACACCTTTTAGAATAAACTCAATAAGATTTATTAATATAAAAGAATACTGGCATTGTGCCTTAGGCACCGACGCGACTAACCAAAACAGTACAGGTTCGAAGTGAAGTTGTTCACCCATGGAATGAGCATGAACCAAGGAGATACAAGATTCAAAAAGTACCATTGTATATCTAACATTATGCCTTTCCATTCTTGATCTAGAATATTTCATACTTATTTTTTTTTTTTAGAGAGGGGGAAAATGCTTTATGCATACCCCGGTACGGATACCGGGGTTATGTGGGACTCCCCACCCTACTGGTGGGCTACCCACTAAAAACCCCCTCTTAAGGCCGCCTTGGCCACGCCTCTGCACTGTGGGGGGGACTTGGTTTTTAATACTTCCTCCCACAGTGTCCGTAAGTCGGAAAAGGCCTCTCCTCGTTTATCCGGTTAAATACGCGGTGAACAGACGCGCGCCCACGGCACCCACACACAAGTAAATAAATAAATAGACAAATAAATAAATAAATAAATAAATAAATAAATAAATAAATAAATAAATAAATAAATAAATAAATAAATAAATAAATAAATAAATAAATAAATAAATAAATAAATAAATAAACAAATAAACAAACAAACAAACAAACAAACAAACAAACAAACAAACAAACAAACAAACAAACAAACAAACAAACAAACAAACAAACAAACAAACAAACAAACAAACAAACAAACAAACAAACAAACAAACAAACAAACAAACAAACAAACAAACAAACAAACAAACAAACAAACAAACAAACAAACAAACAAACAAACAAACAAACAAACAAACAAACAAACAAACAAACAAACAAACAAACAAACAAACAAACAAACAAACAAACAAACAAACAAACAAACAAACAAACAAACAAACAAACAAACAAACAAACAAACAAACAAACAAACAAACAAACAAACAAACAAACAAACAAACAAATAAATAAATAAATAAATATCCACACAGGACCCACAGGCACGCCATACACCACACAACCGAGATAAATACGCGAACTAACGACACATAATCACACATCACCGATTAAATTACGCGAATAAAAGAAACTCTTCACGTTTTCCCCCACTTTTATGGTGGTAGGGGAGGCATCCTTCTCACCCTTTTACTCGGGGGGGGGGGGGGTCTGACTTCCTGCATCGTCCCATTCTTTTTCCGTTTCTGGGCCCTTCTCCTGCTCAGCTGCACCCTCCTTTGGGCCTCCAGGATGGCCGCCGCTGCCCGGGCGTCCCTAAGGGCCTTCTCTTTTTCCGCTTCCCTCCGTGCCTTCGCGCCCATAATTGTGGCCGCGAATGCGCGGAGGTGGGCCCATTTCTCGTCCGTCTCGATGGCGAGGCGGACCAATGTATCTGGGTCAATCGGGGCCCCCAAGGCTCCGGCCAATACCCGGCGCTCTTCCTCGAACGCCGGGCAGGTCACGAGCGCGTGCTCGGCGTCGTCGCGGGTCGCGCCGCATTCCTCGCACGCCTCGCTCTCCGCCTTCCCAATTCTTTTCCGGAAGGCCCCGAAAGACCCATGACCGGTGTGGAGCTGGGTCAGCCAGTAGTTTGACTGTCGTGCAGTCCCAGCCCCCACCGCGAAGGTGTTTGCCTCGGGCACCAGCCGCCTGGTCCAGTGCCCGGGAGCCATCTCCTCCCAGGCCTCCTGCTATTTCCCAAGGGCAATCGCCAGAGCCCCTCGGCGGTGGTCCCCGGCTCTAACCTTTCTCCCCATTAGGTCTCCACCAAGTATCGGGTCCACCCTGTCCGCCGCCTTCAAATCATAGACCTCCCTCCACATCGCCACCTTTATTTCGAGGGGCATTCTACCTGCCAGGACGCAGAGCGCCTGACGGGACACCGTCCGGTACGCCACGGTAGTCCTTATCAGGGCTGACCTCTGCGCCCTGCAGAGGGAGGTGAGGTTCACGCCCACCCCCAGGGCCGCCGACCATACCGGGGCGGCATATGTCAGCACTGACTCCCAAACGTTATAATAGAGTCTCCTCGAAGCAATCGAGGGACCCCTCACGTTTGGGAGGAGCGCCGACAGGGCTCCCACTACCTTGTCCGCCCGTGCAACCGCCCCGTCCAGGTGGGTCCTGAACCTCCGGCGGCAGTCCAGGGTGACCCCTAGATACTTGGCAGACCGCGTGGCCGCCACCATTGACCCCATCACCGGGAATTCCCTCCCTTTGTCCGCGCGAAGGCCCGCCAGCACGATGACCTCGGTTTTATCCGAGGCCATCTCCAGGCCTGAGGCCTCGAACCAGGCCCCAACCTTCCCGAGCGTCTCGGCCATCATTGCCTCGACCTGGGTCACGTCCCTAGCAGAGAACATGACAGCCAGGTCATCGGCATATGCGATGGCCTTGACGAAACGCCCCGGGCCAACGGCTCTGATAACCCCGCCATAGACGAGGTTCCAGAGGAAGGGGCCCAGAACCGAGCCCTGCGGGACCCCCGCGTAGACTCCGGTCGTGACCTCGCCGCTCGGCGTGTGCACCGTAACATGGCGGCCCGAGAAGTAGTCCCTAAGGACCCTCCTGACCGCCGGGTGCACCCGCCTCGCTACGAGCTCCCGTGTGATGAGGTCCCAGCGGATGGCGTTGAACGCGTTACGAACGTCGATCAACGCCATAACGCAGATCCTCCGCTTGGTGGTAGCCACACACCCCTCCGAAAACGCCATAACCTCACGGACGGCCTCCACAGTACCGACCCCTCTCCTAAAGCCGAACTGAGCCGGCGAGAAAGGGTCACGGCCAATTTGCCTCTCGATCACTTCCTTCACAGCGTACTCCCATACCTTACTTAGTGCTGGGAGCACGCTGATCGGGCGGTATGCATTCGGCTCCGTGAGGGGTTTGCCGGGCTTGGGAATCAGAACCACCCTCGCATCTTTCCAGGCCTGGGGGATAGCCCCCCTCCTCAGCGTTTCCTCGAAAGCCTCCCTTAGGTCCTGCTTGTGCGCCCTCGAGACTGCGGCCACCACCTCTGAGGGGACCGCATCCAAACCCGGGGCCTTTTTGGGCTTCAGGCCGGAGATTGCCGCCTCTATTATTTCGTCGTCCACTTCCGGTATCGTCTCAGGCGTCCCCGTATCTGAGCAGGCCTCGCTCGTCCCCCTTGGACCCATTCCACGGGTAATTCGGCCCCGTGATACAGGGGTAGAGGTTGTTGTTGGAGGCCGGGGTGGGGAGGCGGCCGAGGGGAGGGGGGGAGGTACCGTAACAAAGAGGTGATCCAATATCCTCCCCACTTGGGTCGGGGTCATAGTCATCCTCGGCGGTCTTCCGCCGAGTTTAGACATGACCGCCTTGTACGGCCTCCCCCAGGGGTCCAGGTCGACCTGGGCACACAGGGCCCTCCATTGGGCCTCCTTCGCCCTCCAAATCGCGACCTGCACCCCTCTCCGGGCCACGGAGTAGACCCTCCGTGCCTCCTCCGCCTCCGGACCGCCCCTTTTCCTCCGCCTCTGCGCCCTTCTCCTGGCCCTAAAAGATGCTGCCCGTGCCTCGGCCACCTCCTTGCACCACCAACCGTTGGGCTTCCTTGTCCCCCGGGGAAGTGCTTTCTTTGGAAGCCTCTCCCTACACGTCTGCTCCAGGGTTTTCTGGAGCACTTCCGCCTTCGTTTCCCCCCTAGGTCCGGCCTCGCCTCGCTCTCGGTCTTCTCCCTCACGCCGACCGTACAACCGCCCAAAGTGCCCGGTCACCTCGGCAGTGTCCATGTTCTTTATAGAATATGGCTGCCAGGCGACGGTCCCGACCACAGCCCTCGTCCCTCTGATGGTATGAAGGACGTACCTGTGGTCGGAGAACGAGTCCTGACTAAGGACCTCGCTCTTGGCTCTTCCGGCCGTTGCACGGTCAGCGGAGAGAATATCTATAAATGACCTCCTCCCGTTCCTCTCGAAGGTGTATTTGAATTTATCCGGGACCTTCACCGGTACCAGGCCTTGTCTACCTAGGAGGTCGAGAATGGCCGTCCCCTTCCTGTCCAGACGGCCACCTCCCCAGGCCGGGGACCTCGCGTTCAGATCGCCCGCCAGGAGCACACCCATGCCCGCGGATCTCATCTCCGTGATGACCCCCTCAATGGAGTCCAGGTATTCCTCGAACTCCCCAAGCTTGGCCTTGGGCGAACGGTAGCAGCTCAGCAGCACCTTACCCTCCCAGCTGACCGCCACCATCCCGTTTGCCACCACGGGGCGGGCAACCGCTGGGAAGTGGCCGCCGAAGCCCGTCACCCAGATGGAGGCATCTCCGGCCGCATCGTTGAACCAGTAGTTCAGCTGTCTATACGGCTCGGAGATTACCACCACGTCCGCCCTTAGCTGGGACATCACGTGTTCCATAATGTCCTGGGCAAGGCGGCTCCTATTTAAATTTATTTGGGCGACCTTAAGGGACATTTCCCGCGTTGGTGCCCCCTCGACCCTTTGGCTCCGTCCTGGGTGTGGTTCCGCTCGGTGGCCTGTTGAACGGACAGGCCAGGGATGCTGTAACATGGGCTATCCCTGGCCCCGTTCGCCCCTCCTTCCGGCATACGCCGCACCTAGGGGGGTTCTGGCACTAGTCGATCCGGTGGTCTGTCGACCCGCACCTCCTGCACACCTCTTCCCCCTCCTTTACGGTACCGCAATCCCTGGCCATGTGCCCGAACAGGTGGCACCTGTAACACCCAGTGTTACGGGGGAGGAGCCTAGCCCTAGCCCATGATAGGCCGGACCTAAACCGGGCCCCCCCCCCCCTCCCCCAGGTTCTTCAGGAGGTTCAGGGGAGCCTCCACTACGGCCGACTGCGTGCCTCTAGAGGCCCTAGGGCCCAACCTCAACATTTTCAGGCGTAGGTCCCCCGGGTCCACCTTAAGGGCACCCGCCAGGTCCCGAAGGACTTCCGGGCCCTCAGCCATGGGGTCCAAATCCCTAACCTCTAGGGAGACCCTATTCTGGAGCGATGCACACTCCAGTCCCGCCCCGATTTTCCCCTTTATTGTCTGGGTCAGAGTCTCCACGCTGACCCCCTTCTCCACCTCTAGGAGAATGTGACCCTGCTGGGTCTTCTTGACCCCTCTCACCCCCACCAGAGTCTCTCTCCCCTTGGAGAGGAGGACCTTATAGGTCTCTATATACGAGGAGGAAGGGGGGACCCTGACCAGGACCGCCTCGGGCCTTCTTCTCACCGACGGGAGGGGTCTCGGAGGGGCATTACGCCCTCCCCCCTGGGGATTCCTTACGCCAGCAATTCGGGGAGTCGATCCCCGGACCTATTGCCCGTGGTTCAGCGTCCGCGTCTGCGTCCCTTGCTGAGGGTGCCGAGGCATCTGCTGGTGTTGTTGTTGTTGTTGCTGTTGCTGCTGCTACTGTTGTTGCCGCAGTTGTTGTTGCTGCTGGAGCAGCGGCCACCTCGTTGGTGGTGAGGCGTCCATCAGGCATTCTTGGGCCCCTCCCACTATACCACTATAACTCCCTCCCACTATACCCGCAGCTTTTTGGGCCTGGAGTTCCTTCTCTCTTTGCGCCCGTCGCGCCCTCTTTTTTTGGCCCTTCGTCAACACTGGCTTCCAGGGGGTTCCCTGTCCCGGCGGTCGGGGGCCAGTGGGGAGTGTGGGGCAGGTAGCGGCGCCCGTAGGTCCCCGACTCTGCGCAATATCCACGAGGGGTGGGTCCAACCCACCCATGTGTTCCCCCTGTGTGCGACAAAGCACCTCCTTGAAGGACGGGCTAGATGTTTCCTGCGCCCCCGACCTCTTCTTGTGGAGCGGGGTCCTTTCTTTATCCCCTTCTGCTGGGGAGGTGCGAGGCCGCTTGGTCTGGTGAGACTTCCGTCCACCACTCAGGGCGTTCCTCGCATTCCCCGCCCCTGTCTGACTCTGCAGGCTAGGGGGGCTAGAGGGATTACCCCCTCCTAGCATCACCAGGGGGGGTGAGCATTGCGTCCCCCAATCCCTGGTAGAGGTGGTCGAAGTCCCCACCATCAGGTTCCGGGGGCCCCGGGCCACCAACCCGGGCTCCCGGTCGGCCGCCAAGGGGGGCGGTACACCCTCCCTCTCTCGTGTGGATGTTTCCGCGGCCGTGGCATCAGACACCGCCGCAGAGGCCCTCTCGCAGCCACGGGACACCTTCCGGATGAAGTCCAGGACCCACTTCAGCGATGCAACCTTCGACGACGCCTTCCTACTGCTCAGTTCGTCGATTGCCTTCCCGCACATGTTGACCAGCGAGTCAAGGCGGGCCACCACCTCTACCAGTTGCCCGTCCCGGGGGCATTCCTGGAGGCCATCTTGGGAGGGGGCCTTTGGGCCCATCTTGATCATGTCACCTAGTCCCTGAGGCTTCCTGGGGTCCCTATTGCCGAACACCCATCCAGAGGGGGGTCTGTTGGATCCCCCAGCCGGGGCTTCTACGGGTCGACTTACCTCGGGATCAACCCTGGAGTCCTCCCTCCGGGTCTCAGGGGTACTGCCATTACCTCCGGGCCCGGGCCCGGGCACAATTTGAGCAATAACTTCCCCCTAGTCCCCCTTTCCCCCTGCACTGCTGCCCGTGGCCTCTGCTAGGGTTCCAGGGTCCTTCTCCTGCTCCTTAACAGGGAGAAGCTCAGGTTCACTGCGCGGGGGGGTCCTCGCCAGCGTCTTGCCCTGAAACACCACCCGGGGCGGGACCTCGATTGTTTCCGTGGGGGACCTCGAGAGTATCCCCCTCCTCATGCTACCCACACCCTTCCCCATAGGGGAGGGGGTCTCTGGGACCCAGTTCTCTGGGTCACCCCTCATCATTCTCGGGTTTATGGCACCCTTACTAGCCTCCTCTTTCTTGCCCATATCACCCCCCTCTAATCCCGTCAGATCCACAAAGTCACGTTCCGTTGGATTGCCATAGGTCCTAGCCGCTGTAACATCTTCTGGGGACGAATCCCCAGTGGCACCGGCCCGCCGCTTCAGCACGGTGTCGTCGGACTTACTCGTACCCACTACGCTGCCGACAACGCAAGTGGGGTCCGTCATTGTTCCGGATTTCGCCGCATTTACATCCGAGGCACGGCTAAAATTGAACATTGACATAAAACGTCTTAAAGGCGACGGCCCCCTCGCCCAGCGAGTTCTCCCGACACGGGCCCAGATGACTGGCCCAAGGCGCAACTTCTGGCATCTAGCCAGGGGGACCCTACGCGCCACTCTAGGTCCTCTTAGCCTCCTTCTTACCAGGAGGCTACCCACGTCTACCCAGACCCTAAGTCCCCCCCTCCCCCGCCGAAACGGCCCCAACAGCCACACTCTCCCCCATTCACACACTCATTCATACAATCCACACACAATCCCCATACATACATGTGTGGCTGGGCTATTACAATGGGGGGGCCGTCATCCCCCCCCCCCAAGGGAGCTGGTCCGCGGCAGGGCCTTCGCCTTCCACGTGAGGTTTTTTAGGCCCCAGGGTCAGCTTATAGCTCCTGCTGACCGGGGCGCATCGCGACCCCTCCCCCGACCCGGCTTGGCCACCGCGAAGTGAACCACCCCGGGCAGGCGAAGGGCAGCTCCACATCCCGGCCGTTCTCCCATCCGCCACCTGGAGACTCGCTCGGTCGGTGCTCAACCTAGTCCCCCGCTCCCCTTTACGGGGATAGGGGAACACCGAGTGAATGTTTCATACTTGTATCTAGGTATTATTCACTCCGGGCAATTTTTTTATATCTGTTTAGTTTGTTACACACTTTTTGGAGAGGATTGCCATCTGGTGATTGCCTGAGCCATTTCGTGGTTGTTATTACGTGATTAACTTGAATACTCTTTTCATTATTTACGGAATATAGTCACAAGTTGATTATCTATGCCAAATACTAGAGCTTCGTTCAAAATAGAAGATGTCCTAAGAGTTTTGACAATGCATGACAACAGCTGATGAGTCAGCCGCGGCACCTTTGTAACGTGTTTGACCGCTAATGATCTTCGCGGGTGCTCGCTCAGCGATCGTTAGTTCCGAGAACCGCACTGTCATGACAACACCGCTTAAGATTCCATTGTTCTCTCGCGCCCATTGCGCCTTTTCTATCGATCGAGTACGCCCATCGGCGACTCGTTGGTCGCTTCACGCCCACGCAACTATCCCTGATTGTGTGTCGAATCTGTGTAAAGTCAACATGTCTGTTTTATAAACTGTGCTGTTCGACGTATGTGTAGTCACAGAGTGATTACATAGGCGTGATGATCACACCTTCCTTCCGAGCTGCCTCATCGCCGTCAAGTTTAAATCCTGCACTTGGCGAAAACATTGGTCCTCCGAGCCGGATTCTGCACTCGTGAGGTATAACGAAAGACGCAACCAGTGCGTCGGCAGGCACAGACCGAGCGTCCCAGCTATCATAGCCAGCCCTAAAAAAGATACGGGCGCTGATGCAGTCAGCGCAGCATCTGCTGACAAACTTAAAAAATGTGGGCCAGTCCAAGTTTACGGAGGACAACGCGCGGAAGAGGATTACGGCCCTGAAGGCGACATGGGAGCAATGCACCCAGCTGCGCATGGAGGGGGAGGCTCTGATCCCGGAGGAGGAACGAGCGGACTGCCCATATTTCACCAAGGACGAATTCGCCCTCACAGAGAAAGGATACTGGAAGACCATGGACTTCCTGCTGGAAGTTGTCCAGATATTCCGCTCCCCGCCCCCCAGCATCGGCCAAGGATCCAGCCAATCAATCGCAGAGGACAAGGAATAGCCGCGCCAAGCTCCCACGCCTCACCTTGCCGCAATTTAAGGGTGAGTACTCGGAATGGCAAGCCTTTCGCGATCTGTTCACGTCGCTCGTGATAAAAGACGAGATCCCCGGTGGAGGACGCTGCGGCGAAAATCGTGGATCAATACGCGATCACAGATTCAAATTTTGCAACCACCTGGACGATATTGTCCCGGCGGTACGATAACAAACACGCGCTTGTTTCGGCCCACCTCCGTACGTTGATACCGCTGTCGCCGATGACGTCGAATTCTGCCGACGAACTCACGCGCGTGCGCGACACCAGCAACCGATCCCTCGCGCTCCTCGCAAATCTAGGATGCCCCACAACACAGTGGGACGACATCGGTCATCGCGGAGCTCACTCTAAAATGGACTCGGAAGTGCTGGAGGAGTGGGAGGTCCCGCTCGACGCGAGCACCCACCTCCCCACCTATGACATATTGGATCGGTTTCTCGAGTCGCGCATTCGCTCACGGGAGACCACTCAAGCCGCCGAGGAAGCCAAGGCACGCGCCCAAGGAGCGGTGCCTAAAGGTGGCCGTTCCAATGAGCGGCTACAGCCACCAGCGGCTGTAGCCGTCGTAGACTGGTACAATGGAAAAGCATTCGTCCCAACTCCTATGGGCGGCTGCGACTGCTACGGCCGCGCCAGGATTGCTATAGCCTATGCGCGTCTGGTTCATGAGCAGCCTAGGCTACTCGAGACACAACATAATGCCATGAGTGTCTATTATCCGCCATAACGGCAGAATCTCCTAGTCGCACAGCGACTGCCGCTCTACTGCTCCAAAAGCAGTCTAGGGACTCTAGTCGCTCTGCGATCCATCGTCACATTCGGACAGATTATCCAGAAATAAGGAAAAATGTCAGAATTCATATCTTATGGAATTATGTTTTTCTTTTATATATTTCTTGTAAACTAATAATATGAGCTCTTGTAAAAAAAAAGGTAAAAATATCATGACGGCTACATCTGATCGGCGTGTAAACACATGTCAAATTTGTTGTTTTATGCAGAATTTTAAATCGTTTCTTTTAAAGTTTGTTAAAGTAGAGTTAAAGGGGTCAGAAATAATTAGTATCGATTCTGGAAAGTAATAGCAAATAATTCGTTATATACAGTTCTTTTTCTATAAGACACCCATTGAAAAAATATCAGTAATTTTCGACTTTTTAGTTACCATCCGCGAACTTGTATAATCAACATATATTTGTCCTTGCAACTGTGAAAACAAGATTTGACAATATTTGCTAATAATGGAGTAATCACCTGTATTCTATATCGTACAGTGGGCCTGAATCCCAAGAAATAGGGGAAAGATGCAACATTCCATTTTTCGCGTTGAAAATGCTGAATAATATTAAGCAAGTTCATAACAAACGCGTTAATATACAATTCATAACAAAGTTTGAGGTTATTTAAAAAAATAACGGCAACAATTTCAATAAAACTAAAAAAAAAATTGATAAATATACATACTATGGAAAGTGCAGAAATATCTGCAAAACTGTATCCATGTTATTTTGGTACCAATGTAATAAAGAGGTACTGTTCACAAAGTGTTAATACATTCTTACGAAATTATACAATATTTGGGCAACCTTCTAATCGGCTAATTGGGTGAAGCGACCCAAGAAGCCAGAAATAAAGATTTTAATAAATACTGAAAAGATTGTAAGCTCTAAATATTCTCATTGCAATACAATCTCATTTTATGTATACAGAAACGGAGTTTCTTTATTTTTCGTCGTATCAATATGAAAATGATACCAATGGATTCCTTGCATTCTCCCGATTAAATTGACAAAAAAATATTTAAATCCCACTACTTTTAAAGAAACGGGCTTTCAGTCCTGCAAATTAATTTTATACGTAATTTCGTTAATTGAGGCAGTGAGGGCAAACAACGGACTAAACCACATTCTTTTCGAAAGCCCTAACTCCCCATACTTTACCATTCAGAAATGCCAGGTGTTTTCCGGGCGGACTGGATTAGCGTAACCCACTGTGGTCTCCGACGGTTAATGAATTACTAATAACATATGATTTTTATCGCAAATGACTGATCATTAATGTAAACAAAACGATATTCGCCTACTTCCCTTACTATTCGACTTTTCCTTATAACTTGAAAACCGAACGTTTCCCCAACGTGCGACTTACACCACTAATAAAGTACCAAAAAAAACAGTTTCCAATTTTTTATCACGATTGAGTTAAAAAATAGAACAAACAAATTAATAGATGTAAAAAATATTAAATTATACATCACTAGAAAGGAATAGGTTTATCCTATTTTTTGCCACAATTTTAATTCCGATATCCTAAAAGAAACACCCAAATGTCATTGACTTCTTCAATCCGGCAGATAAACAGAGCACATATAAGAAAAATGGCTAGTCTTTCACTGTCTTCGACGGTCCGCGAGCCCCCATACAACAATAGACCCTCTTTTCAAGTGCTCGAAAAGGGCCTGTGCGGCGCGTCGTTACACTGGTGGGGGCTATGGCGTCGACGCTTAGGTATAGGAAATACCATTTGCGGCGACGCCAGTTACCGTCGCTGGCGGCTGTAGCCGCTCATTGGAACGGCCACCTTAAGGCGTCCAAATCGGCGCAACCATCGAACGCTCGGGTGCGTGTCACGAACGTGACCACGTCACCGACGAACGCGAACTACGATCCCCCTCGCTCCGCGAATCCAGCGTTCTGCCCCGTATGCCGGGCGCGACACGCCGCGTACAGCTGCTCCGTCTTTCGGGTGATGCAGCCCGAACAACGTCACGATTTAGCCGGCAACAAGCGCCTATGATTTAATTGTCTCGCGCCCGGCCGTATGGCCTAGTCATGCCCCGTCACCGCCTCTTGCTCGCGATGTGGTTGGCGACACCATTCGATGCTCCATACAGTCGGCGATCACAAGGCCACCTCCACCGCATCCTCGCCAGCGCGTGACGCCCCGGCTGCGATCGCGGCCAAAGACTCCGGACCGTTGGCGGCGTTCCAGAATGCATTTGCGAATTTCGAGGGTCCGAGCAGCGAGACAGTGTTGCTGGCCACCGCGATTGATCGCACAAAGTCGGCGGTTGGAGAGATGATCATCATCCGCACATTGCTGGATCAAGGGGCGCAAACATCACTCGTTTCGGAGTCTGCCGTGCAGACCCTCCGTCTGCCCCGGAAGCCGCTACGGACCTACCTCATGGGAGCCCTGGACGGGAAACTGGGCGTATCGCGGGCCCAAGTGCAGCTCGCCCTGGCCCCACTGCAGGACAATCGCACGGCACTCACCATCAAGGCCAAGGTCGTCCACAGGGTCTCATCCTACTTGCCCGACTGGAAGTCATCGACGACGCTAGGGGAGCAGTTCGCTAACCTCGACTTCACCGATCCGGAGTCGTCCATCCGTCGACCCGTCGATTTGATTGTTGGGGCCGATTATTTCGGCTCTCTATTGCGCCCCGGATTGCGTCGCGGAATAACCTCAGCCCTTGTCGCCCATGAGACCCTCTTCGGATGGGTCGTCTCCGACCCGACCGGCCGCACGTCCGACGCAAGCGCCGTGCACCACGTGTCCACCCGTGCTCCCACGGACGACGAACGGCTGCACGACCTGCTGCAGAAGTTTTGGGAGGTGGAAGAAACGCGAGCGCCCGCGTCGTGCCCGCCGGAAGATGAGGCGTGCGAGCAACATTTTCAATCGACACATTCGCGGCGGGCGGACAGTCGATATGTAATTCGTCTCCCCTTCAAGGGCGGGCATCCTCCCGATGTCAGCGCGTCGCTACCTCGCGCCTCCGCAATACTCCGCGCGCTCGACAGGCGTTTTTCGGCGGACGCGGCTCTGGAGGCAGCGTATCGACAGTTCATGGGGGAATACGAGACGCTGGGACATATGGAGGAGGTCGGGGCCTCACCCCAACGCGATGCGCCTACGACTTGCGTGTATCTCCCGCATCACGCGGTCGTGCGTAGCACTGACGGAAAGTTGCGGGTTGTGTTTAATGCGTCGAGTCCAACATCTAACGGGACGTCGTTGAACAACCACATGCTTGTCGGCCCCAAGCTTCAGCACGATCTTCTGACAGTCCTCCTCCAATGGCGACACCCTCGATTCGCCCTTAAAGCCGATATCAAGAAAATGTGCAGCCAAATTCGCGTACACCCGAGCGACGTGAATTTGTAGTACGTGCTGTGGTACCGGCGCCCCGTGTACGCGCCGTCCACATTTAGATTACAGACAATGACGTACGACACCACCTCGGCGCCCTACTTCGCCATGCGAATTCTGCAGCAACTTGCCATCGACGAAGGGAGGGGGTATCCGCGCGGACAACGCGTTCTCGAGAGCAATTTCTACGTCGATGACATGCTGTTTGACTTGGATGAGGTCGCGTCAGCTCTCGCGGTGCGCGACGAGCTCTGCGCTTTGCTCGCTCGCGGCGGGTTTGTATTGCGAAAATGGGCGACCAACCACCCTTCTTTGAACCCCGACGAGGAGCGGCCGGCCCTGACCACATCGCCGGTGCCCTCTGCACCGGAAGGGCCGGAGTCGCACTCAGTCCTGGGGATACATTGGGCTCCCCGAGAGGACGCCTTTCGTTATAAGATTGAGCTCCCTTCCGCCCCGGCGACGACAAAGCGTACTGTCCTGTCCGTGGCGGCGCAGTTGTACGACCCGCTCGGCTGGGTATCGCCGGCGGTGGTGGTGACCACAATTATTTGGCAGGACCTATGGCTACGAGGAGCGGAGTGGGATGCTCCATTTCCGTCGGACTTACTGGGGAGTTGGCAGGACCACGTCGCTGCTTTTCCGCTCCTGAAATCGGTGCGCATCCCCTGATCGTGCGGCCTGGACGCCACTACAATTTCACTGCGAGCTGCACGGGTTTGCCGACACGTCGTCGAGGGCATACGCAGCGATTGTTTACATCGGAATCATTCAGCGCGAGGTGAGGGAGGCCCAAGTCACCCTGCTCATTGCCAAGTCTAAGGTAGCGCCGGTCAGGACCGTAAGCATTCCGCGTCTGGAGCTCTGCGCGGCCGCACTGTTAGTGCGTCTTTTGCAACGTTGTTGCATCTGAGGCCCCATGACCTCCCGCTGCGCTGCACTGTTGGACGGACTCCCGAGTGGTACTCGCTTGGCTGCAAAGACACCCCTCGCACTGGCAGGTATTTGTAGCGAATCTGGTGGCTGAAATTCAGTCCCTGATTCCGGCAGCGAGGTGGAGACATGTTCCAACGCAAGAGAACCCGGCCGATTGTGCCTCTCGCGGCATGCACCGAGAATTCCTGCGACACGAGGACTGGTGAAGAAGGCCTGAGCTGCCAAAACCGCCCGCGAAGTGGCCGGCGACTCCGGGTACGGACGACCCGCGGTTTGTGGAGGAGGTAGCGCGGAAGGTGGTGGCTTACGTCGCCATCGCGCCGCCGCCCAGTCCATTGGACCCCCTTCCGTACACAGTCTTCTCCTCGCCGCGGCTTCTTCGCATCACGGCGCGCGTTCTACGTGCGGTGCAGCGTTGGGGTCAGGGGCCGCCGATAACGAGGGTTCGCGAGTGCCGGAGCTGCGAGAAGCACGAACCTGGTGGCCCCAGGGCACGATCTTCGTCGAGGTTATCGCCGCGATACGACAAGGGAAACACGTCCGGAGGTCCAGCCCCTTGCGTCAGCTGGCTTCCTTCGTCGATGCGGACAGCCTGGTTCGCGTGGAGGGGAGGTTACGCCATGCTTTGCTCCCCTATGACGCGTGGCACCCAGTCGTTCTGCCGGAGCACCACATAGCCACGTTAATAATTGAACGCGCACACCTCAGGGCTCTGCACGGGGGGGCTTGACTCATCCTCGGCGTCCTGAGAAATAACCTCTGGGTGCTGCGTGCCCGCGATCTGGTCCGCGCGGCAGTGCACCGGTGTACTGTTTGCATTCGTCACCGAGCCACCGCCGGGTTGCAGATAATGGTCGACCTCCCCGCTGCGCGGGTATCGCCGTCTCGTCCTTTCGATCAGACAGGTGTTGACTACGCGGGACCAGTCATGACGCGACCGGGGAAGGGCCGCGGGTACAAAGTGCACAAGGCGTATATCGCACTTTTCGTTTGCTTATCGACCAAGGCGGTGCACCTGGAGCTCGTCACCGATTACACCTCGGCGAGCTTCCTCGCTGCGTTTCAGCGGCTCGTCTCCCGGCGCGGGCGCTCCAGTCATATGCACAATGACAACGGCACCACATTCAAGGGGGCAGCCCGCGAACTCGGGGCCGTGATTCGCGGGGCGGTATCATCGTCGGAAGTGACGTCGTTCACCGGTACAGAGGAAATACAGTGGTCATTTATCTCCCCCGCGGCTCCTCACTTCGGATGTTTGTGGGAGGCGGGCATCAAGAGCGCCAAGCATAACCTCCATCGCGTCGTTCAGGACCACACGCTGTCCTACAGGGAGATGACCACTGTCCTCTCCATGATCGAAGCGTGCTTGAACTTGCGACCCCTCGGTCCCGCTCAGGCCGACGATGATGACTTTCCGATCACTCCTGGCCATTTCCTGACCGGAGCGCCTTCACTCGCGCTGCCTCCGATGGCCTCGTCGAGCGGTCCTGCTTCGCTCCGCGACCGTTGGCAGCTTGTGCAGCGGATGCGCTACCACTTCTGAAGACAGTGGCAGTCGGACTACCTGAACTCTCTCCAGCCCCGGCGTAAGTGGATTAGCCCACAGCGCGGCCTCTGTGTCGGAGACGTGGTCGTCCTCAAAGAGGATGACGCGCCGCCGGCTCAGTGGCCGCTTGGCCGCGTCTCGCAGGTCCACCCTGCTCCGAACGATCGGGTTCGAGTAGTGTCTGTGCGCACTGCTCATGGCAAAATACTGCAACCGACTTTTCGCGTCGTTCTCCTCCCGTGCGCGTCCGCGGCAGGCGAGGGCCCCGTCTCGGCGTGAAGGGGCCAACTGTAACTAGCCCCGAAGTTGTACGGTGCCACTCCGAGTCATCCTCGCGGTTCATATTCTGTCATGGCGGGCGGAGCCGGGCGAGCACCGTTATACGAGATTCGGCTCTGCGACACGGGTCCGAGGCCGGCGGAATGTTGTGGCCGAAACATTCCGTCCGTTGACTCATCACAACAGTTGATGAGTCAGCCGCGGCG
Organism: Andrena marginata; assembly: GCA_963932335.1. Taxonomy (NCBI): domain Eukaryota; kingdom Metazoa; phylum Arthropoda; class Insecta; order Hymenoptera; family Andrenidae; genus Andrena; species Andrena marginata. The sequence goes on from OZ010662.1 coordinate 23,020,390, forward strand.
CCTTTGTAATCACTGTCGTGATAACACTGCTTAAGATTCCATTGTTCTCTCGCGCCCATTGCGCCTTTTCTATCGATCGAGTTCGCCCATCAGTGACACGTTGATCGCATCGCGCCCACCCGCCTATCCGTGATTGTGTGTCGAATCTGTGTAAAGTCTACATGTGTGTTCTATAAACTGTACTGTCGGACGTCTGTGTAGTCTCAGAAGGACCGAATAAATCCGTGTCGTGTGCACCGAACAAATCTGTGTCTTGCTGCCAATCACACCTTCCTTTCGAGGTGCCCTATCGCCGGAAAGTTTAAATCCTGCACTTGACGGAAACAGAGGTGTATGTAAGGGTGCGTTCCGGTTCACACAGTGAGTGCATGAAATTGGTGGCATCGTACGATTCCCTAGAATTTCTGTCACTTGCCACCAATACAATACCACTTTCGATGCAGCGAGCGTGCAGCAAACGCAGAAACTCAGAGGAGAAGCAGTCACTGCGCGCATGCGTATTTCTTTCCACTATCTTTGATTATATGAATTTCTCTACTTTCAATACAGAAATTCAGCTCATATAATTTAATGAAAAGTAATAAAAACAATTAATTCTCTAATGATTACAATGCCACTTTTCTACGTTATTATTTTGAAGAAACTTCATCTCATGTTTTTTTCAATACAAATGTATAATTACATACTTATTATCTACCGAAAATATTCATCGAATATAATTTTCGAATATCCCGGAATGACATGTCCTCCATAACCTGTCAATTTTTAGGCAATCATAATCTGTCCGAGTGTTTTGTTTACAATTAATGATATGTATATTAATTCTGATTCTAAATGGCAAGTTGATATCATCTTCATTTTCACTTTCATCAGGCAAACCACAGCTGCTGATTTCATTATCACTACTACTTAATAGTATCGAGGTGATTGTAAACAACGTTTCTTTCTCCATGGTAGCATCCATTTTGGTTTCGCATGAAACGCAGGAAAAAGAACGCATGGACCGCAGAAAACGAAACGGAACGGTATGAATGTGCGCAGCGGCTGCGCTGCGACCACTGCACTCACTGCACTCACTGCGTGAATCAGAACGCACCCTAACTACAGTGGACATTACTTATAAGGGGCATCTAAGAACTATCGCGCCAGTTTTATAATTAGCTCGTTTTTATAGGTATAGAGAAGGGCACCCGGCCCGATGTCAGAAAGCAACAAGGAGCAACTTTCTTCTATTTTAAAAAAAACTACATTTTAGAATAATCTACCTACGCGGGAAGTTCAGTGAATTAATTGTACAAATTAAACTCTTGTCACTGCAACAGTACAACGCATGTGATAATTTTTCTGACTGCAGAATCTTTTCTCTATCCAGATTAAAGTCTCCGTAGCAGCGACGATTCTTCGACGCGCGTTACGAAAAGTAACACATTTCATTTGTTCTGCATGCAGTTATACGTAAGAAAAAAAATGAAACGTGCTACTCTTCGTAACACGCGTCGTCTTATTCTACCGTTTATTTTTTTTTTTATTCAAACATTTTTCTTCAAACGCTTCCATTTATATGAAATCCTATACAATATTTTAATATTTTTTTTTAAAAAGAATTTGAATGAGGGAAAAACTAATCGCAAAACAATTGCTCAAAAATTTGATAAAACAACAACTGCAAATAATTAATGATAAAATTTCGTGCTTAGTGACGGCGGGTCAACTCTCATCCCGTAAGTCAGGCCTGCACAACGAGCCGTTTTCAGCGGCAAGCAACCAGCCGTACGCCGTGACTAAGGGTAGAATCGGTGAGGCGAACTGTAGTGTAGGTGCGGGCTCGTAGCCGCGTAGCGTAAGTATATACAACAAATAAATCACAAAAATAGAAGATAATAATATCACAAAAAATAGAAAAATATACAATACAAAAAAAGATGTGAAATCAAAATGAGCTGCCAGTACATACAGGTGCTTTCCAACTGCGCTTAAGATGACACAACTACATACACACAGCTAAAATGCTGTGTTCATACATTCTATTACTCATATCGCGGGCATTTTATTTATCCCATCAAAAAGAATCCCATTTAAAAACATTGTCGTAAATTAATTAATAGCTTTACAAAGTTAATGATATACAAAAATTGCGCCAATTATAACAATGGCTATTTATACAAAGAAAAAAATGTATTACATAATATTAAGCAGATATATTTTTATGCAAATAAATATTTTAATACGAATAAATATTTTATTCAAAATACTTGGCGCTGCGATATAAAATACATAAACATATACATATACATACGAGTATTAGAAACGCTGTCAGAAGTATTCTACATATATTTAATTCGAATATCATACGTAGCATATGCTCATACAAACATTCACGAACGTACGCACACGAAAGAAAGAAAAAGATTATTGCAATTTATACATATTTATTCAGTTTAGCAATACCAATTCGGAGAGCAGCGCCAAGTATTTTGAATAAAATATTTATTCGTATTAAAATATTTATTTGCATAAAAATATATCTGCTTAATATTGTGTAATACATTTTTTTCTTTGTATAAATAGCCATTGTTATAATTGGCGCAATTTTTGTATATCATTAACTTTGTAAAGCTATTAATTAATTTACGACAATGTTTTTAAATGGGATTCTTTTTGATGGGACAAATAAAATGCCCGCGATATAAGTAATAGAATGTACGAACACAGCATTTTAGCTGTGTGTATGTAGTTGTGTCATCTTAAGCGCAGTTGGAAACCACCTGTATGTACTGGCAGCTCATTTTGATTTCACATCTTTTTTTGTATTGTATATTTTTCTATTTTTTGTGATATTATTATCTTCTATTTTTGTGATTTATATGTTGTATATTTTCTTCTATTTTTTTTTGTGATTTATATTATTATCTTCAATTTTTTGTGAGTTATTTGATTTTCATGTACTTGGCGTAATTTTTTTACTTTTTTGAAGTTTTTTTATGGGGATCTCACTTCTTTTTACAAATATAATTTGCATAGGGAATGACATCAGATAATTTTTAATATTATATATATCATTATCTTCTATTTTTTGTGATTTATTTTTTTGATAATATTTTATTTGCTCATGCAGCAGGATTACTTTCTCTTTCAGCTGTTGAAATAATTCTCTTCATCTGCATTGTTAACTGAAAAATAGGACACATTTACTAATTATTTATATATAAATTATCACACGTGCTCATATGTCAAGATCATTGAATCATTGAATGAATAATTGCGTATGCAAAACGCTACCTGAAAATTTGTGCGTACACAGTCGGACGTAGATCACACTGCATCATCTTCTGCTTCGATTATCTGTAAATATATAAAGCCACATTTTGTAATTATATACAACTTAACATAGAACTTATTATTTATAGAAATAGAGTGGCCTTTTGCTATAGTGAGTGTAGAGACTAAATAATATGTCCAAAAGAGGTGAGAGCGTATGGTGGAAAGTCTTGTTGCAGGAAATTTAAATGCTAATGGTAATAATTCAGCGAAAATGAACGAGGAGATCCAATATTTTTAACGCACAATTTATTGGTGTTGGAATAAAACTAATTTTATATGTTTATTGGTCAATTGAAATAATGGGAATCTAAAAAATTAATGAATTAATGAATAGCGTGACAACTACTGTGGATTTTATTAAAGTATTACGAATGTCTTTCACATAAGAATGAAAAGCATCAAGGGATATGTGTTTTCAGCGTACTTTCTTCACTAATATGACTTGCTTTACATTGCAAGCAGTCCACCATAATCTATTTTCTTAATAAATCTTAATGCTATGTCTTGAGACAAATTTTGTCGATTTACCTTATTTGACAAATTTTCAGAAACTTGTGCGAAACAAAATGCTCTGTCTATCTATCTAATCTTCTCCGGGCATCCTCCAAACATGTGCATTCCCTTCATTTCTATCCATCCAAGTCTGTGCGTCACCTTCAATTCTACTATCCAAGCCTGTGCGTCCCCTTCATTTCTATAATATAATAAGCTTTACATAAAAACTCTAAATTGCTGGTATACAAATACAAATATCTGGCAATTTAAATTCAATGCAATTTTTTTCTACAATATATTATTTTGTACAAGCATGGTACAAATTTCTAGAAACTTATGCGAAAGAAGGTGCTTCTCTGTCGAACCTTCTCCGGACAACTTCCAAGTCTGCGATTCTACATAAAAAATCTACTAAATAAATTTAGCGACTTACCTTGTTAATTGAGACAATAATTCCGTCTCCTATTTAGTGTAAAAACTCCTGACATCTCAAATTTGGACCACTTACATTATTTGACACTTGGAAGGTTAAGATTGGTAGGTTATAAAGTTCAATGTATTTAAAAAATAGTTTGTACAATGACGGACGACGATCCCTGTCGAATAATCCCGAGAGTCGACGAACGAAGAACGAAACATGTGTTAGTTTCGTTTTGACTGAAGGTGTGCGTGTAACGCGTATACGTATTATGTTTGACGAAAAATTTCTAGGAGAATCAGAAGAATCAGAAGAAGAAAAATCTTAATATTTCCGACTGATCAATGAGACGATATTATGATATCTTTGTCATGCGTGGACCGATTTTATTGAAATTGGTCTCATTCGAAAGCTTATATGCGGTTTACATGAGAAAAATGCCTTTAAATTTAGAAAATATTGCAAGCGTCATGAGATATTAATGAAATAAGTTTCAGGTTAGGTTGGATTAGCCGGGCGACGAGTAAATGATAGCGGTAGCGACAGTCGACATATCGACATATATAGGGTGTCTTTCCTGTACTTGGCGTCGAGACGCTACCGCGTCTCTAGATGCTTAGGCTCCTTATGGGGCCCCAGTGCAGAGCAGTTTCCGTAATATAATTCGGTGGGGTCATGAAATTTCCAAAACATTTGCTACTGCCGGCATTTCGTATGACTTGACGGTTCGATTCTACTGATAATAAAACATTTATCACTAATAATACTTATCTTTTCAGGGACTTCCGTTTCCGGACGCGTGTGTGATAGCTGGGCGTAAGAGTGAGTGAAGTGTGTGGTTGGAAGGAAAGGCGAGTGAGGTGGTGAGGGAGAGTGGAAAGTGGAGTGAAAGGTGGAGAGGAGTTGACGAAGGGTCGGAGGATAAAGGGCAAGGGACGGTGTTAGGGGGTAGCAGAAGTGCGAGGGGGATAAGGGAAGCTTTGGAGGTTAGGTGGTAGAGACAGGCGAAGAAAGGCGGGAAGGAACGTAGAGTGTGACAGGTAGTGGCGCGGGTGAGAGAAGAGCGAAACAGGAGGGAAGAGCTGGTGGGAAGGCGGGAAGTTTGAAAAAGAGATAAGGCAAGGGACAGGGGTCAGAGAAGTAAGGAAGAGATGGAGACGGAAAAAGGTGAAAAAGAAGTAGGAAAGAAGGCAGACGAAGGTAGGGTTAGAAAGGACAGTGGGAACAGCGGGGGGAGTAGCGCGGGAAGTTTGGATAGTTTATGGGGAAAAAAGAGGGAGAGAGAGGAGGACGCTGGGGCAATGGAACAAGACAAAACAGGAGGTTTTAAGAGAAGCTCCAAGACTCGGAGGTCTCCGGAAAATGCAGGCAAAGGGGGGAGGAAGGAGGGAGGAGAAGAAAAGGGATCGCTGGAGGGAATGATAAGGGAAATGCTGTTGGAGATGAGGAAGATGAGGGAGGAAATGAGAAGGGATAGGGAGGAGAGAAGGATGATGAAGGAGGAGATAAGGAGGGAGAGGGAGGAGAGGAAGAAGGAAAGGGAAGAGAGAAGAAGAAGTGAGGAGGAGTGGAGAGAGGAAAGGAGGAGGTGGGAGGAGGAGATGAAGGAAGAGAGGGCGAGGAGAGGAGGGTTGGTAGAGAAGATGGGGAAGATAGAGGAATGGGATAGGAGGATGGAGGAGGTGATGGAGAAGGTAGGGAGGTGGGAAAGGGAAAGAAGTGGGGGGGTGGGGGAGGGGGTGAGGTGGGAAGGACAAGAGGAGGAATGGAGAATGAGAATTAGAAGGATGGAGATCATGCACGACAAGAAAGAAAGGGAGGTGAGGAGAAATAACGTGGTGGTTAGGGGGTTGGGACTAGAAGGAAAGGAGGTGAAGGAGGAGGTGGGGAGGTTATGGGAAAGGATGGGTTTGGGGGCGAAGGGAATAAAGGAGGTGGTGAGAATAGGAAGTGCAGGAAAGGAGGGGAGTGGAATGGTGCTGGTGAAGTTGGAGGGGAGGGAGGAAAAGAGGAAGGTGATGGACGCGAAGAAAAAACTGAGGGGAAGAAGGGAAAGGGTAGAGGACGACCTCACCGAGGAAGAACGAAGGGCGAAATGGAAGATAGAGAGAGAGGCGCAAATGGAGAGGGAGAAGGGAAGGAAAGTGCAGGTGGGGTATTTGAAAATGTGGGTGGATGGGAAGATAAGAAGATGGGACGAGTTAAGGGAGAAATGGTGTGAGGGGCAGGGAAACGAATGAACCGGGAAGGGGGAGACAGGAGGGAAAGGGGAAGGGAAGGGGGGATAAGGAGGGTGGCGTTCTGGAATGTAGCAGGGATAAAGAGGAAGGATGTAGGATTCTGGAGGGGACTCGAGGAATGGGATGTGATGGTACTGAGTGAGACGTGGGTGGAAGAGAAAGATTGGGGGTATGTACAAAGGAGTCTACCGAGAGGGTATACATGGGAAAAGCAGTGGGCCAGGAGAGAAAGTCAAAAGGGAAGAGCGATAGGAGGAATGCTGTTGGGGGTGAGAAAGGAGCTGGAAGTGGGAGATGGGGGAGGGGGGGAAGGAGGGGATAATGGCTAAGAAGGTGAAAATTGGAGGGGGTTGGTGGAAAATAGTTGGGTTGTACATAAATGGGGATCTGAAAGAGAAGCTGGAGGATTTAGGGGAGTGGATGGAAGAGAGAGAGGTGGGGATAAGAGTAGTAATAGGGGGGGACTTTAATGCACGCACGGGAGAGGAAGGAGGGGAGATACGGGGGGAAGAGGAGGAGCAAGGAGGAGGGGGAGGGAGATCCAAGGATAAGGAGGTGAATGGGGAAGGGCGGAGGCTGTGTGGGTGGTTAGAGGAAAGGGGGTGGGGAATATTGAATGGGAATACAGAGGGGGACGAGGAGGGAGAGTGGACTTTCACAGGGGGTAGGGGGAACACGGTAATCGATTACGCGGTAGGGAACGAAGATACCAGGGAGAAAGTGGAAAGGTTAGAGATAGCGGAAAGGGTGGAATCAGATCACCATCCGGTGGTGGTGTGGTTAAGAGGGGAAGGGAGGGAGGAGGGGGAAAGTGGGGGGAAAGGAGGGGCGAAGGGAGGTGGTAGAGGAGACTGGACGGAAGAGGGAAGGCGGGAGTTTATGAGGAAGTTTGGGAAAAGGGAGCAGGGGGAAAGAGGAGTAGAGGAGGAATGGTGCGAGTTGCGGGAAAGGATTAAGGGCGCGATGGGTAAGATGGGGAAGGGGGGGAGACGGTAAAGAAGGGAGGGTGGTGGGATAAGGAGTGTAGAGAGGTGAAGAGTAAGGTAAGGAGAGAGTTGAGAAAATGGAGGAGGGAAGGAGGGGATGGGAGAGAATATAAGCAGAAAAAGAGGGAGTATGCCAGGTTGTGTGAGGAAACAAGGAAGAAGGAGGTGGAGAGGTGGGTGAGGGAAGTGGAAGGAGTAAGAACGGAGGGGCAAGTATGGAAGGTGGTGAATAGGGGACGGAAAAGGAGAGGGAGGGTGGAGGAAGGAATAGCAATGGGGGAATGGGACGGGTATTTCAGGGGATTGCTGGGAGGGGTAGAGTGGAGGGTGAGAAGGGGTGGGGAGACGAGAAGGAGGGAGGATGCAGAGGCAGATATAGGGAGGGAGGAAATAGGAAAAGTGATAAGGAATCTAAAGGATGGGAAGGCGGGAGGGGGGGATGGGATTCCGAACGAGGTGTGGAAGTATGGAGGCGCGGAAGTAGAGAATTGGCTATGGGGGCTGTGTAAGAGAGTGTGGAGGGGGGAAGGCTGGCCACAAGGGTGGAGAGAGGGGGTGGTGGTGCCTGTAGTGAAGAAGGGGTTGGGGAAGAAGGTGGAGGAATATAGGGGGATAACCCTAACACAGACAGCGTACAAGGTGTACGCGTCTGTGTTAGCGGAAAGATTAAGAGTGGAGGTGGAGGGGAAGGGACTGCTGCCACCGGGTCAAACGGGCTTCAGGAGGGGGGTGGGTTGTTTGGATAATATATGTGTACTGAACTATTTGATGAACAGGCAATTGGGAAGAAAGAGGGGAAAAATGGTGGTTCTGTTTATAGACATGAAAGCGGCGTTTGACTCGGTGGACAGGGAGGTATTGGTTAGGGCAATGAGAGGGAGGGGGGTGAGGGAGGAGTTGGTGGGGAGGTGTGAGGAGATACTAAGGGAGACATCTTGTAGGGTGCGGGTGGGTGATGAGGAGGGGGAGAGGTTTTGGACGGCGAGAGGGGTGAGGCAGGGGTGCCCGCTGAGCCCGAGCCTCTTCACCCTTCTCATAGCGGACATGGAAGAGGAGCTGAAAAAGGGAGGATGGGGGGGAGTGAAGCTAGGGGGGGAAAAGGTATACGCGTTGGCATACGCCGACGACGTGGCGGTGTTGGCGGAGGATGAGGAGGGGATGAAGGGGCTGATAGGGAAATTGGAGAAATATGTGGATAGGAAAGGACTGCAGGTCAATGTGGAGAAAACGAAGGTTATGAGGTGTAGGAGGGGAGGGGGGAGGTGGAAGAAGGTAACATGGAGGTGGAAGGGGAAGGAGATTGAGGAGGTGAAGAGCTTCAAGTATTTGGGGTACACGGTGATGGGGAACGGGGGGCAGGAGGAGCATGTGGGGGAAAGAGTGAAAAAAGGGGCGGCGGTGATGGGGAAGGTATGGGGTATTGGGAAAAAGATGTTTGGTAGTGATTGGGAAAGGAGACTTTGGCTTTTTGACAAGTTGGTGTGGCCGGTGGTGGGGTACGGGGCGGAGGTGTGGGGGTGGAGGGAAAGGGAAAAGGTGGAACGCCTGCATGACAGGTTTTTGAAGTGGGTGCTGGGTGTTGAAAGGGGTACACCGAGTTACATGGTGAGGGAGGAGGTGCAAAGGGAAATGTTGAAGGGAAGGGCAGGGATGAGGGCGTGGGGGTTTGAAAGCAAGCTGGAGGAGGGGAAAGGGGGGGAGCTGGCGAGAAGGTGTTGGGAAGAAATGAAGGGGAGGTTCAAGAGGGGAAAGGCTTTGGAGGGTTGGGAAGAAGAAAGGAAAGGGTTTTACGAGGAAAGGGGTTGGACCTTGGAGGAAATGGAAGGGATGAGGGAAAGGGGGGGAATAAGAGGAGAGGAGTTAGTGAGCAGGGAAAGGAAATTGCAGGAAGAGGAGAGGTGGAGAAGGATAGGGGATTCAAGATACAACGTTTGGTATGGTAGGGTGAAGGGGGAAGGGTTGCCGGGGTACCTGAAGAAGGGGTGGGGGGAAAGTAGGTGGAGAAGGGTCGCGAGGTATAGGCTGGGCAATGAAATGAGGGGGGGGAGGTACTGGGAGGAGGAGGAAAAAAGGATATGCAGGGTATGTGGGGGGGGGGAAGAGACATGGGAACATGTTTGGGAGGTATGTTTGGGGTGGGGGGAAGAGAGGGGGTGGCAGGGGGTGGCGGGGGAGGTTCTAGGTGATGGGGGGGAGGGGGAAGTGTGGATGAAAAGAATTGAATTGAAGAGAGGAGAGAGGGAATGGAGCATGGATGAGGAGATGTGAGTGGAAGGGGAGTCGGGCGGAAGCGGAGGTCCGGGAGAGAGGGGGAAACGCGGTCTCTGCGAATGCGAGCGGCGGGGAGGAGGGTAGGGGGCGAGCGAGCGGCGAGGAGAGAGAGGTGGAAGTAGGAGGAAGTAGGTTAAGATAGGCTAAGATAGGTTAAGATAGGTTAAGATAGGTTAAGGTAGATATAAGGTAGATATAAGGGAAGAAGAGGTTGCGAGAGGAGGGTTTGTAAGGAGTCTGTAACCCCTAGGGGAATCAATAAAGACCTACTACTTATCTTTTCAGCGACACATAAAATAATTAGAAGGTTAATAATATAGAAATAAATAACTCGGACACAGAGAAAACAAAATTTTAAGTAACGATATATATCATTTATAAAAGCTAGCACATGATATATGAATAAATATATACATATGTACAGTACGCATCTGGAGCTTATCATTGCACATAGTGATATTTACAAGCAGAGATTTGCATAACTATTAAATCTGTACACGTAACAATATACTGGGGAGTTAAGAAATATGCAGTATGGTCAGCTAATAATAATACATACATACATATGTTCTTTTAAAAGTTGAAATTTTTGCAGACGTTGCTCACGCGTGAACTCTTTGTAAGCAGTGGCATAACTTCGAGTGTAGTGCCGTTTCAAATTGAATTGTTTTGCCACAAACAAGACACTTTGCAGCACTGACAGAAAAACGGAACTGTCCTGTCTTTTAGGGAAAAAGTCGGCCCAAAGCGAAACGAAAATTCATTTGGTCGTTTACAGCCGCCAATTTCGTATTTTTCGACACACAATTCATTTATTCGTTTACAACTAGATAATGGGCTGCTTTTGAATCGTTCGTCGGAAAACATTTGGCTGCCAGATGTGGAAAAGGGCCAAACAACAACGTACTGTTTTTCTCAGGTATTTCGACTTCCTTCGCTCCGAGTTAATCCGTATATTGTTCTGTCGGCTGGTGGTACCTTGTCCACTGCCGATTCGCGAGGCAATACCGTCATAAACCGCGACCCTCGAAGGCCGCTCTTTCCAATCCTTCCAGCTAGACACTGTACAATACATCAACTAAACTTATGTGCAAAGAGTATCGAGATGGAACCAGTTATGTGTGTGGTAATAAAGGTAACTAATTAGATTCGAATGAATTGTTTGCAACGCCCGTAATTTAAAACATTTCTGGAAGATATAAACGGGGGCTACGGGGAGACATCACTATACACGGAAGTAGCCGTGGAAACCCTTTAAATCTAATTTTAACAATGTAATAACATTTATGAATGCAGTTTCCTAAGCTTTCATAACAAAAATCATAAACATGCACGATTCTTTGGCCTCCCCTTTGACGCCGCGGTCAACCATTGTAACCTCGTTATAGTAATTTTTGAAGTGCTACCTACAAAATAAGCTCAATTCTAGGATGGTCCCTTTCAAATTACGCAAAGGTAAGCGAGCCGCGCGTTCCGCTTTTATGGTCGGTACCAGTTGCACCCCAGGTTTGAAAACAATGTCGAATGGTCTCGTTGACCGCAGCGGAGAGATTTTTCAAATCTCGTTTGTTTGTTTGATTTTTCAAATCTCGTTTCTTTGCTTACACGAGGCGAGGTACTCCGATTCACTAATTACTAATTAAGAATAAAATTAGTAAAAGTGAAATTAATGTCGCAAACAGTTATTATTCCACATCCGAGATGTTATTTCCCTTTTTTCTGGAAATGGCAGGATATTCCGCACCCGAATTACGGAATGCAGATTGGCTGTGTGACTTGGGATTTTTTTCAGATGTGGCAGACCACTTGAATAAATTAAATAGACAGTTACAGGGGAAAGATCAAGCGATTTATCAGCATTATAATTTGATTCGAGAGTTCAAGATAGAAATTGAAATGTGGAAGGCAGAATTAGCCGCAAAAGACCTCAGTAATTTCCCAAAATTAGAGTCCCTAGTCACACAGGATACCGAATTTTATCGGTATCAAACTGCGTTACATAATTTGGGTGACGAGTTTACCAAACGGTACGTGGACGTGCACAATATCGAAAATGAATTAAATTTAATTATTTCCCCATTTACAATAGATTTGAAAACAGTATCACCGCAATTGCAGCCCGATATAAAGAATTTAAGATTAGATTCAACAATGCGGAAAACATTTAATAATAAAATAAATATTTTACATTTTTATAAAAACATTGATTGCACCATCTATCCGTATTTATACAGCACATTTACAAAAATATTGTCAATGTCCGCGTCCACGTACTGTTGCGAAACATTATTCTCCACTATCAAGATGGCAAATACAGCACAGCGGACTACCCTGATAGACTATAATTTAAAATGCTCTATGCTTTTAAGCACTAATCGCAATCTCAAACAACGGATAGAATATTTAGCAAGGGAGAAACTTTTAAGTATTTTGAACAAATAGATCATTTTTGCAATTTTTTATTTTTATTTTCAATCAAACCGGATTATCAGCCAGGGAAGCAGATAAATGGTTATATATGGGGTGATTGTCTCGCGACTCCTGTCAAAGAGATGCCGCCTGGTACCCCGTGACGAGGTATTAAGAAATCTAAAAAGCATAAAATAAATTATAATAAAAAAAATTTTAAAGACAAGCTTTTATTAAAATGTACTAAAAAAGAAAAAAATAATTTTGATACCGGCCTAAATGACTGCCTCAGAAGAATTCTCTCATATAACCCCCAAAAAGCGTGGGGAGTAAAATATAATATTAAAGGTTATACAAAAACTAATTGCTAAACAGCATAATTTTGTATTGACTTTTAATCTGGTTAGATCTTAGGGCAGACTTTGAATTGAGGAATTAGACTGCTTGCAATAGAGTGGAAAAAACGTGCAACAAGTGTCAAAAATATTTTTTCTTTCTTAGTACATTTGAATAAAAGCTTGTCTTTAAAATTATTTTTTTATTATAATTTATTTATAATTATATGTTGTCAGTGTGATTTCACTTACATACTCCATCTCGTATTCTTCATGAATTCTGCATCTATTGTTCAGTGTATATACATACTATTATGTTTATAATATTACATCTATAAGACTATTACTATGTGCAATGACCACCAATGATAACCAGATCGGATGGCAGGATCTGTCGGCAGCTGCGGCGCAACCTACGACCGCATTCGACTACGGACCTGCCGGCAGGCCCTGCCGGGCAGAGTCTGCCGGCAGATGAACGGCAGATCGACGGCAGATCCTGCTGCCCGCCTGACACATCCAACAGCGCCATCTGAAGGCCACAATGACCAAACAATTCCCTCTGCGTGACGTCACAAGGACCTACGCACCAACACAAATGTACATTACTGCTGTAGGTGTATCCCTACCCCTAAATAACAAAGCAAGCAAAATTTACATTTATTAAAAAATTCATTCTACTTATTGCAAAAAGTATTTATTCTTTGTTTAATAATACAGTATTGGCGATTACAATTGTTACAAAATAATATAGGTAGCGCATATAAATTCGAAGAACATTCAATATTTACATTTATAAATCTATATACAATACGTTCCGTACCCAGTGGTACCTATTAGGTACGTTATCAGAAAATTTCCTGTATTTAGACTTCTTTTTTCTGTAGAATCACCATATTCCGTATTATGTTAGCGCTGAAAACAAATAGAACATTAGTATAAAATTAAACGTAACGTATGAATAAACAGGATACCTGCGATACTTACTTCAGCTTCATCTCTGCACAGCACACACCCTAAGACAGGCATGGAACTAAAGTGAACGCAGCGGCCGTTTTTGGGAGGCAACGCCTCCTTTCTCCCGCCGCGCGTCTTCGCCCCCGCGGCGGGCCTAGGTTCGTGGAGCGCCTCAGGCCCGTACCTTATGAACCGCGCGTGGCGCATTGGGGCGACATTGTATCAATAGGTTTCCACATCGACCCAGAGAGCACGATTGTCGATGCGTTTTTGTTTTGTCAATGCGCCACGCGCGGTTCATATGGTACGGGTCTGAGGCGCTCGAAGCTCCTGGGCCCGCCGCGGGGGCAAAGACGCGCGGCGGGAGAAAGGAGGCGTTGCCTCCGAAAAACGGCCGCTGCGTTCACTTTAGTTCCATGCCTGCCCTAAGAGATCATGCATGCTCCTGCGAACATTAACATTTATAAGAAAACGTGTTAAATTATTATTTACGAAACAAGACGCTAAATATTCGCACTTCGCGCAACACCCTATTTTTCTGTCTTGCAGCTAATGTGACTCTCGACTTCCGCGACGTAGATAATTAGTAATTATTCAATTCCATAATTACGTTTGCCTTCTGGATACGTCGGGATGATTTGTCTGGATATTGATGCTTAGGATCGCGTGGAATATTCTTCAATTTTGTCGGCACTGACTGCCACTGACAGTGACTGCCATCTCAGACCTCGAAAACGAACGCAAACTGCACGTAGAGCCTTGACCAATCACGAGTTTTGGCACTATGGTGCAGCCAATCCGAGCGTAGCCCATTATACAAAATTTAGTTTTCCTCTACCGTGGTACATCTACCTACCTACATACTCTTCGTTTAAACCATCCGTTCTGCTTGAAGACGTACGCTCGAAGAATATTCCAAGTAATTTCAAACAGCAATATCCGGACAAATCATCTCGACGTATCCAGAAGACAAAGGTAATTATGAAATTGAATAATTTCCAATTATCTACGTCGCGGAAATCAAGATTTACATTATCTGCAAGACAGAAAAGTATGGTTATGCTGGAACTGCGAATGTTTAGCGTCTTGTTTAGTAGATAATAATTTACCACATGTTTTCTTATAAATGTTAATGTTCGCAGGAGCATGCATGATCGCTTAGGGTGTGTGCTGTGCAGAGATGGAGCTGAAGTAAGTATCGCATGTATCCTGTTTATTCATACGTTACGTTTAATTTTATACTAATGTTCTATTTGTTTTCAGCGCTAACATAATACGGAATATGGTGATTCTACAGAAAAACGAAGTCTAAATACAGGAAATTTTCTGATAACGTACCTAATAGGTACCACTGGGTACGGAACGTATTGTATATAGATTTATAAATGTAAATATTGAATGTTCTTCGAATTTATATGCACTACCTATATTATTTTGTAACAATTGTAATCGCCAATAGTGTATTATTAAACAAAGAATAAATACTTTTTGCAATAAGTAGAATGAATTGTTTAATAAATGTAAAATTTGCTTGCTTTGTTATTTAGGGGTAGGGATACACCTACAGCAGTAATGTACATTTGTGTTGGTACGTAGGTCCTTGTGACGTCACGCAGAGGGAATTGTTTGGTCATTGTGGCCTTCAGATGGCGCTGTTGGATGTGTCAGGCGGGCAGCAGGATCTGCCGTCGATCTGCCGTCCATCTGCCGGCAGGCTCTGCCCGGCAGGGCCTGCCGGCAGATCCGTAGTCGAATGCGGTCGTAGGCACTGGTCCCAGATTCGGGACGGGATCTCTCGAGAATTTCCCCCACCACGCATGCACACTACACCGGAGCTGCGTATCCGTGAGCTCGGCGCTCCGGACAACGTCGGGAAAGACGAGAGAGAAAACGAATGTGTGTCTTTCTCTCTCGCTCTTGAAACGCTGTGATCCAAGGTGGGGAGCAAGCGACACGCAGCCGTGCGCGATCTTCTTGAATGCCTCGAGATACACATTTCACTTTCTGACATACTATGTATAATACTCTTGTAATGAAAAAAAATTTGCAAAAAGTTTTGTTACGGAAACCACGTTTTAAGACCTCATGATTACGTTTTGACTATTTAGAAAAGAGCTTTTTTTTAAATATCTCATATATTTGTTAACACGATTACGTTTAAACGGCAAAATGGATTTCAATGAAACTTTATATTTAAATTTTATATTGTCTTAAGATCCGATTAGATGACGAAAAATGATAATTACCACCCGTTATGGTTCTTCGATGTTTCAGATATACGAACTAAATTCTACATGAAAAAAAGTTAAATACAGTTCTTCTGTAACTTCTTTAACAAAGAAAAATGTACATTCATAATTTCTTGTTTTCATTTTAAATTTCCCTACTTTTTATTCGAGCTATTTCTATTTTTCAAACCTTAAAATTAATTTTTTTTATTAAAAGATGAATATTTTGATACTGTAAATTGGTGAACTTTGTTAAAATTAGAATACACTCTTGGCCAGTAGCATGGACGCTGTAGGAGCCTTCTCGAGGACCGAGGAGAAGGCCTCGAGGAGGAGATTTTTCGATAATTATATCAAGTTGCGACAAAGAATCACGCACTATTTACAAATTAATTACGCGCAGCGTGCACGCTACCGCTTGATGGAAACTACGGGAAAGTGGCGGTCTCTTCCATCGGGAGGGAAATGTAAACAATTGGTTATGCAAAGCTAACATCGCGATACATGTTGTACACTAAAATGTGTAAATTGGTATAAAGGAATTGTACAAGAATAGAAGAGAAAGGTAACTGGTAAATGCATCTGTGGCAGTTCAGTACTGTCACCATTGCCTTGCTGTTATTTCTTTTAGCCTTGTCTTCGATTTTTCTCCTTTCAGAATTTTTCGTACTACTTTACGAATCCCTATCTATTCTTTTCGTTTCTCGTTTCGAGGGTTCGCTCGGGCCTGGTTTTCGTCAAGTATATTTGACGGTCAGATCCGCGCGATCGGTGGTCGCGTATACATACTTTGTTTACATGTCGATGCGTTTCGTGGGGAGTCGTGCAGTTGCGCTTCGCGACATTTAAGTATCCGTCATTTCAGTAGAATTAGAGATCCGGTGGTGAGTACATACTATTTCTTTCGCGCTGCCTGCATGTTTTTCGTATCTGTCGTGTAGTGTGTAATTAGTAGCCCCCTATATCTCCCCTTTTCTATACGCTAGCATTTGCTTGTTGCTTTGTATATAATATTTTTCCTACATATTTCATTTTTTTCGTGGTAAGTACGATGGAAACGTTTGAGAAAACAGGTGAAAAGGCTACTAATATTTATCGGCCGTTGTGGGAAACGAATGAGAAGTTCCGATCGTGGATTCGTAGAGTAGCTAATGATAAAAGCCTTTTCTACTGTTCTTCTTGCGAGAAAACTTTTTCTTGCGGCGCGTCAAACGTTAAAAGACATGCGGAATCAGCGAGACATAAATATTTGTCATCTAAAAAAATTCCGCGAATAACTGTTCATGCTAAGGACTCGAGAAAGATTTTTATGCCTCAATGGCTTAAGGATTTCAAGCCATGGTTGAATAAGGTCGCCGATGATCCTTTTTCGTGTTTCTGTTCGGCTTGTAAAAAATCATTTGCTTGCGGGATATCGCAAATCCAACGTCACGCGGATTCCAAGTGCCACATAAAAAACTGCGAAAAAAATGGAATAGATGTGAGGAAATCGAACGATTTCAGATCGCAATGCGAGGAATCGCCTTTGTCATTTGATGAACGAAAAAAGTCGCGGAAATTCGTTTTGCTGCATTAGTTGCCGAGAAAAATATTTCGCATCAATCCGCAGAGGCGATTCTTAATTTTTTCCAAGACGTTGGGAAAGATCCTGATGTTTTGGAACGTATGACGTGTGGTCGAACAAAGTGTTCTAATATTATATCGAACGTTCTGTGTCCTCGGGAAACAGAGCGTCTTAGTCATGTCTTACAAAATTCTAAGTTTTCAATATTTATTGATGAGACATCCGACTCTACCAATGAGAAATGGATGTCGTTTATTGTTCGGTATGTCGCACCCGAGACTTTGGATGTTCGAACGGAATTAGTAGAATTAATTAATCTTGACGCGCGAGAATGTACTGCCGATAAAATATTTACCTCATTTAGGAACTCCGTGTGGAAAAAGCAAATTCCGTTCGAAAATATTCTTGCTTTGTCGTGTGATAACGCTTCTGTCATGACAGGGCGTCACTCGTCATTCAAGACCAAACTTGCAGAAATTCGCGGTGAAAAATTTGTCACCATGCCGTGTCCATGTCACTCCTCTGCATTGGTAGTGCAAGCAGCATGCGCTACCATTCCCGAGGTCTGCGAGGAATTATTACGGAAAGTGGCAAAATTCATTTACAGCAGTCCCAAAGGCTCGGCCATTTTTCGCGAATTTCAGCAATGTTTTCAATTTACGACCCGCAAAATTTTAAAATTGTGTACTACGCGATGGTTATCGCGTTACACATCCGTAGTTTCACTTTTAGAAAATTGGGACAGTCTGTGGCACTTTCTGCAAGAATTGGTCGTAAGTGAGAAGACAAAGTCTGGGGAAAATCTGTTTGCCATCATGCAAAATCCAGAAGCGAAAGCATATCTTCTGTTTTTGGAATACGTTCTGGAGTATTTCAATGACTTTAGTTTATTCTTTCAATCGCAACAAACGAGAATCCATTTGCTTCAAAATACTGCCAAAACTCTTTTGTATAATATTTTACGTAATTTTTTGAAACCGCAGCTTTTGAAGCACATGGATTTAGTAATATTAATAGATTTTTCAAGAGGCGATAATCAAATCGTATTTGATAGTATTCATTTAGGTCCGGATTGTGACACTTTTCTTTGCCAGTTAGTTGCAGAAGGCAAACCCGATGTTGTCCAAACCGTTTGAGAAAATTGTCTTAAGTTTTACATAACGGCTGCAAACGAAATTCGTAATCGATTGCCAATCGATGACGAATTTCTGAGCAAGTTAATTGTTTTTGAGCCTAATTTGGCATTAGTAGATAATGACAGAGACACTTCCTTTAAAAGTGTTCTCTTTATTGCTCAGAAATTGGGCGGTTTCGACGAAGACGGTTTGCAAAAAGAATGGTCGACATTGCACCTGAATTTTGCAAATGCAGACAAGCAGATGCTTTATACATTAACTTTTGATGATGCTTGGAAAACGATATTATTCACGCGAAACGATCAAGGCGCATTTAAATATCCATGTTTGCAGGAATTATTAAATTCCATTAGAAGTCTTCCGAATTCAAACGCCGATGCTGAAAGATCGTTTTCCATGCTTCCTGACATAAAGAACAAGAAACGAAACCGACTTTGTTCGACCATCGTCAATGCCATTTGCGTAACGAAATCGGCATTAAAGGTGCACGAGGAAACAGCTCAGACCATGGAGGTAGATGACAAACATCTATCTCTCATGTCATCTGAGAATTTATATACTTTTGCGAAAAAGCAAAAGAGTAGTTTACGTTTACATGCCGTTGATGGCCTCGCGGATTTTCCTTCTACGTCGGGTAATGCAAATTGGTGATGTCCAGAACATTATCAATTTCATCCATTTTCTATTTCATTCGATTTCTGGACATCGCGAATATGTAAATAGTTGTTCGATTTACTTCACGCAATTCTTGTTCTATCCTTGCAATAAATTCGCTTGCTTGCTGTACATATGATTTATAGAGAGAACTTCGAGATAATTGTACAAATAAATGTATATTCTTAATTATATTCATTTTATATGTAACAATTATCTCGAAATTCTGTCGCATGTATTATAGTAAATTCATCTGCTTGCTTTCTATCCTTTGGAAATGTAAAAAATTGTACAATTATTTCAGTCTTACATCTCGTCAATATATCGAACCCAATTGATATATTTACGTGCTGCCTTTCTTTTCTATTTTTGTAATGTTTTTGTACATTTTAGTACTGTACAACATGTATCGCGATGTTAGCTTTGCATAACCAATTGTTTACATTTCCCTCCCGATGGAAGAGACCACCACATTCCCGTAGTTTCCATCGAGCGGTAGCGTGCACGCTGCGCGTAATTAATTTGTAAATAGTGCGTGATTCTTTGTCGCAACTTGATACAATTATCGAAAAATCTCCTCCTCGAGGCCTTCTCCTCGGTCCTCGAAAAGGCTCCTACAGCGTGCATGCTACTGGCCAAGAGTGGATTCTAATTTTAACAAAGTTCACCAATTTACAGTATCAAAATATTCATCTTTTAATAAAAAATATTAATTTTAAGGTTTGAAAAATAGAAATAGCTCGAATAAAAAGTAGGGAAATTTAAAATGAAAACAAGAAATTATGAATGTACATTTTTCTTTGTTAAAGAAGTTACAGAAGAACTGTATTTAACTTTTTTTCATGTAGAATTTAGTTCGTATATCTGAAACATCGAAGAACCATAACGGGTGGTAATTATCATTTTTCGTCATCTAATCGGATCTTAAGACAATATAAAATTTAAATATAAAGTTTCATTGAAATCCATTTTGCCGTTTAAACGTAATCGTGTTAACAAATATATGAGATATTTAAAAAAAAGCTCTTTTCTAAATAGTCAAAACGTGATCATGAGGTCTTAAAACGTGGTTTCCGTAATAAAACTTTTTGCAAATTTTTTTTCATTACAAGAGTATTATACATAGTATGTCAGAAAGTAAAAAGTGTATCTCGAGGCATTCAAGAAGATCGCGCACGGTTGCGTGTCGCTTGCTCCCCACCTTGGATCACAGCGTTTCAAGAGCGAGAGAGAAAGACACACATTCGTTTTCTCTCTCGTCTTTCCCGACGTTGTCCGAAGTGCCGAGCTCACGGATACGCAGCTCCGGTGTAGTGTGCATGCGTGGTGGGGGAAATTCTCGAGAGATCCCGTCCCGAATCTGGCACCAGTGGTCGTAGGTTGCGCCGCAGCTGCCGGCAGATCCTGCGCTCTTCTGGCAGACCCTGCCGTCAATTTGCTGGCAGACTGCCGGCAGATGGCTATCAGGGTATGTATGTATTATTATTAGCTGACCATACTGATACAGATTGAATAGTTATGCAACTCTCTGCTTGTAAATATCACTATGTGCAATGATAAGCTCCAGATGCGTACTGTGCCTATGTATATATTATTCATATATCATGTTCTAGCTTTTATAAATGATATATATCGTTACTTAAAATTTTGTTTTCTTTGTGTCCGAGTTATTTATTTCTATATTATTAATCTTCTAATTATTTTATGTGTCGCTGAAAAGATAAGTATTATTAGTAATGAATGTTTTATTATCAGTAGAATCGAACCGTCAAGTCATACGGAATGCCGGCAGTAGCAAATGTTTTGGAAATTTCATGACCCCACCGAATTATATTACGAGAACTGCTCTGCACTGGGCCCCATAAGGAACCTAAGCATATCTAGAGACGCGGTAGCGTCTCGACGCCAAGTACAGGAAAGACACCCTATATATGTCGATATGTCGACTGTCGCTACCGCTATCATTAACTCGTCGCCCGGCTAATCCGACCTAACCTTAAACTTATTTCATTAATATCTCATCACGCTTGCAGTATTTTCTAAATTTAAAGGCATTTTTCTTATGTAAACCGCATATAAGCTTTCGAATGAGACCAATTTCAATAAAATCGGTCCACGCATGACCGAGATATCATAATATCGTCTCATGGATCAGTCGGAAATATTAAGATTTTTCTTCTGATTCTTCTGATTCTCCTAGAAATTTTTCGTCAAACATAATACGTATACGCGTTACACGCACACCTTCAGCCAAAACGAAACTAACACATGTTTCGTTCTTCGTTCGTCGACTCTCGGGATTAATCGGCAGGGATCGTCGTCCGTCATGGTACAAACTATTTTTTAAATACATTGAACTTTATAACCTACCAATCTTAACCTTCCAAGTGTCAAATAATGTAAGTGGTCCAAATTTGAGATATCAGGAGTTTTTACACTAAATAGGAGACGGAATTATTGTCTCAATTAACAAGGTAAGTCGCTAAATTTATTTAGTAGATTTTTTAGGTAGAATCGCAGACTTGGAAGTTGTCCGGAGAAGGTTCGACAGAGAAGCACCTTCTTTCGCATAAGTTTCTAGAAATTTGTACCATGCTTGTACAAAATAATATATTGTAGAAAAAAATTGCATTGAATTTAAATTGCCAGATATTTGTATTTGTATACCAGCAATTTAGAGTTTTTATGTAAAGCTTATTATATTATAGAAATGAAGGGGACGCACAGGCTTGGATAGTAGAATTGAAGGTGACGCACAGGCGTGGATGGATAGAAATGAAGGGAATGCACATGCTTGGAGGTTGTCTGGAGAAGATTAGATAGATAGACAGAGCATCTTGTTTCGCACAAGTTTCTGAAAATTTGTCAAATAAGGTAAATCGACAAAATTTGTCTAAAGATATATCATTAAGATTTATTAAGAAAATAGATTATGGTGGACTGCTTGCAATGTAAAGCAAGTCATATTAGTGAAGAAAGTACGATGAAAACACATCTCCCTTGATGCTTTTCAATCTTATGTAAGAGACATTCGTAATACTTTAATAAAATCCACAGTAGTTGTCACGCTATTCATTAATTCATTAATTTTTTAGATTCCCATTATTTCAATTGACCAATAAACATATAAAATTAGTTTTATTCCAACACCAATAAATTGTGCGTTAAAATTATTGGATCTCCTCGTTCATTTTCGCTGAATTATTACCATTAGCATTTAAATTTCCTGCAACAAGACTTTCTACCATACGCTCTCACCTCTTTTGGACACATTATTTAGTCTCTACACTCACTATAGCAAAAGGCCACTCTATTTCTATAAATAATAAGTTCTATGTTAAGTTGTATATAATTACAAAATGTGGCTTTATATATTTACAGATAATCGAAGCAGAAGATGATGCAGTGTGATCTACTTCGGACTGCGTACGCACAAATTTTCAGGTACCGTTTTGCATACGCAATTATTCATTCAATGATTCAATGATCTTGACATATGAGGACGTGTGATAATTTATAATAAATAATTAGTAAATGTGTCCTATTTTTCAGTTAACAATGCAGATGAAGAGAATTATTTCAACAGCTGAAAGAGAAAGTAATCCTGCTGCATGAGCAAATAAAATATTATCAAAAAAATAAATCACAAAAATAGAAGATAATAATATCACAAAAAATAGAAAAATATACAATACAAAAAAAGATGTGAAATCAAAATGAGCTGCCAGTACATACAGGTGCTTTCCAACTGCGCTTAAGGGGGTAGACACGGGTAATGCAGCGCGCTGTATACCGACACAATCTGGCCCGAAACATGGGTTCGGGATTTTTCGTTTTTCGTCCTTTTATGAGCATATTTTGGGCTGGGCGAGGTCTCATTCGAAAGAGGAAGGTTCAACGCGGAGCGCTCTGCTCATGGTTCAACGAAATTGTGTTGATATGTAATAATATGAGTGTCCAAAGTAGAGCAAAAGTCGACAAAATACACCAGCAGAATCTAAGCATTGTTAGGTCACTAAAAGAGATTTGTGACTCAAACGGTGAGCAGAGCGCTCCGCATTGAACCTTCCTCTTTCGAGTGAGACTTCGCCCAGCCCAAAATATGCTCATATAAGGACGAAAAACGAAAAATCGTGACTGCATTCCCAAATACGAATTCCGCCATATTGGCGATAATACAGAGCAAGTCACGTGACAAATTTAGTCGAGCTAGTGGATACGAGATGGCGCCTACTCGGGAGGACTGCCAACGTGGAATCATAGCAAAACTGAGGCGTTAGCTGGATACACGAGCCACAGTAAAAGCGTGATGCAGTCAATGTATGCATTTTCGGACGATTGTAGGTTAGGTTATATGCATTTTAGGCATACATTGACTAGGAACTGCTGGGAATGAATACATTTACTAAAGCTTTTACCGTAACACGTACATCACTTGAAATCGCTGTCGTATTTATGTTATAGTAATTGAGACAGTTAGAGCAACAACGGAATAACCTGCAAATAAATTTTTCCTATTGCACATTGATATTGTATGTCCACTTTTAGCGTGTTTTGAGAAAAACAGGTTCAAACATTCAATGGTACTTTATAATATAATAAATACTTTTTGCATTATTGTATTATTATATATATGTAATATAGGTATCACTGAAAATATGTAATTAGTAGTATAAGTTAGAATCTGCAAAATTATAATAATAATTCCATAACAAACTTCGAAGATGGACATGCTATATGTAACCAAGTACAGAGGAGGACATAGTATACCGAATGATATTGTATAAAAATGAACGAAAGGAATAATAACTGGAAATAATCTCACTTCAATATTATATTTATTTTGAAAGTAACAGGAATACAAAAGTAATTATTCCCTTTCATTTTCGCAGTTGTCATTTTCGTAGTTTTCATTTTTGTCAATGTCCATGGGTGTTGGAATTACATTACGTTGTGATTTTGCTAATGGTAGGCTATTGATAAATGCCTTGTAGTATCGAGGAATAATTCCGTTGGAAGATACAGAAGATCTTTTTTCTTCGAGATAGATATAGGAAGACTTTTTTAAAAAAATTTATTTATTGTCACATTTTCCAAGAATATTTTCGTCCTCTGGCATGGACATACAATAAACAAAAATATTATTTTTGATAAATTTATAGAAAAGATAAAAATGTGATTTTTATACAGCATAAAGAAACAGTCAAGCACTTGTTACATGGGCCCTTCAGGTCCATCCCGTGCTTGCTGTCATCGCGTCGTTTTCTTTCGGGAAGGCGATTCAGCGGAATCGCCTCACGTGTAAAAATCACGTTGTGCTGAGCCCGTAGCAACAGCGGTAGGGACAACGACCGCGCTCGGCCCAAGCCCCGGTTATTTCGCAATAATCGAGGAATTGGTGAAGCATGCAACAGCTGCCGACGGGGCAGTTTCCCCCATTCCTGGGGACTGTCCGAGGTTCGGCCCGCGATCGAGAGCCGCGGAAGATGGATTCTGATTCGGGAGCTCGAGCTAGGAAGTTGCGACGGGCCAGAGGGCCGTCTAGATACCGCGACCACGTCTCCGCGTAGATTCCGCGAAGTACGAACGGCCGATAGTAATTCGTACAAGGGTAACTCCATCCGACACACCGAGAACGGCCTAGCCGGGAGAGCCCTTGCGCGTCAATCGTGACCGACGTAGGAGCGCGTAGAAGAACGACGTTTAGAGATAGTGAGGTACAACGGACCCCAGGTCACCAACTTCCGAGTGCCATCCGAGAGCACAGCGAGCGACCACGACCTACACTAGGTTGAGCGACCTAAACAGCGAGCGAAACGCTAGACGGCAAGCGTGCCGTGCGATATTCGACCGACACCCGAGCGCACAGCGATTACAGGGACGGAGCGCCGTCCCTAGGGTATGTTCTAACCATTACTTTAATATTTACGTCAAGAATATATTTCAATCTATTGTTTTTCCCTTCAATTCCGTGTAACCATTGATTCAACCCCCTTTACTTCCTATCCTTCGTGGTAAGTATAGTCAAGGCGTGCTTTAGCACCTCGACAGAGCAACGAACCCCGTGGATCATCCTAGCCGCTCAGGGCGATTCACAAAAGTCCCTTCAGGACGTAACACACTATTTGTTGCATATAAAAACTAAAATTTCATAAAAAGTGGACATACAATATGTGTGTACTAAGCCATCGATATGATTAGTAGAGCCTATTGGAATACGTTATTGCTACTAACTCAATTTCGAGAAGAATGTGGGTCAGTCCGTCGTTATTCTCACTGCCTCAATTATATGGCAAAATACCAAAGATGGGCAATACTTAAATAACCCGAGCCAATTTTTATTTAAAGCGCTATTATTGAATTAATTTAATCATGGGGAATTCAATTGTTGAGCGGCTATTTCGTTCTTTAGCGCTACATTTGTGAACTTTTTATCATCTTTCCAAAACATTATTATTACGCCGCAACGATATCTTTAGGAAATCGGGTATAACGTATAGGTTATATTTTCTGTCACTTCGAGGACAGAAAATCCGTTCCTCCAAGTGACAGAAAATATAACCTATGTATATGCTATATGACAATAAATGTTTAGCGGCTATTTCGTTCTTTTGCGCTACATTTGTGAACTTTTTATCATCTTTCCGAAACATTATTATTACGCCGCAACGGTATCTTTAGGAAATCGGGTATAACGTATAGGTTATATTTTCTGTCACTTCGAGGACAGAAAATCCGCTCCTCCAAATTACAGAAAATATAACCTATAAGCCATACCCGATTTCCTAAAGATACCGTTGCGGCGCAATAATAATGTTGCGGAAGGATGATGAAAAGTTCACAAATGTAGCGTAATAGAACGAAATAGCCGCTAAACATTTATTGTCATATAGCATATACATAGGTTATATTTTCTGTCACTTCGAGGAGAGGCCACATAATAATCACGCGTTGGATTCAACATCAAACACAATTTTGGGACATTCCACGCGAAATCGGACACTTTTCGGAGTAACATTTCGGATGTTGCTGAAATTTGAATATATTGTAGTCTTTAGTGATATTTAAATGTACCTCAATGGATTTTTCAAAATTTTGAAAAATGTCGATTTTACAGCTGTTTGAAGGTAAGTGCTAACATTTTTTCAGTAAATTATAGCTATGGAAGTAGTAAACGGATGGAGATGAGCTTTACGGTGCTTATAGAGAAGACATTGAGGTTTTAAGAAAAAATTATTTCAGTTTAAAAAATAATTTTTTTTAACCATTTTTGTGCAATTATTTTAAACAAATGCAGTTTTTTAACATCGGGCGCGATTTTAAAAATCTGAAAAAATAGGGGAATATAGTTCTATCCTTTCCCTTGATGGACTAATTTTCAAAAATATGGACATTTTAAAATTGGCCTTGTGAAAATTTCCTAAAGTTGGCGCTGCGTCAAATCACACCGGCTCGACTCGCTGAGCCGTGCGGAGCTCGCAGCGGCCAAGTGTTATTCTTATACAGTTTTCTCGAATATGGTAAGTATTTGTAAAAAACTGAAGAAGGAAGACTTTTACTGTTTTTTATACACAACATAATACGGTAACTCAATTTTTGGTGTTCGCAATATTTTCCTTGAAACGAAGGTGACCCACAGTTTTTTAAATGGAATGCTGTATATTTGATTATCCAATATGAAAGCGACTGTCAAGACAAATTCATCCATATGGTATACTATGACCTTTCAAGGATACACATGGTCAGGATTGAAAGAAGAAACTCAATCTACTATAGATACTTCGATATATTTATTTCATTCCTAACCATGTGTATCCTTGGAGGTCATAGTATACCATATGGTTGAATTTGTCTTGACAGTGGCTTTCATATTGGATAATCAAATATATAGCATTCCATTTAAAAAACTGAGGGTCACCTTCGTTTCAAGGAAAATATTGCGAACACCAAAAATTGAGTTACCGTATTATGTTGTGTATAAAAAACAGTAAAAGCTTTCCTTCTTCAGTTTTTTTACAAATACTTACCATATTCGAGAAAACTGTATAAGAATAGCACTTGGCCGCTGCGAGCACCGCACGGCTCAGCCAGTCGAGCCGGTGTGATTTGACGCAGCGCCAAATTTCGGCAATTTTCACAAGGCCAATTTTAAAATGTCCATATTTTTGAAAATTAGTCCATCAAGGGAAAGGATAGAACTATATTCCCCTATTTTTTTCAGATTTTTAAAATCGCGCCCGATGTTAAAAAACTGCATTTGTTTAAAATAATTGCACAAAAATGGTTAAAAAAAATTATTTTTTAAACTGAAATAATTTTTTCTTAAAACCTCAATGTCTTCTCTATAAGCACCGTAAAGCTCATCTCCATCCGTTTACTACTTCCATAGCTATAATTTACTGAAAAAATGTTAGCACTTACCTTCAAACAGCTGTAAAATCGACATTTTTCAAAATTTTGAAAAATCCTTTGAGGTACATTTAAATATCACTAAAGACTACAACATATTCAAATTTCAGCAACATCCGAAATGTTACTCCGAAAAGTGTCCGATTTCGCGTGGAATGTCCCTTTTATATATGTTTGTTCATAACAGTTTTCTGCATAGGATGTGTATTTCATGTTCTGTTTCAGTGTTTTGCTAATTAAAAAATGCCTATCCTAACAAACTTCATTTTCTGGGGACATGCCCTCGTGTATTTTTCCTTTTCACTTATAATTCCTTACTGCCAATGTAGAATATTGTAGCATAAGCACATTTCAAGTAAATGTACAATGGATTTTCTAGGTTTACAGTACCAGCAGACTTTCTGTTTAAAAAGTACAACGCAACAGCTGAGAATTTCTTTCCACATTCAAAATAAAATATGGAAATAGCAAACAGCTCCCTCTCGCGTGCACAGGCAGCCGCGTATCTATGGGTATTACCATTTCTGGGCAGAAAAAATCTGCTGTAATACCGACCGGCCTCGGCGGCCAGACCACGTGACGTGTCTACCCCCTTAAGATGACACAACTACATACACACAGCTAAAATGCTGTGTTCATACATTCTATTACTTATATCGCGGGCATTTTATTTATCCCATCAAAAAGAATCCCATTTAAAAACATTGTCGTAAATTAATTAATAGCTTTACAAAGTTAATGATATACAAAAATTGAGCCAATTATAACAATGGCTATTTATACAAAGAAAAAAATGTATTACATAATATTAAGCAGATATATTTTTATGCAAATAAATATTTTAATACGAATAAATATTTTATTCAAAATACTTGGCGCTGCTCTCCGAATTGGTATTGCTAAACTGAATAAATATGTATAAATTGCAATAATCTTTTTCTTTCTTTCGTGTGCGTACGTTCGTGAATGTGTGTATGAGCATATGCTACGTATGATATTCGAATTAAATATATGTAGAATACATCTGACAGCGTTTCTAATACTCGTATGTTTATGTATATGTTTATGTATTTTAGATCGCAGCGCCAAGTATTTTGATAAGGCTAGCAGTTAAACAGTTCAGAACCAATAGATGGACGGGTGTCTGGCTAGACGAGTAAAAGACTTATTAGCTATAGTAGGTACCTAGATTAAGTTATTTTTTGTTAAAATATAGTTTATTTCATCAAAACTAAAAACGTATGGAGTTTTCGTTATGGGTCCAGGCCACAAATAAAGTGAGATTATATCTAACCTAAAGTGGCCAGACGTCCCGGATCGTGTGGGACTGTCCCGGATTTGAATTGTTTGTCCCACATTGAAAACTGTCTCGGAAAGTGTCCCGGATTGGATATTTAACCTTTTTAACATTTTCTTAGTGGCACAAAGTAAAAATATATATCTACACAGTAATTTTTGATATTCTATGTAGATAATTTTTTCTTATGATAAATTTTTTTTAATTTTGTTTCAATTTATCAGAAGTATGTCTTTATTATATAATTAAATAAACTAAGAA
Source organism: Andrena marginata (assembly GCA_963932335.1). Lineage (NCBI taxonomy): Eukaryota > Metazoa > Arthropoda > Insecta > Hymenoptera > Andrenidae > Andrena > Andrena marginata. The sequence continues at coordinate 23,049,371 of OZ010662.1, forward strand.
AACGGCGTCCTTATGATTGTGTTAAGCTTTTTTTTACATGTCCTGCATTCCAACATAAAACATCTGGTCACTTTAGTATATCCAAAACGTTACAACGGGGAAAGAAATATTGTGATTATATAATTTATTTTTTCATTTATTCTAAATTTAATTATTTTCTTTACAAGATTTAACTGTTAAATTCACTGGGATTGTATTGGTCCCATCTTCTTTGCTCAGTACCATTGCTTCTTGCATTACTAATTATGATTTACCAAATGTATTTACATTTTTCTTCATTCTTTTTGCTTTTTCTTCTTTCAGCTTTAGTTGCCTTTCCTTCGCTTTAATTTTCTTCTCAGCATTCTCTTTTTGTACTTTGGCTTTTCCTCACTCATCTTTGCTTTTTCCTTTTGTTTCCATTCTCTTTCTATTTTTAATTGCTGTTTTCTTATCACATTCTCTTCCTCTTTAATTTTCCGCTGTATTATTCTTTCTTTTATTTGCAATTCTTTTTTGTTTCTGCCTCCTTAGTCTGTTGTTGATATGCTCTCCATTTCGAGCATGTGATTGCAAATGGCAATTTCTCTTTTTCCGTTTTAGCTTTTTTATCAGATCCTGTTGATGGCCAGAGTAAGTGTTTCTCCCAAATATCGCTGACATCGGTGGTTGATTGTAAACAAGGCCTTTTAGATTCGTTCACATCTATTGTAATGTTTTAATAAATATTTTAATAATGATTTAAATAAAACAGACTTTTATGAATGGAACTTACCTTCATTAATTATCTTGGTTGAAACATTAAGGGATACACCACTTACCGTACAATTTTCGTCTGTAATAGTATGGATTTCATTAATTTTAGAAATAATGTTTTTGTTACTCCCAACTTCTATAGTATTTTCCTTATTACAGTCAGACAAAATGATCAGAATCTCATTTGCTGCATAATAACTAATTATGTCGCAAATGTCAATAATCAGGATGTCCAAAATACTAAGAAGGCTACTTTTCTCGTCATGCACTTCATCACTCCTTACCTTTTCTGTATTTACAGTAGGTATTATAACATCCATGTCACCTTCATTAGCAACAGGAGAATTTGGTGTCTGTTCCATATTATGTACATCGTTGTCTATTGAACAATCATCTAGTTGATCGATACAGGTTTTCCATCACATATATATGGGGTCATTACATACTTCATTCCTGTTTCTTATATTTATAAATTGTTCTAGTTTTTCTTTATCAATGAAGCAATCAAAACATTTTTTTGTTGAGACGAAGTCATCCTGTGTAAGAGAGGAATTTTTAACTGGATTTGTTGGATATAATTCCCTTCGTCGAGTGGATATGCATTTCTGATAATTAACTGCATTTCCAACAATTGGATATAATCCGCACACTTTAAATCTATTTTTTATGGATGAATCACTCAGGTCATCAAAAGCTGTTTTAAATAAGGGAGCGAAACTAGCTTTGGTAATTGCCTTTTGAGTAGTTTGCTTATAATTTTGCACCACTTGTTTCCATTTGTTTTTTAATGATTTAAATATTATCATATCACAGGGTTGGGTAATATAGATTGAGTTGGGATATAATGAATACAAAATTATATTGTGGTCGATGCAAAAATTACTCAGTTCTGGTGTGAGATGTGATTTATGTCTATCAAGGAAATATATGATTGGAAATTCTACTCCATTACTCATACACCATGGATAGAAACTATTCGCTATATATTCGTAAAATGTGCTTGAAACCATCTACCCTGTGATCTGATCGATGGCCAATTTTCTGGAACGGAATCGGATATATGTGCTGGAATCCTTTTGTATGGGAACATGATCATTGATAGCATTGCATCACCTGCAGCAGAACATGTACACAGGAGAGTGAGTGATTCTTTTTCTTTCCCTGACGATATTTCATAAAAATCTTTGTCACTTTTTGGACCTAAAAGATGTCCAGTTTTCTGAGAGAACAGGATACCAGTTTCATCTTCATTGAATATGCTTTTTTGCCGGGGGCATCGGGTGTTATTGCTGCTCCCGGGAGGGGGGCGGGGAGTGCCCTTGGAAATATCTCAAGGTCACCCCGCCAACTCCGCCACCGCTGCGCCGCGTCCTGCCATGACGCGACCCCGGTGACAAATGCAGGGCATGGACACTCCAATGCTTTAAGAGTGCAGAAGGATAGACGCCAGTGCCGCCATCTGGCGTATACTCAGAACCCCACGATAAGATAATATATGGCCGTTCAGATGATGCAGATATTATTCAGATAATATGCTGATACGTAATTAAAGAACTTAATAAAATGAAGAGACCAATAGAAAAACATACAGAAATATATAATTAGTTGTTGCAGTAACTATTTGTAACAACTAATTATGTATTTCTGTATGTTTTCTATTGGTCTTTTCATTTTATTAAGTTCTTATTCATAAAAGTGTGTTTTATGAATAAGAAAAAGGCAATGAAATTGTTTTAAAGAATTTTTTTAATAAATATATCAAGCAAAGTAATGTGTACATTACAAAAGTACTTATTTCCAAATGTGTTTGTAGCAAAAGGGCTTATTTCCAAATGGTTTCATACAAAAGGGGCTTATTTCTTATAGTTTCCATTTAAAAAGGGCTTATCTCCAAATGTTTTATTTAAATAACTATTAAAACAATTGGCCTGATGAATAAAAACTAAGCAATTCCTTATTATTAGCAAAATCAATTGCTTAAACAAAAAAGCAATTGCTTATTTTCATATGGATAAAAATCATAAGGAATTGCTGACTTTACTAGACCGTATAAGTAAATGGTAGCTGTGATTGCCGGTAACGTTCTCACTCTCTCTCGGGCTATCCCTGCTCGCTCGCGTTCAGTGCTCCTGACTCGATCTCGTCCTGCGTTCCAACATTAAATATTGGTTATTACAATTAACATTAAAATTATATAAATGGTTTATTTTGAATTAAAAATAAATTAGTAATTATAGGTACATTAGTGAAATGATATTTAAAATAAAAATTTATTAGGAGAAAAAAACTTGTTTCTTTTTTCATTCGATTGCAAGCAATTCCTTAAAAAATTAAGGAAAAGCATTTACTTTAAACGATTCCTTGGCGGTTTAAGTATTCCTACAAGATAAAGCAATTGCTTGTGTTTTTATTCGTATGAATTTAAGCAACTCCTAGTAAAATATTAAGAAACAGCAATTGCTTACACTTTATTCATGAGGCCCATTGTCCCTGAATTTAAAGCATTGCTGCTATTAGATGGAAGAATAAAATGTACGTGTACTAATAAAAAAATATTTTTTTCAATACGCGTAGGTACATACCACAGTTTTTTTGCGGTTATTGAAAAATTGTTCTATGTGGAAATTTTCACTTTTGAAAAATCACTCCTCACATATGCCCTCGTACTTCCATATATAGTGTTGACCGATACATCGTCGACGATTTCGCTCCAAGACAGGAACCGACGAGTTCTGTATACAACATAAAGGATATTTTACTAATTATTATCGTAATTATCATAATTATTACTACTATTATATCATGCATACCTGCGACGCCCGTACCAGGCTGACGCACTTTGACCGAACCGGACTCAGCACCCTTCGTATGCAAGTAATTTTCAACGTAGATCCTTCTCTGCATCTTTTCTTCTGTCTTCTGTCTGTCATCTCCTGTGAACATAAAGGGTAAATAATAAATACTAAATTTAAGTCATCCCCTGTGAACTTAAAGGGTGAATTAAATTTATTATTTCCTTCGTCACTTTCTTGGGAAAGTTACACCGGCATCGATCGACTCGCGTGATCGTACGATCCGCGAGTACAAGTGCCATTGCAGGCACCTGTGACCACTGATCTTGTCAGTGGTACCGCACTTTACAGCGCGGTGCGATGCCGGGCCGATACAATAGTTTTACTATTATCGGAGAGACTCTTTTTTTCATTTCCTTCGTCACTTTCTTGGGAAAATTACACCGGCATCGATCGACTCGCGTGATCGTACGATCCGCGAGTACAAGTGCCATTGCAGGCACCTGTGACCACTGATCCTGTCAGTGGTACCGCACTTTACAGCGCGGTGCGACGCCGAACTACATAAAATTGAACCCATTTTACGTTCCGCATTCCAATCTGTTTTTTTTTTGCGTACGGTTTTCATATAGCACTCCTGTGCTAGTTTAATTGATTCGCAAAGTCGTCTGTTTTTAGGTATAATGCGGCCTCTCAAAATTCTATTTACGTATGTGAGCACATCCTCCATATTTTTTTTCACGCATATTTGTGTGAATGTTTTGAAAACATGGGATTTATGATCGCTACATGTCCAAAAATTAAATTCTAGCATACGCTGGATCATGCGTTGCAACTTATTGCCCATTCTTTTGTGGGAGATATTCTTGCTGATAACTCTTCCTAAATATCGTTTTGCAAGTAAATGTTGGTCTGTAAAACACGTAGTTCCTTGCCTCTTAGACGACTGCTTCTGAAAAGAGTCAAAACATTTCTCACATCCTGTTAATGCAGGTAGGCTGTTTTTAATACATTTAATAATGTCTCCAGAATTGTAAATTTTATGTTCTTTCATAGTGGTAAGGGGCACTTGGTCCTCATCCTCGTCCTCATTGATTTCCTCATCGTCCACTTCATGTGGTAGATACTCAGTGCCACTGAGTAGCGTTGTATGTTGCGGCAGAAGAAAATCTCCGCTATCGTCCTCGCAATTGTATCCCGGCGAGTGTTTCGACGTCAAACTTGTTATCAACAACGATTTGAATATGGCCTCGAATTGGTAACACGTAGGTTTGTTCGATCTGAAATCGTGGCTCTTGACATTGCCAAAAAAATTCTCCAGTGGATCTTGATTGACGTTCCTCGTAGCAAAAGTTTCAAAGCCCATTCCTTCTAATTTCTCCCATAACAATTGGAAACCTTGCAAAGTATTCATCAAATTCTGCAGGCACGGAATGTCTGTTGTAACTGCTTTCTTACTTTTAGAATTAATAAATCTGATGCTTCTTAGCTGTCTCCTTACGTTCGCGAAAAATTCGGCATGGTAACTTTTTGCAGACCACGGTATCCTCTTGGGGCGATTATCTCCGCAATTAACACCATTTGTCCCATCTCCAATCCCATTCATTAAATGGAGGAAGTAAGCCGTATTGATTCCCTCAGCTGGCATCTTCCTGTCTCCAATACTGGTCTTTATCGGTGCACTTGTCCTTGCAAGGAGGTCGACGAAACAAGACATCTTCTTACTGAAAATCTGCATCATATGTTTGACTTTCATTTTGTTTATTTTTTCGGGATAAACGTGTTGATCCGTCAAATCCGGCACGTGTCGCTCAATAAAATCCGAATAAACATCGATTTCGTAAGCCGTAATAACATGGTTCCATGCTGCAAATTTTCTATCTGCATTCTTCAAATGTGGTCTATCAAAATCGATTTCTATATCCTTGGTCAAAAAATTGTTCCGCATGCACTTCAGCATGTGCGGAGCATCATATAGCGGAATAAATTCGACGTCATCGATGAGGATCGTCCAATACTTTTTAATTCCTTTCTCCTCTCGAATTCTGTCCGTGTCCTGTTGCATTGTCTTGATGGCCTTCATATTGGAGGAGCCTTGGTCACATACTGTCGCTGCGACTGTATAACCGGCTTCAGTAACAGCTCGGACGACCTCCTTGATGCAACGTATTAGTTGTTCGTAAGTTGTCTGTGCAGCACAAAAATTGTATATGACCGGGATCTTCCAACCGGTTTTTATGCCTCGCAGCATGAAAACCAGTGCGTGGTCTGCATACTTTGAGGTCCGGTTTGTACCCCAATCTTCCAGACCAACAACTTTGTCCTTTTCGGCACAGTATTGCACATTCGGCATTAGCGACACTTCATCCCACATGAGTACGCATACCTTATCCAGTGGATCCATCATGCGGTTGGCTGTTTCCTTTAAGCAGTCTTTCATTGTTTTTGTCACACCGCAATCCAAACGAATGTGATTTAATAGTTGACGAACTCTTCTTGGAGCAGGAATTGGGAGAAAAGTACACAAGTATTTGTATGCAGATGCTGATCTTTTATAGATCGACAGACATAGAAGCCTTTCATCTGGCGTGTATCGTCGTCCATGTTTATGTTTACCAGCATTTCTGAGTATCATGCTGACAAAGTGCCTCTGCAGTGTACTAAGATCTCCTAAGTGTTTGTCGAATTCCACGGCCTTCGCATTGTTCAGAAGCTTCTTCAAACGATCTGCATATCGTAAGCTTTTGGTCCTATAATTATCCGTTTCCTTCTTTGCTTGTAATACGTGCTGATACATTTTTCTTGTACTTTCATCTAAATCTTTCCTTTTCCAAAGTAAACGTTTACACGGTCCAGATTTTGTGGCTTTCTGTATATTTTCATCTTGGGAATATATGTTGGAACTTGTTCCAGGAAGTTCATTAACGCTTTCTATCTTGGAAAAGTTACTTACGGTAGATTTCTGCGTTGTTGGAAAAATGTAGTCACTGGATTCAGCGGCTGCAAGGGAAGAGCTTCTTTCCGGTGACTTTGAAAACCAATTCCCAAATGTAACTGGTGAAAAATCTGCAGTTGACGGAGTAATATTGATCCCGGATGACAAATCTTCGTTCCTCTCCACATCAATTTTCTGATCAACTTCCTCTGACGATGAACTGCTTTCCCTTTTGTCAGGCAGCAACAAGGAAGGTACTGTTCCTTCCTTTAGCCTTCTCCGTTCACTGCATTGATAATCCTGTGGTTGAAAATGCAAATGACAAATTACATACCGCTCATCGTGAACTTGCTTGGAGGTTAAGCCTAGCAATCGCGGATTACGCGTTGCTTCAATCCACTGCGAAGCGATTATACATTTTGAAAAACGATGAGATTTTACCTGTCGAGTTGATGTACAATTCAAGACAGCACACTTTTGCTTGTCATTTGAAACCCGTTTCACGTTCATTTTCAACGCACAATACTTACCTTAAATCAGAATTAAACAAAACTCAATGAATACACTTTACCGACAAAAATATCACTGAAAATTGCTGATGATTGCTGACAATCACTGAAAATCTGATCAGTTACAATGACAGCATATGACAGTGAATGGCGGCAAACAGCGGCAAATGGCGGCCACGTGACTGATTTGAACTGATTACTGAGTGCAACGAAGACAGACGCAACCTATGGCCAGCGGAGTGAGGGGCGTGGGGAGGGCGAAACACCGCCATCTAGCGTATACTCAAAACGGGATGAACTATGTTTCTGCACGGCGCCTATATTACTGTCCACCCCCTGGACAAATGCCATACGGTGGCCCCCTTCTGGGCCACCACGCGCCCTTCCCTAGGGCATACTGGCCCGAGCGTATGGGGGCGGCGCCTACGGGGAGCGGGGCGACGCAAAGTGTCTACGTCGCCACACAGCCTCCCCCGGCTCCGCGGTACCCGTCCCCGGCGCGGCAGCCGCGGAGACCTCTCCAGACCTGGCCCGCCGCTAGAAATTTTTCAGAGGGAGAGAATGACCTTGGCCCACCCCCGAAAATTGTTTAGACCCTATCCACCCTCAGAAATTTTTCAGAGGTAGGGCACGACCCTAAATATTTTTCCAAATCAGATTCGCCACCGAAAATTTTTTTCCAAACCAATATGCGGCATCAGCAGATATTTTTCCCGTCTCCACCGCACCAATCTAGCGAACCATTATGCAACAAACAGACATATATTTTTTTAAACCAATATATAGCACGCATTCTAAAACTAACAATTTTTAAAGCGCCGCTGTACATCGCGCGATCTCGCGTAATTTGAATCCCCTGAGACAGCCCCGCGAGATGATACCATTTTCACGACGCGAGGAACGTACGAACGAAATATAATACTTATTTCGAAAACGTCGAATCTTAGAATTATGTGGCGAGGAGAGAAGGAAGAAGATGGGTAAATAAAATGGAGAAATAATATATTTTTAAGAAATTTATTTAAAATTAAATGAATATAAAAATAGAATACAAATACAATTTAACATTTTTTGATCCGAGCATCAGCTACAATATCATGGATGGCGCATGCTAACAGTTCACAGTCTTCCAGATAATCCTCGTCGAAATATTCACTATCTCGTATCATTTTAGCACCACGATACGTATCTAATATTTCGCAGGCAACATCGCTCTGTTGTAGCACATTAACAAAATTTAAAAATTTCGTCTGCACAAGATATACAGTTTCACACAATTGCGAATGCACATGGCCCATACACAGCTCAAGATGAAATCAAAATGTTACTGTGTTCAGTTTCAAATACAGCGACTTATTATGTGGTAAATAGGTTTATTTTTCGCCTTTCGGCCTCAAAATGGGGTTACATGTGTTAAATGTGTAAGTGTGTCTGGGACTGTTAACTGCATGTTGTGCTTTCGTTTTGACTTCTTCCTTCATCTTGGTCTTCTTTTTTTCTCCTTTTTTCCAGAACCATACGCATCCACTCCGCTCCTTTTGCTTCTCCCTTTAGTATTCCTCTAATCGTTGAATTTTCTCTTTTCAGCTCCTTACAGTCTTGTAACATGTGGCCCAGCGTCTCTCTAGCCACATTACATAGTCTGCATACTGACTCTTTTTCTTCCTTCCAGTACTTGCTTCCCCGTTCTTCATTCCCACATCTGAACCTTGCGATCATGCATTGGTCTCTGGCTCTGTAGCTTCCGTCTAGGTAATTTTCTCTCTGGTTATCTCTGATTTCTGTGTAATGTGCGTTGTATCTGCCTCCTAGTATTCTTTCGTATTGCCATTGCACCTGCTCTGTCCTGTCTCTTTGCGCTAGTTCCTCAGCAAACTCTTTTCCTCTCCTTCTTTCTAAATCCATTTCTTGCATATCCATCAGTTTTTGTCTGTAGTATGCGTCTGTCATTTCCTCCCATTTCGACTTATTCTCTGCCTGCTTCGCGTCTATTTCCCTCCAGCACTCTTTTACTATTTTATTCTTATTCAGCCGTTTCGCTTTCTCCTCATATCTTATTGCTCTTCTTCCCGCTTCTATCCTTACTTTGTCCGTTTTTGTTTCCTCCAAAATTAGATACGCTGGTGTATTGAATTCCAAACCTAAAGTCCACCTTATATATTTCTCCTGTATTTTCTCTATCTTTTCTGCTTCCATCCATCCCCAGATTTCTGACGCGTACAGCAAGATACTTTTCACTATGCTTCGAAATATTCTCATTCTTCTCTCAAAATTGTTCTTGAACATTCTTTGCCCTATTCTTCATATCTGCGTCATTGCTATTCTTGCTTTCTTTATAACTTCCCTTATATGCATCTCTCTGCCCCCATTTTTCTGGAAATTATACCCTAAGTATTTGAACTCCTTTACTTCTTCCAGATTGTGCCCCTGCCAGCCCCATTCTTCTCTTTTCTTCTTTCCTCTTCCTTTATGGAAAATCAGCACCTTTGACTTCTCTGCATTCAGTTGCAACCCTTTCCTTTCAAGATATTTTCCGAATCTTCTTACCATGTCCTTAAGATCCTTTGGTTCATTTGCTAGTAACGCTATATCGTCCGCATATGCTAGAGTCCAGATTTTTTCTTTTCCTACTCGAACTCCTCCCGCTTGGTTTTTCCTCATGGTTTCCTCCAAATCCGCTACATATATTATAAATAACGTTGGACTCAGTGAGCATCCCTGTCTTACCCCTTTTGTTGTCCAGAATTTGGATGACATTTCTCCGTTTGCTTTTATAGTATTTTTTGTTTCTTTGTAAATTCCTCCGATTCTCATCCTTAAGCATTTACTTATTTCCTTTTTCTTCATGATGTTTTGAAGTTTTACTCTATCCACTTTGTCAAATGCAGCGCTTAGGTCTGCAAAAAAGGCATACAGCTTTCCCCTTTTTTCTGTATTTCTCTGAGGGCTACATAGTTCAGAATAAAAATGTTATCTGTTGTCGACCTACCGCTCCTGAATCCTGCTTGTTTTTCTGGTGTTATGTGGTTCTTTTCCAATTCCTCTTTTAGTCTTTTTTCCAGGACCATAGCATATATTTTGTACGCTGTGTTTAGGATCGTTATCTTGCTCATAGGTGGTTGCTCACCTTTTCTCTATCTCCTTTTTGGAATATTGGTGAAATCACCCCTTTTTCCACCTCTCCGGGAATCCTTGTCCCTTCCACACTTTATTGAAAATTTCTGTGATCCTTTTTACTATTTTCATGTTACCGTAAATCCAGGCTTCATTTTCTATATTGTCTTCCCCTGCTGCTTTCTTCTTTTTTAATTTCCTGATTTGTTCTTTTACTTCTGCTTTTGTTATTTCCTCTTCCTCTTCTCCTTCCGTGTTGTCTATTTCTTCCAACTCTCCTACTTCTTTCTTACAGTCGTCGCCTTCTAGCAATGTTTTAAAATGATCCTTCCATTGATTTAATTCTATTTTATTGGAGATTCCTATTCTTTTCTTTCTCTGTTTATTTATATATTCCCATATTTGATTTTCTCCCTTTAATTGCATTATCTCATTTTCTGTATTTTCTTGTAATTCCCTTCTCCTTTCATCGCACACTTTTTTGTTCTCCCTTCTTTTTTTTCTGGTAGTCTTCTTTGTCTCCTTTACCCCTTCTCCAGTTCCTCAATGCTTTCCTGGCTTCCCTTTTCTTTTTTGTACAATTCGAATTCCACCACTTAAAGCTACCCAGTTTCCATTTTTTAATTTTTACTTCTTCTTTTCGTACTGCATTATTTATTTCCTCCGTCCTATTAAAGTTTATTTTGTTTAATTCGGTTTGGAACTCTCTGATCCCTTCTTCTGTCCAGACTCTTCTCTCTCTCCACCTCTCCTCCTGATTTCCCTCTCGATCTCCCCTTTTATTTCCCGCATACAGTTCTGCAATCAGAGGCATATGGTCTGTCTCAACTCTCTCTCTCTTCCACTGTGAATTTCTTGATCTCTTCTTTCGCCTCGGCATTTGTTATTATATAGTCAATTACCGTGCTGCCTCTCGGCCCCGAGTATGACTACTCTCCTTTATCGTCTCCCTCCACACTTCCGTTCAGAATATTCCATCCTCTTTCCTCAACCACCTCTAATAACAGCTTTCCCTCTGTGTTTTTAACTTTGTCTTTTGATCTCCTTAAGCCATGCTTTTCTTCTATTCTACAATCGCCCCCTTCCTGTCCAATTCTTGCATTGAAATCTCCTCCAATTATCAGTTTCTCCACCTCCTTTTCTTCTATTATCTGGTTTAGCTCTTCTTTTGCCTCCTTCATATCTCTGCTGTACACTGTTATTATTCTCCATTTTTCATTTAAATCTTTATTCTTCTCTCTTGAATGTGTTCCGTTCCCGCGTTCGATTCCTCCTCTTCTATGCTCTTTTTTATGCCTGTGATAATTCCGCCTATCGCTCTCCCCTTTTTTCTCTCTCTGGTGGCATATGTACACTTCCATGAGCATTCTTGTAGCAATTTATCTTTCAATCCTTCCCATTGTTTCTCTTCAATCCACGTTTCTACTAATCCTATTACATCGATTTCTTTTAGGAAATCCCAAAACTGCTTGTCTTTGCTGAGTAATCCTGCTACATTCCAGTATCCTATTTTAAATGTATCTATTTCTCTTTGGCTTCTTATTCCTTTCCCAATTCTGTGTACCCTCTCTCCCTGCATATCTGCATCCGCAGACGCGCGGGGAACGAGTGTTGGTACTGCCTTTTGGCTTGCTTTCGTTGTCCTTGTAAGCTCTGCGATCCTCCAAAAATTTAGAGGTTCACAGAACTTTGCCAACTCTAAAAATTTACTTCTTTCAGCCCATCCTCCTCTTTCCAGATAAATGTCTTATCGTTGATTTTTACTTTCCTGTACCCAACTTTCACCTTTGCCCCTTGCTCCCTTTCCGTCTTGGCAATATCTTTAATGTTTCTTTGTATCTCCCTTTCCTTTTTCGTCAGGTCATTGTCAATAAACAGCCTCTTGTCTTTCAATGTACTCTTCTTTAGCATTACTGCTCTTTTCTGTTGTCAGCTTCTTAACTTCGCTATCAGTAGCCCTTTTTTCTCTCCCCTTACTACCCAGTATGCTTCCTCGATTTCTGCTTGTACCTGCAATTCATGCCTTAACACTGGATTCTTATTAAGAATCTCGTGATCACAAAGAGAGGTAATAAACTCAGCTGCATCATGTAGCTGATTGTTGGCGTATTTTTCTCCTGCGAATTGCCGTAATGATATTATGTTTGGATTTTGAACCGATTGATATTGGTCCATGAAAACTTTTATAATATGATCAGCTTTTTCAGTCGAAAATAAGTTTTCTCTTATGGATGAACAATGTAACATGCATTGGAGTGTGGCATTCACATAACAAGACACACCATCAGAATGCGTAGGACACAGCATCATTTTACGCTTCGATTATCTACACATATACATAAAATACTCAGTTTAGTTACAAATAAAAAACTGTTTGATGATATACAAACATGTCGCAATTCAAATTTAGACAACTTACCTTATATTTGAGACTGCAGTTTGGTTGCAATTCAATGGTACAACGATACATATTTGTAAAAACACGTGGCATCTCAAATTTTGACAACTTACCTTATTTAACACTTGCCAGGTTATAACCTGACTGAAAGCTGTCAAAATGTGGAGTAGATTGCGTAGTGAAGATAGAGATTGACGAACGAAATATGTGTTAGGCCGGTATTCATAATCGCTACTTATTCTTAAGCAAATGCTTAAGCATTCGGCATCCTTTACTAGCTACTAGGTTAGTAGAGGATGCCACATGCTTAAGCATTTGCTTAAGAATAAGTAACGATTATGAATACCGGCCTTATTAGTGTCTTTTGGCTGAAGGTGTACGTGTAACGCGTATATACGAATTATGTTGACGAAGATTTGGCTTGGAGAATCAGAAGAAAAGTCTTACCGTTTCCGACTGATCCATGAGACGATATTACGACATCTCTGTCATGCGTGGACCGATTTTATTGAATTTGGTCTTATTCGAAAGCTAATATGCGGTTTACATAAGAAAAATGCCTTTAAATTTAGAAAATATTGCAGGCGTGATGAGATATTAAAGAAATAAGTTTCAGGTAAGGTTGGATTAGCCGGGCCACGAGTAAATGATAGCGGTAGCGACAGTCGACATATACGGGGTGTCGAAACATGTACTTGGCGTCGAGATGCTACCGCGTCTCTAGATCAAGAATAGTATCGCTCCTAATACAGAGCCCTGGGGCACTACACATTCAACTCGTATTTCTTCAGACATATATTTTCCGCATTTTACTTTTTGTCTTCTATTGTTTAAATATCTTTTAAACCAGGTTTTTACCATTTCCTTGATACCATATTTTTCCATCTTTTGCACTAATCTAATCCTATCTATCATTTCAAATGCCCTCTTTAAATCTATAAATATAACTCGAATCTTTTTACCTATACTAATATCCTGTTTCCAGCTACACACCACATTTTGAACAGCTAACTCGCACGACTTTTGCCCTCGAAATCCGTATTGACAGTCAGTAATAATACTATTATTTTATAAATAACCCACTACTTGCTGTTTTACCACTATTTCTAATAACTGTTCATATTCTGGCAACAGACTTATAGGTCATAAATCCTCATATTTATTTATTATTTTCACTTTAGGTATACTGCCGTCCTTAGTTAAAATGTCCTATCTAACATTTTGAAACAACCGAGAAAACTGAGGTTTTATCATTTACTTTGTACCATACTTATTTTCTTTCATTCAAATTAAAACATGTTGTCATTATTTTGTAATAGCTGTCAGGTTGGTAGCACGAGCGACGCTAGTATGTATGCGCCTTGCGCATGAGGCGCAGGCCTGGTCCATTGGTGGTCACGACATGCCCGTCCTCCACGTGCAAGAGTAGAGTATGCACGTGTTTTGTAAGCAAATAAAGTATTCCACATATTCCAGTATATTGAGTCTTGGTATATTACCAATAAACCAAGAACGAACCATGACAATAGACTAATATAATTTTTTGTAATAGGTGTACCGGTAGGGAATGTTTTATTTACGTGCCAATTAATTAATTGTTTTAGATAAGATATTTTAACCATTTTAAAAGAAATTAGATAAATACATTAAACTGTAGTGGACTGTAGGTCGGGAGAAAGTTTGATTTATTTCCTAAGCCTAAAACGGTCGGTGTGCTCGAGTGCCTGCTGCGGGTGGTCGAGCTTGGGGGCTAGGGCAATAAAAGTGACGATTGTCAGAGCCCCAGTAAAATCCTAAGGACAGCGTGTCCTTTTCCGCAACCTTGGGGCGCGTGGGAAATTTATTTTCCCCGTTCGTGAATTTTCGGGCGTTCGCCAAACGCCGACGAAAAAGGGCAGAACCTTGCGGGACTTGGTAACGAACGCTTCGGGCTCTTTAGATTCTTTTTGAATATACGTTGTTACATGGGCCCTTCAGGTCCATCCCGTGCTTGCTGTCCTGGCGTCGTTTCCTTTCGGGAAGGCGATTCAGCGGAATCGCCTCACGTGTAGAAATCACGTTGTGCTGAGCCCGTAGCAACAGCGGTAGGGACAACGTGACCATCGACGGCCCGAGTTATGAATCTCCTAATAAGGAGCGATTGATAAGTGCCGACGGGGCAGTTTCCCCCATTCCTGGGGACTGTCCGAGGTTCGGCCCGCGATCGAGAGCCGCGGAAGATAGATTCTGATTCGGGAGCTCGAGCTAGGAAGTGACGACGGGCCAGAGGGCCGTCTAGATACCGCGACCACGTCTCCGCGTAGATTCCGCGAAGTACGAACGGCCGATAGTAATTCGTAAAAGGGTAACTCCGTCCGATATACCGAGAACGGCCTAGCCGGGAGAGCCCTTGCGCGTCAATCGTGACCGACGTAGGAGCGCGTAGAAGAACGAGGTTTAGAGATAGTGAGGTACAACGGACCCCAGGTCACCAACTTCCGAGTGCCATCCGAGAGCACAGCGACCGACCACGACCTACTCTAGGTTGAGCGACCTAAACAGCGAGCGAAACGCTAGACGGCAAGCGTGCCGTGCGATATTCGACCGACACCCGAGCGCACAGCGATAACAGGGACGGAGCGCCGTCCCTAGGGTATGTTCTAACCATTACTTTAATATTTACGTCAAGAATATATTTTAATCTATTGTTTCTCCCTTGAATTCCGTGTAACCATTGATTCAACCCCCTTTACTTCCTATCCTTCATGGTAAGTATAGTCAAGGCGTGCTTTAGCACCTCGACAGAGCAACGAACCCCGTGGATCATCCTAGCCGCTCAGGGCGATTCACAAAAGTCCCTTCAGGACGTAACAACGTTGTTATTGTTACATATTTAATGTGTTTCATTTAATATTCACACCCCAGTATCCAAAAAACTATTTATAAATCTTTACGAAGCACGTAGAGTTTTCTAACTTTACTTAAAAGGTAAAATACGTGTGGAACTTCTAATATTTCAACATATCTCAACAAATGAAAAAATGCTAGATAGGACAGTTTAACTAAGGAGGGCAGTATAGGTATAATAGTAGATATTTTCCATTCATCAGGACATAATCCTTGCATTAGCAAGTTATTATAAGTTCGTATTAAAATAGTCTCCAATAAATTTGAACGCTAATTTCAGCATTATACTCGATATACTACCGTCTGTGCCTCTATTATTTTTCATCTTTATCAGAATCTTATATATTTCAGTTTCTGCTACCATATTAAACTGCGTGAGTTCACATTGCCTCTGATTAATCTTTCTATCTATTCTTTGTACTTCATCCTCTTTTATCTGTTCAATACTATTTCTAATTTCTGTAATACTAGTAATCAAATATCTATTGTATCCCTCCACCAGTTCCTTTGTACCAACACTCTTTCCCTCTATACCGATGTTATGAGCTGAGTTTAACGCATTCTTACTACCACCAATAATTTCCTTTAAAACCTTCCACATTTCCTTCAGCTTATTCTTGTTATCGTCGATAGCTTTTTCGTGATACAGTTTTTTCTTTATTCTTATTAATGAGACTATTTTATTTCTACATTGTCTATGGAGTATCCAATATATATCCTTGTCAAACTACTTATTATAGGACCATTTAAGCTTTCTTATTTTTTTTCCACGGTGCTATATCATTTAATACCGTCGTCATAACATCTATGACTTTATTTGCAGAAACATTTGCATCATCATCTTTATCGACTTCATTTGGTACACTGTATATATTACGAATCTCCTGCAGTAGTTTATCACTAAATACATTTTCCTGAAAGTTCGTGAAATCTCTATAACTAATTTCTTCCTGCTGTTCTACATTTTCTCTCCGACACTTCCTATATTTAATCACCAAAATAGCATGATCAGTTACTGTAACTCTGTTCCACATCTCATGTGTTACTTCAAAATTACAGAATATTAAGTCAATGTGCCTGATACCACCGTAATTCTAATTGGCGTCGCTACTACTTGTTTAAATCCATATTCTCGCATAATCAGTATAATCTTATTTGCATAATGTGAATTGTTACATAGATTAATATTGAAATCTCCCATAATGATTGAGTTCATATCTACTAATACATTTTCAGTAATATTCTCTAGTATCATGAGGAATTCAGCATGACTAGTATTTGGCGAATGGTATAAACCAACTATATAGCCTCTGTGGTATATATTGTTTATCTTTAGTCTCAAATACCACGTATTATTTAAGTAACATTCTGTACATACTAAATCATATCTAATATTACTGCTGATATATGCAATTACCCCTCCAGTCCTTTTATTTGTACTATTACATCTTTCTGTTCTATATCCTTGTATGGCAATGTCATGATCCAATACTTCATTGTTTACATGTGTTTCAACTGCAATAAATACATCCGGCCTATATTTCTTTATTATTACCTCCTCAATTTAATTTTTATAGTATAGAAGTCCCTGTACCTTTAAACACATTATACAGATCTCTCTTTGCTATATTTTCTGAGCATATTGCACCTTATTCCTCAATTTACTTAATAACTGTAAATAAATTAGACATTTTTTATCTATTGCCTGGTGATTTACATCTACATCAACATGGCGTCTACTTTTTATTGCATTTAGACAGTTAACACACTTACTATTTGTTTCCTTACACTCTTTTTCTCTATGATCCTCACCACAGTTTTTGCATTTAATTTGTGACTTGCAGTTTTTCATCATATGTCCATATCCACAACATTTGTGACATCTGATAATGCTAATAAAATCAAATACCGGACATATCCTCCATCCTAGTTTAATTTTCTCGGCCAATATAAATTCTGCATCTGTTTCAGGATCTATTTCAGCTATAATAGATTGCTGCTGTCTACTCTTATTATCACTCTTATATAATATTTTAAAGTGTCTGTCTATTCTAACATTATTTAGAGCATTTTGTTTTATTATCTTGCCTACCCTGATAGCCAGATTTGGGGAGTAGAATCTGACGTCAGAACCCTAGTCGTCTGTGTCCGCATTTGGTTGCGTTCTGAGGTACAGATTCTGATGCCAGATTCTGATGTCAGATCGGCAGCAGATGGACATCAGATTCTGCCGTCTGCTTGGCACAGCCAACAGCGCCATCTGAGGGTCAGAATTGGTAAACAATTCTCTACGCGTGACGTCATACGGCCGTTCCCACAGGTGTATCCCTACCCTTACATAACTATCAAGCAGATTCTGCAGTTTATTAAATAATTAATTCTACTTATTTAAAAAAGTATTTATTTTATTCTTTAATAATGTACAAGATCGGTGATTACAATTTTGACAAAATAATATAAGTAGCGCATATAAATCCAAAGAGAGACTTTTAACATTTACAATTACAAAGCCACGTCCTGTAACCACTCGTACCTTGTAGGACCGATATCTGAATTCTTCATTCAATATTTTCAACTACTTTTTTGTGTGGAAGCATCGTGTTGTCTGTTGTGTTAGCGCTGGAAACAAACACAATATTCGAATAAAATTAAACGTAACGTATGAGTAAACAGGATACATGGGATACTTACTTCAGCTACATCTCCACACAGTACATACCCTAGGCGATCATGCATGCTCCTGCGAACATTAATAAGAAAACATGTGTAAAATTATTATCTACTAAACAAGACATTAAACATTCGCACTTCCAGCATAAGCATACTTTTCTGTCTTGCAGATAATGTAAATATCGATTTCCGCGACGTAGGTAATTGGAAATTGTTGAATTTCATAATTACCTTTGCCTTCTGGATTCGTCGAGATGATTTGTCTGGATATTGATGTTTGAAATTACTTGGAATATTCTTCGAGCGTATGTCTTCAAGACAAGCAGAACGGATACCACTTTGAACAAAGGGTATGCAGGTAGGTAGATGTACCACGGTAGAGGATCACTAAATGTGGTATAATGGGCTACGCTCGGATTGGCTGCACCATAGTGCCGAAACTCGTGATTGGTCAAGGCTCTACGTCCAGTTTGCGTTCGTTTTTGGGGTCTGAGATAGCAGTCACTGTCAGTGGCAGTCAGTGCCCACAAAATTGAAGAATATTCCAAGTAATTTCATCCATCAATATCCAGACAAATCATCTCGACGTATCCAGAAGGCAAAGGTAATTATGAAATTCAACAATTTCCAATTATCTACGTCGCGGAAATCGATATTTACATTATGTGCAAGACAGAAAAGTATGCTTATGCTGGAAGTGCGAATGTTTAGTGTCTTGTTTAGTAGATCAGGGTTGTCTAACTGACGACTCACGAGATGCCGGGGGCTCCTCCGCCTTGCTGCCACGATGAACGGCCCCCTCCACACCTACTGAACATTGACGAACGCAGTCGAATTCGTCCGTCCCTACACAGACATAAATACATTCGATTGCTACGGCCGGCTACGGCCATACGTTTACATATAATTATAATTAATACGACAATACGAACTGATATATACTTACTTTAACTCGTCTCTTTCGATACATTAATAAAAAATGAGCTTATAATTTTTAATAATCCAAAAGGATGTAAGATCGAAGACCAAGAAATGTATTATCGAGATGAATTGTGTAATTTGCAAGGAGATCCGTTCGTACTTGCCAGAAATGAATATGGACAGGAGTTTTTTAAATTATTATCAGAAGAAAAGTATCCGAAATTGGTGGATTTGGGATTAAAAATTTCATCAATGTTTGGTTCTACATACAGATGCGAAAGTGCGTTTTCCGTTATGAAAAATATAAGAAGTAAATATCGGTCAAGATTAGCGGACCATTCATTATCTTCGCTGTTAAGGATAGCCAGAACAAAAATTGATGTGGATATACCATCCCTTGTCAATAATATGACGCGGCCTCAATGTGCACGGTCACATTCACAGAGACGAGTAAAAGTAAGTATATATCAGTTCGTATTGTCGTATTAATTATAATTATATGTAAACGTATGGCCGTAGCCGGCCGTAGCAATCGAATGTACTTATGTCTGTGTAGGGACGGACGAATTCGACTGAGATCGTCAATGTTTAGTAGGTGTGGAGGGGGCCGTTCAGCGTGGCCGCAAGGCGGAGGAGCCCCCGGCATCTCGTGAGTCGTCAGTTAGACAACCCTGTAGTAGATAATAAATTAACACATGTTTTCTTATAAATGTTAATGTTCGCAGGAGCATGCATGATCGCCTAGGGTGTGTACTGTGTGGAAATGTAGCTGAAGTAAGTATCGCATGTATCCTGTTTACTCATACGTTACGTTTAATTTTATACTAATATTGTGTTTGTTTTCAGCGCTAACACAACAGGCACTACGATGCTTCCAAACAAAAAAGAAGTTGAAAATATTGAATGATGAATTCAGATATTGGCCCTTCAAGGTACGAGTGGTTACAGGACGTGGCTTTGTAATTGTAAATGTTGAAAGTCCCTCTTTGGATTTATATGCGCTACTTATATTATTTTGTCAAAATTGTAATCACCGATCTTGTACATTATTAAAGAATAAAATAAATACTTTTTTAAATAAGTAGAATTAATTATTTAATAAACTGCAGAATCTGCTTGATAGTTATGTAAGGGTAGGGATACACCTGTGGGAACGGCCGTATGACGTCACGCGTAGAGAATTGTTTACCAATTCTGACCCTCAGATGGCGCTGTTGGCTGTGCCAAGCAGACGGCAGAATCTGATGTCCATCTGCTGCCGATCTGACATCAGAATCTGTACCTCAGAACGCAATCAAATGCGGACACAGACGACTACGGTTCTGACGTTAGATTCTGCGCTCTCATGCCAGACCCTGCTGCCAATCTTGTGTCAGATTGGAGACAGATGGTTATCAGGGTAACACCATCCTATCTTCACATTGCATCTCCTCTTTTTCAACTCCTACTATTTTAATATTTGGTTTTTTTAATAACGGATCTATTACTTCATACTCATTTCCCACTTTATTTTCTATTTCATTTTTTAATCTCTCTACTTCCTCCTCCGTCTAGCATCCTAACACTATCTTACCGTCAGCTACTTTTTTTAATTTTTGTTACTCCTATTCCTAATTCTGATAATACAATAGTATTCTTCAACTCTTCTCTTGTTTTATCTCCCACTTGTTTATTCTTTGCTCTTAAAATAATTACCGATTCCTTATCTACACCTTTCTTTGTTACCTGAGCGTACATATTATCCATTCCTATTTTTACCCCTGATTTATTTTTGCCTAAACTACTGTTTGAAATCTGTACTATCCCAGTAAGCCACGTCCGTTTTTTCAGATTTTGCTCAACACCTAATTACAAATGTCTCTGACAGAAAAACTACAGATTTGATACAGGATTTGTTATATTCGATGATGAAAACAGACTGACAGCAGAAAGCCGACAAATTGTGCTGCATTAACTAGTGATCCTCTAGATAGTGATCGGTAAATGTGTCCACCATTTTGGCCTACAGCGGAAGCCACAAATCGGCGGGCATCTTAGTATTAAATGAAGGTTGCTGCTGATCCCACTTTTCGCTCAATGTTGTGGAATCCAATTGGTAAATGTTATTGTTTCGCCCAATAGGAAAACTTACTTACTCTTTCTATTTCCGGTTTCGATCACTAATCGCGTCGACCAATAGGAAACGGTGACATAATTTCCGATCACTACCTAGAGGATCACTAGCCTTAACCTGCGAGCAGATTGGCGGCAGTGTTTACTGATACAATTTAATGGCAGATAGGCAGCAGAAATAGATCAGATTCTGCTTACACAGCCTGCGAGCATTTTTGCGGCAGACACTGCAGAGAATCTGCTGGTACAATTTAATGGCAGAAATCGAGCAGACTCTACGCACCGTGGTCTGACGGCAGGTACGCAGCAGAAATCGAACAGATTCCGCTTACATAGCCTGCGAGCAGTTTGGCGGCAGAAAGGAAGGAGAGTCTGTTGATGCAATTTAATGACAGAAATCGAGCAGACTTTGCGCACCGCAGTAACGACAGATAGGCAGCAGAAATCGATCAGACTCTGCGCACCGCGGTCTGACGACAGATAGGCAGCAGAAATCGATCAGACTCTGCGCACCGCGGTCTGACGGCAGATAGCCAGCAGAAATCGAGCAGATTCTGCTGACATAGCCAGCGAGCGGTTTGGCGGTAGAAACTGAGGAGAGTCTGCTGACATTTCAATAGCGGGTGTTGATCTCTCCGAGCTATTCCGAGCAACTCCGAGTGCTCCGAGCTCCGAGTTCAAGTGTCACAACGGAAAGTTCCAGACAGTTCCACATTACAGAAATACAGAACGAGAAATTCAGTGAAGACAGTGATCCAGAAGTTTAAGAGGAATTCTTGGGAATCCTATCATCTCTTAAACAGGAAGAAGACGTACGTAAGTATGAATAATCACAATTTCAAATTATCCAATCGGCGTATAGATTATCGGCTAGATAACATAGTAGGTTTATGTCCAAAATCGAGAACAACATGAGTTCGCAAAACTCTTCTTCATGTGGCACCTTTCATACAGTGCTGTCATTTCTTTTTCAGATGCTGCAAAAACTTCAGAAAGCCCATCCGATGGGAATACCAAGAGTGGATTCAAGAAGCTCTCTGAACCGCTAAGAGGAGCTTATGGGATAAAAGACTTGGTCCATGCATCCAGACAGCTCGGGACTCAACGGTCCGCTGGAATTAATACACAGCCCACGGATGAAGTTATATCGTAAATGTGTATTATATTGTAAATTGTTAATGAAAATATAAATATTTTATGAAAAAGTAGAAAAATTGATTGAAATGCAGAATCTGCTCGATTTCTGCCGCCAATCTGCGGTCGGTCTTTGTCAGCAATATCTGCTCGAAATCTGATATCAATCTGCTGTCAGATCTTGACATCAGGATCTGCTCAATTTCTGCCGCCAATCTGCGGTCGATTTTGGTCAGCAAGATCTGATCGAAATCTGATATCAATCTGCGGTTAGATCCTGATGTTAGGCTAAACCATAGTTAAATGCGGACACAGTAGGACCCTAATCTTACGTCAGAATCTACTCGAATCTGACATCGATCTGCTGGCATACTGCGTCCAGTTTGTTTATTGGGATAATTTCATCTCTCGATACATTCAATTCATGGTATAAATTTTGTATCTTTTCTTTAACAATCCTGTGAATCATAGACTTTAAACAGCTCTCTTTAATCTGTTCATATTTAATCATTTTTACCTCCTTCAATACTATGTCGAGCTTATAGGGTAAACTCGGGTAACTTCGTGATACAGATTATTCGGTGATACTTTTTCATTCATCTGTAACTCTAAATTGTCTGACTCAATTTAGATGGAACAAAGACTAACAGATAGCCTTGATCTTCTAGTTTATGTTTTGATAAACTAATTAGTCAGTTGAAGTTAGTGTGATAGAGTGAGAGAGCATTTTGTTTCAGCAGCGCATTATTCGTGAAATTCTTCGCGCTAGTTGCGGACCATCGCTTGTTTATGTATTATATGTGCTTTAGAAGATAAATGGAAAATTCAAACTACATGTAAATGATGGTAAAAGAACACTTTAATAAGTCTTACTCTTGAAATTATCATACAATAAGGCTTCAGTGTTATTTTTGCTTACGAAAAGTGACTAAATTCATATTTTTCGTGCGCCCGAGCCTGCGCTTCTAATTGTGCTATTCGAGAAATTCTGATGGCAAATACCACAAATCATGTTTCCTTGCGTCTCAGACATCTGACGATCAGGAAACAATTGACTATTAAAAGTAAAAAAATTATTTACTGTTTAATGGCCACACGTTTTCAGTGCGTCGTTAGCCCTGGAGCTTTTAGTTAGCGTCGAGTCGTCAGTATTTTTACAATTTTTCACAAGCACATCAGATCGAAAAGGTACATTTTTATGATCAGCAGTTTGTTAACTTTGGATGTAAAAATAACTGTCTACATACATTAACACTAATCAATTATACTTACATATTTCAGAAATGCCTTCAAACCAAGCAAAAAATCAGGAGGCAAAGTCTAAGTCCAAAGAGCGTTCTTATCGTCTAACACCATGCAGATAGCTTTGGGTAAAATTAGGGATAACAAATGGAGTGTTTACAAGCCCAGCAAAGAGTTCTCAATTCCATGGTCGACATTGAAAAGGTATGTATCAAAACATCTTACAACTGGAACGGGCCAACAAATAGCTTTGTCCCTGGTGGGGCTTACCAAAAGGGGAAAGCCATTTGGAATGGGCAGCGAATTGGAAGCGAAACTAGTAAATTATATAAAAAAAATGCAGGATCTTGGTTTCGAACTAACAGTGAACCGAGTAAGACATATTGCTTACAAATTAGTAGAGCAGTCAGCAATCCCACACCCTTTTAACAAAACCACACAAATGGCTGGTTGGGCTTGGTGGGGAAATTTAAAAAGTCGGCATAATCTTACACTAAGACAGCCAGAAAATCTGGCAATGTATCGAGCATCAGGTGCAAACCGGGCAAACTTAAATGACTTCTACACGAAACTGAAAATGCTTGCAGAAACCTTGAAGATCAGACAAACTTATTTGAACGGTTTTGGAACGTAGATGAAACTCACTTATGGCATGAAGTCAAACAACGTAGTAACTCTTGTTGGAAAAAGTATGTCTACAAACAGAGTTATGCTGAAAGGGGTGTTACTACTACTGTGTTGGGGTGTATCAGTGCATCTGACCTGTCAATACATCCAATGGTAATATTTAAAGCAGTGCGAATGGTTGATGGCCTAAGCGAGAACATGATTCCGGGGAGCTTGATTCGTCTGTGCAAAACAGGCTGGATCAATACAGAATTGTTTATTGAATGGTTCAAACATTTTGTAAACAACATTCCACCAGCAAGACCAATTATTTTGTTGATGGACAGATAGTTTCGGTTTATGAAAAGTCCAACAGACGCGTTACACCTCAGAGTCTCCTCTATAGTAACATTTAAACCATGCAAGATGGAGTAAGCTTCAATATTTTCCTAGCGAACAACCGTGCAGGCCACTGGGTGAACGGAAACGCTTGACTCAATGGGGCCACCGTAAAGAATTTTTCCTATAGGGTAGGCCTTGGATCACGAATTATATACGTTCGCACCGGAAAAAAACGGTCACTCATCATCCCTCGCCGGTACGCGCCCCGTGATGTTTAACTTCGGTGATCGGACGAGAACCGGTGCTGTCATCGCGGCCACTGCCGCTGGCTTGTTGATGGACAGTCATGCTAGTCACATAAGTTCACAGGTTTCAAAACTTGCAGCAACTAATAACGTACATATTGTGACATTTCTATCTCACACAACGCACATTGTTCAACCTTTGGATGTTGGAATGTACAAACCTCTAAAGAGCCATTGGAGGAAGGAACTGGACAAATATATGAACTCGCATCCTGGAGAGAAGCCGAATAGATTTGATTTCAATAGTTTGCTCGCTACAGCCTTGTTATCTACTTTCATTCCGAGCACAATAATAAGCAGTTTTCGGAAAACAGGTATCTTTCCAATAAACAAAGCTGCTATTACAAATGAATCTATAGCTCCATCTCTTGTTACGCAGCGACCACAGGTACATGAAGAACCTTATGCTTAGGAAACACTAAACTCCTCCACGGAAATTCTGCAACTCCCCAATTCAAATAAAGAACGAGTTCCACCAGGAAATGATCCCAGGCCAAAGGTAATGTCGCCAACTTTAACGTCCTGTTCTTCAACATCTTTTGCTACCATTGGTCACGGTGTTGAAACTCAGATGTCTACTCGGTCTCCTATGCGCCAATCCAATAAGAGGAAATCTAAGATAGGGGAATGTAATGTGGACTGGTTTTGTGGATCGCGTAGAAAATGTTACAAGATGTAAAGAAAAATAATGGTGCACAGTGGATTGAATGCAGATTTTGTGGCATTTGGTACCATTGTTCCTGCCAAAATGTTAACAATGGAATTACCTTTATGTGCGAAGAATGTGCAAGTGATTCTGACAAGGAGTAAAATAATAAATCCAAAATATTTATTTAATAAAAATAATATAAATATAATATAAAATAATAAAAACTAATGTAAACTAATGTAAACTAATGTAAAATTATATAAAATAAAATAAAAAAAGTAGTTGATGGGCATATTACGGGCTAGCGAGAACTATCACCGAATAACCAGAGTATGTCATGACAACGTAAGTTTGTATATTTTCAATTAAATATAATTAGTAAGTTTCTGTTAACCTCCCTGATAACAATCTGCCGGCAGTATGCCAGCAGATTGACAGCAGTGTCTGCTGGAGAGAGCAGGATCTGCCGACAGTTACGGTGCAACCTACGTCCGCATTCAGCTACGGTTCTGCCGGCAGATTCGCGGCAGGTCCTGCTGCCCGCCTGACACATCCAACAGCGCCATCTGAAGGCCACAATAGCCAAACAATTCCCTGTGCGTGACGTCACATGGACCTCCGCCACAACACAAATGTACATTACTGCTGTAGATGAAATGGAGCAGTGGATTTTGCTCACATAACCTGCGAGCAAATTCTGCAGTTTATTAAATAATTGTTCTTTGTTTTTAAAGGTATAGTAATGTTATAATAATTGTTCTATTTGTTTTTAAAGGTATGGTTTGTTTTTATTAGTAATATATACATTTGATGCACGTGAGTGATTAAAATGAGAAAATAATATAAGTGGCACCTATAAAATAGAAGAGAAACTTTAAATATTTACACTGTACACAGCGGTGATTCTCCATGCACAAATAAGTCATTTTCTCGATAACGAAGGGCGATATCAAAAACTTTTATCCTATATTTTCGACTATTTTTTTTGCACAATCACCATATTCCCGCTGGTATTAGTTCTGAAAACAAGTACAATATTAGTCTAGAATTAAAAGGATGAACGTCGAGACGTATATTTTATTTTCAGTTATACTGAAGTAAAATGAGCACTGAAAAGTGCTGTTTGGTACATACGTTTTAAATCAGTGGCGATTGATGTTCATTGCGAACGCCGAGAGGTAGTTCCCTTTAAAGTCAGCTAAATAAGCACTGAAAAGTATCGTTTGTTGTCTTCGCCAGTAAAAGGAGACACACCTCTCCTTTTAATAGGCATATTTCTGAAAAATAACTGAAGCTAAGTTTTGTTTTCACGTGACAGTAAATCATGACTTTTACGGTCATGACACTAAATGTCATAACTTTTACTGTCACGTGAAAACGGACCTTCATAGGTCATCTGTTTCTTCTTCCTGTTGTTGCTATTCGCTCCAGAAACTGCGAGGCATTCTATGTTCCTGGGATGATGAGGGCTTCGTTCGTGGACCACGCGTCCTGTTGCGTACCCTCTCCTTTGCCGCCTTCAGTTCTGCTTGCATCCGCAATTGGAAGTCGGATCGAGTGGGCCTGTCGAACTTGCGGTTACGACACACACCGTTTGAAAAAGAAATGTATGCAATGTACGTTATAATCAATGGAACATACAGTAATAGTAACAATAATTCTACGTAAAAAGATGAAAAGTGCTTATTGCTTCGTACCAAATATCGCCACCGCGATACGGGTGTCGTACAAAGATTTCAGTCCTTCGCGACCAAACCAGGTGAATGACGACGTTAAGTCGTCTAGCAGTGCTTCCTTGAAGCGGGACTTGACCGCTCCCTTCAAATCAAATCCCCCCATGTATTCGAAATACTTTACCTAAACAAAGCGAGCAAAGATTGATGTAAGTATATATATTATATATAATAGTAAATAAAATAATAATTTCGTTTTCACTTACGACTTTGGAATAGGTGTTGTCATCGATGTTCTCAAAGCATTCGACCTCCTGCACTGAGAACAAGGGGAGGACTGCTGGCTTAGTGGGTCGGCCAGTATTATGCGTGGTCTCGACAGATTTCTGAATGCTCATCAAGAGAGTGTTCATTCTTCTGCAAACAGAACGGATGGAGACGTAACGTATTAATAAACACGATACACGCGATACTTATATTAGCTCCGCCTCGATCCGATCGCACCTCGTGAGATCTTCCATGCTCCTGCGAACATTAACATTTATAAGAAAATATCCTTACAGTAATATTCTTATAGCAAAAAAAGAAACATGTAAATTTACCCATTATCATGGTGTTGGGTTGGCGCGGTATTATGCTGAAACGGCTCACTGTGGATCTGTGATTTGCAGTAGCGCGTGCAAACGATGTCCCTGGATCTGTGTATCCGTCGTGGGCAGAAACATTGGCCGCATCCGTACCCTGAAACATAACATTCGGGTTAAGAGTAGGAACACCCTTCGACGCTGTTGGATCCTGTTCCTGCAGGATCCTCGCCAAATCCTGGGTGTCCTCTTCAATAGTTGTTCTCGGCGTGGTCGGCGTCTTTCGTCGCCGTTTCACTTGTTCCTCATCCGAAAACGTCGTCTGGTATCGTGGTGGTCTCAGGATCGCACGTTTCACCCGTTTCTCCATGTCAGCCTGTAAGTAAAAAAAATACATATTACGATACCTACTTAGTAAAGGCGTGTTAGATGTTTTATCCATTTTACATGCAATATTTGTATGTATCTTAATTGTACGAAACCTCAAGACTTCAAAGGCTTCAACAGTAGGAAACGTGAAAAAATTACCCATGCAGAAACATTCGAACTAAACGATAAAATAACCCGTCACCAGAGATTAACAAGGATACGTGTAAACATGGTTTTACTTGTGAAGAGCAATACAAAAGAAGAAAATGTAAATATTATAGCACGTCACTCACCAGAAAATAGTCGTAATTTACCAAAAAGAAGAGACGAAGCTAGAAAGGGAACAAGATTTTTTTTGTTTTACATGGTGGATATCCCTAACGGATACCTCACCCCCCGTGGGAGGGGTGAGATTATGTGGGGCTTGCCCCCACTAAAACCACCATGGTGACCGCCTGACGCGAGACGCTTACACAACGGAGAGGGACTGGCAACGAGATAGTTCTAATGAAAAGAAATGTGGAAATATTTGAACACTAATTCGCGCTGTCTGTAATGACGGCAACGACATAGCTACGGGTTTCTAAGGGGATGGGGTCGCCGTTATTGCCAATGGGCGTACTGCGGTGAAAAGGAATTCTATAACATTTAGCGCGAACCTGATCGGGGGAGATGTATAAAATTTCAGGGCTCAATGTGGCGCATTTATATACACCAAGAGCGGAAGACTTTATGCCGTGATCGTAAAAATTATCGACCTCTAGAAAGTTTTTAACACCCAAACGATACGAGTCATTATTGTCGATGCTAATATTGAAAATTAAGCAGATCGTGCCGTCGACTGAGATGCAACAATTATCCTGTACATTGATGCCCCGAGATATGTTATTGAACTCTATCTTGTGGTACTGAGAACAATTGGGGTCGTTACTAAGTAGTCTAGATACTCGAATAGAAAAATCGACATTACAATGATTGTTTGTGGCATGAAATTGTATCTCCCTCATCCTATTGGAAAATTGTTGGAGAGGAAGACTTGGCTTTCGCAGATATTTTTTAAAAATGGACATCTTCTGTTCATATGGAAAAGTAGAACATGAATCTAAATTACCAAGACGTCTGACATCGTTGGTTAGGTAAAGGAGGCCATGGACGTTATAACTATCAAGAGTTGGGCCATAAAGTTCTTCGGTACGAAGAACAAACTTCGCCAGAGCTGACTCTGCGAATCTCAAGTGTGGGTCCGATGGAGATTCTGAAACCAAAACCCGTAAGGCCGTATGTAAGAATAAGAAATGCTTGTATACGGTTTCCTTCAGTACACCCTTCAGTATAACTGGCTCTTTATACAGAAGGAACTGACGAAATTCAGTCGCCTTATATTTAGACCATACTTCAATAGCTCTGGGACGTCTGGCAAAGTCTGAGGGACAATATCTGCTAAGACTCTTCAGTCTCGTAGACAGTATAGAAATGTCTCTGCGGTGCAATTTTGAGAAAGGGGAAAATTCTCCATGTACCCACGCAGACAACAATTTCTTTACTACTTCCAAGCATACAAGATGCATGTACTCGGAAGGAAATTGCGAAACCATTCCTATCGATAGCAATGACAATGGGCTTGTACCTAGCTTGTGATGCTTCTGGTCTAACCGTCTAATGTAATCCTCATCGGTTCGAGGAGAATCATCTGTTCCATGGAAAGCGTAATGCTTACCATTCAGGGTACCAGAAACCGTACATTTGGAACAGGGATGGATATGCCCAAAATGATTTAATGCAAATGCTCGAGCTGGGGCGTCAGCTATGAAACATCTCAGTCGTACGGGCAACTTAATGGAATAAAAATTTATGCCTCCGTTGGACATGATGGCTCTGACGTCTGCAATAAATATTTCAATGAAAATATTGGGGTCGTGTGGTTTTTGGGGACCTTTATAGATGCCTACCACTTTCGGCTTTATATGAGGAATATTTAAAATCCTAAATTGGATGGGCCAGATATGAATGGAACTTGATTTGTCCAAACTACATCC
Organism: Andrena marginata; assembly: GCA_963932335.1. Lineage (NCBI taxonomy): Eukaryota > Metazoa > Arthropoda > Insecta > Hymenoptera > Andrenidae > Andrena > Andrena marginata. Next base: position 23,079,383 of record OZ010662.1, read on the forward strand.
GTCGGTATGAAAATCTAATTCTAACTGTCTAACAAATGATACCGACAAAGTGTTAGGGAGACTTTTAATAATTTCAGCTTCCAGATCGAAATGAATGTATTCTCCTGGTTCCATGACGAATGTAACAGCAAGATTACGTGGCGTATCGAGAAGTGTTCTAACATCCTGAGGTAACTGGGAAAAACAGGAATGCGTTCGAAGGAGAGATAATATATATTTCCTTGAACGTGTGTTAAATTGCTGTCTACGAAACAAGACGCTAAACGTTGGCGAAGAGATGGCTCGGAGGAAGTAGCAGAGGGCAATGAAACGGTATTGCGGATATTAGAAACGCGTAACGTGGAAGTAGAAGGACCGGATTCTTTTACATTTCTATCGCGCCTAGCACTGAAATCATCGGGGATTAAATAAACAGGAGCAGACGAACTACAACCGGCAGATGTGCTAGCAGCATCTCGCACGTTAGAATTATTATCTGCTACTCTACTAAACGTATTCAATCCAGAACGGTATCGCACGCGTAAGTTATTTCGCACCTCGCGCATAAACCTCCTTTTTTGGCTCGCCGATAATGCGTGTATCGATTTCCGCAACGTAGACAATTTGAAATTATTAAATTCCATAATTACTTACGCTTTCTGGATGTCTCGGGATGATTCGCGTGGATATAAGATTCTCTCAGAATTCCTTGGTATTGCTATCGACGACTGCTACCTCAGAATGAACGAGAATTCGAAACCAACGTGAACTAGGAAGTAGAGACCCGACCAACAACGAATGTCGGCAATACGGCGCAGCCAATCCGTAGCATAGTCCACTGTACCGCCAAAATGTACGGCCAATCCGAGCGATCCCTTGGTACCGCATACCCAGTGGTACCCTTTGTTCGATGTGGTACACTTTGTGCTTGAAAGGGATCGCTCGGATTGGCCGTACATTTTGGCGGTACAGTGGACTACGCTACGGATTGGCTGCGCCGTATTGCCGACATTCGTGATTGGTCGGGACTCTACTTCCTAGTTCGCGTTTGTTTCGAATTCTCGTTCATTCTGAGGTAGCAGTCGTCGATAGCAATACCAAGGAATTCTGAGAGAATCTTATATCCACGCGAATCATCCCGAGACATCCAGAAAGCGTAAGTAATTATGGAATTTAATAATTTCAAATTGTCTACGTCGCGGAAATCGGTACACGCATTATCGGCGAGACAAAGGAGGAGGGTTATGCGCGAGGTGCGATGAATTCAGTGCTAGGCGCGATATAAATGTAGAAGAATCCGGTCCTTCTACTTCCACGTTACGCGTTTCTAATATCCGCAATACCGTTTCATTGCCCTCTGCTACTTCCGCCGAGCCATCTCTTCGCCAACGTTTAGCGTCTTGTTTCGTAGACAGCAATTTAACACACGTTCAAGGAAATATATATTATCTCTCCTTCGAACGCATTCCTGTTTTTCCCAGTTACCTCAGGATGTTAGAACACTTCTCGATACGCCACGTAATCTTGCTGTTACATTCGTCATGGAACCAGGAGAATACATTCATTTCGATCTGGAAGCTGAAATTATTAAAAGTCTCCCTAACACTTTGTCGGTATCATTTGTTAGACAGTTAGAATTAGATTTTCATACCGACGGATGTAGTTTGGACAAATCAAGTTCCATTCATATCTGGCCCATCCAATTTAGGATTTTAAATATTCCTCATATAAAGCCGAAAGTGGTAGGCATCTATAAAGGTCCCCAAAAACCACACGACCCCAATATTTTCATTGAAATATTTATTGCAGACGTCAGAGCCATCATGTCCAACGGAGGCATAAATTTTTATTCCATTAAGTTGCCCGTACGACTGAGATGTTTCATAGCTGACGCCCCAGCTCGAGCATTTGCATTAAATCATTTTGGGCATATCCATCCCTGTTCCAAATGTACGGTTTCTGGTACCCTGAATGGTAAGCATTACGCTTTCCATGGAACAGATGATTCTCCTCGAACCGATGAGGATTACATTAGACGGTTAGACCAGAAGCATCACAAGCTAGGTACAAGCCCATTGTCATTGCTATCGATAGGAATGGTTTCGCAATTTCCTTCCGAGTACATGCATCTTGTATGCTTGGAAGTAGTAAAGAAATTGTTGTCTGCGTGGGTACATGGAGAATTTTCCCCTTTCTCAAAATTGCACCGCAGAGACATTTCTATACTGTCTACGAGACTGAAGAGTCTTAGCAGATATTGTCCCTCAGACTTTGCCAGACGTCCCAGAGCTATTGAAGTATGGTCTAAATATAAGGCGACTGAATTTCGTCAGTTCCTTCTGTATAAAGAGCCAGTTATACTGAAGGGTGTACTGAAGGAAACCGTATACAAGCATTTCTTATTCTTACATACGGCCTTACGGGTTTTGGTTTCAGAATCTCCATCGGACCCACACTTGAGATTCGCAGAGTCAGCTCTGGCGAAGTTTGTTCTTCGTACCGAAGAACTTTATGGCCCAACTCTTGATAGTTATAACGTCCATGGCCTCCTTTACCTAACCAACGATGTCAGACGTCTTGGTAATTTAGATTCATGTTCTACTTTTCCATATGAACAGAAGATGTCCATTTTTAAAAAATATCTGCGAAAGCCAAGTCTTCCTCTCCAACAATTTTCCAATAGGATGAGGGAGATACAATTTCATGCCACAAACAATCATTGTAATGTCGATTTTTCTATTCGAGTATCTAGACTACTTAGTAACGACCCCAATTGTTCTCAGTACCACAAGATAGAGTTCAATAACATATCTCGGGGCATCAATGTACAGGATAATTGTTGCATCTCAGTCGACGGCACGATCTGCTTAATTTTCAATATTAGCATCGACAATAATGACTCGTATCGTTTGGGTGTTAAAAACTTTCTAGAGGTCGATAATTTTTACGATCACGGCATAAAGTCTTCCGCTCTTGGTGTATATAAATGCGCCACATTGAGCCCTGAAATTTTATACATCTCCCCCGATCAGGTTCGCGCTAAATGTTATAGAATTCCTTTTCACCGCAGTACGCCCATTGGCAATAACGGCGACCCCATCCCCTTAGAAACCCGTAGCTATGTCGTTGCCGTCATTACAGACAGCGCGAATTAGTGTTCAAATATTTCCACATTTCTTTTCATTAGAACTATCTCGTTGCCAGTCCCTCTCCGTTGTGTAAGCGTCTCGCGTCAGGCGGTCACCATGGTGGTTTTAGTGGGGGCAAGCCCCACATAATCTCACCCCTCCCACGGGGGGTGAGGTATCCGTTAGGGATATCCACCATGTAAAACAAAAAAAATCTTGTTCCCTTTCTAGCTTCGTCTCTTCTTTTTGGTAAATTACGACTATTTTCTGGTGAGTGACGTGCTATAATATTTACATTTTCTTCTTTTGTATTGCTCTTCACAAGTAAAACCATGTTTACACGTATCCTTGTTAATCTCTGGTGACGGGTTATTTTATCGTTTAGTTCGAATGTTTCTGCATGGGTAATTTTTTCACGTTTCCTACTGTTGAAGCCTTTGAAGTCTTGAGGTTTCGTACAATTAAGATACATACAAATATTGCATGTAAAATGGATAAAACATCTAACACGCCTTTACTAAGTAGGTATCGTAATATGTATTTTTTTTACTTACAGGCTGACATGGAGAAACGGGTGAAACGTGCGATCCTGAGACCACCACGATACCAGACGACGTTTTCGGATGAGGAACAAGTGAAACGGCGACGAAAGACGCCGACCACGCCGAGAACAACTATTGAAGAGGACACCCAGGATTTGGCGAGGATCCTGCAGGAACAGGATCCAACAGCGTCGAAGGGTGTTCCTACTCTTAACCCGAATGTTATGTTTCAGGGTACGGATGCGGCCAATGTTTCTGCCCACGACGGATACACAGATCCAGGGACATCGTTTGCACGCGCTACTGCAAATCACAGATCCACAGTGAGCCGTTTCAGCATAATACCGCGCCAACCCAACACCATGATAATGGGTAAATTTACATGTTTCTTTTTTTGCTATAAGAATATTACTGTAAGGATATTTTCTTATAAATGTTAATGTTCGCAGGAGCATGGAAGATCTCACGAGGTGCGATCGGATCGAGGCGGAGCTAATATAAGTATCGCGTGTATCGTGTTTATTAATACGTTACGTCTCCATCCGTTCTGTTTGCAGAAGAATGAACACTCTCTTGATGAGCATTCAGAAATCTGTCGAGACCACGCATAATACTGGCCGACCCACAAAGCCAGCAGTCCTCCCCTTGTTCTCAGTGCAGGAGGTCGAATGCTTTGAGAACATCGATGACAACACCTATTCCAAAGTCGTAAGTGAAAACGAAATTATTATTTTATTTACTATTATATATAATATATATACTTACATCAATCTTTGCTCGCTTTGTTTAGGTAAAGTATTTCGAATACATGGGGGATTTGATTTGAAGGGAGCGGTCAAGTCCCGCTTCAAGGAAGCACTGCTAGACGACTTAACGTCGTCATTCACCTGGTTTGGTCGCGAAGGACTGAAATCTTTGTACGACACCCGTATCGCGGTGGCGATATTTGGTACGAAGCAATAAGCACTTTTCATCTTTTTACGTAGAATTATTGTTACTATTACTGTATGTTCCATTGATTATAACGTACTTTGCATACATTTCTTTTTCAAACGGTGTGTGTCGTAACCGCAAGTTCGACAGGCCCACTCGATCCGACTTCCAATTGCGGATGCAAGCAGAACTGAAGGCGGCAAAGGAGAGGGTACGCAACAGGACGCGTGGTCCACGAACGAAGCCCTCATCATCCCAGGAACATAGAATGCCTCGCAGTTTCTGGAGCGAATAGCAACAACAGGAAGAAGAAAGAGATGACCTATGAAGGTCCGTTTTCACGTGACAGTAAAAATCATGACATTTAGTGTCATGACCGTAAAAGTCATGATTTACTGTCACGTGAAAACAAAACTTAGCTTCAGTTATTTTTCAGAAATATGCCTATTAAAAGGAGAGGTGTGTCTCCTTTTACTGGCGAAGACAACAAACGGTACTTTTCAGTGCTTATTTAGCTGACTTTAAAGGGAACTACCTCTCGGCGTTCGCAATGAACATCAATCGCCACTGATTTAAAACGTATGTACCAAACAGCACTTTTCTGTGCTCATTTTACTTCAGTATAACTGAAAATAAAATATACGTCTCGACGTTCATCCTTTTAATTCTAGACTAATGTTGTACTTGTTTTCAGAACTAATACCAGCGGGAATATGGTGATTGTGCAAAAAAAAATAGTCGAAAATATAGGATAAAAGTTTTTGATATCGCCCTTCGTTATCGAGAAAATGACTTATTTGTGCATGGAGAATCAACGCTGTGTACAGTGTAAATATTTAAAGTTTCTCTTCTATTTTATAGTGCCACTTATATTATTTTCTCATTTTAATCACTCACGTGCATCAAATGTATATATTAATAATAAAAACAAACCATACCTTTAAAAACAAATAAAACAATTATTATAACATTACTATACCTTTAAAAACAAGGAACAATTATTTAATGCTGCAATTCGAGTTCTGAGATGGCAGTCACTGTCAGTGGCAGTTAGTGCCGACAAAATTGAAGAATATTCCATGCAGTTTCAAACATCAATATCGGGACAAATCATCTCGACGTATCCAGGAGACAAAGGTAATTATGATATTGAATAATTTCCAATTATCTACGTCGCGGAAATCAAGATTTACATTATCTGCAAGACAGAAAAGTATGGTTATGCTGGAAGTGCGAATGTTTAGCGTCTTGTTTAGTAGATAATAATTTAACACAGGTTTTCTTATAAATGTTAATGTTCGCAGGAGCATGCATGATCGCCTAGGGTATGTACTGTGTGGAGATGTAGCTGAAGTAAGTATCCCATGTATCCTGTTCACTCATACGTTACGTTTAATTTTATACGAATATTGTGTTTGTTTTCAGCGATAACACAACAGGAAACATGATGCTTCCACACAAAACGGAAGTGTAAAATACAGGAAATTTTCTAATATCGCATCTAATAGGTAGCACTGGTTACGGGACGAATTGTATATAGATTTATAAATGTAAATATTGAATGTTCTTCTTCGAATTTATATGCGCTACCTATGTTATTTTGTAATAATTGTAATCGTGAATCCTGTATCAATAAACAAAGAATAACTACTTTTTAAAATAAGTAGAAGGAATTATTTAATAAATTGCTGAATCTGCTTGATAGTTATGTAAGGGTAGGGATACACCTGTAGGGACGGCCGTGTGACGTCAAGCTTAAGGAATTGTTTGCCAATTCTGACCCTCAGATGGCGCTGGTGGCTGTGCCAAGCAGACGGCAGGATCTGATATCAGGAATCTGCTGCCCATCTGACGTCAGGCCCTGATATCAGGCTCTGTACCTCAGCCGCAGCCTAATGCGGACACAGATGACTACGGATCTGACGTCAGGCTCTGCGCTCTCACGTCAATCTGACGTCACATTGCAGACATCTGGTTATCAGGGTATATTGTTAATTGAAAAAAATAAGTCCCAGGGGGTGAAAAAATTATCCAGTCATCAATAAACACTACAAAATGTGTGAAATTGCCACTAAATTACCTGTTTTAAAAAAAGGTACAAAAAAGAGCGCCAAGTATATAATCCCATCAAGATATTTCCCATTTAAAAACATTGTCGTAAATTGATAGCCATCAAAAAGAATCTCATCTAAAAACATTGTCGTAAATTAATAGCTCTACAAAACTAATGATATACATAAATTGCGCCAATTATCATAATGGCTATTTATTCAAAGAAAAAAATGTATTAAATAGTATTAAGCAGATATATTTTTATACGAATAAATATTTTAACACGAATAAATATTTTAATACGAATAAATATTTTATTCAAAATACTTGGCGCTGCTCTCTGAAAAAATGTTAATTGTCTCGGTTAATAAAAAAAAACAAGACCAGATAGCACTGAAACAAGAAAGAAAGAAAAATATTTTAATGCAATTTATACATATTTATTCAGTTTAGCAACACCAATTCGGGGAGCAGCGCCAAGTATTTTGAATAAAATATTTATTCATATTAAAATATTTATTTGTATAGAAATATATGTATCTGCTTAAGGGATCATATACGTTTTTCAGCGCTAAATCGTGGTCAATGTTTGCGACTGATTCAGGGATCAACTATTAATCCGATTGGTTTAATTCTTTTTGTGTTTTTATAGATATATGTTTATATACCTATGGTTATATACCTCGGGTATGAGAATTGGAAATTTTTTAAAAATGTGGGTTTTTCTCGAACCATCAATTTCCAAGACGTTGGGCATGATAACTGCCTCACCGTTTATCCGATTAACTTCATTATTTACACACATATTCTACATAAGATTCGTTATCGGGTGACGTCAAGCTTTTTCAATTAAATTAAGCCATTTTTTAATAACCAGCAAAAACGTACGATTTTTATAACGAAAATCACGACCCTTTTCTTCAAAGTGTTACCATTTCCGCAATTTTTTTTTGAAAAATGGCATCGTCAGCCGATAACTCTGATCCCAAAGATTGTTAAGCAATCGGTAATTTTTGTTTCGGACCACTCGTACAGGCTGAATCATGCCCATCGTTTTGGGCTGCGCCAGAAAACATGTTCTACGCCACTGTCCGCGGTCGCTAGATTTGTAAAAATTTTCCAATTCTCATACCTCTTTTATAATCTACAAACGTATACCTATAAAACACAAAAAGAATTAAACCAATCGGACTAATAGTTTATACCTAAATTACTCCCAACTATTGACCCCGTTTTAGCGCCGAGAAACGTATATGACCCCTTAATACTATTTAATACATTTTTTCTTTGATTAAATAGCCATTGTGATAATTGGCGCAATTTATGTATATCATTAGTTTGGTACAGCTATTTATTTACGGCAATGTTTTTAAATGTGATTCTTTTTGATGGGATTATATACTTGGCGCTCCTTTTTTTACCTTTTTTTAAAACAGATAATTTTGTGGGGATTTCACACATTTTGTAGTGTTTATTGATGACTGGATAATTTTTTCACTCCCTGGGGGTTATTTTTTTTAATTAACAATATATAATATTATCATCCAAACTATGTACGCCTGCGAAGCTACAAGGCAATTGTATTGGTGGAATTGGTTTAAATTTGTGTTTTCAGATATGAAGCAAACATACAAGAAGGAAACAGAGGACCAACGTTGAATAAAATCGTTTAATAAAATCGTTTATTTATGTATTAAATAGTATTAATATAATACTATGTCCCATTTATTTTTTTTCTCTAAATTAAACCGTTTTCCATATTTTTAATATAATTCGATTTTAATTATATATACATATTTCTTAAAACTCTAAAATTGAATTATACATGAAAGTGTGCTTGTTTTTTTTCATTTGCTCGTACAGTGGGGTCAATTTCTCTTTCGCTTCTGCTGCCATTATTTGTAAATGTATTAAAACCACATATTTTAGTTTCAACTTAATGTAAAACATGTAGATATAGAATGGCCCTTTGCTATACTAAGTGTAGAGACTGTTAAATGTATCCGAAGAAAGTGAGACAGGAGTCTTGTTGACGGATCTTTAAATGTTAATGGTAACTTAGCGAAAATGAAGAAAGAGATCCAATATTTTTAGCGCACAATGTATTGATGTTGGAATAAAATTAATGTACTATGTTTATTGGTGAACTTAAATATTGTTAATGGGAAACTAATAAAATTAATGAATAGTGAGGGAACTACTGTGGATTTTAATAAAGTATTAGGAATATCTTTCTCAAGAGATTGAAAAGTATCAAGGGAGATGCGTTTTCAGCGTACTTTCTTCGATAATGTGACTTGCTCTACATTGCAAGCAGTACGCTATAATTTTCTTAATTCTTAATGCTACGCTAGTTTGACAAATTTTGTCGATTTACCTTATTTGACAAATTTCCAGAAACTTGTGCGAAACAAGATGCTTCTCTGTCTATCTAACCTTCTGCGGACAATCTCCAAGCCTGTGCATCCCTTTCATTTCTATCGAAGCTTGTGCGTCCCCTTCATTTCTATCCAAGCCTGTGCATCCCTTTCGTTTCTATAAACTTTACATAGAAACTCTAATGTAAAAGTAGTTTGCTGGTATAAAAACAATATATTATTTTGTAGAAACTTGTGCGAAAGAAGATGCTTCTCTATAGAACCTTCTCCGGACAACTTTCAAGTTTGTACGTGCCCTCCGTTTATATAAGCTCTACATAAATAGTCTATTAAAAAATTGTGGTGACTTACCTTGTTAATTGAGACAATAATTCAGTGTCCTGTATAGTGTAAAAACTCGGGACATTTAAAAAATTTTAACTAGTTTCCTTATTTCACACTTGACAGATTATACTTGTTTGACACTAGCTAGGTTACGTTTACCTCGGCGGATCTGCACTCTGCTAGCTGTCACGTGACAACGATTTGCTACGCGATTGGCCGAAAGTGCCGAACCTTCATCGAATCAACGACGTGGATATTGGAGACATTTCCTCTCCCTTTCATGTTCCCCACACTTGACGATGCCGATTCTTAATTCCTCCGAACATAAAATTCGCCAAATTGGAAATTTGCATTGAAATATCTCAGCTCATAAGGCACGTAGGACTAAAGCGAAGACACTTTTCTTATGTAAATCATACCCAAGCTATCCATTAAGACCATTGAAAATCTAATCGGATCAGCCGTTATTGAGATTCGATAATCTCAGGGTTTTTGATAGCGGGTGGCGGCGTAATATAGACACTGTGCTCGCGCTGCGCACATATCTATATATACTTGGCGCGAGACACTACCGTGTCTCTTGATTAACATCACAATCAATTATCGAAGGTAGTGGTGCTCCCAGTTTCAGGTAAGCGACGCGTCTGTTGCGGACGGTTTACCATACCACTCGCACTCCGTATTACTTCAATCAGGTCGAAACATAAAATCGACTGGTCTTGTACCCGCCACAATGGCGTCATTTATGCCTGCGATAGAGTTTCTTTAACTGCTTTTATTTGAATTTGAATAGGCGTTAGGTATATTCAAAAGTGCCTGTTCCATATAGCGTTATGGTTCAACGCAAATACAGGGTATTTTGTCCTATCCCTACAGAAAATGAAGCCTTGGAATGACCCATGGACAAAATCTCGGGATGCATTCTTTCGTTGGCAAAAGAGGGTCCATAGGTATGACAATAAAGTGCAGTTTACGAGTGACTGAATCGTGACCATAAAGCCACGAGTAAAATAGTATTTACTGAAAAGAATTTGAAATTTTTGACAAGCTAGGACCATATTTTCCATGTTAAGAATTGTAGTGAGGAATTTCAATACTTAAGAAATTAACAATCATTTTATTATATACCGATTAATATACAGAGTATGCATTTACCAAAGACAGTCGAAACGGTTGACTGCCTTATTCGACGGTTACGTTGTGAGTGACCTCTGTGTTAGAATGTGCTGGATTATTGTAATATCTCGAAGACAAACTCAATGAGATTTAGGTGAAAACTCTGTATGTTTAATTTTAGGTTAAGAAAGACTAGTACACACGTGGTTTTTCAATTGTGTTACGAGGTGAAGAGGAAGAATGTGATGAACATACATGGATAATATAATATACATAGAGCGGAAACATGGCATAAGAATAAACCCCCCATCCTAGTGACTTTGTGACAAGTCACTATAACCACGACCCCAAGACAAGTATAAATGTTGAATGCATATATTCAACACTCTGAGCGCTCTTTTCCGCTGCCCCCAATTTCACTCTGTCACATCCTTTTCGTCGGCACAGGTTGCCCTGTTTATTGCCAAACAGCCCACTCAAGTGGCCTTCAACTCTCTTGCAGGCTAGGATAGGTTTTGTGCCTACATTTGGCTTCCTTGACGCACAAGCCGCTCTCGGCTCATTTGTTGCCTACTAATTTAGGCTTAATATTTTCGGATCTAAACAGTCATAAACATGTCAAAATTAAGATACCTAGTCACATATATGAGTTTCAGGAATAGCAATCTCGACACCCCGATTTCGACTCACATTTCGACGGGGTGATCAAACCCGGCTAAGAGTACAAATCGCAATGCGATGACTACTGGGGTGGCGCCTGAGGAATGGTCCATAGGGAATGTGAGGGAAATTCAGTCTGCTTCGGCACTTTCCCCGTAAAACAGCTGCACTCCAGCCATTTCCAACGAGTGCCCGGTATGAACCGAACATGATCGCCAGCCTCGCCAGGAGCCACCTACAATCGAGCGTGCGACCAAACCCGCTCGACCAAATGTTGCCCTGGATCCGATTGCCCGTGGTCCCATCCTCGACATAAAGCCTGCGTCCACAAAACCCTGACTAGGAGCCGTGCCAGACCACCCCCGATTCTGGCTGTAAATTATCCATTCTTATATACCTTTTCCTTTCTTTTATGCTTCCAAACAATTTAATCCTCTGTCTTGATTTTACTAATTGATTCAACGGCCTCTATGTTTACTTTTTCCAGTTCCAATATTATTTCCGTCAGGATATCCCAAATTGTCATTAAACTGTAAAGAAACACTATAGCGTTAGCAGCAACTTACTTATCATTCACTGTTCGAGAGGGCTCCATATCAAAACGACACAGTAAAAAACTACATATGTAATTTAGGACACATCAGAATAGTGCACAGAAAGTAGTGCACATACAATGTACAACACATGCGATTTAGGACACATGCAGTGTGACGCACATTTTATTTAGTGTACAACAGGATAGCACGGTAAACTTGCCGGTGAACTGGGCCTTCGCCGATTTCGATGACCTTCACATATGTTGTCAAGGTCGTCATTCTGAATAACATTTTCCTTTAAACTTTTTAGCGGTTGGCCTTAGATTCGGACATATTAATAAAAAAAACTTTTGGCATAATATATTGAAATCTGTTTCACAGCCGACGGTATTAGTATTGGTTGGGGCTAAATTAGGACGGTAGCGCGCGCCCGCTCGCGGGCGCGTAAAGCATTGTAGCAAACCGATGTGAGTATGTGTTAAACTCGATCATTCTGATGTTAAGTTAAGTTTTTTGTGCATATCTCGTAAACCAAAGCCGACCATCAAAAAGTTTAAAGAGAGTCTTGCTTGAACTCTTGTCGCGGTAAGACGTGTTTATCAACAAGAGCGCTTGAACAGCCGTTCGCAATAGTTCTCGTAGCACATAGTGTAATATAAAAACGTATCGCGAGTGAATAAGTGAAAATCTCCAAAAAGTGATACAGCTTTCTGTATCTAGATAGGGGTAAGAACCCCTATCAAAGATGAGTGCTTCTGATAACAGGGGCATTCAATCTCAAAGTATTCAAGAAATGCATCAGTCAACGGTCCATAACCAAAAAGTTTCCTACGCTAAGATCGCACAGCAAACTGTTTGTCCAAAAAGAGAACAAGCAATCGTTACTGACTCACTGGAAGGTATTACAATTAAAGAATACGCAGTTGCCATCGCTCAAATAATCGAACCACATAACATATTATACATATCCAGAATATCCCACGGTAGAGTATGTTTATACTTAAGCTCTCAAGAAATAGCAGACAAACTGATTGAAACACATAAACATATTAGTATAAAGACACACTCACTGGAAATAAGGCCGCTAATATCTAAAACAAAACGTATCATAATCTCAAACGTGCACCCTGTAATTCCCAATAATGTGATCGAAAACAAACTATCTCAATTCAATATCACTCCGAAATCACAAATTTCGTGCATAAGAGCAGGATGGAATGATGCTGGCTTTACACACATACTCAGTTTCAGAAGGCAAATGTATGTAGACCAAGATGACGTATGTAAACTACCTGAGTCAATTCAAATAGAGCAGGAAAAAACCGTTTATTAGATTTACATATCTGCTGAAAAACTTACTTGTTTTCTGTGTAAAGAGGAAGGGCACTTGGCCAAATACTGCAAAAATGTTGAAATTAATACGCCAACTGTGATACCCACGTACTCGCCATCGGCAAACATACAAATACTAAGGTCACAAACAGAAAACCCTCGAACCCAAACCACTGAGCAATCAGAACACCCGCTTCCCAAGGAAGAGACTGAAACCAATCAATTAAGAAGTAAGCACAAAGAAATAAGCACCTTTAAACGTCCATTAACTATTTCTACGCACACCGAAGAAATTACAGACTCAGAAAATAGCGTCCTTGGAGAAGGGGATAAGCGGGAAGAAACGGAATCCCAAGGACACATGAAAGAGAAAAGAAATAAAACACGACCAAAGAAGAAAAGAACCAAATTGCAGGAATCAACGGTAGACATAAAGCAAAAGCTAGAAACGGCAAGACACTTTTTTGAAAATAATGCCGTAACCCCTATCGTAGACTTCAGCAACATTGTTGAGTTTCTCACAGAATCATATGGCAACCCTAATACATTCTATATAGCATCAAAATACTCACAGGACATATTCAAAATTACCGACATGCTAAAAAGAGTCTATGATCATGTAGAAGATAGAGCTCTGAAAAGCCGCATCACAAGGATCATAAAAAAACTTGAAAACCCAATGGTCTATACTAATGTTAGTGACGAACTTTTTTCGTCAGAAGAATGAACTTTACTCCTCAATTCTCAATTTCGCAAGCACAAAATCCCTCCATGACACAACCAAGAAGTCCGGACAAGCAACTGAAAATTCTATACTGGAACGCCAGAAGCATCAACAGACACAAAGAAGAACTGATTCCCATCTTGAAAGATATCGACGTCTTTGTATGTGTGGAGACATGGTTAAAAGAAAAAAATAAAATAGAGTTTGCCGGTTTTAATTGCTATCGCAAAGACAGAAGACACTCACGCGGTGGGGGTATCTTAATCCTACTTCGAAATAACCTATTTTTTACTGAAAGAACAAATTTAATCGTACCCGATGACAGCGTAGAAATAAGTAGTCTAAAAATAACTAATGTTCATCCAAATCTTAATCTAATAGTCTGTTACCGAATTCCGGGTTTCAATCTCTCCCAAGACAAATGGAACCAAATAGTTAGCAACACCGCACAGACTAGCACAAACTGTCTATTTATGGGTGACTTTAACGCACATCACGTAGTGTGGAATTGCACACAAAATGATTCAAATGGCGAAAAGCTACTACAAGCTATCGACGACCATAATCATTTTTTACACAATACAAATACACTCTCTCATATTGATTTTTTCGAGCCAAAAAATCTAACTTAGATCTTGTATTATCTTCAACTGATATAGCAGATAAAATAACAGTTGAAATAAACGACGAAACCTGGGGTTCGGATCACTTTCCAATTTTTGTTAATATGAGCGCTGAAAAAAATCTGTATCATAAAAAGTCATTTAGGATCTATTCACTTCGAACGGATTGGGATGAAGTTTCAAAATCACTAGAAAACGCATATCCAGAGTTCTTATCTCAAACATATACTGAAATATCTGCATCGCAAAAATATAAAAAGTTCATCGAAATTATAATACAGGCTATAGAGATTAATACGCCAACAAAAAAAAAAACGTAAACCCCATTCAACATAGAAATCCAGTACCTTGGTAGGACCCGGAATGCGATCAATTAAAAAAAGAAAGAAAAGAAGCTTACAAAAAATGGGACCGTACATACTATTTGGAGGATCTCATAAAATATAAGAAAGCGGCAGCATTAGTTAAAAAAAAGTATTTAAAAGAAAGAAAGAAGAAAGTTTCAAGGATTTCGCGGAAACAATAAATTTTCGGATGAACAGAACATATACTTGGAACAAGTGTAAAATATTCAAAAACAAATGGATTAATACTCAGACGGTGAGTAGTACTAATAATAATATGCCAAATAAAAATCAAGTAAACGATGCACTTAACAAAATAAGCCCTCCATGTGTACCTACGGATCCATCATTTCTTCCTGATTGCTCAGATAATGAATTTTTCGACGAACCATTTGACTTTGTAGAATTTAATCTTGCCGTGGAGGCTCGGAAAAAGAAATCGGCCCCAGGACGAGACGGAGTAGATTACCTCATTCTATAAAAACTTCCAATCAAATATAAATTGATACTGCTAGACATATTTAACGAAATATATAGGGAAAAAGAATACCCAGCTGACTGGAAACAATCGTACGTTCACCTTATAAAAAAATCAGATGGAAAAAGCCTTCGTCCCATCACACTAACATCGTGTACTTGCAAACTCTTTGATAGCCTTATAAAAAACCGTTTACAGTGGTGGTGCGAAACACACGATTAAATACCGGAAAGCCAAACTGGTTTCCGCAGAGGACAATCTTGCGTGGACAATTTGTGTAATTTGACTACGTCCATAGAAGAGGGGTTGCAAATTAAGAAAGATACCCTAGCAGCATTCTTAGACGTACAGGGCGCCTTTGATAATGTTATTTGTGAAATTTTACTAACAAAATTGGCTTCGATCGGTTGTTCAAAGAAAATCATTGTATTTATCAAATTTCTCTTACACGAAAGAAGTATCACTTCTGAATCCCTGGGGGAAGGGTATAGGCTGGGATACAAAGGTGTACCCCAAGGAGGTGTAATTAGACCGCTACTATACATTTTCTACGCTTCACATATTATAACAAACCTTCCAAAAAACCTAATGATATTACAGTTCGCGGATGATATTGTCGTATACGCGAAAATAGTTCCACTAAACCGATGCAAGAACCTAATTGAAAAGTCCATAGGCATAATCAAAGACAACCTCAGATCATTAGGCCTCGAACTCAGCGCTCAGAAAACAGTATTCATTCATTTTAATCGGAATAAACACTTCCCAGGTGAAACAGAGATCAAAATTGACGATGTTGTAATTAAATCCAGTCACTCTACAAAATTCCTAGGTATTGTTTTTGACTTCCAACTGACGTTTACAGATCATATTAACTACGTACAAAAGAAATGCCACAAAGCTCTTAATATAATAAAATTTCTATGCGGGACGTGGTGAGGCTCAGACCCGAAAACACTTATTATATTGTGCAAAAGTTTCATACGAGCACACATGGACTATGGCTTATTTATCTATTTCCCAACACGTAAAAACAACTACCAAAAATTAGAAAAAATACAACTGGCAGCCATACGAACATCTCTTGGATATAGGAACAGTACTCCAACGAACATTATTTTGGCTGAATCTAAGCTTCAATCAATTCAAGACCGTGCACGATTTTTAGGTAATTATTTTGTAACGAAAGCTCTATCAAGTTCCAACTTAATAACGTATAAAAATATCCACCAGTTCTATAAAATAACTAGGAAAAGAAAACGCAAGAGAAAAAGACTCATACAACAATGTATAGAGAACACTCTGGACAAAAAAAAACGAATTACGAATAAGTAGCCACTTTGAAATGTACAATATCGATTACAACATGCTAATTCACCATATCCCTACTAATATAGATATAGGTAAAACACTAAAAGAGGCTGAAAATCCAAATTTAATACTAAACGAATACTCAGACAAAAACCAGGATATCAATATATATCAGGAGTGTGCGGATCGTCCCGAGGCTCGGGTTCCCGACTCTCGGGACGGGTCGGAAAAGTTTCGGGCGGGATCGGGCGGGGTCTCGATACTTTCGTATTGCTCGAGATCCCGACAGTCTCGGGATCCCGAGACTCGTTTCGGGCTACAAGCATGACCGCCGTGAGCGGGCAATTTGATTTCAGATCGGCTCGGCAAAACTCGGACGCGATCGGGTCGAAATACAGCTATTACGAGGGGATATTTTATTAAAATTTTAAAATATTGTCGATATAGAAATAGTCTTTCTGCCAAATTTTGAATATGGTATTTATTTAAGTACGTATATGGATATATTCAGTAGTCACAGGCTATTTGATAACAATGCAAATATATATGTAAATGAATAATAAGATACAAATTATGATTCAACAGGAGACAGAAAGGTAAAAACTTATCACTGGTATTGATATAAATGATGTACATAATTATTTCCATCTCGGTCTACTTTTACTAGCTTTAATAGCTTTCGAGCCGATCGCGTCCGAGTTTTGCCGAGCCGACCTGAATTCAAATTGCCCGCTCATGGCGGCTATGCTTGTAGCCCGAATCGAGTCTCGGGATCCCGAGACTGTCGGGATCTCGAGCAATACGAAAGTATCGGGATCCCGCCCGATCTCGCCCGAAAGTTTCCGGCCCGTCCCGAGCCCGAAAAGTCGGGTACCCGCACACCCCTGATATATATATATATACTGATGCAAGTAAAATAGCCGGAGCTAAGTCGGTTGGGTGTGCTTGTATATGCAAAGATTTAGGTACCATAGTACAACAAAGCCTTCCTATAACTGCTTCAATTTTTACAGCAGAATGTTTTGCATTAAAGGAAGCCCTTAATATCGTTATAAGGACACCCCAATCCAATTACAACATTATAATAGACTCTTTAAGCGCTGTTTCTGCACTCAACAGTAACAAAATTGACACCAACGTTAATCCATACATTATCAGAATCAAAAGAAAATACCACGAAATAAAAGAAAAAGCTAACATTGATATTAGATTTACATGGGTACTGTCGCACATAGGTGTTCTAGGTAACGAGGAAGTGGATGCCCTGGCGAAAGAGGCGACGTTACTGGAGCCAAATACCAGTATACGCATACCGTTTACAGATTTTCGAGAACATTATAAGTTCAATGCTTACCTAGAGATCAAAAGACGCAATGAAGAGCAAGGCCTAACGAAAGGAAAAGAATACTTCCAATTATACAATACCAGTATAAGCAAACCTTGGTATCACGGCATTAACCTGCGCAGAAGATTTATAACTACTATTAACCGCTGCAGATCGAACCATTATAACCTCGCAGCTTCTCTAGGACGTAGAGGAATTATAAATTACACAAATTGCGCCTGCGAATGCTATATACAAGACCTCAATCACGTTACTTGGTAATGCCCAATATATGATTCCCAAAGAGAACACTTGATTAAAAAACTAAAGAAAAATAAACACTACCCACCGTGCGATATTAAAATGTTTCTCGCTACTCTGGACATTCAGGCGTTGCTAATAATATGCGACTTCTTCCGAAAATGCGAACTTAACATTTAGACATAAGTTATAACAAACCCGTAAAAGTACAGCAGCTACTGTCAAACCTTGTAACGAGCGTTCCAATCATGTAAAGCCGTATAAACCCCTTAGCGGTTTAAGAAAGCTTATAATAATAAAAAAAAAGTTTAAAGGTAAATGTTCAGAATGATTACCTTGTTAACAATAGCGATATTGACCCCATCGCGCGATACTTGTAACCGCAGTCTCATTTTGAACATCGCCAAAGTCACATCGGTTCGCTATCATGCTTTACGCCCGCTCTGATCTAGTTTCAACCAATACTAATACCATCGGCTGTGAAACAGTCGACGGCGACGAGTAGATGGTTGTGCGCTAAATCTTGGTGTGCGCTATCCTAATGTGCACTAAAAAAATGTGCGTTAAATTGCATGTGTTGTAAATTGTATGTGTCCTAAATTGTATGTGTCCTAAATCGCATGTGTCCTAAATTGAATGTGCACTATAAAACGCATGTGTTTTAAATCGCATGTGTCCTAAATCGCATGTGTTCTAAATTGTATATATCCTAAATCGCATTTGTCCTAAATTATATGTACACTATAAATGTAATGTGTTCTAAATTGTATGTGCACTACTTTCTGTGCACTATTCTGATATGTCCTAAATTGCATGTGTAGTATTGTATTGTGTCGTTTTGATATGGAGCCTTCAAGAACATCAAAGATAATCCAGTTTTGCAGACTGTCCACCGCAACCATACTTCTATGGCGTCCTCCTTTTTTAAGCTGTCGCAGATACTCTACCTCTTAACGATCATTAGGCACAACAGCAATAATTATAAAAGGATTTTTCGACTTCGCCATTTGCTTCCTGCTGTGACCCGTTGCTGGTGGACTCGAAAATACCATTGTGAAGAACGTCACTCCGAGGATGAGGATGGTAGCGTCAGTCGGTATGCAGGGTTGAGTTGACTCCACTCGTGATTAATTACGTCCTTTATTTCCTTGATTGTCCAACTATTATACGTATACTACTTACATGACTTAACGTAGGTTTTATTCTATCTTAGCGCGGTACGGGGGAGAGACCGGGCGTCTCTGTTTCGGCACGGTAGAAGGAAAGAGACCGGGCAGCGTCCAGGCGTCTCTATCTCGGGACGGTAGAAGGAAAGAGACTGGGCAACTTCCAGGCGTCTCTAGTTCGGAATGGTAGAGGAAAAGAGGATGGCAGGCGATCCTTCGATCGGCGGTTACTCGGATACTTCTCGCTAGGTCGCTTGGGTAACATCCATGCAGCGGTCTAGTAGAGGGGAAATCCGTAACCCCACTCGGACTGTCTTGCTTTCGTGTCGCCGGGGCTTATGTCCCGATTCTCGGAAATTTCCAGCTGCGAGAAACCGACGCAATCTAGCGGCGCGGTGGGGAGTGAGCGTCATCGCGCTGACGCGTCGCGAGGCCAGCTTGCTTCGGACCGCCTCAGCGAGGTTCGGTCGCGGTCGCCCGGGTGCTCGGCTTCTCGCTCACTCCCGGTCACACCGTCGCGCGTTCGGTTTCTCGCGCTGGGACGCTACGTCACACCATGACCACATCTCCTAATGCATAGTAGCGAAGTGCACTTTTGCTGCGCCTGTTCTATATCTGTTGAACGTTTTGCTTTCTTGTGTAGTGGTTCCAGATCTACGGGATTCAAAGTCGTTTGAATTGCCCCTAGCAACACTGCGTCGGCAGTGCTCCGGGGTTTAAAACCGCACAGAAGCTGCGCCGGACTACTAACTGTAGTACAATTTGTTGCGAGTAACCACTGCATTTAATATATGTTTAATTCCATATTTTTTACAAAAAGCCATGAAATGATGCGACGTAAAACTAGTGCCTCTATTGCTTACAATTCTAGTAGAAAATCCAAATATTGCAAATGATTGGTCTAAAGCCTTCAAAACCCATTTGGTGTTTATGTCCCGTACAGGCTCAATAATACAAAACCTTCGTGAACCCATTTCCTATGGTCAATATTTGCGTGTTTTTGTGTCTGCTTGTAATGAATGTACCGATATGATGCAAGTGAAGAGTATGAAACGGTATTGCGACCTTCTCTATAGTGTGTAACAATCCAGGTTTTCGACACGACATGGATTTACAATATATGCAATTTAAACATACACGCCCGTACTTAGCAACTAACCTTTCCATGCCCTTGAACCAATAATTATCCCGAAACTCTTCAACAGTTATTTTACACCTCAAGTGTCCCTGATCGTCATGACACATTTTCACAACGTTAAAACGTGAAGCTCGTTTGACTACCCATTTATTCCCTGTCTCTGTTCGACGAAATACAACCCCACCCCTCAGGCCATACTTTTCAAATTATTGCTTCGTTTAGGGTTTTACATCCCCTGACTGTAAAAGCTTTTGAATAATCATAATATCATAATCTTGAATCTGTGCCACTTTAATCCACTTTGCATCGGTAATATCAATAAGCATGCAATCAATCGAATTTCTACTTAAATAATCTACATGAGCAACCTGAGTACCCGGGCGATAAATAATCTCAAACTCAAAATCTTGCATGTACATATAGAAACTCTAGGTTGAATATCTTTTTTCGCAACTGTAGCCCGCACGGCGCTGCAATCCGTGACTACTCTGAACCTGATCCCTAATAAATAAACTTTAAACACTTTTAGCGCAGCGACCATCGCCAGAGTTTCCAAATCGTAAGAATGGTATTTCTGCTCCTCTGCAGGTGGTTTACAACTGTAATAGGCGACCAGCTTTTTCTCAGAGCCGGTCTTTTGTATTAGTATAGCGCCTAGCCCAGCCAAACTCGCATCAGTGTGCTACTCCGTTTCAAGCTTAGGGTCGTAAATAGCTAAACCTGGCCGGTCACAAAGTGTCTGCTTTATCTCAGTGATATCACGCAACTGCTCCAAACCCCATACCGACTGACTATCCTTACGCAAAAGATCAGTTAACGGTGACACCTTCTTTCGAAGTCCTTAACAAACTTACGAAAGTACCCCGCAAACCCGAGAAACTGACACACTTCTCTTACATTGGATGGAGTCGGCGCCTTCATCACAGTGTCACGTCCTGGGTGGCGAGGTTTAGGACAGTGACATTATAGGGTGAATATCGGGAAGTCAAACACGAAACCCCGCTTCGTGTTCTAAGGGGAAGCCAGGGTTTATGCACGAAACCCTGTTTCGCTGTGCTAAGGGGTAGCAAAGCCTTAGGCACGAAACCCTGTTTCACTACTTTAAGGGGTAGGTAGGGCTCAGGCACGAATCCCTGTTTCGCTGCTCTAAGGGGTAGCTAGGGCTTAAGCACGAAACCCTGTATCGCTGCTCTAAGGGGTAGCTAGGGCTTAGGCACGAAACCCTGTTTCGCTGCTCTAAGGTGTAGCTAGGACTTAGGCACGAAACCCTATTTCGCTGCTCTAAAGGCTAGCTAGGACTTAGGCACGGAAACTCTATATCGCAGCTCTAGTTGACCAAGGAAAGTTGGGAAATAATCGCGCACCCGAGGGACACCCGTTAGGGTATTCGCGGTTTGTTCTTAGGCCTTGATAATTGGCTTAACTACTGCGTGGAGAAAGAAACACACGCATGGTAGTTCTTCAAAGCAGACGTAGTAACGGGTATACCGAACTCTGCGTGAAAGAAAAGTTGTAAACACTGATAAGAACTCCCGAGGTTCGCGAAGGAAGAACAGCCGTTGCAAGGCCGGTTAGGATTCCTGGTATTCGGAGGACAATTGTGAGAATTCAAACGTTTAAGCAAACCGAACCGCTATTTATTGGAAAGCGAGTGAATAAGCAATGCACTATTAGTGCGATAGCAAGTTACAATAATGCGTGGATATCAAGCATTGGCACAAAACATTCATATAACGGTGGTTGCAAATATAAACATAAGATAAATTAGTATCAATGATAACAAGTTAATATTAAGCAATAGAGTTAAGCAATAATGTAATTAGGCGGTAATATAAACAATAGACACAATGTAAAGCAAAGAGCGTAAGTAAAATTAAACGATATGAGTGCAATTAAACGATGTACATATAGGGTAATAAGCGTGATTAAAGAAAATAATATAAAACAATAAGTATAACAAAGGAAAGTAATATAAAGCGAAATGTAAGCAAATGAATGATATAAATGCAAATAAACAAAGAGAATAAATGTAAAACAATAATCGCAAACAAAAGAAAACAATATAAAGCGAAGAGATAGTATAATGGGCGCTTACAGTGACGTTGTAGGGTTGTGATCCTTCTGGGAACGTTGCACTGAAGCGAACTCTTTATCGATATAATTAGCGGTTGTTGCCAAACTAGAAGAACTAACTGGATTGAGCATCCGTGGTCCATGCGGCGCTGGTGTTTATACAAAGCGATGGAATGTTGGTATGTGTGTGTGTGTGGGGGGGGGGGGGGAATTTGCGGTATGCGTGATGATTCATCCTTAAAATATGTGTTATGTAATCGGCGCGTATTGATGACTCATGCGTAAGGTATGTGTCGTTATAGCGTATTTCGGGGGTCTGTCGGGGCTTTGAAAAGGGAATACTCCACCTGTTGGATGGATTTGGAGGATTTTGATTGGGGAGGTTTGAAATGTGGAGGTTTGAATAGGTCTGTTGTAGAGAGGGGTCTCGAATTAAATGAGTTTTGGCGAAGGACTTGTCTAAGGTTTAAATGTGGGAAGAGTTCGCGCCTCGAAGGCCAAAGAGAGGAAGGGGATCAAATTTGATCATCTGGAGATGGGGACCGCTAAGGTACATCGTCCAAACAACCCGGTGGTTGTTGAAAGGGTTAAGAATTGAGGCTTCATAGGTAGTTGTGGGGTTGTGAGAGAATTTATATGGAAGATGTTGATTAGGACCGCGCGAAAAATAGTGGGACTTCACAACAGCATCAACCTTGTGCCCCCCCCCCCCCCCCCGGGACACACTCCCTTAACACATATCTCTCTACCTAAATACTCGATTGTCTTTTCAAAAAACTTGCACTCAGCTGGATTAAGCGTTAAATTGTATTTTCTCAAAGCCTCTATAACTAATTCACGGTGTTTAAATCCTTGTTCAATATTCTCAGCAAGTATTAAAATGTCATCAATATAAACTAAAGCAATATTATACCTCTGTAACGTTCGGTTGTCCGGGGACAACTGAATATTAACAGGTTCTCGAGAGGAGAGCGGCGTCCCTCGAGTATATGATAGGTGGGGGTTCGTTGATTGAGTAACGGAGTAAAACCCAACTTAAAACGTAACAATGATTTATTCAAGCAACACTTACTTCTAATAATGAATAATAATATTGCTTTCGATTACGACTATGTATAGGTTTTTGTTTTTTTATGTTTTATGGTTTTTTATTTATATATGTATATATGCCACTTAGCTACGTATTAATATATTTATATAAGTCTATTGCAGAGCACGGCTGCTGCCGTTTCCGGAGCGAGCTCGTATACTCTTGGCAATGTCTGTAGTAAGAACGGCCGGTACCGTTTCCGGAGCGATCTCGTTACTTTTGACAGAGTTTTGGTCTTATGCTCCACCAGACCTTGCTTTTACCAAGTGCCTCGGCCGCTTCCGTTTCCGGAGCGATCTCGACTCCTTTGCCAAAGCAAGGTTCTACAGTTTTGGAATGGATAGTCCAAAGTGGTGCACCAGTAACTTTTATACACTGGAGATCCGCCGCTGCCGTCTTCGGAGCGATCTGAATCTCACTGGTTGAAACTTAAGCTTCCTCTAGGGCTGAACATTCATCAACTAAAGAGCGTGGTTTTGAATGTAGCTTGACTGGCGCTATGCTGCGTGCGCCTCTTTTTATACTAGAAAATTGGCGGGCTGGCGCATGCGCAGTGACTCGATATTTGCTATTTCGCGGTTTTCTTGCTTATTATATAATATTTTGTTTTGCGCTTTTGTCAGTACTTATATTTAATTATTTCTAACGTTTCTACAATATTTGTTTCTCTAATATTTGCTTAGTTTAATATTAATTTATAAAAGTATGTACAATGCTTGTGCGTGGTAGCGTAGGTTGGCTGTGCGGTAATGTAGTACAGTTCTATTTTATCGACGGTCGGTAACACCGGATTCGAGTCCCCGTCGGACGTTACACCTCAATTCACCCCAATCCTTGTTGATAGCTCTCTAAAATACAGAGAAAGCATTCGCCTTGCCAAAAGGCATGCGCAGAAATTCATATTGACCGTCTGTGTAATAAATGCTGTCTTCTAAATAGATTCAGGGTCCATCGAGATCTGATAAAACCCAGATGTAAGGTCACGTGAAATAAAATAAGATTTATCCCCTAAACGATCAGTTTGGATGTCAATAATCGGTAAAGGAAACACATAAAAATTTCAAAAAAGTAAAAAAATTACGCCAAGTACATGAAAAATCCAATAAATCATAAAAAATAGAAGGTAATAATTACAAAATAAAAAAAGATGTGAAATCAAAATGAGCTTCAACTACATAAAGGTGCTTTCAGGCAAATACTTGGGGTGGCCAGGCAAGGTATTCTCAGATCATCAATACCCATGTCTTCCCTCTCACAAGCTTTCAGATAATTTGCCAATTTAAAACTCCGACAATATGACTACACTTTCATTATTTTGCCTTTTTAAATAATTCTTATTCATCCTCATCTTGACATTGCCTGGCCACCCCAAGTATTTGACTGAAAGCACCTTTATGTACTTGCAGCTTATTTTGATTTCACATTTTTTTTATATTGTAATTATATTATTATATTTTCTTTTTTTGTGTGTTTAAATAATTTTCTTTTTTGTGATGTACTTGCAGCTCATTTTGATTTCACATTTTTTTATATTGTAATTATATTATTATATTTTCTTTTTTTTTGTGTGATAATTCATATACTTGGCGTATTTTTTTTACTTTTTTAAAGTTTTTTTTATGGGGATACAACTTAACGTAGAGCTTATATAGAAATAGAGTGGCCTTTTGCTATAGTAAGTCTAGAGACTACATAATGTGTTCAAAGGAGGTGAGAGCGTACGGTTGAAAGTCTTGTTGCTGGAAATTTAAATGCTAATGGTAATTTAGCAAAAATGAACGAACAGATCCAATATTGTTATTGGTGAATTAATTGGAATATTGTTAATGGGGAACTACTAAAATTAATGAATAGCGTAGCAACTACTGTGGATTTTATTAAAGTATTACGAATGTCTTTCACAAAAGATTGGAAAGCATCAAGGGAGATGCGTTTGCACTAATGTGACTTGCCGTACATTGCAATCAGTCCGCCATAATTTTCTTAATTCTTAATGCTATGCTAATTTGACAAATTTTGTGGATTTACCTTATTTGACAAATTGGCAGAAACTTGCGCGAAAGAAGATGCTTCTCCGTCTATCTAACCATCTGCGGACAACCTCCAAGCTAGTGTTGTATAAAGCTCGAGTCTTCAAAGCTTTAAACCTTAACCTTAAAGGCTCAGCCTTTAAGGCTAATATTATATGAAGCTCGAGCTTTCGAAACTCGATTCAAGCTTCGAGGACCAAGACTCGAAGCTGGAGGCTTTTATGTTTAATAGTAATGAAGTTAACTCCAAGTCCTTGATATTATATCTTATTTTGTGCAACCACTATTGAGTTATTCCACGTCAAAACGCATAGAGGGAAAATTTAGTTTCATCGATTCTCTTCAAAATTACAGCATTTGTCGATAACCTTGCAAAAATATGCCTATGTCAAATAGTTTTCGAAATATTTTATGTTAAAATTTTAAAAATTGAACAAAATCGGCTGACGCATCATCACTTAAACTGTAATATCTCGGTCATTTTTAAAGATAATGTCTGCGTCTTGGGTTCATTTTAAAGCTAAAGGAATGCTTTCACAACCCGTATATAGAATATTTTGTTCATTGGTAATAAACTTGACAGTAATCGAGGCATTATCTTTAAAAGTGACCGAGATACTGCAGTTTAAGTGATGACGTGTCAGCCGATTTTGTTCAATTATTAAAACTTTAACATTAAATATTTCGAAAATTATTTGACAGAGGGCTTGAAAATTCAGTATACTTTGTTTTTGCAAGGTTATTGACAAATGGTGTAATTTTGAAGAGAATTGGTGAAACTAAATGTTCCCTCTATGTGTTTTGACGTGGTATGGCTCTATTATAAAACGTTAAACTTAAACACATAGAGAGATGCTTTTTGATGGTTCCACCAATTGGTTGGATCCGTGTTTTAATAATACAATAAAAGTACAAAACTATACAATAGTATTCTTTTGTAATTGTAGTCATTTTTAACAAAACTCTTTGATAAAATTATGTTAAAACACAAAAACAACAACACAATCACTATAATATAAATTTTAGTATATTATCTGTGTCTACTTATAACTTTTATAGTATTCCTGCTCACTAAATTAGGGCTCTTACTTTTCGCGAGTTTCGGGTTACCCGGGTACCCGGTTCACCGGGTCCTACCCGGTTACCCGGGCGTAACCCGGGTCTGCGGGTAATACGGTTACGATTACCCGATACTCGTATTATACGGGTAATCGACGAAATACCGGTAAAAAATATAATTACTAATGAACAACACAATTAAAAAGATATTGTTGACCTCGTTGTTTAAGCTAAAATGTGTGACCGTACTTAACGAAAAACAATAGTATTAGTTTCAGTTTTTTACTTACATACTACAATTTTTTGCATAATATACATATAAGTCAAGTGTAATGTTTATCACGATCCACTGCAATAACTGGTTAACTTTATTTCGTCGATTACACAGTTCGACAAAATTTGACTTTTTTCGGACTTGTAACATTCATTAGCCGTTTCTTATAGGTTTTCGAGCGCTGAAAACGAATCCGCAAACCATTTGTTGCCATCACCCCCAGTTTTTGAGAAATTCGATTTTTATTATTATTATTATTATTATTATAATGCATATTTGCGCAAACAGTAGTGAATAATTATTACTGTCTCGACACAAAAGATGTTCAAAGTTTAAAATTTGCAGTTTTTTTTTCAAAATCGAAATCTTCAAAACCTAAGGACGGTTTTTTGAAACCGTCAAAAACGGTTTGCGAATTCATTTTCAGCGCTCGAAAACCTATAAGAAACGGCTATTGAATGTTACAAGTCCAGATGGCTGTCGAACTGTGTTACCCGTATCATACGAGTGTCGAGTACCCGTAACCGTATTACCCGCAGACCCGGGTGTCGCCCGGGTAACCGGGTATCACCCGGTTAACCGAGTACCCGGGTCTCCGGGTATCAAGAGCCCTACACTAAATACTTCGTTTGAACGTTTCTCAACATAAAATTAATTGAACATTGTCGTACAACACCAGTGTACCCACTGAGCTAACCGAGTAGATCATAAAGGCGATTTAACCGATTTTGTTTCAATCGTCAAGGGAACCGAATTACATAACGCTGACGATAAGGATTATTTTCATTTAGTTTCGTGTTGAGGAACCTTTAAAGAAAGAATATAGTCAGCAGAAATATTACAAAAGTTATAAAAAGATCACATATACTGAAATTAATATAATAGTGGTTGCGTCGTTATTTTCAAGTTGTATGACAAAGTTTTATTATAGTTTTATTGCAAATAAGTTTAATTGCAAAAAAATACTATTGCACGTTCTTGTATTATTAATTATTAACGTATTAGTAAAGTACATGTGTAAAGATCAAACTAAAATTCAAATTGTGCAATGGATCGAGCGTCTGTATCATTCATCAGTTCCTTCAGTGAAAATTCGGATAATGAAAATGGGATAACGTCGATAAGGGTCAAACACAGAAGTTCGTGGAAATGGGATTGTTTTGAAGAGAAAGAAGATAAAATACAATGCCGCAGTTGCAAACATGATTTTTCTTTTAAAACGTCACACAGTACTTTAAAAAAACATTATAGGAAACACGAGTTAAATACTGTACAAAAAAAATCAAAAAGTTGGGAAATCGAAAACTAATAATGAAATACAAAAACTGTTGATGGAGTTCATAATTCATGGAAGTCATTCACTGCGTATTGTGGAAGAAGAAGCGTTTCTTAAACTCGTGAGCGGATTAAACCCAGATTACAAACTTCTTAGCAGGTATACCATGCATCAGACAATTCAGAATACATTTAAAGAAAAAAATAATAGAATTATTCAACATTTTAGAGAATTAAGCCATAAAGTGTCATTAACATTTGACTTTTGGACCTCTGTAACAAACAAACCATATATGGTTATCACTAGCCATTTTACGATGAATGGCACAATGCAGTCACTACTAATTGATTTTGATTGTATTCCATACCCTCATAAAGCTGAAAACATTATGCAAAAAATGAAACAAGTAATTGAAGAATTTCATCTTACAAACAAACTTATAGCTCTGACCACGGATAATGCAGCAGTTAATTATAAATGTTTATCATTATTAAAAGCATGCAATGAAGATTACAGAAATGTGACTCATATTCCATGTATTGCTCACGTTTTGAATATAGCAGTACAAAGTGGTTTAAAGGAAATTCAGGACGAAGTTAATAAAGTATCAAAACTCGTTCATTTTATTACGTTTTCTGGTAAAAGGAAACAAATATTTGAAGAGTGTTGCGTTTTACTACATGTAACACATTTACAACTTGTTAAAGATATGCCAGTTCGCTGGAACTCAACATACCTAATGTTAGAACGTGCTATTAAAATGAAAAAAGTTCTAAATTATTTATGTGAGGAAAGGCGAGAATTTATTGAATACAATATTGACTCATGGGGCAATATCGAATTAATAACGAAATATCTTAGCGTCTTTAATGAAGCTACTCTTATTTTATCAAAATCGAAGTATCCCAGTATATGTCACGTACAAGTTGTTATTGAGGTATTATTATAAACTACAGCACATACAATTTAATTTATTTACTATTATTAATTAACTAATTCTTATTTATTTCTAATCAGGTATTATTACAACACATATCTAAGTTTAAGGAGGACATCATTCTTAAAGCATGTGCTACCGTTATGGAAAAAAAATTTAATAAGTATTTACAGTTACTCTTAAATGATTTGAGTGAATTCGCTGTAATTTTGGATCCCCGCCTAAATAATGATTATTTTATGAGGAGGGCAAACCCGGATGCTTTAAAAAAATTAAAGCACTATTTTGAAACGAAGTATTGTTCAGAATCTGTAGCACAACAGCTACAAAACAGGGAATCAGAAACAAGCCGTTCTACAACTTCCATATTTTCTAGCATTTATAAAGTAAGGGAAATTAATTGCTCTAATGAACTCGATATATATATAAATACAGCACAGGAATCTGAAGAAGCAGATCCAGTCGCTTGGTGGGACCAGAGGACAACGTCTTTCCCAAATTTATACAAAATGGCCGTGGACATTTTATCAGTACCAGCTACGAGTGTCCCAAGTGAAGAATCGTTTTCTAAAGCTGGTAATTTAATAACAAAAAAGAGAAATAGATTGAGTCAGTCAACAATTCAAGCATCCATGTGTTTACAGTCATGGCTACATTTTTTACCATCTAAATAAAGCATGATATTTTAGATTTAATGTTAATTTCATTGTCTAATGCTTGAGGAGGTATTCTCCTTTAAGTGATTTTTTTGCCTGCTTAAAATTATTTATATAAGTTTAAAACCTTTATCACATTCGAAGTAATAAAGCCTGGCGTGTGAATAAAAACTAAGGAATAAAAGCATATAAAAAAATTGATTCCTCACCCCTCGCCTCTATTTGGTCCAGAATCGGCATAGACTAACTACTGTTCCGCGCTTGGCTGATGCCCGAGTCCCAGAAATTCAGGAGGTATTTGCACCCGATGGGACAGGCCTGCTCTAAAGTGACTTCTATATTTTGCTTAAATATCTGTATGTATTTTGTAATAAAGGAAAGTTTCAAACATTGCTTAAAATATATACATATATTTGATCATTCGATCAGTAACAGTTTAACGAAGTTTGAGCGACACAGAAATAATTCACAAAAAACACACTTTTCTTGACTTAACTATATTATTCTGCCTTTAAGCTTTAAAAACTTGACTTTCATATAACATTAGAGTGTAAGACTTAGTTAGAACTTTGACATTAAGTTTTAAGGCTTCCAAAATTCGAGCGTTGTACATCACTTCACTACATACAATTTATACAACTCGAGCCTTCGAGCTTGAAGACTCGAGCTTTAAAGGCTCGAGCTCTCACGGCTACAAGGTTCGAGCCTTAAGAGTTCGAGCCTTTAGGGCTTGAACCGCGACTCGAGCTCTTGAAGCTCATGGCTCGAAGCTCATTTTTACAACACTACTCCAAGCCTTTGCGTCCCCTTAATTTCTATTCAAGCCTGTGCGTCCCCTTCATTTCTATCCAAGCTTGTACGTCCCCTTCATTTCTATAAGCTTTATATGTATATAGAACTCTAAATTAAAAATAGTTTGCTAGTATAAAAAAAATTTCTATCAATTTAAATGCAATTTGTTACAATATATTATTTTGTAAATACACGGTATTTCCAGAAACTTATGCCAAAGAAAATGATTCTCTGTCGAACCTTCTCTAGACAATTCTGCGACTCTATATATAAATATTAAAAAATTTTGGTGTCTTACCTTTTTAATTGAGACAATAATTCCGTGTCCTAAGTGGGGTTAAAACTCGTGACATTTCAAATTTGGACAACTTCGCAGGTTATAATATGAGCAATTAACACTTGGCAAGTTATACTTCAATAGTATAGGTATATATGTACAATGACGGACAACGATCCCTGTCGAATGATCCCGAGAGTCGACGAACGAAACATGTGTGGCTTCTTTTGGCTGAAGGTGAGCGTGTAACGCGTATACGTATATATATTATGTCGATGAAAGTATGTGAGGGTATATGAGGGTGTAAGGGTATAAGGGTATAAGGGTATTAGGGTATATAAGAGTATAAGTGTACGGGTATAAGGGTATAAGGTTATAAAGGTATATAAGGGTGTATGAGTATAAGGGTATAAGTGCATAACGGTATATTAGGGTGTAAGGGCATAACGGTATATAATGTTATAAGGGTATATAAGCGTATATAAGAGGGTAAGGGTGTAAGGGTATAAGGGTATATTAGAGTATAAGGGTATATAAGGGTGTAAAGTTATAAATGTATAGAAGGGTGTAAGGGTATATAAGAGTATAAGGGTATAAGGGTATATAAGGGTGTAAAGTTATAAAGGTACAGAAGAGTGTAAGGGTATAAGGGTATAAGGGTGTATAAGGGTATAAGGGCATATAAGGGTGTAAGGTTATAAAGGTACATAAGGGTGTAAGGGTATATGGGTATAAGGGTATAAATGTGTAACCGTATATAAGGGTGTAAGTGTATAAGTGTATAAGGGTATAAGGGTGTATACCCTGCGGAATGATCCCGAGAGTCGACAAACGAAACATGTGTTATTAGTGAAGCTGTACGTGTAACTCGTATACGTATTGTGTCGCCAAATTTTGACTAGAGAAGAAGAATCAGAAGGAAAACAAGAATTCTTTCTTACCGTTTCCGACTGATCCATGAGATGATATTACGATATCTCTGTCATGCGTGGACCGATTTTATTGTATTTGGTCGCATTCGAAAGCTTATATGCCGTTTACATAAGAAAACTGCCTTTAAATTTAAAAAATATTGCAGGGGTGATGAGATATTAATGAAATAAGTTTCAGAATAGTCTGGCGACGAGTAAAGGATAGCGGTAGCGACAGTCGACATATATATGCAGGGTCTCGGAACATGGATAAACGGCAGGGGCAGTCGATCGACATTTATACAAGGTGTTTTATGCAGGGTGTCTTTCATGTATACAAGGTGTCTTTCTTGTATACAGGGTATCTTTCATGTACTTGGCGTCGAAACGCTACCGCGTCTCTAGATTTGTCGCGTTTCGTTATTTTATTGAACGCGCGAAAATCTATTCACAACCGCTTTTCACCATTTTTTTTAACCAAAATAACTGGACTAGCATGTGGAGAATGCCTTTCAGGTGTAATACCATTAACCTCTAATTCCACCACCATTTTTTTTAACTATCTCAAGTTCCGAAAACGACATACGATAAGGTCGATGATGTACCGGCTCATCGCTAAGCAACTCAATTTTCATAACTGTCGCGTTAGCTTTACCCATCTCTTCAATCTTAAAAAAGACATTCTTTCGATAAACATTCAAAAATTCCACCAATCGTTTTTGATTCCTCGCATCAAGAGCAGGGGAATAAACATCATCGATTTCAATTTCCATCCCTTGTACTAACTCAATGATATTAATATCAGCGACATCATTTATAACCCTTTTTGCATTTTGCTTAAAAAATGTTAAACCAGATGCATCTCATGCTATAACACCTGGACTACCGAGAACATCCCGCCCAATTAATATGTCCCGCGCAAGTTGGTCATCTGCTAAAATGAAAAATCCAACTTCAACCAAGATGTTATCAATTAAAAAAGTAATTGTCGAGCAAGCGATCGGTGTTACCCATGCGCGATTAAATGCTGACAAAACCCTTTCGGTTCCATACAAAGGTACATCCAAGTCCCTAGCCACACTCTTTTTCATCAACGTGCAATCACTGCCTAAATCTAGCATGCATTCCTTCTCTACACCATTATGTAACACTTTTTAACGCGGACTTCGTGAATCGGCCACAGTCAGTCAAGAAGACTTCAGTTTGCTTTTCTCAGACTTCTTACGGTAATATTGGTCTTCCACGTGACCCGACCTGGCTGTGCATTAGCAGTTGTTGATGACATGCCAGTGAACTGAGTTTGAGATCCTTCATTTGCGGTGTTATCCCCGATAAATTTGTGATCTGGTATTGTATAGGGATTCAAAGGATATATTCCTGTCTTCTCAAAGCCGTTTGTAGCATGCTTTAATAAGCCTCCGAAGACAACTTTACTGATTCCTTTATTCGTATTTGAATGTTGCCATGCCGTCGTTTGCTGGTGATAATAAGTTTTTAATGGCTTAAAATATGACACATCAAGCGGCTGGAGAGCATGAGATGTGTGCGGGGGAATCAGAACCATCTCAATTTCCAAAGATTCACACAAGTCTATCACTGCTAAGTTTGTGTGCGACAAGTGACCATCGAAAATTAATGTGACTTTCCCTTTTGTGCGGTAGCGATTGAAATGTTCCAACCACAATTTAAATGCTTCTTCAGTCACCCAACCTTTTTCAGTCAGAGCGATCTGGGTACCAGAAGGCATTCCTATCATAAAATCGTCTCGTTTATGCACACCCTTAAAAAGAACAAAGGGGGGTATGTATTGTCCTGCGGCGTGCATACAGGCCAAAACTGCCACGTTTTCACCTCGCTCTACACTGGTCATGTTCACTACATCTTTCCATCCTTTTGCCGCGATCACATTGGGAGGACGGTTGTTAAGTGGTAGTTCAGTTTCATCCTGATTATAGATACATTCGGGCCTTCCTCGTAGATTATTATCATCGATGACCTTCTCTAAGGCCTTTTAGAAATTTGCCGCATTATCTTTTTCCATACCATTAATTCTGGTTCGAGATAGACCCTCTGGTTTTCGAATCATTATATTCTTGTTTCTTTTCATAAATTTGTAGAACCAGTCTTCCCCTGCTATCTCTTTCTCTGTGTTAAAATTATGTTTTAAACCATGACGTCTTACAAAATCAAAAGCTTACTTTCGGACATTCTTGGGTGTAATACCGAATCCGCGACTTGCTAAATAAATTAAGCGATCAGCGAACTTCTTTTCTGTCTCTGGATCCATCGTTGGCTGTCCACCACGACGCTTAGTGACACATTGCGAAGAAGTAACTCTCCTTTGTAGACTTGTGTAAGGTCCATCATAAATTTCTGCAGCTTGACGTGTAGTCATTTCTTTAGATTTTACTTTTATTACTGCTGCTCCCATTTTTTTCGCACACCATGATCCATGATCGGTCTTTTTTATGTACGTACGAACCATCTCTATATAAATAATTATAATATTTATAATCATACAAATACTCGAATGAACAAAAGGCTGATCCGATTCACCCCACATGACGTGATCCGATTAGCCCCATACATAAGAATTTAAAAGTGAGTAGATTACAGAAACATATTATGATATAATAGTCTGAAATATATCCAATACTAAATTTGAACACCACGCAGGCTAATAATAATAAACACATTTAAACTTTCAAGCTTACCTTGCTATTGTAAACACGAAATTACAGATTGCGTAGGTTAGATTCGGTACGAAATTGTGACATTCGCATGCATCCGCCTCACTGAAAACTTGTGCCAGTACTAAACAATACCTTTCAAAAATTGACGGGCTATTGCAGTAGGTACGGGAGAGGGGCTCGAGGTACTCTGAAGGATCGGAATCCTCATTTCTATCGCGATGTAAGAAATATGGACTAAATTCTTATTTTGATCCGATTCGCCCTGGTCTACCCTACCTGCATGTCAGTGTATCCCTTTGCGTCCCAACTAATTTTATTTCCCCCTTACCCGGACAATTCCTCTTCAAATGCCCTGTCTTACCGCAACCATAACACGAAACCTCCCTAATAGCATCATTCATTTTAAAATCTCCCTGGTTCTTCACGATTTCAGTTGGAACATCCCACTTTGTATAATACTTTGTTTTCTTCACTTTTGAATTCACAGTCTAGAAAATACTCAAACATTTATTAAACTCCGTAAGCGTTTTGCAACTGGAAGTCTGAAGACTCAAACAAATGTTCTGCTCATATATCCCGTGTGCTAAAAAGTCTACTAACTTTTCGTCCGCAAGCCCAAGCTTTAACTTAATAATTTTTCCCAACCTAATAAAACAATAAGTTTGCATGTGCTGGCCTGGGGAGCGCAAATAATTTTCTGCTTCATGAAAAAGCTTACCAAATTGTGATTCCTCCGGAAATTGCTTAATAATGGCATCCGAAAGGTCTTGCCACGACATACGGGTGTGGTGTAGCTCATCATACCATAGGTTTGCATTACTCTTTAATTTGCATACCGCCAGATAGAGTTTCGGTCTATCATCCCAACCATATATTGACGCGTTAGTATTAATTTTGTCAATCCAATCCGCTAAGGTTAAATTTTCTGCGGCTGGATCAAATTTCGGCAAAAACTTCTCGTTCAAAAAATTACTTGAACGCACTGACTAAGACTAAGGAGGGAAATGGTTACGCGGTCATAACACCAGCCGAAGAATTGAGCTTTAAAGTTCCAGGAATCTACTCAATTTTTACATGCGAAATAATTCCTATCAAAAAAGCACTCGAGTACATTAAAAACTCAGCACATAAGAAGTTTGCTATCTGCTCCGATTCCAAAAGTGCATTGCAGGCGATTCAAGATCCCGAGAGGCCTGATGAATTAACCCAAAATATCCAAGCGTTACATTCAAATCTCACCAAAAAAGAAAAAGATATAGTGTCCAATTCATATGGACACTTTCTCACGTGGGAATCATGTGTAATGAGAAAGTAGATCATGCAGCCAAAGCAGCGACATTACTCACTATCCAAGACCCACCAGAAATTATCCCGTTACGGGACTTCAAAACAGAAATAAAAAGAAGATTAAGAGGTACCTGGGCCCAAAAACTGACACCTCTAGTCTCGGCAGAACTGCCAGTCAAAACAACAGGAGGCTTTAAACCAGAGCTGAGCGGACTAGACAGAAGGGACCAAGTTATTATTACGCGTTTAATACTTGGCCATACCAGACTGACACACACCCATCTGATAACAAAAGAAACTATTCCCAAATGCGAACTATGTAACGTAAATCTAAATATCAGTCACATCCTGTTTGACTGCAATCTTCTCGCTGAAAATAGGAAAAGGTACCAAGCTAAAAATAACATAAGCGAAATAATGAACTCAAGGGAAAATATTAGAAATACAATTACATTTTTAAAACCGATTAAAATATATGCCAAATTGTAAAGACAGACACGATCCAAATTGTTTGTATGGGTAAACACTGTAAACAGTGCACTAAGTAATATGTAATCTACAGTATGTCGCCAAATTGTAAAGTCGCTCATGACCACAGCAGTTAATGCGACTCAAAACCTTAAAAAAATATAAAAAAAAAATATACATCTGTATCTATCAATATTTTAGACGATGCCGCAATACATGTCCAGATGATAAAGGACAATTCCATTAAAGGTTTTCCAAATTTATTAAATGCGTTGAATACTTTTTTCAATCATTCACAGGTGGCATACTTACATCTAATTTAAAGTCAATTGCAATTATGAAAACTACAGTCAGTGACTCGGTTTCCTACTGGGTATTTGATTCTCATGCACGTGGAGCAAAGGGATATTTGGCTCCTTCTCGAGGAACAGCTTGATGCATGAGATTTGCAAATGTTGAGTCCCTGCATTCTTTAATTAAACGAAATCTTTTTGTTCGACGGAAAGATATTGCTGATATTGAACGTAGTAATTTGTATTCAATTACTTAATTAAATGTCAGTGTGGACGGTGTTAGGATATGGAGCGGAGGTATGGAGATGGAAGGAAAGAGAGGAAGTAGAGAGGGTACAGGAGAGATTCATAAGGTGGACACTAGGAGTAGACTGGAGAACACCGGGATATATGGTAAGGGAGGAGGTGAAAAGGATGAAGCTGAGAACGTGGGCAGGAAGAAGAGCGTGGAAGTATGAAGAGAAGCTGAGCAGGGGGGAGGGGGGGGAGATAGCAAGACTATGTTGGGGAGAGGTAAGGGAAAAGAAGGAGGAAGAGCTGACCACATGGGAGAGAGAGAGAGGAGAGAGTTTAAGATAGAAAGGGGATGGATAGAGGAGGGTGAGGGGGAAAGGGGGCGGGAGGGGTATGAAGAAATGGAAAAGGAAGATTGTAGGAAACAGAAGGAGGAGAGAAGAGAGAAAATAAAGGATTCAAGGTACAATAGATGGTACAGGGAAATAAGAACGGAAGGGATACCTAAATATTTAGAAGCAGGTTGGGGGGAGGAGAGATATGGGAGGATAGCGAGATATAGGTTGGGAAACGAAATGAAGGGAGGATGGTATTGGGAAAAGCAGGAGGAGAGGAGATGCAGGATTTGTGGAGGGGAGGAAGAAACGTGGGAACACGTGATGGAGAGGTGTGCAAGGGAAGAGGAAAGTGAGAGGGGAATAGGGGAAAAGATAAGAGAGATATTGGATGAAGGAGGAAAAGGGGAGGAATGGATGAAGAGGATGGAGAGAAAGAGGAAGAAGGGAGCAGGAAGTGGGTAAGGGAGAGGGAGGAGGGGAGGGGAAAAAGGGAAAGCGGAAGGAGTGAAAGAAGGAATGGAGTGGAAGAAAGGAAATGAAAGTCGATGGTGGAGGGATTAAGAGTTAAGAAGTAAGAGAGAGTAATTTAAGAGGAAAGAGGAAAGGACAAGCGTAGAATAAAAATAAAATAAGAGTGGAGTAGGAGGGGAGAGGAGGCGAGAGGGGGAGAGGGCGGCGAGATGGTGGAAGCAATGAGAGGGCGAGAGCGGTGAGAGAGAGGGGGGAGAGTGAGAGAGAGAGAGAGAGAAAAGCGAAGGAGCGAGGATGGAAAGAGCGATGAAAAGAGAGTACGGCGAGAGCGGAGAGAGCGGCGAAAAACGAGTATGGCGAGAGCGGAGAGAGCGAAAAATAGAGAAAATAGTATAAGAATTAGAATAAGGATAGATAATAAGGATAGGGCAAGAAACTGTAAAGAGAGGAGAAGGAAAGGAGAATGTAAACCCTCAGGGGATACAATAAATCATATACATACATACATACATACATACATACTTAATTAAATGTCCATTGTAATCGAACTGAAGAATCAAGTCAAAATGGTGAAGGTGTTTTGACTAATACATGTTAAAATATAATTACCGATTCTGAAAGTCATCAGTACGGATGTCCAAAACCGTGGAAATGATAACGATCCAAAATGTCAAGAGACTGATGGACAATGCATCATATCGACAACTATGTTAAGAGCGGCAGATGACTTTATCCCAGATTTCATCACGAGGACTACACAACAATCGCCAACATTAGAAGGAAAACAGCATTTCCCTTTAATTAATATAGATAGAGAGAGAGAGAGAGAGAGAGAGAGAGAGAGAGAGAGAGAGAGAGAAGAATAGAGGAATTCGCTTGGTTTTATATTTTTTCATACGGTCAGAATGGTTTCGGAGAGAATCGCCAATTTTCTATAACAGCACTAGCAAGCCAGAAGTATGGGTAGGGTAAAGGAACCAATTACTGACACATTAAGCCGTGACGCTGACATTATCTTATAGTTAGTTATGCTATGACAGTAATACCAAAATGCTTGAAACGCTTGTACCAATCACTGCCACCCAATTAATAAGTAAAAAGACTTAATGAATCGTTGAATTCGAATCTTTATTACTTTCTATGAGGCTTATATTATTTAAAACATTATATTTTGTTATGTTAATAGCTTAAATATTACAATTACAGCATTTTCTTTAACGCCTTGTTTCTTCTTTCGCTAGTAAGGAAGTCATCGTTTCCATTCTTCTAATATTCGCATAAAATTTTTAATCGTTTTATTCAAATTAACGAAGAAAAAATTAAGTACTGTTTTTGTATCGTATAAATAACTGTTTGAATTGTATGCTAAATTTTTTATACATAATTGTATAAGATTTATTCGTTATTTTACGTAAAACAGCTTAGGCTGACAGTAATTGGGTCCTTTACCCTGGTGATCAGCAATTTAACAGAAATGATTACTTGTTTTTTTCTCTCTCCGTTTTTTTCTTTCTTCTCACTACAGGGCAAAATCAAGCGTTGGTGAGTAGTAAGGCTAGGCCGATTCCAACGCAAATTTCAGTTTGAAGGCCATTTCCCCCACTCCTCCCCCGACCTTGAAATCCAAATTTGAGTTTCAAGGTCACAGGAAATCCATCGCAGCGGGGGCGGCGGCGGATGACGTCATAGAGATGGCGGAGTGGTGGGGGGTATAAGCGCGAGAGCAGATATCGAATCAATCGATAACCAAATCGATATCGAACCGATACAGCATCGAGGAGGAACCGCGGGTGAATTGCTACTTTGGAGCGTGGTACAGACTGTCGGTAAGGAAGGAAATATTAATTTTAAGATATTATTATAAATGAAAAAACGAATTCCGGGCGACGGGGCTCGAACCCAAGACCTCAGCGGTACGAGTCAGCTGCCTATCCAACTCCCCCAACGCCAGCTCTCTCACATTGCGGGATGACGTCATTTTCACGGCGCGAAGAACGAAATAGAATTATGCAGCGTCGGCAGAATGTTTTTTTCCCCAACGCAGAGAAATAGTAATTATTGAAACGCTGAATCTTAAAATTAGGTGGCGAGGAGAAAGACGGATAAATAAAATTGACAAATAATATGTGTTTAAGAAATTTATTTAAAATTAAAGAATATAATTTAACATTTTTTCCTACGAGCATCAGCTAGAATATCATTGATGGCACATGCTACCAGTTCGCAATCTACATAATAATCCTCACAGTAATGTTCCCTATCACATATGATTTTACAGCACGACGCGCATCTAATGTTTCGCGGGCAACATCGCTCTGTTGTAGCACGTTACCAAAATTTTAAAAATTTCATCTATACATCATATGCAGTTTCATGCAACCGCGGATACCCATAGGCTATACACAGCACAAGATTAAATAAAAATGTTACTGTGTCCAGTTTGAAAAACACCGACTTATTATGTAGTGTCGTCTTTACAATTGGAGGCGAGAATCATAGAAAGAATTATGTGGAATCGATAGAAATTGGTGAGGTGAGAAGGAGGGAGACAGACAAGTAAATAGATTGTAATATATGTAAAATGATTATATATTGTTCCATTAATTAAAAAATAGAAATATAAAAAGAAAAAATATAAAAATAGCATATAAATAGTGTCTCGGCAGAACCATCTATCTCTCTCTCTCTCTCTCTCTCTCTCTATCTCTCTATCAATCTCTCTTTTTTCTCCTTCTCTTTCTTTCTTTCTCTTTTTCTCTTTTTCTCTTCTTCACATCAATCGCAAGACAATTTGAACATTCTCGAACAGCTGATGGAATTCCTATTTACTTTTCGCGACATCATACATACATACTCTTCCACACAACACCTCATATACATTCATACACACTCACGCTCTCGTGACCGACCCGAGTGCTCAGTTACACACAACAGTAATATCTCGACAACATTCGCCGAAAGTGTTACGTATCTATTGTATCGCCTCAATTCTTTATCTCTAATTAAACCGCACTATTCTCAACATTTTTAAGTTCTCTCTATACAAATAGAATATAAAAATATGAAATAAAAATATCAAATAAAAAGAAAAATGTAAAAATATAAAAATACAATATAAAAAGAAAAAAATATAAAAATAAAGTATAAATAGAATATACGCATATAAAATAAAAAATTAAAAATAAAAATATAAAAATATAAAAATATAAAAATATAAAAATATAAAAATATAAAAATATAAAAATATAAAAATATAAAAATATAAAAATATAAAAATATAAAAATATAAAAATATAAAAATATAAAAATATAAAAATATAAAAATATAAAAATATAAAAATATAAAAATATAAAAATATAAAAATATAAAAATATAAAAATATAAAAATATAAAAATATAAAAATATAAAAATATAAAAATATAAAAATATAAAAATATAAAAATATAAAAATATAAAAATATAAAAATATAAAAATATAAAAATATAAAAATATAAAAATATAAAAATATAAAAATATAAAAATATAAAAATATAAAAATATAAAAATATAAAAATATAAAAATATAAAAATATAAAAATATAAAAATATAAAAATATAAAAATATAAAAATATAAAAATATAAAAATATAAAAATATAAAAATATAAAAATATAAAAATATAAAAATATAAAAATATAAAAATATAAAAATATAAAAATATAAAAATATAAAAATATAAAAATATAAAAATATAAAAATATAAAAATATAAAAATATAAAAATATAGAAATATAGAAATATAGAAATATAGAAATATAGAAATATAGAAATATAAAAATATAAAAATATAAAAATATAAAAATATAAAAATATAAAAATATAAAAATATAAAAATATAAAAATATAAAAATATAAAAATATAAAAATATAAAAATATAAAAATATAAAAATATAAAAATATAAAAATATAAAAATATAAAAATATAAAAATATAAAAATATAAAAATATAAAAATATAAAAATATAAAAATATAAAAATATAAAAATATAAAAATATAAAAATATAAAAATATAAAAATATAAAAATATAAAAATATAAAAATATAAAAATATAAAAATATAAAAATATAAAAATATAAAAATATAAAAATATAAAAATATAAAAATATAAAAATATAAAAATATAAAAATATAAAAATATAAAAATATAAAAATATAAAAATATAAAAATACAATATAAAAGAAAAAATATAATAATAATTTCATTTATTGTCCACTTTCGTGTTACAATTTAACGATCATATACTCTTTCCATTTCATTCCTGTGATTGTGTCAGTGTAAGTCCTACCCTTCTAATGTGTCCTGATGTGTCTTAACAATATTTTCAATTTTACAAGTGTTTCCTAATTTATTTTATGTTGCATAATCTTCTTTTATCACTTTCCTGTTTTTCCCATATTTTCCATCTCCCTATTATCTCCTGTAGAATAGCCAAGTGTGTCCCTTCTCCTCTAATTACCTCTCTCCACTTACTTCACATGCTTCAATCACGTGTTTCACTGTTTATGCCTCTTTCTTACAAAGCCTACATATCCTTCCTTCTTTCGGTAGCCAATATTTACATGCCCTTGTTTCACTACCGTGTATGAATCTTCATATCCTTTCTAATTCTCCTCTCCTTTTATCCTTTTCCCCCCATAAGTATTTCGGCTTATCTCCTGGTTTCCTTGCCACCTCTGTTAATTCTCTTAGGAACTTTGACTCTTTTATTTTCATCTCTCTTTCTTGTTCTTGGATGTCTTTACTATATGCTCCATTTTGGTTCACACATCTTTCCCAATAAAAATATAAAAATGCAATAAAAAAATATAAAATAAAACACAATACCATATAAAAAATATAAATATAAATGAATATAAAAATATAAAAATACAATTAAAATAGAAAATAAAATACAATATAAAAATCAACATAACTATTAAATAAAATAAAATAAAATAATAAAAGAAAAGAAAATACAATTAAATATAAAAAACAATATAAATATAAAAGAGAAGAAAATAATATAATGAAATAAAAGAAAATACCATTGTATAAGAAATATAATAAAAAAATATTATAATAATAAATATTAAAGAAAATAAAATACAATACAATATAAAAAACAATATAAATATAAATATAAAAGAGAAGAAAATAATATAATGAAATAAAAGAAAATACCATTGTATAGAATTGTGGACCAAAACAGGGCAGATAAGTAAAGACACCCAAGAACAAGAAAGAGAGATGAAAGTATAGGAGTCAAAATTCCTAAGAGAATTAAAGGAGGT
Organism: Andrena marginata; assembly: GCA_963932335.1. NCBI lineage: Eukaryota > Metazoa > Arthropoda > Insecta > Hymenoptera > Andrenidae > Andrena > Andrena marginata. The sequence continues at coordinate 23,122,207 of OZ010662.1, forward strand.
GGCAAGGAAACCAGGAGATAGGCCGGAATACTTATGTGGGAAAAAGGAAAAAGGAGAATTAGAAACGATAGGAAGATTCATACAGGGTAGTGAAACAAGGGCATGCAAATATTGGCTAATGAAAGAAGAAAGGGTATGTAGGCTTTGTAAGAAAGAGGAAGAAACAGTGAAACACGTGATTGAAGCATGTGAAGTAAGTGGAAAGAGTGGTAGGTATTGGACAGAGGTAATTAGAGGAGAAGGGAAAGACATGGCTATTCTGCAGGAGATAATAGGGAGAAGGAAAAGATGGGAAGCACAGGAAAGTGATAAAGGAAGATTATGTAACATATAATAGATTAGGAAACACTTGTAAAATAGAAAAAATTGTTAAGACACAGCAGAATACATTAGAAGGACAGGACTTACACTGACGCAATCACGGGAATGAAATGGAAAGACTATATAATCGTTAAATTGTAACACGGAAGTGGGCAATAAATTAAATTATTATTATATTTTTTCTTTTATATTGTATTTTTATATTTTTATATTTTTATTTTTTATTTTTTATTTTTTATTTTATATGCGTATATTCTATTTATACTCTACTTTTATATTTTTTTCTTTTTATATTGTATTTTTATATTTTTACATTTTTCCTTTTATTTGATATTTTTATTTCATATTTGTATATTCTATTTGTATAGAGAGAACTCAAAAATGTTGAGAATAATGCGGTTTAATTAGAGATAAAGAATTGAGGCGATACAATAGATACGTAACACTTTCGGCGAATGTTGTCGAGATATTACTGTTCTGTGTAACTGAGCACTCCGGTCGGTCACGAGAGCGTGAGTGTGTATGAATGTATATGGGGTGTTGTGTGGAAGAGTATGTATGTGTGATGGCGCGAAAAGTAAATAGGAAGTCCATCAGCTGTTCGAGAATGTTCAAATTGTCTTGCGATTGATGTGAAGAAGAGAAAAAAAGAAAAAGAGAAAGAAAGAAAGAGAAAAAAGAGAGATTGATAGAGAGATAGAGAGAGAGAGAGAGAGAGAGAGAGATAGATGGTTCTGCCGAGACACTATTTATATGCTATTTTTATATTTTTTCTTTTTATATTTCTATTTTTTAATTAATGGAACAATATATAATCATTTTACATATATTACAATCTATTTACTTGTCTGTCTCCCTCCTTCTCACCTCACCAATTTCTATCGATTCCACATAATTCTTTCTATGATTCTCGCCTCCAATTGTAAAGACGACACTACATAATAAGTCGGTGTTTTTCAAACTGGACACAGTAACATTTTTATTTAATCTTGTGCTGTGTATAGCCTATGGGTATCCGCGGTTGCATGAAACTGCATATGATGTATAGATGAAATTTTTAAAATTTTGGTAACGTGCTACAACAGAGCGATGTTGCCCGCGAAACATTAGATGCGCGTCGTGCTGTAAAATCATATGTGATAGGGAACATTACTGTGAGGATTATTATGTAGATTGCGAACTGGTAGCATGTGCCATCAATGATATTCTAGCTGATGCTCGTAGGAAAAAATGTTAAATTATATTCTTTAATTTTAAATAAATTTCTTAAACACATATTATTTGTCAATTTTATTTATCCGTCTTTCTCCTCGCCACCTAATTTTAAGATTCAGCGTTTCAATAATTACTATTTCTCTGCGTTGGGGAAAAAAACATTCTGCCGACGCTGCATAATTCTATTTCGTTCTTCGCGCCGTGAAAATGACGTCATCCCGCACGGCTGCTCCAGAGGAGGACTCATATTACATACGATCGCGCGAGACGCTAAGGTTGAAAATCATTTTGAAATACTGTTATCTAAACAACAAAAGCGATTGTACCACCAAGTAGTGTTGCCTCTTTCCCTCCCTAGAATTTTAGCTTTAAAATAATGCTCTGTCTCTTTCCCTCCTCCGAAGACGCGATTCGTAAAAAGCCGACATCATCCGATAATTCGTTGGCGTTCGGCAACGGTGTGTGCGCGTGTGTGACGCTCGGTATATGTATCATTCGGAATCGACTAATGTGAGGGAGCTGGCGTTGGGGGAGTTGGATAGGCGGCTGACTCGTACCGCTGAGGTCTTGGGTTCGAACCCCGTCGCCCGGAATTCGTTTTTTCATTTATAATAATATCTTAAAATTAATATTTCCTTCCTTACCGACAGTCTGTACCACGCTCCAAAGTAGCAATTCACCCGCGGTTCCTCCTCGATGCTGTATCGGTTCGATATCGATTTGGTTATCGATTGATTCGATATCTGCTCTCGCGCTTATACCCCCCACCACTCCGCCATCTCTATGACGTCATCCGCCGCCGCCCCCGCTGCGATGGATTTCCTGTGACCTTGAAACTCAAATTTGGATTTCAAGGTCGGGGGAGGAGTGGGGGAAATGGCCTTCAAACTGAAATTTGCGTTGGAATCGGCCTAGCCTTACTACTTTGGTGTATGTTGTCGTATACGACAAGGTGACAATATACCGGAGAATCTGATCGACAACATACATTTGGCGATGAGAAATATTCGTGGTTCAGCGGCATATTGGAGTCGAGCTTGCTCGAAGCTAATTGCTATGATCAAAAGTTTAGGTCCTCCTACCTGGTTCGTTACATTTAGTTGTAATGACTTCAACTGGCCGGATATATTGGAAACATTGATCGTGCTGACGGGCAACAAAATATTATTGTCGACGAACTCACTTTTCAAGAGTTGAGCGACATCCTGTCACTCTGACAAGACACTTTATGGTCAGGGTACATGCCTTATTGCGCTTTTTAAAAAGCAACAACGATGTTCTTGATGATCAAATGATAGAGACTGGTGGATAAGAGTAGAGTTCCAAAACAGAGGATCCCCGTATCTTCACATGCTGGTGTGGTGTGAAGGAGTTCTCGATTTTTACACTTCACAAGTGTTGTGTATTTGGGTATACGGATAATATGCATCTTTATTTTAATGTTATCTCCCGCACTCTCACTTATATCTAATGCTTAATGCTATTATAAATGTACTTTCGGAGAGCGTGTACATGTGTTCTCGCTGGCTGCCGTGATACGAATCCTCTCCCCGCGCTTGTACTATCCGCATCCGCTCGAGACCGCTTGTCGCAAGTAAGCCCGCGGAATATAAACATCTCTAACTCCCGCCTTCCTGAGGAAGGTGGCACGCACAAAATGCGATGTGAATCGGGGACAAAGAGGAAAAAAATATATAGTAATGAACACGAAAATAAAATCGTAAAATCAGAACGAAACTACGTAAAAGGTCAGATTTAATGTACTCTATATTCTCCGTAACGTTCTGGCAGATTTCGAGCTCTTTGTGACTTCCTCAGTTCGCTTCTTTGACTCGCGGGTCGCTCGATACACTCACCGTTTATACCGCATGACTTGTGGAGTTCTGGTTGCTGTTGGGACATCGCTTCGTTCTTTCTTCCTTCATTCATACTATCGAAATTCACAAAGAACCACGTGTCCGCAAATTTGTTTTCGCTTGTGCATTTTTGACCCTATGGATTTTTCCCTATGCGCCGTAATTCGTTTTGACGCCGTTTCCATATTCGGTCATCATCTAATCTTATTAAGTAATGTAGCATACCGAGCCTCTTTATGATTTTTCCGTATTTCCATTTCACTTTCGAATTATAATTTCGACCGCTAATCATGTCCCCCTCTTGCAAAAACAGTCCATCAGTTTGCTTATTTGTATTGGTGTGTTTATTACTTGACGGTAACATTAGGTCTAATCAATTTCTTATTTGTCTACCTAACATTAATACCGCGGGGGGTATACTCATTGTGGCATGTGACATGTGGTATCTTCCGGTACTGCAGTACCATGCTTTGTAGTGCTTCTTCTAGATCTTCCGTGTTCGTATTAATTTCAAATAAGGATTTTTTAAAGGTTTGCATGAACCGCTCTGCTATTCCGTTTATTGCGGGGTGGTATGGTGCTGTTAATCTTTGGCAATGCCGTTTGAATGCAAAAAACTTTTGAACTGGTGCGAAACAAAAGTTCTACCGTTATCGCTAACGATGATTTTCGGTATACTGAATCTTGCAAAAATTTCCCTGCACACCTTTATTGTAGTTGCCGTTGTGATATCTTTCATTATATACGCACTTCCGGCCATTTTGTGTAAGCGTCCACCAGTATGAAAAAACAACGACCTTTGAATGGTTCAGCGAAATCCACGTGTACTCTTTCGAAAGGTTCTGACATCGGTTCCCATATATGGGTTATTATTTTTGGTGGGTTGTTTTTTGTACTATTGCAAATGGGACAGTTTCGTATCAAATTTTTTATGTCCGCATGTATCTCTGGCCACCAACAATGACTCCATGCCAGCCCTTCCAATTTTAACCGACTTCAAAAAGGAGGAGGTTATAGATTCGACCCGAATGTATGCTTTTTTTTGTTTGTTCCCTCATAACTCCTCAGTTATGTCCCGGTAGTTCCATCCTACACTGCATCAACATTGGCCCAATATTTTGGCAGTTCTGGTTAATAATAAAGGCAATTCTCACCTAATTATTATTGTTTTATGTACATACGCGCATATCTCCTCAGCATGTTGTGTCAATATATGTAAAACTAAAAAGTTACAAATAAAAAAAAATTAAAACCGACTTGTAAAAAATAAAATTGTACTAAAAAGTAAAAAATTTTTTTTTACTTTTAGTGCAATTTTATTTTAACCACTCTAAAATCGCCCTCGTGTAATTTATTGTTAAGGTTATGTGAGTTCTCAATGAATTCTCAACAATACAAAAGAAAGATCACCTTTAATATAATATAATATAACATAATACTGGCCAGTAGCACAAACTGATAATTACTATAGTTATTATAATTGGAACGCAAAAGTCGGTAGCAGAGCGTGGTTGCTCGGTTGCTAGCACGAATGGAAGTGAAGCCTCGCCGGATGGCCACCTGTGACGCAGATATAAAAAAAACGTTCTCGCATGTTCGTACAGGAGACCGTAGCCGAAAGCTCCGAATATTTCCAACATTTATTTAACACTTTTTTACGTAATATCTTTGGGATACCTACTCTATGCGCACGAAATATGGTTTAACCATGTACACTGTATTCTTTTCTATCAATGTGGTACCTATCTTTCCCTGTATTAATTTTTCCAGTCCGCAAATCATGCAAAAAAATGCTTAATACAGGATCTAATTTTGTTTTCTTTGCTAATTTCCCTACTGTTATTTGTAGGCACTCGATTGTATCCCTTTGGTAAGCGTCGACTATGTCATATTCGTATTGCCCTGTCTCTGTAACCGGTAATCTCGATAACCCGTCTGCATTCGCATGTAATTTTGTATTTCAGTATTTAATCGTGTATTTGAAACCACGCAAAGATAAAGCATAGTGCTGCATCCTCATGGCACTATAAAGGTGTAACTACTTCGCCGGTGAGAAAATTTGTACCAAGGGTCGATGATCGATTTGCAGCATAAAGGTGTTCCCGTATAAATATTGATGGATTTTTTTTATTCCGAAAATTATACTATACGCTTTCTTATCAATCTGCGCGTACTTTTGTTGCGTAACCGATAATGTCCCTAATGCGTACTGGATTGGGTGTCCCGTGCCATGTGGGCAAACGTGAGACAAGACCGCGTCTATACCGTACGCATTTGCATCGGTAGCAAGAACTAATGGTAGTTTCGGGTCGAAGCTACAAACTGGTCCTTTTCGAATTCTGTTTTTGCTCTTTGGAACGCTTTTTCGCACTCCTGAGCCCATGTAAAAGGGTTTCTAGCACTCACTAGTTTGTGTAGTGGGTGCAATATCGAACTTTAATTTTTTATGAATCTACCGTAATAATTTATAAATGTGCGACTATGTGTGACGTTCTATGGCCGCGGCATTTCTTTAATAGCCTGTATTTTATTTGGGTCCTTATGGATTCCGTACCGATCTATTACATAACCGCAGTAATGTATTTTTTCTTTGAAGAATTCACATTTATCTCGATTAATTTTTATACCAAATTTATCTAATCATGTAAAGACTTTTTCTAATCGCTGTAAGTGTTCTTCATCGGTAGAGCCCGTAACTTTGATATCATCTAGAAATACTGAAACTCCCGGGATTTCACGTAATATACTCTCCATTTCTCGCTGCCAGATTGGAGGTGCTGCAGCGATAACCGTACATTAACCTTGTGGGCTCGTACAACCCAAAGGGTGTATTTAGCGTTCGTACGTCCCTATCTTGCAGCCTGACTTCTAATTGTAGGGGAAGGTGGGGCAAGACGGAGGGGGGCGGGCAAGACGAGGTATCCCCCGTATCTGGTGATACAAACGCCCTAATTAAAATTGAGCATACGCGTTAGACGCGTCGCTATCGGCACCGTTAGTGAGCAGCGAATCAATGAAACATGTGGACGCGTGATGAAGTTAGATCAGAATTTATAATTTATTGGGACTTCCTTACTTTTTCCTTATTTTTAGCACCCGTGACAGTGATATAATAATATAGAAGATCTCCGGTACATGTATGTGTTTCTGAGGCAGAATTTAGCTGGGTATAAGGTATGTATGTTATTTAATATTTTTGTAAATAATGTTTCGGACAGTATTCATATTGTCGTGAGACGAGAAGGGGCATGATGGGGTAATAAAAATAAGAGGAACCCCATCATGCCCCTCACAAATCTAGAAATAAAAATCAAAGTTTCTCATTGTTCCAGGATGGTGAAAATCTAGAGACGGAAGACGGACCGAGGAAAATGATACTCCTTTTCTATTAATTAGTCCAAAAGAACTGATTCCCTTGTGGAAAGGTGGATAAGCTGCCAAATATGTGGCAAATGGGCTCATTTCTCCTGTGTTGATGTAAGAGATGAGGACGACGAAACCATACATGTGTGTCTCCTCTGTCAACCCAATAAATAATTACTTTGTATATGTATACTTTATTTATATTGTTTTTTAATTGATACCCCATATTGCCCCACGGGTGGGGCAAAATGGGGCGAAGCGACATTTTCTGAATTTTTTATTTATTCTATTGCAACCTGTAAAACTTAAATTGATTCATAGTTAAACTGGAAGACTTATTACCAAAGAATGGTTCAGACATAAAATTGATTATGTTGAAATGTGTGTAATTTCGGTCCGCTACCTGTATGTATGTGTGTATATGTGAGAGGAAGGACAGGGGCGATGCACAGTGGGGCAAAGTGACGAAGTTTGTTTCAAAATCAAAGAACTTTTGATAGGAATGAGATAGAGCGATAATTTTTTTTTAAATTAAAGCTGAATGATTGCAGAATAAGGGAAAATTTGAGAGATTACATTACGAACGTTTTTTAACTTTGATAATCTGTGTTAAACTTGAATTCCCTTATTCTGCAATCATTCAGCTTTAATTTAAAAAAAAATTATCGCTCTATCTCATTCCTATCAAAAGTTCTTTGATTTTGAAACAAACTTCGTCACTTTGCCCCACTGTGCGACGGCAGCGCCGGAGGAAGAGAAAAGAGACATGGAAGGCAGATGGAAAAAAACACGGGTGTACAACAGTCTAATGTATCACGAACTGTATCACGATTATGAAGTGGAATCAGTAAGAATAAAAGGGACATATTTAGTGGCTTGTTATCAAGAAAGAAGATCTTGTGTGTAGAACGTTTATTTCGGCGATCCGCTAAACCTAATTTCTTAACAAATTAGTTGATTATGAAAATTTGTGTTTTATTCATCGTCAAACCTTAATTACCCCGTCATGCCCCACTTTCCCCTAAATATTTCTGTTTTAAGTCAATTTTTGTGAATGTAGTACTTCCAGCCATTGAAGTAAAAAGTTCATCTATTGTGGGTAACGGATGCTCATCTTTGATCAAATATGAGTTCAGTGTCACGCTGTAATCCCCCCAGAGCCTTATTCGATTTTCCCCTTTTATCACCGGAACTATCGGTGTGGCCCAACTCGCCGTAGCTACTTTTTCCAAAACCCCGGCGGCAATTAGAACCTGTATCTCTTTTTCTACTAAAGGTAATAATTTAAACGGTACCTTACGCGGTTTTAGGAATACGAAATCTATCGTCCCTTTGTACCTGTATCCCCGGCGAAACCGTTACCGCCGAAACATCTAGTGTAAATTTGCGCAAATCCTTTTCTGACAATAGCTGTCTTAACCATTCTCCACCTAATAAGGGTTCTCTGAGGATTTTTGTTAATGTAAATATTTAATCTGTAAACGCGTTGTTCGTACTTGACGCTTACCGTGATAAAACCATTACTTGGTAATGTGTTATCACAGTATGTGATCATTGTAAATCTGTTTGAGATATGGTTGCGGACTGAAAAAATTTTAACACCTGATTCTTATTCATAATGGTACCGGCCGCCCCGCTATCTAACTCAAAACACATGTTTATGGTTTATCTGTAGCGTCGTGTAGAATTTCCGACGATAGTTTGGGTGTTTCGCCACTCGGATTGTATCGCGTAGATTGGAAAGTTGCTACACATGGCTAATGAGTGCCTTATTGGACGAACCTTGGTCTTTATTTTTAACCCGTCAACGACCGACCCCTGACACGAAAAACGTCATTTTGCTACCTGAGGCTTAGACAATGAAACATCACTGTACAGACAGTCTCTAGAGTGTCTGGTACTGACGCAGGAGCCGCTTGAAAACCAGGGTCCGTACGAGATACGGAGGTGGGCGACCAGTGGAAAACGGAGGGTTCGTACGAGATACGGACGTGACCGATCAGTAGAAAACTTAGGGTCCGTATCAGATTCTGAGCTGGTCGTTGAGGGGTTAAAATACACCACGCGTAGACGTCCCAGAACTCCACAAGCCTTACACCGTATATTACGATTTAACATACATTCAGTTGCTAAGTGGCCCTTGCCACACCTAAAACATACAATGTTTTTATCACGGGGTCCAGAATTATTTCCATTATGGTTGTACTTAGAACTGGAACCAGAACCTGTATTCGTCTCCTTTCGTGCCGCTAACGGTTCATTTCTTGTTAAGCTCCGCTCGCCAAGCTGTTCGACCAGTGCTGGTGTGCTGTGTAGTTGAGTTGCGTCTCGCTCCGATGCTTCTATGATTGTTGCTATTTGTACGACCTTCTCGAAATCCATGTCCTTCCCCTCAAGGAGCCTTGACTGAATCCGTTTGCTTTGTAGTCCAAACACAAATGATTTAGCAATGCCATCTTCAGATAGGAGCCAAAATTACAATGTACAGCCAATTTTTGTAATTCTGTGACGTATTCTCGTATGGTTTCTTGCTTCTGCTGTTTCCTTTGATAAAATCGATAATTCTCCGCAATCTCAAGAGGTTCCGGAGAATAGAATTCCTTCAATTTAGCAATTAAAGTAGCGTATGGCAGTTTATATGGGTAATCAGGTTCACAACGAGTGCAAAGAATGTCAAAAGCCCTGATCCGAACGTAATGTAACAAACATGGGACCTTGTCTGAGTCCGTGACCCTGAACAGTGTGAACGCCCCTTCGCACCGTTGCAGCTAGCGTTTGATATTCGTAATTGTCACATCGAAAGGTTCAATGCTTAAGATAGCGTTCATTTGTCCCGTAACCTTTTATGGATCTGTAGTATCTATGAATGTAATGTAATCGTATTTTTGTACCACGTTCGTATCGTTTTGCCACGTGGTGCGGGAACAAGACTCTCTTTCGCTTTTGCTATGCGATGTTATACCGAGGCGAATTCCAGCCTCGTCGCCATTCTGTTGTGTATTTGGGTATACGGATAATATACGTCTTTACTTTAATATTGTCCCCAGTGTTAGAACTCTTGATAAAATATAGAATAATATATTTATTAACAATAAGTGATATTAATGTTACAATGGTAGAATACAACTCTGCTAGCTATAACTGTTTGCGTAATATTATGTCTCTGCACCATGGAGGTTCTTTTTTTTTTTTTTGAAGAGGGGAAAATGCCTTACGCATACCCCGACATTGGTTGTCGGGGTTATGTGGGAATCCCCGCCTGTAAAATAGGCGAGATACCCACTAAAAACCCCCTCTGGTGGTCTCCACCAGGGGCCTCATGGCGGCGCCCGGAACTTCTGATGTAGTCCGTCAGGCGCCGCTATCATGACTGATGAGGCCCCACCATTACCCCCCTCCCAAAAAGATACCTTTCGGGAGGGGGGAAACCACCAATCAGGTGGCTAACCCTGGCATTGCCGGGCTGGCCTACCACCGCCACCACAACGGTGCCCACAAACGGCGATGCCGCGTTCCCGGTTAAAACTATAAAAGGTAAAATACTAACTCTAAGGTTAAAAACTGGATACACACTAAGGTTACTGTGGGTAGAGGAATCTCCTCCCCTTGCCATCAGCGGGGGCCGACCCTCTTTCTTTTTTTGGCGAGCCTTAGGCGCGTGCGGGCCCTATTGGCCGCGGCCTCTTGGGCCAGACGCGCACGCTCCACTCGCAAAAGACGGTCGGCCTCCGCTTCTGCCACTTGGCGTGCCGCCATGACGGAGGCCGCGAACTCTTTAAAGCGGACCCACTTCTCCACGGAGGAGGTGGCAAGGCCCACCAGGATGGATACGTCGATCGGTGCCCCTAGCCCGGCGGCCAGCACCTCGCGCTGGGGGGGGGGGGCGAGCACCGGGCATGCGGTAAGCACGTGCTCCGCATCATCCCGGGCCGCCCCGCAGTCCAGACACGCCTCGGAGTGTGCCTTCCCTATTCGATGTCTGAACCGCTGGAAGGACCCATGCCCACTCAGCAATTGCATGGACCAATAGTCCGCAATCACTGAGGGGCCAGAGGCGTCGGCGAAGGTGCTGACCGCGGGGACCAGACGTCTAACCCACCCCGTGGGTGGGGTTTTCTCCCACTCCGCCTGCCACTCCTCCATTGCCGCTGTAAGAGCAGCGGCTTTATGGAGCTGGGCCCGCGCCTTTAAAATAGACGGATCGTCGCCAAGGGTGGGGTCATCCCTATCCCGCGCTTTAGCGCAAACAATTGCGCGCCCCATTCTGGCCTTTATGTACAGCGGCATTCGCCCTGCTAAAACGCAGAGCGAGGCAAAGGACACAGTCCTGTATGCCGCTGTACACCGAATCAGGGCCGTTCGCTGAGCACGCCGGAGGATGGTACGTCCACCCTTCTTGGTCAACGAAACGGCCCAGACCGGCGATCCGTACAAGATGACGGACTCCCACACTGAGTAATAAAGTTTCCGGGCATGGACGGATGGGCCCCTGGTGTTCGGGAGGAGCGCAGACAGCGCTCCCGAGACCCTATCAGCCCTGGCAGAAACCTCCTCCAAATGGGTCCGATAATTGCGGAGGCAGTCGAAGACTACCCCCAAATACCAGATCCTGGCCGCCGTGATGATATCGGCATCCAGGATCCTAAGACTTACAGTCTTTTGGATCCTGTGGCCGGTCAGGAGGATGGCCTCCGTTTTTGCCGCCGCCAAGGACAGGCCGGTTCTACGGAACCAGGCTCCTATCCTCGGCAGCACGGAAGCCATCTGCATCCTGACCTGGGAGAGGTCCACGCCCGAAAACAAAAGGGCGAGGTCGTCGGCGTACGCAATCGCACGCCCCGCCCCGCCCCCATCCAACTCAGCAAGGAGTCCGTCATATACGGCGTTCCACAAGAAGGGCCCTAAAACGGACCCCTGTGGAACGCCGGCATAAATATCCCGGACCACGGTGCCCTCATAAGAGTGCACCGTGATCCCGCGATTCTTAAGGGGGTAGTGGACTATTTCAGCTTCAGAAAATCGATTACTTTTTTTTTACTGATTTTGAAAGTCTTATTCTTTATGAAAATTTTAAACAAAATTTCATGCAGAAATTCAAATCATTGTCGAAGTTATAGCAGCGAACGTAATTGAGTGCACCGTCGAGTAACGGCCTCGCAGTGCGGTATTGGCATAGGGTACCTTACTTTAAAGCCGGTTTTCTCGAAACACCATTTTCAGAAACGGTGTACATCATAACTCTTGAACCAATGATTATTTTTACTTAAAATTTTAACTGGAGCTGTATAATTCCATTTTCTATCGTGTAACAATTTCGCATTAACATTGGATGTTTATAAAACATTTTATAACTGATTAAAGATGATTTTTTCCCGTAAAAATGTGGGAAAAAATGGATTCGTGCGTAACTTCCACAATTTTTGTTCAAATTCATCGGCAAGTTTCCACACTGTAGATATTTGTGTATAAAATAATCAGCTCAAGGCATTTTGCTTTCAGATGATTGGTTCACCTGTATCGATGTACACCACCTGCAGCGGCGGGCCGTACAGGGCTATCTTCAACGATTAATAACTTCGATAATTTTATACATTCCGACGATTTTGTTTTTTGTAAATACTCGCAAACGTGCCCACACTAGAATGTCAGAAGCGCGACTATAACGATTGTTTGGTATCAAAGTAATTTAGCGTCAATGAAACTAACGATTTTACGTATCCAATAGTCCACTACCCCCTTAAAATAATCCCCGAGTAAAGCCCGAACATACCGGTCCACACCCCTCCTACTCAATTCGTCCAGAACAACATCCCATCGCAGGGTGTTAAATGCGTTCTGGACGTCAAATGAGAGGAGGAGGCAGATCTTATTACGGGCCCTGGAGGCATCGGCAAACCGAGCAACCTCGGTTGCCGCCTCCATGATGCCGACACCGCGACGGAAACCATATTGGTTCCGGTGGAATGGATCCCTGCCGAGCTGGGATTCCAGAATCTCCCTGATAACATACTCCCAGACCTGGGACAGGGCCGGGAGTATGGAGATCGGCCTATAGGCCTTCGGACTTAAGGGGTCCTTTCCCGGCTTCGGGATCAGGATGACTCTTGCCATCTTCCACGAAGCCGGGATTCCACCCCGCGCCAATGTGTCGACCACCATCTCGCGTATCAACTCCGTGTGAACCCTAGCCACACATGCCACGACCCCCGACGGGACTCTGTCGAGTCCGGGAGCCTTATTGGGCTTGACCCGCGAGAGGGCGCTTTCGATATGCTCGTGACTTACCTCGGGGAACTCCCTCCAATAACGCGAGAGAGGTCGCATGGAGGGGCGCGTACGCCGTGACACATCCGTTGGGGTGGGGGAAGGAGGTGGAAGGGGGGCGGGTCGGTGGAAAACAGGGTATCAACTACCCTGCCCACCTGCTCCCGCGTCAAAACCGTATTCGGTTTTCGCCCCCCCAACCTCGCCATAACGATTTTGTATGGCTTCCCCCACGGATCGCTGTCCACCGTGCCATAGAGTTCCCCCCAGAGCCTCTCCTTGGAGCGCCAGATCAGAACCTGAACTGTACGCCTAGCCAATGAGAAGTCCCGCCTAAGTAGTTCAAGGCGGAGGGAGGAAGGATCTAGCTTCCTCCGACTCCTCTGGAGAGTCCTCCGGGCACGGTGCATCGCCTTCCTGGCCTCAGCGATGTCCGCGTTCCACCACCGGTTGGGTTTCCGGGTCCCCCTCGGAAGACACCTCTTCCTGAGGACCCGGGCGCTAACCCCCTCTAGAAGGTGCTGGAGTCCCTCCGCCCGCGGCACCTCTTCCGTAACACCGGGCGGCTCAAGCGGGGGAGGAGGGGCCTGCGCACCCGTAGGCGTGGCGAGCGAGGTGGGCGGAGTCGGGAGGGCATCCTGCAGTGCACGGAAGCCTTCCAAAATCGACTCCGGGGAAAAGTCCCTCATCGTGTACGGAGTCCAGCCGTCGTCTGGTGGTCGGCGAGCCACATCCGGATTATCCAGGATGTGGCGGACATAGAGGTGGTCGGAGGCAGTGTAGTGCCGAAGCACCTCACTCCTCCGAACCCTCCCGGCTAGACTTCTGTCAACAGACAGCACGTCGATGAAGGACGAACCCCTGCCCCTCCGGAACGTGTAACAGTCCCGGAGTCTCACGGGCACAAGACCCAGCCTCGCCATGAGCGCCATGCAGGCATGGCCTCTCCTGTCAGACACCTTCCCCCCCCCCCCTAGGCGGGGGATTTGGCATTCAAATCTCCCGCTAGGACGACCCCTCTCCCCGGGGTTGAAAGGGCTAAAACCACGTCCTCAAGCTCCTCGGCCGTTATTAAGCTATGGATTTTTACCTCAATAACGAATTACGATCACTTGTCGTACATTTTCTGTTACATTACCTTTTCGTTTATGCGTTATTTGAAAACGAAATTTACGAATTTCTTGTCATCTCGCTTCAAATAATTATTATTTAAGATTCTGCTTTAAGAAAAAAATGTGTGACGCAGTTTCCTTTGATGCATGCCGACTTGCTTGTTCGTACGTTCGTAGTACAAGCGCAGCCGCCTACCGTGTAGCCAACGCTACCGCGGGAGCTCGGGCGGACAGCGCGCGCTCTGATTGGTCGGGGATTTTTGTTAATATCTCATTAACGAAGCTTCGCACAATATTTTCGCTAAGGAAAAAGTTGTTTCAAATCACACCCTGAATCACCTATTTCAAGGAACTCCAACATTTTTGGGACACCCTGTATACGGCAGCGACAGTCTACATATATGCAGGGTGTCGAACATGTACTTAGCGTCGAGACGCTGCCGCGTCTCTAGATAATAGCAAATGCATCGTATTACTCCGAAAAGAAATATTGAGTTTATAATACTTTGTATAATTGCACAAATATGCAGTCATATACAATGGCAAACAATGTAAAAAATACATGATTTCCATATCATATAATTCATATAATGTTACTTAAATTCGCATTAGACATTGAAAACAATGATGAAACTTTACATGTTGGAAACACATGCAATTATTATATCAATTTGCACCTATGTAATTTATTTTTTGGCTTTACTTTCAGAGATACATAGAAATTACCGTTTTGGAAACTGGAAATACTGCAGGCGCAGAAGATTCTTCGTACGATAGCGATTACGAAATTGAGGATTTAATTACAGCTACGAGTGTGCATTCACAAGTGGACCTACAGGTAATGATTTTTATTCAATATAGTCCTGCTTCGAAAAGAAGCCGCGCTTTCTGTCACGATGAGAAGCCGCCGGTATTGCCTGCTCCGTCCTTTGTAGTTGCCGTAGCGTGTGAGAGGTCCAAGAGGGACATATTCTTCCTACACTTTTTTTGAATAGATGACGCCACAGCAATGCAGACTGCAATTTATGAGTTATCGCTGTCGCGGGCCCTTTTCTCCGTTCTCAGCCTATCTGACTCGCCGCGGCACAGAACAAAAGCAAGCCGAATAGACTACCCGTCTTGGAAAGAGCTTGAACTCGGTCCGGGTGTGTGACTTTTGTTCAATATAAGACTATAGATGTATTATAATATTATTTTTTACAATACAAAATCAATCATTTAACTCGACGACCTAAAATTGCTCATGAATTATTCATCTTGTGGAAATGCGATACAAAGATATAGTTAATGGTATTCAGAGGAACTTGTAATACAATAGTTATTTTTTATGTGATCCCGTTTTTTATCGAGATACGAGTGTAAGTTTTGTTTACTAAATGAAGCATTTAATGTTTACTATACCGTTGTAACACGGTTAGCAGGTAAGCGTGGAGTCCGAGTATTCGGTATCTACGTCAATCTAGTCGGAAGAGTGCTTCGCGTGGTACATTACAAATTATTAGTTATTTGATTTAAGAATTCTGATTATTATCGTGAGTCAAAGATCTAGTCCTATACAGGCCCCGCGGTGAGTTATTGTTAGGATACGGATGGTCTAACTATAACTAATTTCTGCTCAAATGTAAGGTTCAAGTGTGAATGATTTTCCTTTTATTCTTTTTTTTCTAATGTGTTAGAGAGGCTGAAGAGCCAAAGGTAATCCCAGAATATTGGTTTATGCCAAATATTAACCCTCCGTTACCTCTGCATGCACAATGTTCGAATGAAATACATAAAATAGATCTCTTTACGTGAGACGACGCTCGCCAATCGTTATTCCGATTACAGTATTTAAAGAAAGAATGCGCAACTCACCCACTTTATCGGTATACTTTTTAAAACGTATAAATTTAGGTTGTTTGTCTTTTGAATAATGCTCAATAGAACGCCTTTTCCGTGCCTGGGAAAGAAAGAATTACACTCACACACGATATTGACGATTACTACAATAGCAATAGTTAAAGAAAAAACACAAAAGAGAGATGAGATCTAACTGAAGGTTGATCTCATCGCAACTGTTAATATAGCGTTACGTAATAGTTAGACGAAATATTTAGAGAATATAAAACGTAGATTTATAAAATTGGAAAACGATTATTCGTTGGAACACGGTGAAGTTAAACACTATTTAACGTGGAAGGTTGAGTCCATTCACTATAAACTTAGGATTCTCTGGCTCGAAATGAAATCTTGAATATTAGGAAAGAAATTACGATCCACGGACACCTTGTCACGCTCTCCGCGACTGTACGACAAAGAGTGCCTTCAGCTTCGCGCCCCCGGGACCGTCCGGCCGCGAGGCCCGCTCGAAAAAGCTGACGCTGCAATCTCAGTCATGCCTTAGTAACCGATGCATGATGTCATTAGGTGTTCGCACCTTCATCCTTCCATACTTTGTACTTGGACGCTATTGATCTTTGATCCTAATTTCCTGACGGAGTATACTCGTTCTCACGCATTCTCGCATTCAGATCACTCCTTTACATCGATGCGACCATTCGACTGTCGGAAATGCGCGCGACGAGGTTTCACCAGAATGCTGCACGCATTGTCAAGACGCACTCCCGCCGTTTACATTAAATCAATTTCGCAAGGTATGAGAACCACTGCTTATTTTTGAACGAGCTTCTGAGAATAATGTTGATGCCTCAGCATAGTCCCACGTTCAGGGTACAACGCAGCGACCAAGTGTTGCGACGACGACGGTCCCAGTACCGGAGGTATCCGTTATCAAAGATAAAATACAGTAAGCAAGAGTGCGCTCGACGAGGGTTTTCCCAGAACGCTAAGCGTTGTCGATGCACTCTGCTTATTAACAAAAAAAAGAGAAAATTTTAAATTTCTGAGTCCTTTTGGGACGTAACACCGTTACTTAAATCTGTATTACGAAGTGTGGAGTAAAACAATAATAATTATTTACGGTTAGGTACAGTGGAATAGCAACTAATCACGGTGTTAGGTACACCGTGACACAAACTGAATTTGTTTATTTTTCATCGTATCAATATGAAAGTGACACTTATGGATTCTTGGCATCTTCCCGATTAAATTGACAGGAAATAATTTAAATCGGACTAAATCAATAGCGTGAGGAACTGAATATAATAAGTTCATTAAATCATACTGCGATATACACGGAATGTCTTGGCGATCTTTCGACCACCTGAACAGTAATGTCCGCTGCTCCGGTTAGCGATCCGCCCACTCGCGGTTACACATTCGCTCCCGTATTCGGGGCATCCTCTCCCGTTCACCTATGTCGCCAAATTCGGTCACTTTCAGAATTTGAAAAGAAAATTTTTTTTTTTACTTTTTCGGACTTTTGTCGAAAACCGCTTTTCGCACGAGAAAAAGTAATACAACACTGAAGATGCTCCTTATCTGGATCTACAACTTTCGTTTGACATATTTTTGATGTAATCAATAACTTGGAGAGTATTACATAAAATCGACTTTATGAGCTGTTAAATAAATATTTAAATGTTCAAGGATCCAGGGGCACCTTTTCTCGTTATCCGATCGGGCTCGAACTTTACACAGATTTTTGTTATTATTTAGAACTATTCTGTGTGTGGGGGGGGGGGGGCTAGTAGCACTTTTGGTTGACCAACGGTAGCTAACAGTTGGGAATAAATTGGGATATAGTTAGTGTTTTGCGTACCAATTCCCAACATAGGATCTACGGCAAAAAACTTTCTACAGTTTGCCAATAAATATTCAATGTTTGGGCCTACAATTATTATGGTGGGTTAATTCACAAAAAATTACGACAGTGTGCCAACGAATATTCAATGTTGGGCCTACAATTACTATAGTTGGTTAATTAACAAAAAGTTACGAGAGTTTGCCTACGAATATTCAATGTCGGGCCTACAATTACTATGATTGGTTAATTAACAAAAAATTTACAACGATGATGAAATGTCGTCTTATACACGTCAGAAAATTTACTATATCCAAAAACCTGTTATTATATTCGAGGTTTTGATTTTTCTTTTCTTATTTATAAATAAGACACAGCAAATAATCTAGTAGCATTTCTTTTCTGGGAGTTTGTTGGGCCAATGTGCGTTTTATCGGTTGGCCAATTGTTGAAGTTTCGCGCTATTTTTAAATGGACCAACGATTGTGACCAACGCAAGCCCAATTGAAGGTTTCTTCCTACAAGCCCAACAGTTTCTTCCCAAAAGACGTCTTAATAACGTCCAGAAGGCGTCTTAAACAACATCAAAAGACGTCGTAAACACGTCCTTTTCAGGTCTGGTTTAGGAAAAAAAAAATCGCGGATGAGGAGAATCGAACCCAAACTTCGTGTTTACGAAGCAACCGCTGTTCACATTTACCCAACACACTTCCTTGTAAAAACTTATAATTTCCAGTTACACAACTAACATTAATTGTTTATAAGAACTGCGCAGTGACGTGAAATATTCTACTAAATATCATCATTCTACCTTCAGACTCATTCTTTAAAATTTCACATTCGTCTCAAGACAGACGTCCTCATCACGTATTTATAAATAAGAAAAGAACAATCACAACTTGGAATATAATAACAGGTTTTTGGATGTCCCAAATTTTTTGACGTTTATAAGACAACATTTAATCATGGTTATAAACTTTTTGTTAATTAACCAACCGTAGTAATTGTAGCTCCAACATTGAATATTCGTAGGCAAACTGTCGTAACTTGTTTTTAATTAACAAACCATTATAAATGTAGGCCTAACATTAAATATTCGGTAGCAAATTATCGTAACTTTTTGTTAATTAACCAACCATAATAATTGTAGGCTCAACATTGAATATTCGTTGGCATACCGGTATTGTATTAAGTCCCAGACGAAGATACAACCGAAAAATACCGCTATAATAGCGGTATTTTATGTACCGGTAGGAGTCCCTGACCAAAAATGCTACTAGGATAAGTGCTACTGGGGGGAGGGGGGGGGGGGCGGAGTAAATAAGAGCCACCCTAATAAACATGTATAAAATTACATAGTAATATAATCACATGTGTACTACTACACTTAACCCGTTTTTGGTAAACTACTTCATCATTTTCCCGAAAAATGGACCCTCAGAACGTTTGCCACCAGAGCCTTTTTCCTTAAAGGCATCCGCCGGTCAAATTGCGCGAAAACGTAGGTGACTTTTATCAATTTTTTGTTACGTATGTGGAATTTTCCCATACGCCCCTCTCAACCGTTTTTCGAGCTCACGTATGTGAAAGGGAAACGCCTAAAATCCTTTCGCTTATCACATACCACTATTGGGGGTTATAATCTCGACCAGCTGGATCACGATCATGGGGACGGGAATGACGTGACGACGATTCATACGGATTTCCTTATATGGAGATTTTTAATGAATCCCCACTTATTTTTGGGACTATATAAACCTGTTAGTTTCAACCCTCTTTGGTTAAAATCTATACAGTCATGCGCAGAGTCACGTCGTGTCACGCTCATACAGAGTTGGTTAAATCTAGTAAGATCGGGCGCGAGTCCTCTTCCGAATCAATAGTTAACCTCATAGAATCCGCGAGTTCGGTTTATATTCTATTTGGCACATTAAAATAGCCTCTCTTACGCCCCGCATCGCCAGTGCGTCAATACCGTGCAACTAGTGGTAACTTACACATTTTATTTAATTAACTAATCGTGACACTTACATTTGTACAATAACTAATTATTGAATATACGAACGGTGTTCTCGGGTAAATCGAGTAGATTTCGTTAAACCCATCTTTTACCCAGCGATTCTTATAATATATTAGTAGTACATTCTCACTGATACAACTTTACCGCTCGAGTTGTATCAAACATTAATTAAAAGTTACGAGGCACTACTAACATTTCCCGTGACACCCTGATTATTAAAGTCAGGTTTGTTCGCGTTTGACTCCATTCCTCGAGGCCCCCTGATTTCGCATCAGGTTCCATTCGCTCCCCTAACTAACAAACTCACAAACCGTATTCCTTGAGAAAAACCCTTCTCGCCGGCCTCTCGCGTGGCCGCAGCCCCGGCTCGTAACATTTTCTAGAAAAAAAGTACACAATGTATGAGTTTAAAACTCGTTGAACTTTATTCTGCTACAAATGTAGAGTAGTATAAAACAATTTTTTTATTTCATTTTTACCCACCCGTGCCTCTGATATGGCATAGATTGTGAAGGAGGTATAATAGACAGACATATGATTTTTCTTGTAATTAATAATACATTTGTTGATCTAAAAACCAGCGAATCAATTTTTTTTAATCCAATAAACGTCAGGAAAATTAGGCGCTCATGAGCAAGTCCCCGTCACTATAGACGAACACGCTCGGCGTCAAACTTTAAGTACGTTTTTTTTTTAATTAATTTTTGACGCACAGTCGCCGCGATAAAAATTCAATTCTTGACCGAATCAAAAAATTCAAACGGGATTCTATTCGAAATTACACTGGCTTCCGCACCACCGTCTATTGCAAATTTTCATACACTCAATTCTTTTTTAACGAACATTTTTGTGGGAAACAACCCATGATTCGGGGACCCTATCGTTTAGTCATTTGTTAATCATCGCCAAATTGTTTCTTAACACTGCTTGAAGGTAGCGCGATAACGACACATGTGCAATTAAAGAATATCTTTGGTTTTTTTATTTTGGATGATCCTGTCTAATGTTATCGTGGTGCCAGTGCAGGTCAGTCTTTTTTATAACGATGCAGCACGCAATGCATATCGGAAGCAGGGATGAGAAAAAATGAAATAAAAAATTGTTTTATACACAATATTTGTAGCAGAATAAAGTGCAAAAAGTTTCAGACCCCTACAATGTATATTTTTTTCTAGAAAAAATCATAAAGGTCACCTATTTTTGCGCGCGATTTGACCGGCGGATGCCCTTAAGGGGGTATACCCATTTGAACCCTCGGAAAATGTGTACATTTTGTGGATTTTTTTACAAGTCAACGGCTTGATGAAGATTTCCCGTTTTTTTACTATCTTTACATAGTGTTATGAATTACTAAAAAAAAGTTTCAGTTAAATAATTATTGTTTTTCGGAAGTTATGGATACATATCCGAAAGTTTCCCGATTTTAATCGGCTAAACGGTGGACCTGAAATAAACTGTATGTCGTATCTGAAATCAAAAACAATAAAATCTTCTTATAAATTATGCTGCTGTCGTCACTGTTAGCTATCGTCCAACGGGGCCGATTTTGAAAATTTTGAAAAGTAAAGAAATGGTGAGAGATCAAAGGTAAAGTTAGATTTTTCTAAGAAACGTCCACCTTTTTTCTTTAAAAATAATAAACGGGGAATCGGAATAAAAAAAACCCTCGTAGGACGATGTGGAATTTAATTACGATTCTACATGCAAAATTGGAAGTGAATTGGTTGAATGTAGCCCGAGTTTTTAGGCCCACCGTAATGAAAAATATAGTTCCGCTGCGATTGGGCGTGTCGTCGCGCCTCACTGCCCCGTACTACCTGGGTGGTTCCACTCAGATGCCTATAACTTTGTCAGCCTTCCGAATTTTAACATCGGACATGATTTATAATATTCCTAAAACATCAATCTATGAAAATATGTAAAAAGAAAAATCCGCTTTTTGACACTTTCAAACGGTTATACCCCCGTAAGGGGGCAGACCACTATAACAGTCCGATATGTAAGGGTGTTTTCGGGAATTTATTTCAACCAAACAACGCAAGTAAATCAATGTATTGCTTAGTGTAGTTAATAATGTACGAAGGATCGAATGCTAAGAAATTTTTTTTTTGTTAATCAAATTCATAAATCCGCTGCGACGGTCGTTACTCCGGTGATAAGGATCGGGGGGTGATTAGCTTCAGTCGGTACGCCAGACATTGATGAAATCCTCTTGTTAATAATTACGTCCTTTATTTCCTCTTATTAACTCTATGTACACTATTTACCATTATGGCACGCTCTGTGCTGCGACGTGCATGAATCAGCATGATAACAGCACATTAAATGATTGTTAATCAATTTTACTTTTACATCCCACTAATAACATATATATAATATCACAGTTAATATTAA
Source organism: Andrena marginata (assembly GCA_963932335.1). Lineage (NCBI taxonomy): Eukaryota > Metazoa > Arthropoda > Insecta > Hymenoptera > Andrenidae > Andrena > Andrena marginata. Next base: position 23,144,434 of record OZ010662.1, read on the forward strand.
ATTTAATTATAACATTATAGCAGTTTTCATTAATCATTAAACCGCATAAAATGATATTTAAACATTCGCAGTATCTTTTTATACATGGTGTATTCTTTTATTATACATTGGAAGAATTATACTAATAGAAGAGGATAGATACGTTGAAAATTGCGGTATGTAATTGGTACAATAATGATATTCTTCACAGAAATGATTGAAACAAAAATACCTACTTGCCACACTATGCACATCGCATAAAAGCGGGTTCCCCACAAATAATGTATTTGGGTATAAACTTTTCATTCCTGAAGTAACAGAAATCTACAGGATTGTGAAATTCGCTGGGATGCGTTTCTAGATATCCGCTTTTAAACCAAGCATATTAAAAAAGGTTTTTAAATCTAGGCGAAGAAAACTGGTTGTGGGTTAGGGACTGCAATTTAATTATTTCATTACGTAAGGGCAAACTGACATCTCTCTCTTGGAGAATCACATTATCCAAAAATATCCGTGCGAAATTTTTCCAACTCCGGAATCCGAACACATCTAGAGGCTGAACGAAGCCCGTTTTTTTTTTGTAATCATTGAAAAAAGTTACTTCCTTGTCTTGTGGAACCAACTGCTGTAAATCATTTGGGCAGTGTCCCGTCCACGATTCGAGTACGAGCATGCTTCTACGGCCAGTATTCGGTAGATACACTTCGCTAAACCAAGTTTTAAAATGTTCAGCCGTGAGTTTTCCTGTCATTGAAGCTCCGATGTAAATATTAACCAGGCGGAATAGGGTTCTTTGCACTATGGGACCAAATGTTCCTGTAGATTCCTTCAAAACTATGTATAGCGGTGAAAGAAGGCGTCCGCTTGCTGATATAATAGGCATTATAGTGTAAAACCGGCAAAATCGAACACATAATCATGTTCAATTAAAGGTAGGGAATGTATGTTTCGAAACTTTTATATAATGTCCCGAATTTCATTGTGCAGTGTCGTTTCTACCAAGTTTATATGTGTCTGTATTATACGTGCAATGTGAAACGTAGTAGCTAACATGTTTATTACGTTAGCAACATTAATCGACTGCATTTTAAAGAAAAGCCTTTCCAATAATGATCACTCACTTTTTTCAATTGAATGGTAACTGACTGCTTGCAAAAATGTAACTGCCATTCGCTGCATCCTCGGGAATATATATCATTTAACAGGCGCGTGTACGTAAACATGTTTACCGAAAAGTGAATGTGGCAAGTAGTTAGGCTATGAGAGTTCTGGTTCAAGTGTAGGCGAGGGGGTGAGGCGGGGCGGGGGGGAGGTACCGCGCTCTTCCGCGAGATGGGCGAGGGGGTGAGGCGGGGAGGGTGTGTAACCTCGCTGTGTAGAGGTTAGCTTCAGGACGGGTATTCGGGGTGACCGAGTGAATAAGGCGAAGTGAACTGCTTCTTGACGGGCGTTTATTCTTACGGCTATGGTAATACAAAGTCACCCGGCCAGGTCTGTGCTGGCTAACAGAGTCTGTGCGGCTTAAACTATCGCGACGGTGTACTGGCGGCGCGTCGCGGTCCCGGTCGCGGTCCCGTTCGCGGTCTCGGAACGTTTCGGCGGTGACAGGAAGGGTAGGTGGTCGTTCTGGTGCCTTGGCTGTGATCTCCACCAATGGCCCTGACCGGGGAGTCTTGCGTCCGCTCGCCCAGTGGGTATAACCCGCGGGAGAAACGGAGACTGTAGGATGTCCTCCGGTGCAGACAAAGTCTGAACCTAAGATTGACGAGGGGTATCGACCTGCGTCTAGAAGTCGGCGAACTCGCGTTCTTCTAGGAGCCGTGGAGGTGGGGGAACCCAAAATTACACAGCAATGCAGCTTGGTGTACAAGAGATCGCTGGGAGAGTTCGGACCGTTCGCCTGTAACGCTCGTGGTAAAACTCTGCCTGACGGGCCCGTCGCGCTGGCCTATATGGGCCGGCGCGGCAACTTCGCGAGCGAGAGCGCCGCCCGGCGCGCGGCCATCTCGCGGCCGCGCTCGGTAGTGGCGGGCCGCGCCAGGCGCGTGTGGTGGGGGAAGGTTCGCGTCCCACCGTAACTAACTCGTTACAGGTGTACCGAGTTCGTGTGTCAGGGGGATGACGTCACAGGGGAGGGGGATTCCAAGATGGCGTCCTCCGAGTTCGTAAGTGAGGGGGGTGACGTCACAGGGGAGGGGGATTTTCAAAATTTTCGAAATGGCGTTGCGCGCGCAGGTCGAGTTCGTTGGTGAGGGGTTGACGTCACATGGGAGGGGGAGGATTTTCAAATTTTCAAAATGGCGTCGCGCGCATTTCGTGTTGGCGCCACCTACTGGACGTTTAATGTACTTTGGGCCCGCGTCGGTATTTGGGCCCGTCTTGGTAAATTTTCCAGGTTTTTCATACATTTCGTGTTGGCGGCACCTATTGGACGTTTAAGGTACTTTGGGTCCGCGTCGGTATTTGGGCCCGCCTTGGTAAATTTTCCAGGCTTTTCATACATTTCGTGTCGGCGTCACCTCTTGAATGTTTGAGGTATATTTGGGCACGCGTCGCCGCCGCGCAATCTCCGTACGCGTGCGGGGATCGGTGCGCAGGCGCGACCGCGACCGATTCGTGGAAATTCAAATCGCGTCTTCGATGATGATTTCTGAGAAAGAGGGTGGACCAAGAGAAAAGATTTTTTCTGAGAAAAGATAAGGAAATATTTGAATCGTGGGACCGGTACAGCACACGTGCAATGATGTAAACATAGAGCGATAATTATTATAAATCAATCATCGCGATAGCCCATGGAATAAACATTGCACCGAGACATGCAGTGTGTTTATATCTGAGCAGGATCGAACACGTTTCGGGCGCCTACGTGCACACTCTTCGTGCCGAGTGTTTATGTTTCAATCGTGGGACCGATGCAGCGCACGTGCAATGATGTGTACATATAGCGATAATTATTGTAAATCAATCGGTGCGATAGCCCTTGGAATAAACACGACATTGCAGTCGATGATAATTTCTGAGAAAGAGGGTGCGTTTATATATCTGAGCATTGACTTTTCCCAAGACTAGGACCTCTAAGAAGTACCCTCGAGAAAACGCAATGTCCCCGAAACAATAAATTAGGCGTTCCTTTCACGCGAGCAGCTAAGCGATAATTATTCGGGGTAGAGTTCCAAGTATTTTCACGATCGAGAACAGAGCGACGTCTCAAGCACCCTTCTCGAGGGTCTGCAAGTCAAGCGTCGTGGGTGCGTGTAAGGGCGAAAAGAATTCGTACATAGACCCGCAGACATCTGGTTTACAGTAGATCCAGTGTCATGGTCAAGCGTCGTGGGAACGTATCCGAACCCACCCCTCCCTATTACCTATCCGGAAACGCAATTGACATTCGCTAAGACCACGCCTCTAAGAATTAATATATGGATAGGAATATGTATGAAAGGATATTATAAATAACGCGTTACATGTATTGATGTGAAAGTCATACATTTATTATTAAAACATATATATATATATATATATATATATATATATATATATGCATGTACTATAGCGGTACGTGGTTTACATCACGCAGCATGGATTGTAATCCTAACGCTAACAATTCATAATCAATCAAAGAATGCTGCTCAAAGGTCTCACTTTCGGAAATTAATTTCACATAATTCGTTGGTACGGAAGCGGTACGCAGAACTTCCACGAAGGCAGCATATTTACTGCTTACAGAGTACATATTTTCAGTCAACCAGGTGAACATATGATTGATGCCATGTTCATACGCGAACAGTTTACGCATCGTAACTTCCGTCATGTATAAGGTAACGCGATTATCGGTGATTTTAATAAGTTGATCATCATGCATACGCGTGAATACGAGTCGCAAATGATCAATTACGATGTGGGTTTGGGGCGATGTTGCGTTGCTTCGTAATCGTTGGAGTATGTCCGCCTCGTTTTGCAGTAGGAGCTTCCACGTCGACATTGAAAAGCACACCTCGCTACCTTTGTTGTCGACTATGGCGATCTCGACGCGGCCCGAATCCATGCCAATGCGAATTCCAATAGTTAGACGTTTATAAGCTGTTGAGGTTAGTGGATAATCACGCCCCAAGATCCGTACGATCGATGGTTTTGGTGTTTTCAACGTTCTTGGCGTTGTGGATCCAGAACTGTAAGAAACATGTACACGAAATTAATGCATCGTTCGTTGGCGTTTACAGTGAAAGAAGTAAGTGAATGGAGTATGTGTAAAGTGTATAGTAACGTATGTATACATACCTCATATTGGTCTGTTGGCGTTTATTTGGAATGCCACCAGCGTTGTCGGATGTGCAGGATGAATCGTTTAAGCTTCGTTTGTACATTTTGATATACAATACGTATGATTCTCATCGACGAAAAAATGACTCGGAAGATACTTGTTAGCACTCGAGCGTACGTGGTGAACTGATGCCTATAAGACTGACCGACGTCACTTTATACTGATTCACGTACACATACACGTCAATGTGTGAAAGTATATCGCATCAGTGATGGCGATGGTCAAGACGCGTGTGTTTACCACACAAGGGTTAGAGAATACGTGGCAAATTCAAATGGTGTGCATGACAAATTCAAGGAACACGCATACCACAGAAGAGGCAGAGACGATTTGCGATGTAAAACATAAAAGTGAGAGTCATAAAAGTATACTATAAGCTGGAATAATTAGTTTCATATTATAAAACCATCGGGGAAGAAGAAGAAGAAGGAGGAGGAGGAGGAGGAGGAGGAGGAGGAGGAGCAGGATGCAGAGAAACTGTGACGTGACCATCCCCACCATGCCTCAAGACTACCCTACCTGAAAACTATCCCTACCCCTGCAATGCGTAGGGCCATCGTTCTAGGCTAGGGAAACGAAACGTATATAAGGGTGTCGACCACCACCGCAAGGGACAGTCTAGTTATCACAAGCATTTTTTATAAAACAATCATGGACGCGTTTGAAGAGAGTCTATACGCCGCGGCGCAAGGCATGAATGCATTTGAAATGCAGCGATGCATCGTAAGTATAGTTTCGTGAAAATTAAATTTGTGCGCGTGTTCCATTCGATGGTATTCTATTGAAGTTGCGCATTTGTTACAGCAAAGGCATGGGGAAATTGAACGTGCGTGGCACGACGAGCGTGATGCGATCATCCAAAAAATTGTGAGTATAGTTTTTGTGTAAATGGAATTATTGGTGCGTGCATTCAATTGGGCGGTCTTCTAGCAAAGTTATGCGTTTGTTTCAGCGCGAACGTGAAAATTTGATGAGGGCGTGGCGCGTGTAGCGGCGGGAGATAATTCATTTTCTCGTAAGTGATGTTTCGCAAAAAAAAATTAATGTGCATATACCATTCAACAGTGTTTTAATCGAATTACATGTTTGTTACAGCAAGAACGTGAAAATGAAATGGCGGAGTGGAGCCATGAATATTTGGGGACGGTCGGGCGCCTCGTAAGTGACGTTTCTGAAAAAAAAATTATTCTGATAAGCGGACACCAATCGACGATGTTTTAATCGAGTCGCGCGTTTGTTTCAGCGTCGGGCTAACATCGAGGCCCATGCACGCGACGGGGATCGCGACGCTATAATCCAGTTGTTGGTAAGTGATGTTTCGCACAAATGATCCGCGTACACCATTCAATGATTTTTAATCGAGTCGTGTGTTTGTTTCAGCGTCGCCAATACCCGACACAGGAGGACGGGCGGATATCAGAGGAGTTGAGAGGGAAGATCCAATCAGCCCGACGCACGTGGCGCGATGATACGTTGCAAGTTGAATTTTTGACATTTGAAGGGGACTTTTGGTATCTCGGACGATTTTTCAGAGAGTGAGTACGAGTGAATTTTATTTGTTTGGTGTTTCACGTGCTATTACCAACGTTTCATATAATAATTTGGTGTTTTCTCTGTGTGTTGCAGGACGTGACGTCAAGGAAATTTTTTTTTAAATATTTTTAAATATTTTTAAATATAAAATATATTTTTAAATAAATATAATTTTTATTCAAAACAGCGTGTGTATATTCATGTACATCCATCCATCCATGCGTACTTAAAATTATAATATCAGTATTTGCGGGAAATAACGTTCGTATGGGAGGGATATTCTTGCTCGCGGGTAAAGGAAGCAGCCGTCGCTGTCATTGCTCTCATCACCGTCGCCGTTGTGTTCAACGCTATAGAAAACAAAAAAAAATTCTTACATATTCGTTTCTCCGCATATGACGCGTACAGTAGATGCAATGCGTGTGTAGGACTTACATTAGGTAATGCTGCGTATATAATTCCATATTTTCCTGACATTCTCCAGCGCGCAAACACCGCAATTCTTGTGAAATGCGCATTGAAGGGCATTCGTTGAAGACATAGACCTCAGGTTAGGAACGTCAGGTTAGGGTCCACGGTGTCCGGCATGATCCCGCAATAATCATCGTCAACGTCATAGCCGCCGTCGTCTTCGACAGTTCAAGCGTTGTTGTTGGTGTTGTTGTTGTTGTTGATTTTTCGCCCCGTCAGTTCGTACAAATTGCATACATCCTCAACGATTATGTCAGGTAGTAGTTGCAGCATCCACGTTTTCTTTTCCGCACCTTTCACGATGACGAAGTCAATGTTCGCGAGTACACTGGCGAGAAGCCCAGGAAGTTTAGAGTATGGAACGTAGCCGTCAGACCAGCGAAGCCCGTGATGATGCTTCGCGAGCCAGGATGCTTGATGATGCTCCCGCGAATTCAGATGTTCCCAGAAGTATGGCGGTTCGAAGATCCAATGGCTGATCGTCGGTATTTTATCGTTGTTGATGTTTGCGCGAGTAGCGATCTCTTTGACGATGAACTCGCGTTCGTTATTGAAACCTTGCAGATCGACAATGGCGAACATTATTATTAATCGTTTAGGTAGCACCGTCGGCGACGGTGTCGGAACAGTAACTGAGGTCTTCGACATCGACGTTTTAAAACAGTAGCAGTATCCGCAGTAGTAGTAGCAGTAGCAGTAGTAATAGATCTCGTACGCACGCTATATTAGTTTGCGTACCATGTTGGTTAAACGGCCGTATTCGACTTTACGATCGTGTATGAACAAACAGACGGCTGAAGTATTAGCGGGGATATTTTCTTTGCATTCGAAATCTATTCGCACGTCCACGGTAGCGCTCTTCAACGATTCGTTTTGCCTAGAACAATCTATGACCACGATAGGCGCGTATTTAAGGAATTCGTTCGCGCTCAGCAACGGTTCTCCGTGACCGTAGTACGATCGGATGAAATTCGCATACATATTGTACATGATCGCGAATTTATATTTGTGAAAATCTATTTGCATGTCATCGTACGGATACGTCTCGGAATTTAGGTAGAGTCGAAAGTTTGTGAGATTATTCGGGTCGAATATCCACGCGGGTCGCGTGACGCGAATTCACCGGGTGTTGCGATTCGATCAGTCGCACTGGTTGCGCGACTACATTCGATTGAACACCGATTTGAGGACGCGGGCCACCAGTGAATTTCAGAAGACTCTTATCACCAAACTTCGCGCGCATATACGCATAATGGAACTCGTACAAGCATTCTTTAGATATGTCCAGCACACTCATTCCCACGTACATCGGTTTATCAAACTTCACTTTTAGTTTTCGCATTTCGATGGCCACCAACTGTTCGGAAAAGATCGTGCGACTATGAAAGTTTGGCTTCGCGATCAGTGCTTCCGCGCCGTACCGACCGTCCCATCGCGTCACCAGTCGCACGTCTACGCGATTCCGCACATTCTCCATTGTTTTCCCGTACACCGCATTGTTCATTAATTTATAAAGAGTCTTCTGAAATTCACTGGTGGCCCGCGTCCTCAAATCGGTGTTCAATCAGCGTACCAACGAATTATGTGAAATTAATTTCCGAAAGTGAGACCTTTGAGCAGCATTCTTTGATTGATTATGAATTGTTAGCGTTAGGATTACAATCCATGCTGCGTGATGTAAACCACGTACCGCTATAGTACATGCATATATATATATATATATATATATATGTTTTAATAATAAATGTATGACTTTCACATCAATATATGTAACGCGTTATTTATAATATCCTTTCATACATATTCCTATCCATATATTAATTCTTAGAGGCGTGGTCTTAGCGAATGTCAATTGCGTTTCCGGATAGGTAATAGGGAGGGGTGGGTTCGGATACGTTCCCACGACGCTTGACCATGACACTGGATCTACTGTAAACCAGAAAATACAAAAAAAAAAACAAAAAAAGACAAAGAAACATGGGCGAAACTTCCGAAAACCGGTCAAACCCGATTGAGCTGAAATTTTGCAAATAGGTTCATTTTGCATAAAAATAACGTTTGCGAGAAGGATTTTTGGCGACTCCAAATTTTTTTTTTACCATTTCAATGTCATTCCCTACCTTACCGACAGAGTCGAGAATAGGATACAACAGTTATTCAATGCATTCTCTTTATTATTCTCCTGTATATACATATTTTATATCATTTAATAGTGCTTCGAATGGGTCTCTGCCTGACTTCTTCACTTCATACCGCCATAAATATTCACAGATGGGATCAATTATGGTGTCATCCTTAATTCCGCCCCTACTCAAACGAGCCCGCAAAGCCCGCCACGACGCTTCAATAGTTTGGGTATATGCTCCGCTGTCTGGATCCACAAAATTTGTGGAGTGATTCACCGTCTCATGAACATATCCATATTTTTCTAAATTCGTATACCCCTTCCAGCAATCTGTGATAATTTTTGTTCCCGCCGCTACATGTTTTTGTATAAGTGAAATAAGCGTATTTTCATCTCGCTTATTTCCTGGACACATTTCCAAGCGGTACTTGCCTCCGCCACGCTCTATCATCCCTTTTGAAGGATAAAAATTAATAGCGAAATTTTCAGAAACCGCCTAAACTACATAACTACAACATCTGCAATATAATCTTTGTCGAGAGCCAGAGTACAGACCTCTCTGCAGAAAGAAAATCGGTCTGCTACAGTTTCTGAGGAAACTGTTTGACCCTCCACAATACTGCATTCATGCCGTACTTGTTCGAATGTAAACCGCCTTGCAAAACCGTAAGTGATTATAATGCACGTCTCAAGGCTGACATGACAAAATTCGAACCTATTTTCACATAAAATAAACAACAAGGTATAATACAATATAAACTAGATGATGATGATGATAATAATAATAATAAGAAGAAGAAAAAGAAGAACCATGTATTATGCGCTGCAGAAATACTGTGATTGTATTTTTGATGCTTGCGGCATCGGAAACGGCCTAAACCTTCCGGTTCTTCAATATAATCCATTTCTCTTTTGTGTTTGTCACAAAACTTTCGAGTCGGAATCAATTCAATTTCCCTAAGCCATTGAATCGTATCCTCTCGGGTATTTAATTTTTTTGACAAAGAAAATAGATTCATGGCACTTAAAATTTATACTACTATAACACTTTCAGATACGTTCCGACTGCTCTGAAGGCACAGTTTTAACTGAATTTTGGATCCTAACTTAAATGGCTAAAAATGTTTCTTGCAACATTGTTTCTATCTCTGGAATAGGCGCACGAGTCACGGGCCCAGCGACCGCGACTGTCAACACTCACAAGATAGGTGTGATAAAAAATAAAACAGTGCCTTCTCATCCTGATCCAGGACCTTCGATTCGTACATGTGTAAAAAAAAAGCTGTACGCAAAATTTAAGTCAAATTAATCTGCTCTCTCTTCTAGCTAGACGCCTTACGCACGGGACTTGGCCCCGTGCAAATCCACATCAGTTCGCTACCATGCTTTACGCGCCCGCGAGCGGGCGCGCGCCCCCCACCCCAATCTAACCCAAACCAATACTAATACCGAGTATCAAGCTGATATCTCTTTCTAAGTTGATCTCTGTTTTACAGATTTTACGAGATTAATAAGGAGAATGCATTGAAGCTTGGCCCCGTGCAAACTCACATCGGTTCGCTACCATGCTTTACGCGCCCGCGAGCGGGCGCGCGCCCCCGCCCATTCTAACGCAAACCAATACTAATACCGAGTATCAAGCTGATATCTCTTTCTAAGTTGCAAACCAATACTAATACCGAGTATCAAGCTGATATCTCTTTCTAAGTTGATCTCTGTTTTATAGATTTTAGGAGATTAATAAGGAGAATGCATTGAGTAACTGTTGTATCCGATTCTCCGCTCTGTCGGTAAGGTAGGGAATGACATTGAAATGGTAAAAAAAAAATTTCGAGTCGCCAAAAATCCTTCTTGCAAACGTTATTTTTATGCAAAATGAACCTATTTGCCAAATTTCAGGCCAATCGGGTTTGACCGGTTTTCGGAAGTATAGCCGAAACATGAAAAAGTCAAGGACGTATAAAGTATAATTAACAAAAAAATATAATCACATAAATAAAAAATAAAAAATATAATTACAATATAAAAAAAGATGTGAAATCAAAATGAGCTGCAAGTACATCACAAAAAAAAGAAGAAAATAATATAATCAGACAAAAAAAGAAAATAATATAATTACAATATAAAAAAAGATGTGAAATCAAAATGAACTGCAAGTACATAAAGGTACTTTCCAACTGCGCTTAAGATGACACAACTACATATACACAGCTAAAATGCTGTGTTATTCCATTACTCATATCGCGGACATTTTAATTAACCCATGAAAAAGAATCCCATTTAAAAACATTGTCGTAAATTAATAGCTTTACAAAATTAATGATATATAAAAATTGCGCCAATCATAACAATGGCTATTCATACAAAGAAAAAAATGTATTAAATAATATTAAGCAGATATATTTTTATACAAATAAATATTTTAATACGAATAATTATTTCATTCAAAATACTTGGCGCTGCTCTCCGAATTGGTGTTGCTAAACTGAATAAATATGTATAAATTGCATTAAAATCTTTTTCTTTCTTTCTTGTTTCAGTGCTATCTGGTCTTGTTTTATTTATTAACCAAGACAATTAACATTTTTTTCAGAGAGCAGCGTCAAGTATTTTGAATAGAACATTTATTCGTATTAAAATATTTATTTGTATAAAAATATAACTAGTTTCCTTATTTCACACTTGACAGGTTATAATTGCTTGACACTAGCTAGGTTACGTTTACCTCGACAGATCTGCTCTCTACTAGCTGTCACGTGACAACGATTTGTAATGCGATTAGCCGAAAGTGGCGAAATCTTCATCGAATCAACGACGTGGATAGCTGACACTTGACGATGCCGATTCTTAATTCTTCAGAACATTAAATTCCCCAAATTGGAATTTTGCATTGAAATATCTTAGCTCATAAGGCACGTAAGACTAAAGCGAAGACACTTTTCTGATATAAATCAAACCCAAGCTATCCATTAAGACAATTCAAAATCTAATCGGATCAGCCGTTATTGAGATTCGATAATCTCAGGGTTTTTGCTAGCGGTTCGCGGCGTAATATAGACACTCTGTGCTCGCGCTGCGCATATGTCTATATATACTTGGCGCGAGACACTACCGTGTCTCTTGATAACATATATATTTTGCAAAGTCATTGTAAATCTTCACGCATTATTTATTTTTCGTGTGGTTTCGAAAATAACCTAATAAGATTACACTTCAAGTAATGCATGTACGAATGTGCTGTTATCATACTGAGTATTACCTTTGATGCAATTTTAGGTACGTACTGCCTTGCTTAAAAAATTAAAAGCTGTCTAAACTTTATATAAATAATAATCTAAATGTGGCTATAAGAAACCATGTTATTAATGGAAACTGTCAAAATGGACTTCAAATTCAATAATAGAGGTTTTATTTGTTTGCAAAAAAAAATATAACACAAACTATTAATATGTATGTGACGTCCCACTATTTTTCGCGCGGTATTATTTTACATCTCCCTCATAAATCACTCCGCAACTGCACTAAAATTCCCCAAACCTCAAATCTTACCTCTTTTCCCAATCATCGGGCCATCTAGACGATGTACCTTAGCGATCCCCATCTCGAGATCGTTAACTACGAAATCCCCTTCCCCTCTTCGCCTTACGAGGCATGATCTCCTCCTTCCTACCTAAATCTTAAACAAACCCCTCGTCCCAAAAACCTCTTAAGCTGAGACCACGTCTCACCCCCTCTCTAGGACCCATCTAATCAAAGCCACTATCACCCCTTTCCAATTAAAACACTCCAAATTCATCCAATGGGTTGAGTACTCGCTTGTCGAACGCACCAAATAAAAGCCCCGGAAGTCCTATTGTAACACATATTTCGCGCATGAGTCATCAACATGCTCTAATTATAGACCACATATTTTGTACATAAGTCATAGTGCATACCGCGCACACCCCTCATACCTGACTTTCTTGTAAATCATATAAATACAAGGGCCGGAGAAACAGGGGTCCTCTTCTACGGAAAACACTCCCGCGATGTACACCGTCGTATTAAATACTTTCACTTTCAGTGTTTAATCGTTTATTCAGTATCCCACGGATAATGTATCTACGAAAACTACTGTAATTAATTATTATTAATTATTGTTCCACGGCATATCACCACCATTCATATTATCTCATATTATTTCATATTTCTAACGGCCATTGCTTTATATCATTATTTCACGCTTATTGTTTTACATTATTATTTCTTGCTTATTGCTTTATACTATTGTTTCATGCTTATTGCTTTACATTATTGTTCCATGCATATTGCTTTATATTATTTTTGCTAACGTTCATTGCTTTATATTATTATCATATGCTTATTGAATAAACTTGTTATTATTGCTAATTGCATATTTCATACATTATAATTCTCCTTTGCCAATATTCATAGGTCTCATACTCATCTATATTTATATTGCTATTGATAACCATTTATATAAATGTTTATGTTCCAATACTTAACGTCTAACGCATTATTACAATTAACCAGTGCTTCAAATCTAATAAACATTCATACGTTAAATCACGCTGCGGATTATTGTATCTATCCTTCGGTTACAAAAATCCCAAATCATACCAGGCTGCTGCAACAGCTGATCTCGGTTCGCGAACGCAAGAGTTCTTATAGTGTTTGCAAGGCTTACTTTCTCATAGCTCTTACACGACCATAAGTCTAGACATATTTCGCGGAATATTACGGGCGCCTTCTTATGTTAATGCAGTGGTAAATCCAATTACCAAACCTAAATAAAACCACAAGTGCTCTAACGGGTGTCCCCCAGGTGCGCGTTTACCTTTTAAACCTTCCCTGGTCGATCAGTGTTCAGAATTCCACATTCGAGCCTGACTTCTTCCAACCCCAGTGTTCAGAATTCCACATTCGAGCCTGACTTCCTCCAACCCTCAGCGTTCAGAATTTCACATTCGAGCCTGACTTCCTAACCCCACATAGTCATCGTCCTACAGACCTCCACCCGGGACGTGACACGTATGAAAAGAGATTATCCAGAGGTATTCCATCGTATATTTAAAAAATACAAGAACTTAATTTTAAGGCTTGGTGGCGGAGGGAACTTGAGAAATATGGATTTTTCGAAAATTATTTTTACGCGGTTTTGTAGATATAAAAGAAGGATGCAACTTTTGTTTAAACTTCTTTTCGATATCTCTCACCGTTCTCGAGATATTCCATGGAAAAGAAAATTCTGAATTTTTTCAAGGGGTGATTCCACCCCTAAAAATTGCATTATGGCACCAACAAAAAAGTAGGGTTGTGTTACGGATGAACTACTCTACTTGCACACCGAGTTTTATAATTTTCTAAATTTCCGGGTTGCTGAACGTCCCTTGTGAGAACGACCGAGAGGATACGAAACAACGACAAGCAATAAATTACAGTGTCCTGTCACTCGCCGCGATAACCACAAAACAAGTCGTGGGGATGGTCGATCATTCGTGGTATCACAAAATATATCACTTATGGAGATAATACGGTATTTCGTGATTCATGTCAACCATATCGTTCGTGTACTGTATTTTGGCCGTAGCCACATCTTTGTTGCTTCGTTGCAGTAGGAATGTGACCTCGACCTCTCTTTCGACTTGTGCACGGTTTTGTTTGTTCTTCGGTCCTGGCCACGTATGTTTTTTCGACCAATCCCAAGCCCCTGTCAGTTCCATGCGTCACCCACGACTTCTGATCAGAGCCATTTCCAGGTCCTCTTTCTTTATTAAATTAACCATGGCGGCTGAAACTCCCACGTTGTGGTGTAGGTTAATTTACATCATCCGCAGCGCCATCCTGCAATATCGTGAGTGCTTTTTATAGTATCTACTGCTTTTCGCGTGTGTGGTCCTTGTACTGTTTCCTTTCGTGTGCCAATTTCTTCCTTTCTCTGTTTCCTATTGCTTCCCTCTCCTCCCATTTGCACTTTCTATTCCTTATTCTTGCATCGGATACGGCGTTTAAAAGTGAAATAGCTGAGTGCGGAGCAGTGAACGCCAGTAGTATGTCTAGGACACTTCTAACGCAGGTCCTCTGAGGGGAGCGCGGTGGCGGGGGAAGTGAGGGCGCGCGGGGGAGCGCGGCGGAGGGAAACATGGGCGCGGGGCCTGCGGGGAGAGGAAGACCGGTTGCGCGCGCACGAGCTGTAGAGTGGGGGAAGCCGCGATGATGGAGGGGATCAGTCCCGGCCGAGCCGCCGCGGAGACCGGGCCCGCCGTCGGAAACTTTTCAGAGGGTAATGACCCCCGAAAAATCTCTTTCAGTCCACCCTGGAGAACTTTTTCAGTCCACCCCCACCCATCCCGAATTTTTTTCCAAACCATTGTTTTTCCAAACATGTGATGAAATTTTCCCTCAACACAGAGAAATAATAATTTATTTTTATTGGAAATTGTTTCGGAAGATCTCGGGAAAGATCGACGTTTTACGAACCGCGTCTTCGGAGGAGGGAAAGAGACAGAGCATCACTTTTAAAGCTAAAATTCTAGGGAGGGAAAGAGACAACACTATATAGGGGTACAATCGCATGCAATTCTAAAAATTTTCAAAATGATTTTCAATCTTAGCGTCTCGCGCGATCGTGTGTAACTTGAATCCTCTGGAGCAGCCGTGCGGGATGACGTCATTTGACAGCGCGAGGAACGAAACATAATTATGCAGCGTCAGCAGAATGTTTTTTCCCCAACGCAGAGAAATAGTAATTATTGAAACGCTGAATCTTAAAATTAGGTGGCGAGGAGGAAGACGGATAAATAAAATTGACAAATAATATGTGTTTTAGAAATTTATTTAAAATTAAAGAATATAATTTAACATTTTTTCCTACGAGCATCAGCTAGAATATCATTGATGGCACATGCTACCAGTTCGGAATCTACATAATAATCCTGACAGTAATGTTCGCTATCGCGTATGATTTTAGCAGCACGACGCGCATCTAATGTTTCAGAGGCAACATCGCTCTGCTGTAGCACGTTAACAAAAGTTTCAAATTTCGTCTGCACATCTCTTACATTTTGATGCAGCCGTAGATATACATAGTCTAAACATGGTTCAAGATTTAAAAAAAAGGTTACTGTATCCGGTTTGAAATACAGCGGCTTATTATGTAGTGTCATCCTTACAATCGGAGAATTATAGATTTCACAAAAATCCACCGTTAATTGACCCATTTGCATCGAAGGTGATCCAGGTAATCGTGCACGTTCTTCAATGGTCGTACGACTGCCGCATAGCGAACACCATGTATCCCATGGTAACATGAGAAACATCCCACGATTGTCGCCGAGAACCATTTCTACATCAATCGTAGGCCGTACGCGGATCCCAATTTCCAAGTATTTGCTGCCCATGGATGTTAATGCGTATCTTCTGACCATGATACGTGATGTTCGATGCGGGCTAAGAGAACAATCAAAGCTATGAAATTGTCCGCTCGTATTGGGAATAAACATAAAAATTTTGAGATGTGAAAATTAAGCCTTACCAAACAACTGCATCCTCCCCGCATTGAGCCACACCATCATCTGGCACGATCGGAACGTAATAATTCATGCGTTCAACGTTTCTTTCGGCACTGGTACTGTACATTTTGTTTTCAGAGCAGTATTTGTTCCGTCGAAAGTCATTGAGGCTACTGAGCGATTGATGGAATAGCGTTCGGGAGGCGTCTTAAATAGAGGTGCAATTGCTTCCCCCACCACACCATTTTTATTTTAAAGCTATCAATTTTTCCATAATGTGTTTCAATCTTAACGTCGCAGTATGTAATTTGAGCTCCATCCTCAAGGATAAAAGTCTCGACACGTGTTGAATGTAATATGACACCTGTGGAAGTGTCGAATCTTAGAATTATGCTGCATCAGCAGAAACTGCATAGAACCATATTAGGATTGATCATCGTTTTTGCATTCGAGGGAGGGGGTACGCTGACGGAGATAGCAAATTGCAGTCTAGGTATAAATATGCGCTCCAAAGTGCACAAAGCCTCAAATCGTTGCAACGTGTTGCGAGGAAAAGACATTTACATTGCATTTATGACCATGGGAGAATTCGCGCAAGTAACCCGCCAATTGCTGGATCAATCTGCACGATTGATTTCGCGGGAAGAGTACCTCGCGTGGGAAGAACGGTGCAACGAGTGCATCGAATCTTTGGAAGAACAGAGCCGTGTGAAACGCCCGCGATTATCGATCGGTGTTCGGCAATCGTTGGTTGCTCGAATCGCGCAGCTCGAAGGGCTGAAACATTCGTTGCGCGACCGTTTCGTGCGTGAAGGTGCCGGACATTCGAGCACAGGACTTTTGTGGCGCGAAATAGACGCAGCGTTCGATACCCGCGTATTAACTGGTGCCGTGCTAAATTCGAATTACATCGAGCCGCGCAACTTCCTCCAAGATGCGGGGACCATTGTGCTGGAGCATGTGCGGGGTGCTTTGAGGAAACAGCGTAACCTTAAAGTGAACACGGTGTTCAACGGCGAATTTGTGGCGGGTGACAAGCATGCTTGTAAAAGCATTAACACCCGAAACTGCGAACTCTTCCGCACATCTGATCTGCAGGAGTGGTGCCAGCGATGCGTCGTCGAACCAACCCTGGCATTGCTGGAAGAGTTCCAGGAACGCGACAGCGGATGGGCATTGACGCGAATCCTCAACCTGACCGTCAATGTCAACAAGTATAATCCGCTGCGCGCGGGATGCCACATCAAGTTGTCGCGGGATTTATTGTTGAAGAAAGCCACGATCAGTGTACAATCCCCGGACAATGCCTGTTTCGCGTGGGCAGTGGTCGCCGCTCTCCATCCCACCGAACGAGACACCGCGCGCCCAAGTTCGTACCCGCCCTATGCTTCCGTGCTAAATCTTCAGGGCATTGAGTTTCCAATGTCCCTGGCACAGATTGCGAAGTTTGAGCGGCAGAACAACATCTCTGTCAACGTGTACACCTTGGAGACGAAGAAGACGAAGACGGTCTTTCCCTTGCGCCTCACCAGCAACAAGAGGGATCGGCACGTCAACCTGCTCTACACGCCGAATCAAGAACATGGCGATGTAGGGCACTTTGTATGGATCAAGGACTTGTCCCGGCTGGTGAGCGCACAACTGTGCAGGCACGATGGAAAGAAATTCATCTGTGATCGGTACGTATAGAAAACTTATGAAATATTGAAATGTCTCGCGAAACAATTAAATAAAATTTTTTTTTGTGTTTACAGGTGCATGCACTACTTCAGATCTGCCGAGAAGTTGGAGCTTCATTCGCTGGACTGTGGGCAGATGAACGACTGTGCCATCCTGCTGCCCAGCGAAGGCAAAAATTTCCTCAGCTTTGAGAACCACTGCAGGAAGGAGCGACTTCCCTTCGTGGTGTACGCAGATCTGGAGTGTATCATCGAGAAAACAGAGGACAGTCGAAAGGGTGATGATAATAAATTGCGCGCATATCAACATCATAAAGTTCATAGTATAGCCTATTATATGCATTGTTCGTACGATACATCGCTATCGATGTATCGATGTCGCCACGATGCGGATTGTGTTTCATGGTTCGTATACGAACTGAAAAAATTTGCAAACTTTGTTAAACCCATTCTGACCAGTAATGTTCCCATGCTGGATTTAACTCCCGAACAGCGGACGACATTTCGCGATGCAACATACTGTCATATTTGCGAAGAACCATTCGAGGCTGATGATGTAGGAGTTCGCGATCATTGCCATCTCTCCGGACGGTTTAGAGGCCTAGCACATTCGGAGTGCAATTTAAATTATAAAAATGCGTTTTATATCCCCATAGTTTTCCACAATTTATCCGGCTACGATTCACATTTCATTATCGAGGAAATAGCTACAGCTTTCGAAGGTCACGTTGAAGTATTGCCTATTACTAAAGAAAAGTATATTTCTTTCACAAAAAATGTCGAAGATACTGCTGAATCAGACTCGCGAAATTATATTAAATTACGATTCATCGATTCGTACAAATTTCTCAATACCAGTCTTGACAAATTAGCATCTTTTCTGAGCACAGATCAATTAAAAATTTTACTATCCAAATTTGAAACATTATCCGTTGAGGATTTCAATTTATTGACGCGAAAGGGTGTATTTCCGTACGAATACCTTGATTGCGCGAACAAGCTGCAGGACCCGTGCTTACCGCCGCCCGAGTCATTCTACAGTTCGTTAACGGGTGAGACTGTATCCGAGACCGATTACGCGCACGCCGAGACAGTCTGGCAGCGTTTCGGGATTAGAACCTTGGGCGAATACAGCGATTTGTATTTGAAAACTGATGTCTTGTTATTGGCAGATATTTTTGAAAATTTTCGCGAAAGTTGTATCAAGAGTTATGGACTAGATTCAGCACATTATTATACTCTACCTGGTTTCACGTGGGATGCCATACTAAAACACACCAAAATTACATTCGAATTGCTCACAGACGTCGATATGGTCATGTTTATCGAACGCGGTATTCGTGGGGGTTTAAGCCAATGTTCCGGAAGATACGCACATGCTAATAACAAGTACATGTCATCTTACGACGCATCGGAAGAGTCATCGTACTTGATGTACTTTGACGTGAACAATTTGTATGGATGGGCAATGTGTCAGCCCCTACCATACGCTAAATTTCAATGGGTCAAAGATGCTGCAAATTTTGATGTGTCTTCAATCCCGGTCGATTCGCCCACGGGATACATTCTCGAGGTAGATTTGGAATATCCGCAACGTCTACACGACGCTCATGCCGATCTACCGTTCTGCCCGACGCGTGTCAAACCACCTGGCAGCAGGCAGGACAAGTTACTCGCGACGGTATAGGATAAGCAGCGTTACGTTATCCATTACCGTAACCTGCAGCAGTGACGCGTCATGGTCTTCGTATTACAAAGATACACCGCGTGCTTCAATTCGCTCAATCTCCCTGGCTCCGCGATTACATCGAACTCAATACACGGTTTAGAAAAGGCGCGACAAACGACTTTGAAAAAAATTTGTACAAATTGATGAACAACGCGGTATTTGGTAAAACTATGGAAAATGTGCGAAATCACGTGGACGTAAAACTTTTGACTCATTGGGAAGGGCGGTATGGCGCGGAGGCAATGATCGCGAAACCGAATTTCCACAGCAGAAGTGTTTTTTCGGAAAATTTAATAGCTGTTGAATTGCGAAAACTTGAGGTGAAATTCAACAAACCGATATACGTGGGTATGTGCATTCTGGACATATCAAAAATTTGTTTGTACGAATTTCACCACGAGTACATGTCTCCCAAGCACGGACAAAAATGTAAAATTCTATATACAGACACTGACAGCCTGATTTATCATATTCGATGCGACGATATCTACGAGACCATGAAACACAATATCGATAGATTCGACACAAGCGATTATCCCACCGACAATGTATATAATATGCCGCGCGTAAATAAGAAGGTTCCGGGGCTGATGAAGGACGAAAATAACGGTGCGATAATGACCGAATTCGTAGGTCGTAGAGCGAAAATGTATGCACTTCGCGTAGACGGCAAAAAAGATACGAAAAAGGCGAAAGGCGTCAAGACCAACGTCATAGCTAGAACGATAACTTTCGACGACTACGCGCAGTGTTTGCAAAGGGAGATCGAAATGGTTCGCAGACAATCATGCATACGGTCTAAATTGCATAAAGTGTACACCATTTCGGAATCTAAAATCGCTCTAAGCCCACACGACGACAAGCGGCATATCGTACCCGATTCGACCGACACTCTGCCCTGGGGACATTACAAAGTTCCATTGTAAAATAGAAATTATTGTAATTATTATAAATAGTGGAATTATTGTATAATATAAAATTGTTTGCAAATGTATAGAAATTATTATTATTGTATTTATTAACTCGTTTCTTATAAATAGTAGAATTATTGTTTGCAAATGTATAGAAATTATAAATGGTGGAATTAATGTGTAAAAAATGTTCACACATGTATATGTATCATTGTATTTATTGAACCATGTATTATTTTACAATACATTATTTTTATTTATCCAAGAATTGTGTGATTCATCAAACCCCAGCCACTTGACGTACACCTTATCCCCCTTTCTACGCAACACTTTTTCCACTAGATACACATCAGGATCGGTGACGCGTTGTAGCTCGTGTTCATAGAATCCTCCGGCAACGGGTTTTCCACAGGAATCGACCAGCAGATACGTCGCGGGATTAGTTGTCTGTACTTTGGCTATCTTGAACACCTCCGTTGTCCAGTTCGGCGTATAGCCTTTATCGAAGATGGTTTTAAATTTGCTTACGCGCACAAACTCGCCCAATTTGAATCTCGCTGGTGCAGCGATCTTTATGTCGCTGTATACGGTGGCTAGCAGCGTGTCGGCGATCGCAGGGGTGACATCGCAAGGACGCATTCCAATGGTTCTATGTTTTCGTGCGTTATACTCTGCAAGTAGACTTGGTAGCGCATCGTTCCATCTATAGGTTCCATTCAGCGTAAACAGTTTCCACATATTGTTCTTCAAAGTTCGATTGAAACGTTCTACGACAGAGGCCTTAATCACTGAATACGTCGAATACTGATTAATGTCGTGCTTTGTCAAGAGTTTCTGCACATCGGTGTTGTAAAATTCTTTTCCTTGATCGGTTTGCAAATTTTTCGGATATCGATCTCTAAATATCTTTGCAAACGCTTTAGCCACCTCAGCACCACTTTTAGTCTTGAGCGGCGCCGCCCATGCATACTTGCTCAACACATCGATGACGGTGAGTATGTAGTGGTGAGCCTGGTTGAATCGCGAGTATGGATGCATTTCTACAATGTCAGCTGGCCACAGATCATCGTATCCATGCACGATGACGCGCCTCCGCGGAAAATGTCTTCGAGCTGGAGCGTACAATTCCTCAACGAGTTGTCGCTTCTTGTGGCCATGGTTTTCTTCTTTACTATTGGATTTCGATAATGGCTGCATGTTTGATCGCAGAGGTGTCTTGGACACGAATGATGCGATAATTATCGGGTACGTGCATTATGTGCTTCCCGTTGGTCCGAGAAAATTCTGGACAAGTTGCTGCTCCGCAGCAAAAGCGGTTATAGCCGCTTTTATTTACGAATTTCATTGTCCGGCTGCGAGACAGAATTCGACACTTGCGAAATCTTTTGAACACTGTTTTGCAACGTCAGCATATCTCTTTGAAACACGAACAGCTTCCTCTCTAATTCTTCCTGCCGCTCTCTCAAAAGTTTAATCCTCTTTTCCATGTATAGTTTATTGATGGCATCGGTGTCGGCCACCGGCTCAGCTACGCGTCGTATCTTGCGTCATTTTGCATCAAAGTCTGCACCGGTCACGCAAAGAGCGTTATCTCGCATGTAATTTCGAAGCAAACCGCTCCATTTGTAATAGTCCATTCTAGCTGCTCCACTCTTCTCGAGCGATACCCCAAATTTGTTGATTGGCATCTCGATGCATACTGTGCACTTCATCGGCGCGCGGTTTTATATAATGAGGCCTACCTCGCGGAGTTCCTCGATAATCGATAGAATTTCGGGATCATGAGAGTTGTTACCCGCCTGACGCGACGCTTCGAGCAAACGGAATCGATCCACCAGCTCATTGGGATCGTCCCAGTGTACATAATCGATTTTGTTATCGTTTACCACCATGACTCGTGACACTGTTAGACCTTTCCCTGCCCTACTAGCTGATGCACGGGGAATTAGCGGTGCAATTACATGTTTGTACTTGTATCCCTTGTTGCCCAATATGGGTTTTTAGCACCATGACCGCGTCTGTGGGCATTCCTTTCCAGCAGTATACTTTTGTATTTTTGTTTATCGGCATCGGTGTATACAGTATCGTCGGGAATTCTCACAAAAATCAATTCGTAAAGGCCGGGTGTTCCTCTGTATTTTACACCATCTATGATTATATTATCATCTTTGTCTATATCGAAAGCCTTATCCCCAAGCATCGTTCTACTATTGTCAAAGTATACACCGTACACATAGTCCGTTGCTGTATCCTTATCACTACTTAGGATTGCGCTCATGTATTTTTGCCCCAGCGGGCCGAAATGACTGCGGATCGTTTTTTGTCCCTCGGATGTTTGGAATTGCTGTCTAATAGATGTTACAAACGACTCATCGGGACTAGTTTCAAAAACCTCGTCATCAACGGCTGAGAGCGATTGCACATTGGGAAATGTATTTATTGGTGTGGGAGGAGCCGGAGAATCGTTTGATGTAGCATTTTATCGTTTCCGCTTCGATTGAACTGGTGTCGAGGTTATGGGTGAATATTCCAATGGCCCATGTTGTTTCCTCTTTGCCTTGCGCGATGTGTTCCCTTTCGGATGGATTTTTTTAGGCGTTAATGTTTCATTCCCTTCAACGTTTGTACTCATCAGCGGTGATGTGTCAGCTTCTGCTGTTGTGGTATTTTCCACAATATGTTTCAAGGGTTCGACGATAGGTTTAAAGTATCTCTCCAACCCGATATCTTCCTCCATCTTGCCAGTCTTCAAAGCCTGATGTTTCCGGCGAATGGCTTCGCTGGTTTTTGCAATTTCCTTCGCTATTCTCTCACGATCCTTAATCTCCAGAGTATCGATATCAATCATCGTTGTGCCGCAGATGTTGCTTTCCCACCGACGTGTTGATGGCGATTGACCATCTCACGGTACGGCAAACTCGTTAAATCCCTTTCTATAACGTCCATTGGACATGGTGCTATCCTTGTCTATTACCACGAAACCATACTCCCGTTGCCAACAATTACGGCACAAAGCGCAGAAATCCTCGTAAGCCATGTCAGTGTTTACGTGATCGTTGTACACATGTTTCAAGTTGGTACCATCCTGCTTAAACAGAATCAGCAGATTCGCATTGTCGCGTATAAGATGTTTGGGAATTTTTGCATACGTCTGACAGAGATAGAAGCAGTCAACGTTCGAGTGGCGCCCCATTGCAAAGTATTCCCTTATCGTATCTTGCTTGTCGCATGCCACGTCATCAAAGATAAAAATAGAATTCGGAAGCGATTCGCTCGGTGGGATGACGTCACTGTTATTCGAAAACGTAAAGTAGCCAATTTCATCTATCGGAGTCAATAAATTCTCCAAGTACTGATATTTCGGCTGTTGCAACGACTTGGAGTACACGTACACGTTCTCGAAGCGGACGCCGTGAGGACTTTCCAACAAGCTGACCAGCACGTTGGTCTTTCCGCAATTTGATGGGCCACAAATGACGCAGCGGATAGTGTTTGGCAGCATGCTACCATGTCTGCGTCTTGTTTTCCAAGACATCACTCGCGATTTATCATCAAAATTTGTCACGCGTATCGTCACAGGTTGTCGCACGAATCGCATCCTCTCCGTGAACTGTGAAAAATGATTTTGATACGTCGAAGCGCCCTATTTATAGGTCCGCACCGAAGCAAAACGTTCCAGTATTCAAAATGCTTCTGATCCTGTCGGATAATTGTGATATTCGAGACCTAACCTCTAAGCAGTTGAAATATATGTTAACTTTAAGTAAGGTTCGGGAGCGGATCCGAGGATATCGAAAATAAGAATACACGCACACTGAACTTGGCGTAAGAAGGTTTTAATCAATTGTGCGTTCGGATAGCACTTGCTGGGGAAGACTAACAAATAAAAAGAAGGAAGACGCCACAGCGCTTGTGGCGCGCACACGCGAACACCTGTGACTGATTGCAATCGGTCGGTAAGATCGGAAAACTAAATATCGACATTGCGTCTGGTGCAAATAGATGAGTGCTCGCTTCCAGTGACAGTAAGAGGCGAGACTGAGAAAACGAAAAGAAATAAAGTACTTTGAAAAAAAAACTATAATCTCAACAATATATACCAAAGATTATTCTACTCCGAGAGTTTGGCAGGCACATTGATCAGTTGTGGGACAGACTCCCAGAGCATATAAAAGCCGATTCTGAGGTTCAGCAGTATTGTCGGTGTCTGGAACATTATAATCGCCCTTGGCCGCGAACGCATATCGACGGTCCAGCACCATTGATTAAAAACTGTAGCGAATGTCGCCGACGAGAGTAAGGAAAGGCAGTGGTTTGTTAAATCGGGCGATAAACGCGCTACCTATCGAATTACATATTCCGGGATACCAGTTTTGCGGCCCAGGAACTCATCTGGCAAAACGATTGGCTAGAGGGGATCGAGGCATCAATCCGTTGGACGCAGCGTGTCGCGAAAACGATATTGCATATTCGCGTAGCAACGACCTCGGCGAAAGGCACGCGGCAGATAACATACTCGCTGACAAAGCGCGAAAACGCATCGTTGCGCGAGACTCGACTCTGGGTGAAAGAGGTGCTGCTACGGCTGTTTGGGCAGCTATGAAGGCCAAGACGAAGATCGGAATGGGGATGAAAACAAAAACCCGCAAAAGGATTCCAAAGAGAGCACCGAAAAAGCGGATTCTTCCAGTGGCAAAACGGGGTGGTATATTACCACTTCTACCGCTGTTGGGTGTTCTCGGATCATTGGCTGGCGGAGCGGCGGGGATCGCCAAGGCGGTAAACGATAATAATGCCGCGCAACATCAGCTGCAGGAAATGCAACGTCATAATCGCTCCATGGAAGGTCGGGGACTTTATCTCGCACCGTACAAGCGCGGACAGGGAATATCGAAACGAAAAAAAAAAACGCCGAAAAGAAAATAAAAATGCCTGCGGGCGTAACTACCGATGCGCAATTGGAGGAGTTGGCAAAACGTATGCGTATTCCAATCTTTAGAGGCGTTTTTATGCGTAACGCGTTACCAGCCGGAGGAGTACGTCGAAACGAGAGCGGTATCGTAAATTTGGACAATGTCGATGGGTCGGGGACTCATTGGGTGGCGTATGCGAAGAGAGGGAGTCGAGCTATATATTTCGACAGCTTTGGGAATCTTCGACCACCTAAGGAATTCATACAATATCTGGATAAAGATGCTGTGAAAATTGAGTACAATCGTACGTCTTATCAAAAGTACGATCAGAGCAATTGCGGACAACTATGTCTACGCTTTCTACAAACGATCGGCACCGAATTTAAGGATTGACTTCCCACCACTATGATTCAGTAACAGTCGAGCAGTTCGAGCAGAATATGTCGTTAACATTCACTCTAACCGGCAAGAGTAGCACCCTCGCGGTAAACTACTTTCCACCCATAGATTTGAGCGACGATGATTACGAGCTTGGTCTAACAACCTTTGAAACTTATCACACAATACCGAACATCGACTCGAGCAACGATAAATTCTACTTTTTCTCAAACTATGACATCAAAAACAACAGCGTCGACACCACTCATGAATACATTACGATTCCCCACGGCTCCTACGAACTAGACGCCATTGCCAAGTACCTGAAGCAGCGATTACTCGAGCGATATCCTCAAAAAAATCTCGACGGCACCGATGACGGTGACAACGATGCGTATCCTATAGTGTTGCGTCCCAACAACAACACCGTGAAAAGCGAACTGTACTGCTGGTTCGCCGTAGACTTTACAAAGCCCAATAACATCGGATCGCTACTGGGATTCTCAACGAATCGGGTATTAGAACCAGGACGCTGGCATGAATCGGACGATTCAATTAATATCATGAACGTGAACATTATTCGCATAGAATGTAGCGTGACCGCTGGTGCGTACAACAATGAGAGGCGTGTACATACGATACATGAATTTTCTCCGAGAGTCCCACCAGGATATAAGATATCGGAAACGCCCGCGCAGATCATTTACCTTCCAATCATCGCACGGGTCATTACGGATCTAACGATACGCGTTGTGGATCAAGGCGGGCGATTGCTCGATTTTCGAGGTGAAGAAATTACCATCAGACTGCACGTACGACGACGACGATAATACGTGTAGTGCGAAAGAGATACTTGTATTGAACGACTCCAGAAACCCGTTTCTTCCAAGTGAAATTGTTTACAACACCAACAACTGCAACAACTCCGATCACGCTAAAAAGAAGAGGCTCAGTGCTGCAAACATTGCATTTTTTAAATCTTTGTGATTCATTGTACGCATTTAAGTTGAAAAATGGCCGATATTCTAAACATTGGAGGGAAGCCGACGTTTGATGATCGCATCGTCAAGCTCGAGACTCACACATACAACCCATACGTCAACACGACGTTTGGATACAGCGATGAGATAAGAATACCGATACAGCAGCAGGATTTATACACATTACCGTGCGAAAGTTTCCTCTATGTGGAGGGGAAATTAAGATAAATAAGCCAAACGATGCGTTAACGGCGATGTTGGGAAATAATTGCATGGCGTTCTTATTCGATGAGATTCGATACGAGCTGAATGGTGTGGAGATTGATCGCAACAGAAACGTTGGAATAACTAGCACGCTTAAAAACTATGTATCGCTGTCATCGGACGAAGACAAAAATATGGAGAATGCCGGATGGGGCTTGAAACGACGCGATGGGCTAATAGTGAAAAACCATTTCAATTTTTGCATCCCACTCAAATATTTGCTGGGATTTTGCGAGGACTACAAACGCATGATTATTAATGCGCGTCACGAATTGATTTTAATATGATCGCGCAACGACAACAATGCTCTGATAGGATCACTGATGTTGGAACCAGAAATTGAATTACTTAAACTACAATGGCGGATGCCTCATGTGACGCTGAACGACGTTAATAAGCTATCGTTGCTACGTACTTTGGAAAGTGGACAAAACCTGAGCATTTGTTTTCAATCGTGGGATCTGTACGAGTATCCTCTCTTACAGAGCACGACCAAGCATTCGTGGGCCGTGAAGGCATCTGCACAGCTGGAGGATCCGCGATGCATGATCCTTGCTCTACAGACTGGTCGAAGGAATGTGATGAGCGAAGACGTTACTAAGTTCAACAACTGTAAATTGACCAATGTAAAACTTTTTCTCAACTCGGAATTTTACCCATACGATGACATGAACTTGGACTTTGACAAAAATAAGCATGCCATCTTGTATCACATGTATACGCAATTCGGTAAATCGTATTATGGACATAGTTGCAACGAGGCATTATTCACCGTGGCTGAATTTTTACAATTTGGCCCCATCGTGGTGATTGATTGCTCGCGACAAAATGAGTCGATCAAGAATGGCACCGTGGACGTGCGCATAGAATTCGAGTGTAAAGAGAATGTGCCGGTAAATACTACAGCCTACTGTCTGATTCTGCACGATCGGGTGGTTGAATACAATCCACTGACAAACGTGGTGCGCAAAATGAATTAAATTGCCACGCTACTTGCCCGCCCTCTCCTGTGCGAAATTCGCACAAAATTTAATCATGAAAATCGAGATGCTTTACGAGAAAAACTGCATTCTCCCGTCTGTCTTGAAAGCGAGCGGACCTCTAAATTGTACCGATAATGGTCGTGCCAACATTTGTTGACCTGCAAGGGTTCATCGTCGATGGAAGATTTGTCGTCAAGGAAGTGGCTGTCCTATGCAAGGGGACAATTCTCTCGCACTATATTTTTGGGAGTTCAATGCCGCAATATCTTCTTACAAAATCCGATAAATCAAGCATCCGATGGTTGGTGGCAAAACATCATGGACTACGTTGGGATGATGGAGACGTTCCGTACAGTATGGCTAAACAGCTAATTACGAAAGCTGTAGCTCATGCGATCGACGAAGAAGATGACACATCCCATATCATATACGTTAAAGGGCTGCAGAAACGCGACTGGCTTGCGGATTTCCTGGATGAAAATACCTGAGCGGACGTGATCATCGAGACGCTGGACATTGACTACGAGGATATAAAATCCCTAAATAAGCTAAATGTAGTTAATACTCTGCGTTGTGGCAGACACGCAAAGCACTGTGCCTTGCAAAATGTATTTAAAATATTCAACTGGTGGTCTAAACGCCAGAGGCATAAATAAAATATAATCAATTTTTTAATGTATAAATGTTTTTTCTTCACCCTCCCCCAACCTCCTGCATGTACGCTAGATTAAGACGATAGTTGTAATTATTTAGAAGTGGTTCATTACACGTTCGATGCGGTACGATAGACGGTCGATACACGTTCGAAGTGGTACGATTGACGTTCGATGTGGTACGATTGACGTTCGATGTGGTACGATTGACATTCGATGTGGTACGATTGACGTTCGATGTGGTACGATTGACGTTCGATACACGTTCGAAGAGGTACGATACACGTTCGAAGTGGTACGGTAGACGTTCGATTCACGTTCGTTTCACGTTCGATGTGGTTTGATTGACGTTCGATACACGTTCGAAGTGGTACGATACACGTTCGATACACTTTCAAAGTGGTACGATTGACGTTCGATACACGTTCAAAGTGGTACCATTCTCGTTCAAAGTGGAACCATTCACGTTCGATGTGGTACGATTGACGTTCGATACACGTTCAAAGTGGTACCATTCACGTTCAAAGTGGTACCATCCACGTTCGATGCGGTATGATTGACGTTCAAAGCCGTTCAATACACGTTCGATGTGGTACCATTCACGTTCGATGTGGTACGATTGATGTTCGATACACGTTCGAAGTGGTACGATTGATGTTCGATACACGTTGAAAGTGGTACGATTGACGTTCGATGTGGTACGATTCATGTTCGATGTGGTACGATTCATGTTCGATACCCGTTCAGAGTGGTACGATTCACGTTCGATACCCGTTCAGAGTGGTACGATTCACGTTCGAAGTGGTTCGATACCCGTTCAAAGCTGTTCGATTCACGTTCGATACATGTTCGATGCACGTTCGAAACCGTTCAAAGCCGTTCAAAACCGTTCAATACCCGTTCGAAACCTTTTCAATGTCGTTCGATACACGTTCAAAGTGGTGTGATCTAGTCGAATGATGTGTCAAAGAAGAAGGGAAAGAAGATGCGTGTGAATAAGGAGAGGACGGTCAGCGAAGAAGAAGATAAGTACATGGAGGAGGATGGTCAGCGAAAATGCAGGTGGCCTGTGATGAAGATGGTGAAGAACAAAGGCATCCTACTTTTGCAAAACTACGCACTTCTCGATTTCAATATATGAGTTTAGATGCGAGAGCCAGGAGATGCAGCGAGACCAGTTGTCTCTTAATCGTGGCAGCGAACTGTTATATTTGCAAGTGACAGTTTTTTGATAATATTGTGCAACAATGGGATATTATTTACTGGCATCGGAGTGGGATAATTCATGGCGAGACGACTCTGAGGTATGTAGACACCAATGTTTTTTTTACATTTATCGTGTTTAACCTTTTAAATCGAGTGAATATTATATCGCGGGTTTCTATTTTTTTCCAGAACTTGCCATCGCCGTCGCCACTACCGTGGCCGGTTTGGTCGTCGGATTGGGGCTCACCGCTCCCCTCACCACCTTCGCCGCCGCAGCCGTCGCCGTCGCCGCCTTCATCGCCGCCACCGCCATCGCAGGTATGTAGTGCATTGTTTTTTTCCGTGTTCCATGTTTAATGTGTTAATATTATATCGATGTGTGTGTGTGTGTTCTAGGACTTACCATTAGAACCAGTGCTTGCTTGGCTGGCGGACCTGGCGGTCCGGGTTGCACCCCGAGGGGTGCAGATGTGGCGGTCGGGGCCTGTGGTTGGCCCCATGATGATTGCGCGGGTGCCACAGGTTGGGCCAAGGTGTGCCCCTTATCAAATTCCGCGGCCGCCGTCAACACAACCACCCCCATCACCGCCCTCGCCACCATCGCCACCACCACCGCCCTCGCCCCCCATCACCGTTGCAATAATTTAAATTTTCTTTTTTTTCTTTTATTTTTTTCTATTTTTTTAAATTTTTATATACTTTTATATTTTTATTCTTACTTTTTATATTTTTATATTCTAGTTTTATTTTATTATATTCTTTTTATTATATTCATATTTTTTAATTATTTTGTAGCAATATATTATCATTTTTAAGCACATATTATTTCTCCATTTTATTTATCCGTCATCCTTCTCATCACCTAATTTTAATTTCATATTATTTCTCTGTGTTGGGGGAAAAAATTTCTGGGGGGTCGTCCCTTCCCTCGGTTAGGTATGAAAAGTTTTCGGAGGTGGGCTGAAAAAGTTCTCGGGGGGGGGGGGGTCATTCCCCCTGAAAAGTTTCCGACGGTGGGCCCCGGTCTCCGCGGCAGCTCGGCCGGGACTGATCCCCTCCCTCATCGCGGCTTCCCCCACTCCGCGGCTCGTGCGCGCGCAACCGGTCTTCCTCTCCCCGCAGGCCCCGCGCCCCCCTCAGAGGACCTGCGTTAGAACTGTCCTAGACATACTACTAACGCCCGCACGCATCCGCGGGAGACAAGCGTAGATACAGACCCACAGACACAGTAGAACCGGCCGCGCTGGTACAATTCTTGAAAATAAGTTAGCGCGTTCGGCTCTACTGTGTATGTGCACCTGTATCTACGCACGCCTCTTGCGTGTGTATACGAGCGTATACTACCGTGTACTCAGTTGACTCGGTTTTAAACTGTGCGTCCCGGAACTAGTACCGCGTATCTTAATCTATTAATATCTGGAGAACGAAGTTTCGGATCACAAAACGGTAAAGTACTTTTCGATGTTTTTTTGCATCAGGATCTTGCATGCTCAGGATTGTCCCATAATTTTGTGGATTGAATTTAGTCATTGTTTCTATTTTCCATATTTATTTATTGCTGTCCACGTTCGGTCATGTCGTTGTATAACCGGCCTACGCAACTGTCTGAATTAGAAGCGCGGAACGGCCTACGTGGCTAACCATGGAATAGGTGGGAGGGAACTGCAGTAGCGTTTGTGCAGGCTCGTACCACGAGTCTATATAACTGGGTCCTTTGTGGGCTGCAATGCGGAACAGGTCCTTCAAATGAAAGGCTTACGGTGTTCCATGTACTTTTCGCAGCGGTGTCGCGAGTTTATAAAGTCATACAATGGATGGACCTGACAACTGACTACTTATATTATATGTTGGACGTTGGTGAAATTTAAAAATACAATTTTTGTTTAGGACTGTATATATTGTAAATATTAGATCTAAGTTGTACATTGTCTTAGCTCTTAAGAATAGATTATCGCGCACGGAACTGCGGTAGCTCACACTGGTCGGCGCTACCAAAAGTTTACGGTGTCACCATCTCGTCGATTGTCGAGGGAACAATTGCGTTCTCCCCACTCTTAGTCGCGAGCGCTGATTACGCGATCACGAAGATCCTCGCCAGTCGGTCTCCTGGAGTCGGTACTTTTACACTTTGTCTTTCTACGCTTACGCTTGTGAAGAGATCGGCAGTTACCAAAATCTACGGTATTCGCTAATTTGTTACGCGCAGTTCCTATGTGCTTGTTTATTACTTCGCTGTGAATAAAACATTACCGGTTTCTACTAGTGCTGGTGAAAAACAAAAATTCTACTTACAATTAACTAAGCCTAAGTAAGATTAAGTAAACCTACTTATTCTAAAACTAGAACTACTTAAAGCTAATTATTCTAGAACTAAAACTAACTAAAACTAAACCTAATTTAACAACGAGCAATTTCTATATAAACTTGAATTATGTCACTTCTAAAACATTATACATTCGCGCTCCTTGATATGATTAACATACTCATTACGATATAATTTACCGGTAGTTCATTGGATGATGCTTTTATTTGTCAGTTTGAACCACCAATAGGTCACGCATGATGGAAAGATAAGTACTATTAGCAATAATGGTTTCATTGTCAATAAAATCGAGCCCGCAAGTCATAACAAATGCCGGCAACAGCAAATGTTTTGGAAATTGCATGATTATCATGAATTGTGTTACGAGACCTGTGGGATCTACGGATTATCCCACCACAGCACTGTGGTTTTTTGACTTCGGACAATGACCCGCCCCGACCTCCCAGAAGGCGGCTGTCGTTACTACGATTTGTGCAGGCCTGCTATATGGGAATGGTCGGCTGAGTGTGCGTTTAAGGATACGGGTTAATGAGGATCGGTACATAAATAAATTTGTGAACAGTAATCTTTTCGTGCTCCTTTATTTTTTTCCCCTAACTTTTATTTCCGTTATTTGTTCCTTTTCCCTTCTTGTCCTGGTTTCTCTCTTCCACCTTTTACCTTGCCCACTCCATCCCCTTGTTCCTTCGTGCTTTCTTCTTGTGTTCTTGTATCACACACCTTATCTTGTTCGTTCCTTCTTTCCTGCTTTTGTCCATTTTCCCTTTTTTGTTTCTTGTTCTAAACTACTGTCTCACTTGTCTCCTACATTGTGGAATAGATCTCTGTTTGTATTTCGAGGGGAAGGGTCCCTCCTCACCCTTTCCTGTGGATTTCCACCGGGACTCACTTCCGTGGATGAGGTTATATCCTCTAAGCCCTTCCGTTGAATCCCCACTTCATCCGGGGTTGTCGATTTTTGTTTTCTTCTCTCTTCTTCTGCTGCTTCTTTCTCCTCTGTATCCGTTCCCTGTCTGTCTTCTCTGTGGTCCCTTTTTCCATTCCCTTACGCCGCCCTTCCCCTCTTTACCTCTTCTCCTGTTTAGCTATATCCCGAGTTCCCTATTCTCTTACATTTCTCTTCCTGCTCTTCTACTTGTCCTCCCCCTCTTCTTGCTCTCTATCCTTTCTTTTCGCATTCCTTCCTATCTTTCCGTCTTATTCTGTTTTCGTAGTACATTGCTTCTACTTTCACCTATCCTCTTCTTGATCAGTCCTGATTGTCTAAATAATTACTCGTGCGCGGTTGGTCCGAGGCCAGGCAATATTGCAACAAATCATTGAGACATGTAAACTTCTACACAAAATGACACAGAAATTTATATAGGCTGTGGGCGGGCAGCATACTACAAGCGAGCGGAGGTAATTCCTCATGCAAAAATAAATCAATAGTGCAGCATAAAATTTTTTAATCGTAGGTTTAATTTTCGAAAAATTTGATTTTCAAACATCGCACAGCAAGCATGCACGCGACTAAAAAGGAACAGAATTTATGAGTAAATATGGTACAACTAAGAATGGAATGAATCTTCGTGTACAAATAAGTCGAAATTGTAAAATAACTTTCTTCAAATGGAAGTTGAACCTCGAAAAGATTGATTTGAAGGTGGAACCTGTTTTTAGATCTTCAAACTCGATTTTCTTGAAAACAAAGCCTTATTCGAAAAAAAACTATTCTACAATTCGACGTATCTTTGCCCAAGGATTCATCAGCGCTTGTTGCATATTTACTGTTGCATTCTAACTGTTTGATATTTTACTCAGTGAACACGTTGGTTAAAAGTGAGGTTAGGAACGACGGTGAGAAGGTAGAGAACCTTGCACAGCACTTGAAATGGGTAACGTCAGTTTATTAAAATACACTCGTAGTGAGCGATGAGTTACTTGAGTTTACAATGTTTTTGAGATTTATGCACGAGGCACGTGGTGAGAGAATGCAAATACGCCGGCTGGCCACACGCGGCACTTGCGATTAATATTTCAAGGACGGTTCTATAATAATGAACGTGAACAGAAGTGAAGATGAGCGTGATTGAAAGTTACAGTGATTATTCAAAATGTACTACGATAAGCGAATGAGCTGTGAGTAGATAGGCGCACAAGGTTAAAGTTAATGATCTACGAATTGCACGAGACGCGTCTTTCACTTTACACAATGTGAACAAGAGTTATGATTCCGCGTGAACGTAGAACAGTAATTGAGTGATGAGCTGAGTGTTTGAGCACTAATTGATTACACTACATAACGAGACAAAATGAGAGATAAGGTTCACAAGTTGCTGATGTAACCGAATCGCACGCGATACGTCTCCATCGGCAAGTTACGTGAACAAGAGTGAATTCAATATGGATGATCATCAAGAGACACGGCAGTGTCTCGCGCCAAGTATATGTAGATATATGCGCAGCGCGAGACACAGAGTGTCTATATTACGCCACGACCCGCTATCAAGAACCCTGAGATTATCGAATCTCAATAATAGCTGATCCGATTAGATTTTGAATGTTGTTAATGGATAGCTTGGGTTTGATTTACATCAGAAAAGTGTCTTCGTTTTGTTCCTACGTGCCTTAGGAGCTGAGATATTTCGATGTAAAGTTGCAATTTGCCGAATTTCATGTTAAGATTTTTCGTCATAGTCATCGTCCTACACATCTAGGCAAGAGGGGAGTGTGAAAGGGGGAGGAAATGTGGCTAGCAGGCACGTCGTTCATTGGATCATTGGATGCAGGTTTCGGCCAATCGCGTAACAAATTATTGTCACGTGACAGCCAGCAGACAGAGAGCAGATCTGTCGAGGTAGTGTCAAAACAATTATAACCTGCAAGTGTTAAATGAAGAAATATGTCAAAAGTTCTGAAATTCACGAGGTTTTATAACATATAGGACACTGAGTTATTGTCTCAATTAACATGTCAATTAACAAGGTAAGTCAAAAAATTTTTTAATAGACTATTTATGTAAAGCTTATGGAAACGGAGAGGACGCACAGACTTGGATGTTATCCGAAGAAAGTTCGACAGAGAAACATCTTCTTTCCCACAAGTTTCTACAAAACAATATATTGTTTTTATACCAGCAAACTATTTATACTTTAGGGTTTTTATGTAAAGTTTATAGAAGTGACGGGGACGCACAAGCTTCGATAGAAATGAAGGGGATGCACAGGCGTGGATATTGTCTGGAGAAGGTTAGATAGACAGAGAAGCATCTTGTTTCGCACAAGTTTCTGGAAATTTGTCAAATAAGGAAAATCGACAAAATTTGTCAAATTATCGTAGCATTAATAATTAAGAAAATTATAGTGTATTGCTTGCAATGTAGAGCAAGTCACAATATTGAAGAAAGTACGCTGAAAACGCATATTCCTTTATACTTTTCAATCTGTTGTGAAAGATATTCCTAATACTTTATTAAAATCCACAGTAGTTCCTTCGCTATTCACTAATTTTATTAGTTTCCCATTACCAATATTTAAATTTACCAATAAACATATTAAATTAATTTTATTTCAACACCAATAAATTGTGCGTTAAAAATATTGGATCTCTTTGTTCAAATTCGCTAAATTACCATTAGCATTTAAAGTTCCTCCAACAAGACTTTCTGCGCTTTCACTTTCTTCGGACACATTTTACAGTCTCTACACTTAGTATAGCAAAGGGCCATTCTATATCTACATGTTTTACATTAAGTTGTAACTAAAATATGTGGTTTTAATATATTTACAGATAATGGAAGCAGAAGCGAAAGAGAAATTGACCCCACTGTACGAGCAAATAAATAAAAACAAGCACTTTCATGTATAATTCAATTTTAGAGTTTTAAGAAATATGTATATATAATTAAAATCGAATTTTATTATGAATATGGAAAACTGTATAATTCAAAGAAAAAAAATAAATCGGACATAGTATTATATTAAATAAACGATTTTTTTTAGCGTCAGTCATCTGTTTGCTTCTTGTATTTTTGCTTCTTATCCGAAAACTCAAATTTAAACCAATTCCACCAATCCAATTATCTTGTAGCTTTGCAAGTGTGCATAGTTTGGATGACAATATAATATATTGTTAATTAAAAAAAATAACTCCCAAGGGGTGAAAAAATTGTCCAGTTATCAATAAACACTACAAATTGTGGGAAATTCCCACAAAATTACCTTTTTTAAAAAAAGGTACAGAAAAGAGCGCCAAGTATATAATCCCATCAAAAGGATCCCATTTAAAAACATTGTTGTAAATTAATACCCATCAAAAAGAATCCCATTTAAAAACATTGTCGAAAATTAATAGCTTTACAAAACTAATGATATATATCAATTACGCCAATTATCATAATGGCTATTTATTCAAGGAGAAAAATGTATTAAATAGTATTAAGCACATATATATTTATACAAATAAATATTTTAATACGAATAAATATTTTATTCAAAATACTTGGCGCTGCTCTCTGAAAAAAATGTTAATTGCCTTGGTTAATGATTAAAACAATACCAGATAGCACTGAAACAAGAAAGAAAGTAAAAGATTTTAATGCAATTTATAAATATTTATTCAGTTTAGCAACACCAATTCGGAGAGCACCGCCAAGTATTTTGAATAAAATATTTATTCGTATTAAAATATTTATTTGTATAAAAATATATCTGCTTAATACTATTTAATACATTTTTTTCTTTGAATAAATAGCCATTGTGATAATTGGCGCAATTGATGTATATCATTAGTTTTGTAAAGCTATTAATTTACGACAATGTTTTTAAATTATTACTATTATTATTATTATTATATCATATCAACGGGAGAACCCTTTAGACTACAAAATAGATTAATACTGTACATGAAGTATAGAATATAAAATTAAAATTAAAATTAAAATATAAAATAAAATATGTATAAAGTATAACAGAAGATATAAAGAACACAAACATAACAATCTGCAAACAAGTAACAAAACCTTATCAATGAAACGGACATTAAGGAGGTGACGGTCTCTTAAGCACTAGAGCCCTAAACGTAGCCAGGGAGTCTAAGCTCAAATCGATATCAGGGCACTGGTTTAATTCACCCATAGCACGATTGATGGGGTCCGCAGAGTAATAGCGATATTCGGGGACACACGCAACAAAAAGGGGTCTAGAACGCAGTGAACGTTGCGGAGCATTAAAAAGAATCCGCGCGACAAGCTCGTGGCAGTCAATTTGGCCATGGAAAACTTTATAAAGAAATAATAGGTCAGAACAAACACGGCGATCACTAAGAGTTAAGAGCCTCGTTTTTTGCAAGGCTGGACCGTAATTGTGGTCACTGAACCGCATAGGGCTACCTGAGGCTCTCATGGCCAACCTACGGAACTTGTGCTGGACCCGTTCAATTAAGCTGGTATATTGTTTATGTCTAGGGCTCCAAATCACCGACGCATATTCGACCTGTGTGGCCTCACAAGTGCTACATATAGCAACTTCAATGTCCTGATTTGTTTGAAGTGTTTACCGAAACGGGCTATAAACCCAAGGGTTTTCATAGCTTTACAAGTGATATTACGATAGTGGTTGCGAAAATCCAGACCCTACGTAAACGTAACTCCAAGGTCCAGGACTTCCGCAACCACAGACAATGTGGTATCACCTAAATTATATACTGAAGGAATGCCGCTGACAGCCCTGTGTGACCTTAATAATACACATTTACCAGCATTTAACCGCATCCTATTAACGGTACACCACTGCTCAAATCTAAAGAGATCAGCCTGCAACAGATTCACATCGAGAGCCCCGCTAATAGTGCGGAAAATCTTTAGATCATCCGCGTACATAAGAAATTTTCTGTGGATAAAAACCTCCTTAAGATCATTAATAAGGAGAAGGAACAGGAGAGGACCGAGGTGTGATCCCTGCGGAACACCGGAGGTCACCTTGACCCAATCAACTGCACACGGTCATCAAGCTAGCTATCAATCTAAGCGAGGAGCGGCCCAGTGATCCCCGTTGAGGCTAATTTATGATGCAGGATAGAATTATCAACAGAGTCGAAGGCTTCCCGGAAGTCGGACACGGTATCAACCTGAAGACCCTCATCCAGCGCGGAAGAAATGAAGCAGTGGTATACCGCTAGATTGGTTGTCGTCGAACGACCAGGAACGAATCCATGTTGTTCGTCGCAAATAACATTAGTGAGATCAGGCGTTAAGTGCTCCGTTATTATCTCTTCAAAGATCTTAGGCATGACCGATAGTTTACAGATAGGCCTATAGTTTCTAACATCCGAGCGGTCACCTGCCTTAAATACAGGGGTAACTAAGGTGGTCTTCCAAGCTGCAGGGAAAATTCCCTTAGCTAGTGAGGAGTTAAAAATATGCCAGAGGGGCCTAGAAACAATCAAACGACACTCCCTTAAAAACAGGGGCGGAATCCCGTCATATCCAGGACCCTTGGCCGTATTAAGGGAGTCACGCTTCGAATAGATTTGACCAATGGAAATGGAAATTGAATGAATGTTCACATCACTGTAAGAGGACGGACCTGGATTCAGGGCAGGCGCCGCTCCGGCCTGAGAGGTACAGTGAGTAAAAAAAGTATTGGCACACTTTTTAAAATCGCATAACTTTTTTAGAATTGGTCCAAACGACATGAGTTTTTTTTAGAAGGTAGATGGATTATTTTGCTAAGTGACGTGTTTCGTAGTTTTTAAAAAAATGCAATTTGTCGGAATAGCAAAAAAAAATAGAAAGGGCAGTTTTTTCAACTTTTTTTCTGAGCCTGTAATAAAAATTCAAAAAAACCCGTTTGTAAATTTAAGTAAGCTGTATACATGCTGAAAATTTCATCAAAATCGATTGACAGTGCTCTGAGTTACAAACGTTTAAAGATCGCAGAATAAGGTCGAAAATCGCTTGATTTCGCGAATTTCGCGAGTCGACATGATTTGCGTAAAGTGAAGTTTGGGATGCAGGCGGAATATAAACAGCACCCAGTAGCAGGTATTTATTACTGTGAAGGTGGACTCTAACAAACAATTGTTCGACCTCAGAACAGTTGATGGTAACAATGCACGAAGACATCGAATTTTTTATTGCGATGAGAACACCGCCGCCTCTAGCGGAACAGCTGGTTCGCTGAGATCTGTCTCACCCTTTTTTTTATAGAGGGGGAAATGCTATTGCGCATACCCCGGCAATTGTCTACCGGGGTTATGTGGGACTCCCTGCGCCCAATAAGTGACGCAGGATACCCACTAAAAACCCCCTCTTACAAAGCCCACCATCATGTTGACCCCGTAGCGGTGCCCGGCACGTCTGATGTAGTACTTCAGGACACCGCCACCTGGGGAGGTGGGGCCCCACCGTGTCTACTGCCCAAAAAGGGAATCAGTATTCCGCCAGCTCCACCGACCGTGCACCGACCGAGCATAATCCTCGTGGGGGATTTACGTGTCATGCGCTAAAAACGTTAAAACTTATGTCCTACGGTGTAAAAGGCCAAATAAATAAATAAATAAATATGAATAAATAAATAAATATATGGATACTAAAACACACGTAGAAATAGGGCACAAAAAGTTTCCCGCGGGTCCCAAAAGGGGACCGAACGGGCCGCTAACTCACGCCCTGGCGTTTGCGTTTCCGCGCAAAACGGCGCCGATCCAGCGCTTTCTGCGCCGCCGCCAGGCGTGCGGCCTCTGCTCTCGCGGCTCGGAGAGCTTTGTCCGCCTCCCGTTCCCTCGTCTGCCGATCCGTCATAACGGTCGTTGCAAACGACAGGAACGCGTGCCACTTCTCTGAGGAGGCAGTGGCCATACCTATGAGGGAGTGGGGCTCCACTGGCGCACCCAAGGCCGCGGCTAACGCCGCACGTTCGGTGCCGTATAATGGACACGACACCAGAACGTGCTCCGCGTCGTCTAGTGCTGCGCCGTACTCTAGGCACGACGCGGCGGGCGCCTTCCCGTTTCTGAATCGGAACTTTTGAAAGCCCCCGTGGCCGCTCATCAGTTGCATCGAGTGATACTCTGCTGCAACCGACGGGCCAGGCGCAGCCACGAAGGCGTTAACCATGGGGACCAGGCGCCTCACCCATTCAGACGCTGGAACATGGTCCCACTCCCTCTGCCACTCATCCATCGCCTCCTCCATAGCACGGGCCTTATGGAGGCGGGCGCGCTCCTTGAGAGCCACCGGGTTGCCCCTAAACTCGGGGTCAGCCCGGTCGGCCGCCTTCGCATTAAAGATGGACCGCCCCATCTTTGCCTTCAGGTACAGTGGCATTCGTCCTGCTAAAACACAGAGCGAATAAAAGCCCACTGTCCTGTAGGCCGCGGTAAGACGGGTGAAGGCGGTTCGCTGAGCGCGGCGCAGGATCACCCTGCTGGCCCCCGTCCACAACGACACCGCCCACACCGGAGCGCCATACAATATGACAGACTCCCAGACCGAGTAGTAGAGCCTTCTCGCGCGTATGGACGGGCCCCGGGTATTGGGCAGTAAGCCCGCCAAAGCCCCGGAGACCCTGTCCGCTCTTGCAGCGACCCCCTCCAGATGGGGTAAAAAATTCCTGATACAATCGAAAGTGACCCCCAGGTACCTGACTGTGGCAGCGGTGCGGATATCCGCACCCAGGATGTTCAGGTCCACGATCTTCTGGACCCGCTGCTCAGTCAGGAAGATGGCCTCGGTCTTCTCCGTGGCCAGGGTAAGCCCGGTTTTGACGAACCAGGCCTGAACCCTGGCCATTGTGGAAGCCATCATCCTGTTTAACTGGAGGAAGTCCGCGGCCGAAAATAAGAGGGCCACATCGTCCGCATAGGCGACGGCGCGGACGAACCGGCCCTCGGCATCCAACTCGGTAAGGAGCGCGTCATATACGAGGTTCCACAGGAAGGGTCCTAAAACGGACCCCTGTGGAACCCCCGCGAATATTTCATGGACCACCGTGCCCTCCGAAGAGTGCACGGTGATCCCCCGCCCAGAGAAATAATCCCCCAACACGGCGCGTGTGTGGGGGTCTACGCCTCTCCTGCGTAATTCCCGTAGGATTACGTCCCACCGCAACGTGTTAAATGCGTTGCGGACATCCAGGGACAGGAGGGCGCAGGTTCTCCACCGGACCCGACATACCTCCGCGAATCTTGCCACCTCGGTGGCAGCCTCGACCGTGCCGATACCCCGACGGAAACCGAACTGGTTCGGATGAAAGGGATCCCTGCCCAGTTGTTGTTCGAGCAGGTCCTTAATCGAATACTCCCAAACCTTTGATAGGGCCGGGAGTATCGATATGGGCCTGTATCCTCCAGGACTTACGGGATCCTTGCCCGGCTTCGGGATCAAGATGACACGTGCCATCTTCCACGAAGTCGGGATCCGACCACGCGTCAGGGTATCGGACACCATTTCGCGGATGGTAGAAGCGTCCGCCCGAGTCGTGATAGCCACGACTTCGGACGGAATCCCGTCGAGCCCGGGCGCCTTGTTTGTCTTGATACACGCCAAGGCGCGGCGTACGAGGTCATCGCTGACTTCGGGAGCGCGACCCGAATCATGCAGCCAGCCGCGCAGATCGGTCTGTGCGTGCATGCTGGCGGTGGGACGGAGGAACCGGCCCGCGGGGGAAGGCGAGGGCAACACAGCGGAAACCGCTGCAGCGGTAGAGGTCACCGCGGAGGTGGCGAACAGCGAGTCGACGACCAGACCAACCTGGTCGGCCGACATCACTGTCCGCGGTACCTTGCCCTCAAGCCTCGACATGACGATCTTATATGGCTTTCCCCACGGATCGCCGTCGACCGTGCTCAGGTGGTCCCTCCAGAACCTCTCCTTGGACCGCCAGATCAGAATTTGAACCTGACGTCTGGCCAGGGAGTAGGACCGCCTCAGGTCTTCGAGGCGGGGATCACCCCACTTCCTCTTCCTCTGGAAGGCCCTCCGAGCTCTGTTCATAGCCTTTCTGGCCTCGGCAATTTTATCCATCCACCAGTAATTCGGCTTTCGCGCTCCCCATGGCCGGCGCTTCTTTACCAGCGACTCCGCGCAAACTGTCTCCAGTATACACTGGACCTTATCCGCGCGGAGTTCGTCGGTAACCGCGGTGGTAGGCACGTCCTCGAGGGGGGAAGGCCGGGCATCTCGGAACTCCTGGAACCTCTCCACCACCGCCTCGGGGTCCAAATCCTTGATAGAGTAGGGGGACCAGCCGTCCTGCGGTCTTCTTCGAACGGAGGACCTAGCCACGACGTGGAGCACGTACAGATGGTCGGAGGCAGTGAAGTATTTAAGTACCTCACTCCTCCGCACCCGCCCCGCTAGTCCCCTATCCATAGACATAACATCTATGAAGGACGAACCCCGGTTTTGGCGGAAGGTGGCCCGCTGTGGTACTCTAATCGGGACGAGGCCCAGCCTCGCGAGCATGCCCATGCAAGAATGCCCCCTCTTGTCGGACTTCGTGCTGCCCCACGCCGGGGACTTGGCGTTAAAGTCGCCTGCCATAATCACCCCCATACCAGGGGCGCGGAGGGAATCCACGATTCCCTCGACTTCCTCCATATAACGGAGGAAGTCCGGATACTTTTTGCTCGGCCGGCAGTAGCAGCTCACCACGACCGTGTTCTCCACGATCGCGGTGGCTACCCCCTCCGCCGCCACATGGGGGGCCAGGGAGGCGAACCTCCCATTGAACCCGGTGATCCACAGCGCCGAATCCCCCGTGGCATCCCCGCTCCACTCAGGTAGTAGCCTGTATGGCTCTGAGATGACAACGATGTCGACGCTAAGTTGGCTGGCATTCTGCAAGAGCAGATCCTGCGCCAGCCGGCACCTATTCAGGTTGATCTGTAAGACCTTTAGATGCATCACCGGGCCTTAGATGTTCTCGGCCCCCCTGTCACCGCTTTCCGCCGAACCGCCGGACAGGCCAGCGAAGCAGTGATGTGTGCGGCTTTGGGACCCTTGATTCCAGCCGCCAAGCAAACCAAGCATCGTGCCGGGTTTTGGCACGAGGCGATGACATGGTCACTCGCCCCGCACCTCCGGCACAGCTCCCCTCCTCCCTTCTTAACCAAAGGGCACGCTACGGCCAGGTGCCCCAACTGGTGGCACGCGAAACAGCGCACCAACCTAGCAGGGGCCTAGCTCGAACAATGGTAAGGCCCGTCCTAAAACGGACGGGCTCTATATTTCTCGGCAAGAGGGAGGAGGGAGCCTCCACCACCGCCGTCTGGTTGCCGGCGGGACCCAGCCTGAGCGAGCGCACCCAGAGCCGATCCGTACCGACTCCCTATGCGCCG
Source organism: Andrena marginata (assembly GCA_963932335.1). Classification (NCBI taxonomy): domain Eukaryota; kingdom Metazoa; phylum Arthropoda; class Insecta; order Hymenoptera; family Andrenidae; genus Andrena; species Andrena marginata. The sequence continues at coordinate 23,187,715 of OZ010662.1, forward strand.
TTCAGGTCCCTCAGCAGCACCTGGGTCTCGACCATCGGGCCGATGTCTCTGATTTCTAGAGAAGTTTTGTCCTGTAAAGGGGCGCAGTTCAGCGTGGCCGTGATCAGCGCGGCGGAAACAGCCTTGATCCCCGAGAGGGCGGCCCTACCCATGGTCACCGCCGACCGGTAGGTGTCTATATATGTGCCGCCCTCCGGCAACCGGATCAAGACCGCCTCAGGTCTCCTCCTCGGTGGTCTCTTCCTCTTGCCCTTCTTGCTCGACTTCTCTGGAGGACCGCTGATCGCGTCCTTCGGCGCCGCCGGGAGGTGGAGGGGACGGGGTGAACTGGGTTCTCCCCATCGCCTTTTTAACCTTATAGGTTTCCGCCTCCCTTATGAGGAGGCCCGCCCCCGGAAGAAGTGGTAACTCCTCCCGACTTTGGGGTGACCCCACTTCGTGCCCAGCGCCTCCGAGAAGAGGCGCTTCTTAGTGGTGGAGCCACTCGTGAGGTCCCCTTGGGGGGAGGAGCGCAACCTCTTCCTCGACTTGCTGTCCTTCTTCTTGGAAGACTTGACAGCCTTAGCGTCGAAGATGATGGTGCGCTCCTCCGTCTGGCACCACCTGTCCCTCGTTTGGGTCGGGGTGACCAGGACCTTGGGGGGGGGGGGTGGGGCCGGCGGGACACTTCCCGACTTCTTGCCCCCGTCCCACCCCACGGGCCCTCCATCTCTCGATCGCTTGCGTGGCCATCGCCTCTGCAATGATCGAGGATGCCCCCACGCACCCCCGGGCCGCCTCCTGGACCACCTTGGAGGCCGTGGGATTTAGCTCGCCAGCATCCCCGATCGAGAGCTCCCTACAGGCGGCCGAAAGGCCGCTCATAAGCTCGGCCATTCTAGCCAGGAGTCTCGACACCTTAGAGGCCGGCGACTCCACCGACGCCTTCTTCTTAGGAGGGGGGACCACCAGAACAACAAAAGTCCCGGGGTCCACCCACAGAGGGACAGGAACGTCGCCGCGCCCTTTGGCCAGGTCCGCGGCCCTCGACGCCGAATTGGACGTTGCCCTCAATACATCCGCCGAGATACGGGTTAGAGACACGCCGGGGGTGAGGTCGGCCACCTCCTTCTTCTCCCCCCCTGTGCCTCCTCCCCACCTTTCCCTCGACTCTTCCCCGTACGCATCTTCGGGGGAGTGCGATTAAGGGACCTCCCCCTGAAGATGTTCTCAGGAGGAGGGGGGGTTTCCGGGATCGCTGCCTCCGACTCAAGGTCCATTAGAACCCCGTCGGAGGCCCTCCCGAGCGGCGTTCTCAGGGGGGAGGAATCGGCAAGAGCCACGCTCAACCTCCGATCCATAAACTCCCCCAGAGTGCCTCCCACCGCATCTCGGCGGGTGCCACCCCCAGAAGTTAGCGGACTCTTCGACCCTGCCTCCCTCTTGGGGGGGCCGGGACCCCGCGCAAGGGAGTCCTTCTTCCGGGACGTCCCCCCACCACCGCGGACCTTTCCCAGGACCGCACCACGATCAGAACCAGAATCTATGTCCTTAAGTAAGCCAGGTCGGGTAACTGTGGCTTCTTCTGGGGGGTGCAATGGGGCTTTCGCCCCTCCCTCCGTGACGCAGGCCCGCTGCTTCAGCTCTGCGTCATCGGGCTTATTACTTACGCCGTCCTCGCTGCCGACAGGGCGAGAGACGGGGGATGGCATAATGCCTCCGATCGCCAGGTTATCATCCGAGGCAAGGCGATTCGGCTTCATCATTCCATAATATCTTAAATGGCGACGGCCCCACCGCCCAGCGGATTTCCCCCAAACCCGTAGCCCTGATGTTTTTTGGCTACCACGACTACAGCCGAACTACGCCGGAGGGATCCCGAAGCCGTTGGATCCTATCCGAGAAATCCCCGGATCAAAATGGGGTACCTCATGCCAGGTCTCCGGACATGGGGGACCCTCCCCCCTATTTCTTCGGCCACAGCAGTCGCATACCACCAGACCCACAGCCATTCTCACCCTCATACACACATCCATGCACACACACACACACACGCCGGGCATGCCACCCTGTGGCCGGGCTATTACAGTGGGGGGATCGCCATCTCCCCCCAAGGGACCTGGTCCGCGGCAGGGCCTTCGCCTTCCACGCGGGGTTGTTAGGCCCCGGGGTCAGCTTATAGCTCCTGCTAACCATCGCGCACAACGGCCCACCCCCGTCCCGGCCTAGCCACCGTAGGGGAAACCATCCCGGGCAGGCGAGGGGCCGCCACACACTCCGGCCGTTCTCCTATCCGCCACCTGGAGACGCGCTCGGTCGGTGCTCAACCTAGATCGACCAGGGCCGATCCAGTCCCCCGCTCCCCTTGACGGGGATAGGGGGACACCGAGCAGATCTATCACACCTGTACACGGTATAATCACGTAACCCGAGTTCATTAGACGATATCGCAGGACTGAACCAGGTCTCGACAAAAATAATTACGTCATACGTCACTGCGGATATGAGTACGGAATTGAAGAGGGAGTCTAGCTTAGTGCGGAGACCACGAACATTTTGTAGATAAACTAAAGGGTTCAATTTGAGTTTTTTTGAGACGAGTCCTTGTGTCGTCTGCCCGTCACGATCCTGGGAACACCACGAATGTATCGGATGGTCATATGGGTTTCACCCTGCTCATGAAGATCCCGGAGCTTCTCTCTGAGCTGCAAAATGGTCCCACGTTGATGCTTGGTCTTATCATCGGAGATCTTATACGGGCCCTTGCACCGATGCTTAGCCTGGAGTATCCTCTTCACCTCAGCTGCAGTGTCTAGGCGGACACAGAGAGGCCTACAGGGCGTCTTACCCTGTTTGCCGAGGCGGTGCGTGGCAAGAACCTGGTTATTAACGGGGCAAGTCTCGGTCAAGACCCCACGAGCAGCACTCAAATCGGCCGATCTATATAATTCAGGCGAGGATTCCTGAGGCTCCGGCATACCAAAAATATAATTATATTCTTGGATCTAATCTCCCTGTCATTCAGCTCTTCTATGACGTCATCAGTCGATGAGGGCAGCTGATCCGACGAGATGAAAGGCTTGTCCTCTAGCGCCTTGACGCGATCGGACAATGCATTAATGTCGGACTTCATAAAACCCAAGTCGGCTCTTATACCCATTAGAATGTCATCCCTCAGAACGGAAAGCTTCGAGTCTATTATATCATTCACAATCTCCCTAATCTCCTCGGCAGAGGGTAACGTAGAGAGCGACTGGAGTGTGGCCGTAGGTATGGTAGATACTGATTGTGCCGGCGACCCAACGGCCAGGCTAACGGCGGATTGAGACAAAGAGGATCCTGTACGACAATTTAAAAGGCACTTGTCGAACCAGGGATGGCCCGAACGAGCCAAACAAGAGGCTCCAGGATGACAGGTACTTCCACAGCCCGGGCACGGGACTGGATTGGCGACTGGGGTGGAACAGCCCTTACATTTTTGGAGGCACTAAGCATTATGGAACGAGCAGAGAAAAACTGACAGTCAAATAACCACGCTACGGGCAACACTCGAGAACCACACTGCACGACGCGTAATAATAGAGAACGTTAACTTAATAAGATTGTTCGATGAGGGCTTGGAGCGTTATTTAAGCCGGCACCCACTAAAATTTCGAAAAACAACACAGGATTTAACGGTTAGAGACACTCTAATGGGATTCTTTTTGATGGGTATTATATTACGACAATGTTATTAAATGGGATCCTTTTGATGGGATTATATACTTGGCGCTCTTTTCTGTACCTTTTTTTAAAAAAGGTAATTTTGTGAGTTTCCGTTACGCGTCGTCTCGAAGTTGCTCGAGAGTCGATCGACGTGGTGAAATCTGATTAGGCCCCTTTACACGGTCGGTCTTGCGCGCGGTCCGGCCCGCGGGCCGGCGCGTCACACGCCGCGCGGCACGCAAAAGTACGTGAAGCCGGATCGTGGCGCTCCTTCGCGCGGGCCAGAAGGTCGTACCCGTCACTACTTAGAGACAACGAGTTCGGGCTCCCATTTCTACGTCGACTCCACATGCTTTTTACACGATCCACCGCAGTGGTGTACTACTTGTTCGATGTATATCATCGATCTGCGAAACGATCGGCAAGACACGATCGCGATATACGTTCGCAGAAAAGTATCTCAAATTCCTCTATATACCAGGCTTATAGAGGATATCATAAATGCTGTTACTGTAGGGTACACTGAAACATCTGTTTTTAGGAAGCTACATTTGGTTGACCTGAAGGTGCTATAAATTCTGGAAATGGTTTATAACTCAGTTATAACGACTGTAAATTTTTACAAGGGTACTTTAAACAATGTCCAAATGTTTCCCCGGCAATGCGATGGCAAATGAAATTGCAGTTAACACATTCACTGTTGTGACGATCATAATTATTACTATCAACGGCAATAATTACCATGTCACTGCTTGTTTTAATATAAAAACTAATATTGATAGACAATAAATACATATAGGTATGCAAGTGATGTTATATCTAAGATAAATGATGAAGAGATGTAATATGCAAGATGTCTTGAAGAAGGGGGGTAGTCTTCTGATTGCTCGTGATGCAGGTCAAATTTTTCACCCACGCTCTTGCGTGGCACGCAGCAAGAAAGCATCACAGTCCTGCCCGCGCGCCAGAAAGCGCCACGGTCCTGCCCGCGCGCCAGAAAGCGCCACGGTCCTGCCCGCACGCAAACCTCGAATCCAGAAGAGTTTGCATAAGAGACAGAAAAGGTAGTTAGAAAAGGAGAAAACGATACTTGAAACCAGGCTCGTGGCGCGCCTCAGGATTTCCGACAGTGCGGACAAGTCTGAGGCGCGCGACGAGCCTGGCAGCCGTGCCTCGATGGGTTTCGAGGACTTCGACCCTCGAGACCAGGGGGGCCGTACCATATTGCCCCCTAAGACGTGGCGAATGAAAAATTCTACATTTCGCACCGGATCTTGGCGAAAGTGACGTGGATCGTTTCCTTATGTTTTTCCGATGAAAATGGTCCAAAAACGACACAAATCGGATTGTAATTAAGGAATCTTCATAATAAATTGATTTCCATAACTTCGTTAAAAATAGTCCGATTTACATGAAATTTGGTATAATTTTCATTTGAAAAACGTAAAGAATCCATCGGTATCACTTCCATATCGATACGATAAAGAATAAAGTATACAGTTTTTCTGAAACAGAAAAACCAAAGAACCTAATAAAAAGAGAATAAATATAAGGAAAGTAACCGTAATAAACGTATTAATGGACTAATTTTTGTACTTGATATCGCCAGAAACGCCAGTACGTTTGCGCACGCGGGGTACCGCCTGCGCCGTCCTCCCTTCAAATTACAAACGGATCCCTTATCGCTCGAGTATAAACACGACATATTTGTTTGCATGGTTACAAACTTCGTCCATTAGCTATCCGAATAGAGTGATGGATACACAAAAGTACAACTTTCATACATACCTGTTTCAGAAAAACTGTATACTTTATTCTTTATCGTATCGATATGGAAGTGATACCGATGGATTCTTTACGTTTTTCAAATGAAAATTATACCAAATTTCATGTAAATCGGACTATTTTTAACGAAGTTATGGAAATCAATTTATTATGAAGATTCCTTAATTACAATCCGATTTGTGTCGTTTTTGGACCATTTTCATCGGAAAAACATAAGGAAACGATCCACGTCACTTTCGCCAAGATCCGGTGCGAAATGTAGAATTTTTCATTCGCCACGTCTTAGGGGGCAATATGGTACGGCCCCCCTGGTCTCGAGGGTCGAAGTCCTCGAAACCCATCGAGGCACGGCTGCCAGGCTCGTCGCGCGCCTCAGACTTGTCCGCACTGTCGGAAATCCTGAGGCGCGCCACGAGCCTGGTTTCAAGTATCGTTTTCTCCTTTTCTAACTACCTTTTCTGTCTCTTATGCAAACTCTTCTGGATTCGAGGTTTGCGTGCGGGCAGGACCGTGGCGCTTTCTGGCGCGCGGGCAGGACCGTGGCGCTTTCTGGCGCGCGGGCAGGACTGTGATGCTTTCTTGCTGCGTGCCACGCAAGAGCGTGGGTGAAAAATTTGACCTGCATCACGAGCAATCAGAAGACTACCCCCCTTCTTCAAGACATCTTGCATATTACATCTCTTCATCATTTATCTTAGATATAACATCACTTGCATACCTATATGTATTTATTGTCTATCAATATTAGTTTTTATATTAAAACAAGCAGTGACATGGTAATTATTGCCGTTGATAGTAATAATTATGATCGTCACAACAGTGAATGTGTTAACTGCAATTTCATTTGCCATCGCATTGCCGGGGAAACATTTGGACATTGTTTAAAGTACCCTTGTAAAAATTTACAGTCGTTATAACTGAGTTATAAACCATTTCCAGAATTTATAGCACCTTCAGGTCAACCAAATGTAGCTTCCTAAAAACAGATGTTTCAGTGTACCCTACAGTAACAGCATTTATGATATCCTCTATAAGCCTGGTATATAGAGGAATTTGAGATACTTTTCTGCGAACGTATATCGCGATCGTGTCTTGCCGATCGTTTCGCAGATCGATGATATACATCGAACAAGTAGTACATCACTGCGGTGGATCGTGTAAAAAGCATGTGGAGTCGACGTAGAAATGGGAGCCCGAACTCGTTGTCTCTAAGTAGTGACGGGTACGACCTTCTGGCCCGCGCGAAGGAGCGCCACGATCCGGCTTCACGTACTTTTGCGTGCCGTGCGGCGTGTGACGCGCCGGCCCGCGGGCCGGACCGCGCGCAAGACCGACCGTGTAAAGGGGCCTATAAGGTGATCGATTGATGGTGAGTTTTGATTGGCCGATCGATTGTGGATCAGACGTGCGTTCCGCTGTCCAGTAGGTGCTGTGCCGAGAGCGAGTGTGGCGTCTTTGGGAATTAATGCATTCCCAAACACTAACAATACTTATTGTTAATCAGGCGTATTCGTACGCTACAAAATTTCAAAATCGATTTTCCTGAAAACTACGTCATGCATGAAAAATTATCATTCTACACTTTTGATTTATTTTTGAGCAATCAGATTAAAGAAGTCACCTCCCGCCCGCTTATACCACCCATTCGTCCACACTCTTTATGTAAAATACTAAAAAAGTTATTTTCTTTAGGTACATATTACGTATCGTGGAAAATGGTCTTTTGGTCATGTAATAGAGCATACAAGATGAGTTATTACGCCATGTGTATGTGTGCGTGTGCATATGCTACGTATGATATTAGAGTTAAATATATGTACAATAAATCTGACTGTGTTTCTAATATGTATATGTTTATGTATTTTAGATTGTAAGGGAGTTATTGTTAATTATTAAGACTAAGTCAATTAACATTTTTTCGGTTGCGCAGCGCCAAGTATTTTGAATAAAATATTTATTCGTATTAAAATATTTATTTGTATAAAAATATATCTGCTTAATATTATTTAATACATTTTTTTCTTTGTATGAATAGCCATTGTTATGATTGGCGCAATTTTTATATATCATTAATTTTGTAAAGCTATTAATTTACGACAATGTTTTTAAATGGGATTCTTTTTGATGGGTTAATTAAAATGTCCGCGATATGAGTAATGGAATAACACAGCATTTTAGCTGTGTATATGTAGTTGTGTCATCTTAAGCGCAGTTGGAAAGTACCTTTATGTACTTGCAGTTCATTTTGATTTCACATCTTTTTTTATCTTGTAATTATATTATTTTCTTTTTTGTCTGATTATATTATTTTCTTCTTTTTTGTGATGTACTTGCAGCTCATTTTGATTTCACATCTTTTTTTATATTGTAATTATATTTTTTATTTATGTGATTATATATTTTTGTTAATTATACTTTATTCGTCCTTGACTTTTTCATGTTTCTTTGTCTTTTTTTTGTATTTATTTGTTGATAATACTCTTTTTTTTCCTGGACTTTTTCATGTATACTATTTTCTTTTTTGTGATTTTTGATAATACTTTTTTTTGTCCTCGACATTTTCATGTACTTGGCGTATTTTTTACTTTTTTAAAGTTTTTTTTGGGTCACCTATACCCCTTTCAGTGGGCCGTATGCCCTCACTGGTCACCAGATATCCTAAATATTCCAACTCTGTTTGTAGGAACCTGCACTTATCTAATCGCAGCTCAAGCTTGTTCGCAACACACAGTTGAAATACTTTTTCCAGCACCCGTAAATGGTGGTCTAATTTAGTTGTTGCAATCAAGAAGTCATCCAGGTACACTAAAACATCCCCGGAAGCAATTAAGTCCCCAAATACTTGCGTAATAAACCGCTGAAACTTCAATGGTCCGCCCTTTAAACCGAAAGGCATTTTGACGCATTCTTACTGTCCCAACGGCGTGACAAAAGACGTAAATGTAACCGAATCTTCATGCATCCAAATATGAAAAAAAGCATCCTTTAGATCTAAGAATGTAAAATACTTCTTGCCCTCCAGCAAGTCTATATGATCCTCAATCAAAGGCAGAGGGAAATTATCGCGCGCCGTAATTTTGTTTAAAAACCGGAACTCTCTACACCCTCGGATCTCCCCATTTTTTCCCTTACCAACACAATCGGTGATGCATACTCGGAACTACTTTCCCTAATCACGCCCTTTGCTAACAGATCTAAAATGATATCAATCACGTAACTTCATCTTCTCAAAATGCGACAACCTGCGCGGAGAATGGTAAAACGGCTTCTCATCAAGCAAAATGAGCTTCATAACATTTCCCGTCTGTGGGTGTTCAGGTCTAACCGGTATTTCGTAATGTTCAACAAATAAGCGGCGGGTTCGCTCCCGAACATCGTGCGGAATTTTCTCATTGATAACTAAACTGGACGCCTCACTCTCGTCAACGACAATAGCGTCAACATTCATAATTTGCCTGACCTCTTCGTGAATTCTCAACGAAATTTTCGCAAGCTTCATAAAATCTCTTCCTAAAACCAGAGAACTCCGCATAGTTCCTTCTGTGATCACGTGCAGCTTAACCTTATATCGAACGTCATAAAAAGTAATCGTAACTTCAATATAGCCGACGACTTGCATTAAACTATCATTTAACCCGGAAAACTTATAATTTTTTTCTACCGGTTGTATACAACTGCGCGGTATATATTTTTCTTTAATAAAACTGATAGGGATACCCGAATCTAACAACGCTTTTAAATTAATTGGGTTAAAATTACATCTACGATCACTCAACGCCAACGTTACCGTAGGAAAAAAATTATCTTCCTCATCCTGGGGAAGAGTCACATAGCTAACGTCGCTCCGTGACGTTGATGCCTGGCACTGGTCGCTCCTATGCCCCATGACTCCGCATTTAAAACAGGATCCTCGTTCCTGCTTCGGTTTCTCGCATTCGGACGCATAATGGCCCATCCCATTGCAATTGTAGCAACGCACCCCCGTTGTACTCTTCACGTCCTGCTGCTTCCTAGTGCCGTGGCCTGCCGCTGAATCGTCCTCCTTGCGCTGCACCGCTTTCGGCCGCCGTCCATCTTCCGGCAACATCGACCTAACATACGCCTGCACCAACTCTTCCACACTCCCAAATTGTCTCACGTTCGCCGTCGATCTGATACTCGCATCAGGAGTGCCCTCAATGAGAAAATCAATCATCTCATTATCTGCAATTGGTACTCGATTTCCCAAAATCAACTTAACATGAACGTAGTCGGAAAACGTTTCCCTGACCTTTCAGACTCTCCGTTCAAAATCACGCCTAAGCGCCAAAACATTCGGACGGTGTCCAAACGCGGCCAATAACCCATCGAATAACTGTTGGTATGTAAGATCTACACAGTCCGGCTTGGAGTGATACCATTTCAAGGTCTTTCCCTTGAGCTTGTGGCATATCAGGGCCTTTTTCACATGACCATCGAGCTCGTGTACCTCGATTAATTTCTTCATCTCGCCCACCCAAGTCTCTGCCTCGGAATTGTTGCCGTCGAAATCCCCGGCCATCTCCTTGATGTCTTTCAAAGTCACTTCCCGTGACCGTGACGACGATGCACCACTCGTAGAAGGCGTTAGACGAGCCAACTCCAACTCTCTACGCAACAAACGTATCTCCGATTCTGCTACACGTCTCTCTCTCTTCAGCAACTCCAGCTCGGAAGGAAGCCTATCGTACTGAACGTCTGGTGGTTCCGTCTCGCTGGTATTCTCGTCGTCCGTCACTAGTTCCCGATGAACTGTTTCTGTGTGGTCGTTCAATTTTAGCTCCAATGCCGAAACACCATCGACTAACAAGTGACTCACTAACTCGGCCTTCGTACCCGATGTTATCAAATCTTTTGACTGACATAATTTTTTGAGTTCAGCAACCGTAAGGGAACTCATGATTCTGGATTTTGCCGTAACTAATTAATAGGATCACTTCTCGTCCAGTCTCTAACGTCACAGCTTCGTGCCCCGCAACCGTATGTCACGTACATAACCGATGAATTTGAGCAGTAGAACTTATTTCCACGTTCACACAAAACTGTCTTCTCACTCTTAACGGAGGATTTCACGACTTTCACGCGTTCCGAATCCTAATTCTGAAACCTGTCACTGACTCTAATCCCGATCCCACTTCTGATTTGTAGGGATTGCTGAGGTTGAGCGGGAAATTAAGTTGACAAGTCTTCAAAATAAATACTTTAATAAAAAGAAATAAACTATGGTTAGGCGGACGCAAAGTAAACCCGATGGCAACCGATCGAAGAATGCCCTTCCGTCCTTGGGCCGAGTCGCACTTTCCCTTATTTCTAGCGACCCTGTCGTAAACGGTCGCATCGTCTTCGCCCGCGTATTCGGCGAGTCAAGCGTACTCGCCGAACCAACAATACGCTGACCAGGCGTAGGGAAAAACCCCAGGCCCGGCACTAGTTCAGGGCCGCAGCCTACAGCTCTTTATTGTTCCCCTGGGGGTTACCATCTCCCCCCTTACGCTTCTCCTTCCTCCGCCATCACACCCAACACTTACAATTAAGACTTACACTAACTTAACCTTAAAACTTAACCTACGCCCTTATAACTACACCGCCACGCTCCACTCGCACGCACGCATGCCACGGCATACACACCCTACGCCTCCTACGCCCTCAGGTCAAGGATATCTCCTAAAGTATTTGTTATATAAAAAAAATGTTTAAAAAAAAACTTACTGTGTTTCGAGGCGGATATCTTGTAATGATCACAAATTTTATCTAGACAGATGTTCGACGAAAGCAAGTTTCAGACGGCAATAAATGCCCTTCAGTGACCTTGGAATACTAACATATTACAGGTCAATGAATTTGTCACGGAATGGACTATACGTTCATCTGAAAAAAAACATATAGTTCCGTCTAAAGAAACAAAGGTCACCTTCAAATTTCGAAGTCACGTCCACCTAGAGAAGATTTGTGATCATCGTAAGATGTTCCCCTCGGAACAATGTAAGTTTTATTTGAAACATTTTCTTTCAGTAATGAATACTTTAGGAGATAATTGCGTGAAAAAGATTAAATGGGGCACCCTCCATATGTGTTTCCACTTTTGGTCATCTTTTTTAATATTATTTAACAATCCTCATTTTTCAGAGTTATTGGTGTAGTTGTTATTGATAATGATTAATGTTTTGGCTTAATATTATAGGAATCAACCTCAGGCCATCCAGGCGTGTCTAGGACCATCTCAGATACCTTGTCTGCTGAATTCGCTGAGTATGTTACAATTCAGGGAAGTCCGCCTACTGATAGTCCAGGTACAAACTGTTCTGAACACATAGAGTAAAATTATCTATTTATACTAAATAATTTTGTATATAAAAATTGTTTCATAAATAAGGGATTTATGCTTCTGTGATAGCTACAGCCCTGCCAACACTGCCTTGATATTTTACTGCATTTCGTTTTTCAGCTGTGTCTGAACTTTCACTTCTCTATACTTTCAAAAATTTTTACGAGTTCCTCCCTGCCTCCACTATCTCCCTATCAGCCTGTCTTAAGGGGGTGTAGGACTATTGGAATATCGAAAAATCGATTTTGTTATTGTTATTAATTCTGAAAGTGTGATCCTTTGTGAACATTTACAAAAAAGTTTCATGTGGAAATTCGAATAATTACGAAAATTACAGCGCTGAACGTAACCGAGTGTAACGCCTCGCAGAGCGGTATTGGCATAGGGTACTTAACTTTGGAGCCGGTTTTCTCGAAACACCATTTTCAGAAACGGTGTACATCATAACTCTTGAACCAATGAATATTTTCACTTAAAATTTTAACTGGAGCTGTAGAATTCCTTTCTCTATCGTGTGGAATTTGCGCATCAACATTGGATGTTTGTAAAACATTTTATAACCAATTAAAGACGTTTTTTCCCATAAAAATGTGGGGTAGAAAATTGATTCGTGTGTAACTTTTACAATTTTTCTTTAAATTCGCCCAGAAAAATTTCACACGACAACTATTAGTGTAGAAAATACTCACCCCAAAGCATTTTGCTTTTAGACGATTGGTTCACCTGGGACTATGTACACCGATTACAGCTGTGCGTTACGCAGGGCCATCTTTAGCGTCAAATAACTTGAATAATTTTCAACATTCTGACAATTTTTTTATTTTACATTACTTGTAAAAGCGTGCATAAAAAACTGTGAAAAGTTCCGGTATGGTGATTGTTTGGTATCTAAACAATCCAACCGACAAGAAACCATCGATTTTAGTCGTTCAATAGTCCTATACCCCCTTAAGGGATAACGCCACCTTTAAACCTTGAAAAAGTCGAAATTTTTTCTTCATGAAATGATAGTGTGAAACAATGAAATAATAGATAAAGGCCCTAATGAAAAATCGCAATAATAAGAAAGTTATAGAGTCTAAAGTGAATCCTTACGCGTCGCGGATTGATGTGGTTGTCGAATTGTTGACCTGTGCTCTTCTTTTTCGACCCCCTAAGACAGTACAGTGTGTACAGGGATTGAGTTTATTTGAAGGCTGTGTCTGGGCTAATAACTGAAATATTTTTCACAGTTGAGTCGTTCTAGTCGTATAATATTCTGAGTAGATATACTAAGCCGATTCTGGATCAACGCAGGGCGAGGGGGTGAAGCGTGACGAGGGGGTGAAGCGGGGCGAGGGGTACCGCACCGGTGGCAGGGGAGGCGGGTAGGGGGACCGCATATCCGTGGAAGTGGGGATGAGTCAGTGGTGGGGGAAGATGACCCGTGGAGCAAGTGGAGGGGGAACGCGCGCTCACTCGCCCCCCCCCCCCACACATACACACAGACACACGCACACATGGGGGGGGGGTACCGCCGATGACTCATCCTCTCGGTCCGCAGTTAAAACATACGAAGGTATGATCTAATGAGGATAAAATGAGGTATGACGCGTAGAAGTTGCAAGTCTAAACCTGCATGGGCGTATTGCGTAACAACCGCGCAAAAACACATAACGATCGAAGGTCAATTTCCGAGAATAAGGAGGTATGATGCGTAGAAGATGCAAGTCGAAACCGCGGGATATCTCTCTCTCTCTCTCTTTCTCTCTATCTCTATTCCTCTCTACGGTCAGAGTCAAAACATACGACGGCAGTTCAGTAGACTCATCTGTAGTGCGTATTCAACATGATTAACCGACATTTGAACGATGCTTCCCACATGGGTAAGAACTATCTCAACCGCTGCAACGATACGGATTTTCCTACTAAACAACGCCGTTCAAATATAAGGTACAGAGTACACTTTTGCATACTTTTTAATTTACATGAATCCATTCGAATCATCAACTCTGCGCGTGTTTCTTACAGCGATACCTCTACAACATCGCCCAAGCAAGCCATCATACTGTAACGTCCGGTTGTCCGGGGACGACTAAACGCTAGCAGGTTCTCGAGTAGAGAGCGGCGTCCCTCGAGAATAGGATAGGTGGGGGTTCGTTGGTAGAGTAAAGGAGTAAAATCCAACTTAAATTTAACAATGACTTTATTAAAATAACACTTATTCCTAATAACGAGTATAATATTGCTTATGACTATGATTATATATTTTATGTTTTTGTATTTTTATGTTTTTTTATCTTATATTAAATGCTACGTGGCTATGTATTTATTGCAGAGCACGGCCGCTACCGTTTCCGGAGCGATCTCGTAGACTCTTGGCAATGTCTGTAGTAAGAACAGCCGCTACCGTTTCCGGAGCGATCTCGTACTTTTGACAGAGTTTTGGTTCTATGCTCCAACAGACCTTGCTTTTACCAAGTGCTTCAGCCGCTACCGTTTCCGGAGCGATCTCGATGCCTTTGCAAGAGCAAGGTACTATAGTTTTCAAATTTAATAGTCTAAAGAGGTGCACCAGTAACTTTTGTATACTGGAGATCAGCCGTTACCGTTTCCGGACCGATCTAAATCTCACTGGTTGAAACTTAAGCTTCCTCTAGGTCTAAACGTTTGTCAACTAAAGAGCGTGTTTTTGAATGTAGCCTCAATGAGCGCTCTGCTGCGTGCGCCTCCTTTTATACCAGAAAATTAGTCGCAATGAGTCGATATTCCTTATTTCGCAGTTTTCTTGCTTATTATATAATATTTTGTTTTGCGCTATTGTTAGTACTTATATTTAATTATTCTTAACATTTCTATAAAATTTGTTCTTCTAATATCTGCTTAGTTTAATATTAATGTATAAAAGTATGTACAATGGGTCTGCGCGGTATTGTGTGGTAACGTAGTACAGTTCTATTTTATCGACGGTCGGTAACACCGGATTCGAGTCCCCGTGGGACGTTACAATACGAATCATGGGACGTGATTACCCATTGACATTGACAACATACAAACGCGTCGTCATTGGAATTCACATCGATCAGGATTCGTCTCACGTTGAAATCGCGATAGTCGACAGCAAATTCCACGAACTGTGGTTCCCCATGTCTACGTGGAAACTTCTGCTGCAACAAGAACTGGAGATAGGGCAAACTCGGGTAACGCGTTCGACCTAATAAAAAATGGATATTAAAACTAATATAAACATTACTTATTTTATCAGAACAAACCTGTATGCTCAGAATTTTATGCTCATTCAAAAAAACTGGTCGATATTTGCTTTAAGACAATATTTACTGTAAATCGGGTTGAAAATTGATGTCATGACATCTGACCACCTTTCCCGAGGTGCCGGGAGAAACGGGTTTCGTCGTTGACAGAGACCACTAACATAATTATACATGGTAAATTGTCACAAAGGATAAAGCAAAATTATTTATGAGTGAATACCACTACAGATTTATTGATATTTAATTTGTTTACGCTAAACAATAAAGAACACATCAAACAAAAAGTGAACTACCTACTGGCGATTAATAAGGTAAATGAATACAAAAATGAATAAGTAAACTAAACAAACGAAAATTATATTACAATAATAATAAAAAATAAAAAATTACCAAAAATAATAAAAAAAATCATAACTCGACCATCTCTCCTTTCTGCAGCGAGAGATGGTCTTCTCGTTAGCTTTGAGAGGAAAAGTTAATATGGCCAAATACTTTGGCTGCATTGTCCTCTAATGTCTCTACTATCTTATTATCTCAAATATTAAACGAAAATAAACTTAGAAGTATATTCTAAATACGATTCTGTACAACCGCTGTTTGACAAAAATGGTTAAGTGAACCCCAATTTACATTTTAAAGCCTATAAATTCAGAAAAACACAGAAGGAAGCGAAATGACCCTATTCATTCAACTGTTTGGCTTCTAGTGAAGAAATTGTTCTGCACTTTAACGGATTTTTACGTACAGAGTCAGAAATATAGTGTTACGTTTTGGGTTTGGCATAACGACAGTTTAATCTAACACAAAAGGAACTGAACATGAACGGTAACAATAAGACAGATGTAAGCTCAAATATGTAACAATAGAAATCTCGATACGTCTGCTTGCAATGGCGGCTGACTCAAGAATGACAACTTGACAGGCGATCGATCGGATCGCCTTCTTCTCGCTGTCTTCTTGTCCCGCTCGCGAGCACCAGTGAGCCATGGATTTCCATCCAAAGGGTGTTCACAACAATAGCGACTGGACTAACTCTCCGACCCGACCGCGTTTCCCGGATTTATCCTACTTCAGCGTTTCCGTAACGACACAACGCCATCGTATCAAGATCCTATCATCGTTAATCATTTACGCATCGACTTCACGCGAATCAACAGTCAACCAAGTACCAAAATATCGGGTGGCAGTTCCACCACATACATGACCGAAACTACGATACACCAAATGTTCAAATACGATCGTTGCATCGATCATACGTTCTCGTGATTATCAGAAATTCTAAACTCCGTAGGCAGGAAATACGCTTCCTTTGTAGCCATTATACGCGCCGCTACGACACCCACCGCCAACTATGAAAAACTCATTTCTGAAAGCGAATACTTCGATTCGCATTCTTTGTTAGATTGTGTACTACTAGCGTTAGGCTTGGATTCGATGATAGACGCTGCTCGTAACATACCATAATAATGTACACATGTCTATATACTTTCCCAATAAATACAACACTTTTACATGCGAATACATGTATTGCCTGGTACCTTACACGATCCTTTCCTACCTGCGGTAGATGTTAGTTTTCCCACAATTAGCGCTCTTTTGATCTTCAGTCCTCACCAGATACATTCTCCTGCAATGAAAGTGTACTCGTATACCCATCAATCATATGAGCTACGCAACGTCGACACATCTATATTTCCACTCCCATAGCATATGCGCATTATTCTCGGAAGTGTACCTTCCATTGTTACAGTTATATGTTTTTGGCACGGTTATTGCGCGATAGCAAAATGTTGGTTTCGACTTACATCTTCTTCTTGTGCGCATAATAATACTAACGTCCGTGTTTTGTCAGCTATCGCGGACGTGATCCAGCCTTCGGACGATAGAAGCGCGCCGGTCCGCTTTGAATTTTTGCGGTTCCGAGACTTCGTGCGTACGAAAATACCGCGCATTATTCTCGGAAATGTACGTTCTCTCCAGATATATTTTCTTTGGCACGGTGATCACGCCATAACAATGCAGGTTTCGACATGCATCTTCTACGCGTCATACCGCCGTATGTTTTTCTGACCTCCAACCGAGAGAGGAATAGAGACAGAGAGAAAGAGAGAGAGAGATATCCCGTCGTTTCGACTTGCATCTTCTACGCGTCATGCTTCCTTATTCTCGGACATTGACCATCGATCGTTATGTGTTTTTGGCGCGGTTGTTACGCAATAGGACAATGCAGGTTTCGATTCGCATCTTCTACATGCCATACCTCATTATTCTCGGAAGTTGACCTTCGACCATTATATGTTTTGGAGCGATAACCATGCAGGTTTCGACTTGCATCTTCTACGCGTAATACCTTTGTATGGTTTAAATACGGACCGAGAGGATGAGTCATCGGCGGTATCCCTCCCCCGTGTGTGTGTGTGGGAGCGAGCGAGGGAGCGCGCGTTCCCCCTCCACCCGCTCCACGGATCGTCTTCCCTCACCACTGACTCTTCCCCACCTCCACGGTTCGTCTTCCCCCACCACTGACGTAGTCCCGCCTCCGCGGGTATGCGTTCCCCCACCCGCCTCCCCCTCGCCACCGGTGCGGTACCCCTCGCCCCTCTTCACTTAGGCTTAGTATATCTACTGTTCTGAATGTATAAAGCATTCGTAGAAGTCACATTAGCGTATTATTATTTTCGGCAAAGCTACATTAATTTTGCAACATAGAACACCGACGTGTAGATCTAAAGGGAAGAAAACATGCCACATGAAAACACTTTAAGGTAGAAAATCACATTGGAAGTGCAGACGCATCTGCGAGAAAGCTGTGGGACAATACGCCTGATACAATGACAAGCTAGTTGTGCACACAGGTATTGAATACTATACGAACTATCGATCAGAAATTAAGTAATAATGAACTTTTTGAAAGATGTGTTAAATGCGTAGAAGGTTACATGTCAAATAATAATAAAAGTTTTAATGTGCTGATATGGAAGATAGTTCCTAATGAGAGAAGGCAACAATCGAGACGAGCGATTTTCCAACGAAACTGGGCAGAACATGTTGGGGTCCATATGTATATACAAATCCTAGAATAAAATAGCTGGGAATGGCCACTTTAATTAAGTATATATTTTGAAGTCGTCGCATTGACTTCGTTCTAGTTTTAGATGGTGCGTAGACCTTGATGAAAGTAATACAAAAGTTTTATGCGTATTTGCTACAGGATCAATAATTTAACTAGGAAATGTAGCTTTCATCGTAGTATGGTTACTTAAGGGGAGGTTTCGGTCTAGAGCCCATAAAAATAGGTGATATTTGGGAATGAATTAAAGAATAACTACTATATGTAATTTAATGAGGCATTTTGCATTGTATTAAGGACGTCTTAAATTATAGAAATATATTTTGTTACTTATTTTCTAAATTATAGAATATATTGCAGACGGCACTGGGAAGTCGTTAAAGTTGAGGCGTCAAAAAATTCATCCAAATCAGTGGGACCTGTATCTCTAAAAGTTATTATCCGATTTGACTGAAACTCTTTTTATTTTGAAGAATATACTTCTGGCTAGGGGAGAAACCCCAAAAATTACAAAAGTTACATTTTTTTTAAAAATAACAACACTTGAAATTTGAAATCACCTTTTCTTTATAGGTTTCGTCCTTTCAACGCCTTTGAAAATTATAAATTTTCAATTTTTTGTAATTTCTTCTGATTTTCCCCTAGCCAGATATATATTTTTAAAAATAAAAAAGTTTCAATTGAATCGGATAATAACTTTTGGTGATACACGTCCCACCGGTTTTGAGAACACTGTTTCGAGAAAAACCTGTTTAGAGTTTTACGTGAGTGCCGAATGGCCGGTTGTAACCCATGCATTTGCCGTTTTTCAAATGCCTGTAACTTCGGGAATTTTACACATTTGAAACACAATTGAACATTCGGAAAATGAAATAAAGAAAAATCGATTTTTAGACCGGAACCTCCTCTTAAGGGGGTAGACACGTCACGTGACCCCGCCGATTTGGCAAGTCGTTATTACAGCAAGTTTTTTCTGCACAGAAATGATAATACCAATAGATATGCGGCTACCTGCTGAACGCGAGTGGGAACGCCCTGTTTGCAATTTCCATATTATATTTTGAATGTGAAAAGAAATTCTCAGCTTGTGACGAAACATTACGAAGCGACCGAATCCGACCCAAGCCGAGGCGCAACGGCCCACGGCGCCCCTTTCCACAACGCAATCCGCGCTCCGGAAAATTAGTTCGCAACGCCCCACTAGATCGCGTCCGCTTCTCGCAAGCGAAATTTATCGCGCAATAGGATATAAGACCCGCGGCGACCGAAGAGAATCAATCGAGTGGGGATTAAGGAGCTCCCTCACCACAAAGCACGAAGGACTGGAAATTGCCCGGGTTCGCACCATTGTGGACGCTACTAGCGTAACTCCTCTGTAACCCTACCGCTTCGGTGGAGTGACTGGATGTTGCCCAGGCTCCCCGAACCTGTTCCGTACCTCCGAACCGCCGACAGAGAGCGACTGGACATAGCCGGGGCTCTCTGAAGACGCCTCCGACCTTTCCGTACCGAGGGGACTGGACACTGCTCGTGCCTCGACCGACCGTGACTCTTCGGCACCAAGCCAGCGATACCTTTCGGCCAATAGCCGCGCACCCATAGATAATAGCAGTGGTAATACTCACCTAGAAATAAGGCCTGTACATATTAAATAAACACGATTAGTTAACAAAGTCTCGAATCGCTCTGAACCCTGCGACTCGACTGAGTTATTCGACGAGTCTACCCGATCCCGCGTGACGCCCACGCAGAGTGGACGTCACAAGATGTTGCGTTGTACCTAAAAAAAATAAAACGGAAAGCCTACTAGTAGTGCAAACGTAGAAAAGTCATTGAACATTATAATTACTTGAAATGTGTTTACGCTACAATATGTTACGTTGCTAGTAAGGAATTATAACTCACACATCACACTCCGTTGCAGGAAGGTTGCAGGAAT
Source organism: Andrena marginata (assembly GCA_963932335.1). Taxonomy (NCBI): domain Eukaryota; kingdom Metazoa; phylum Arthropoda; class Insecta; order Hymenoptera; family Andrenidae; genus Andrena; species Andrena marginata. The sequence goes on from OZ010662.1 coordinate 23,207,787, forward strand.
GTTGCAGGTACGTAACGGTGCAAGATTGAAACATTGCAGGTAATATTTCTGAGATGTTGCAGGAATCTTCCTATGTCCGACCCTGTGCATCATTGCATGAAATATTCCTGCAATGTTTCCTAGATTTTATACGCAATTCTTCCGCAACGTTTCAGAGATTTTACAGCGTTTCTCCCGCAACGTTTCGGAGATTTTTCAGCAATTGTCTCGTAACGTTTGGGAGATTTTACAGCAATTGTCTTGCAATGTTTCGCAGATTTTCTAGCAATGGTCACAGTTAAGGAAATTAATTAAATTAAAATATGTACTGACAATTAAATATTCATATATTTTTTCTATACAAGACGACAACAACAGGAACAATAATAAAAACAATAAAAATAATAATAATGTTGGCTCTGGTGGATCTTCTCAAACCCGCGTATGTGGAGTTTCAGACTCTTCTGACCTCTTTACTGCATGCAGCAAGTACGTGGGTTGCTGCAAAAGTTTTGGGAAAGTATAAGAAAAGACACAGAGAAATTTGAATAAATGTATTGTTTATCAAAATATTCTCCTTTAAGATTTTTGCACTTCTGTATACACTCAAACCAGTTTTTAAAACACTTTTTCCATTCTGAAGGAGGAATTCGTAAAACATGCGATTTATATGCTTCCGCAGCTTCTTCAGGAGTTGTGAAACGCTGACCACGCAAGTAGTATAGCAAGGAGAGTCCCAACGCAAATTTGAGTTTCCCCCTGCCCTCCCCCCGACCGTGAAACTCATATTTGAGTTTCAAGGCCGCAAGAAATCCAACGCGGCGGGCGGCGGCGGATGACGTCATAGAGATGGCGGAGTGGTGGGGAGTATAGGGCGAGAGCAGCTATCGAATAAATCGATAACCGAATCGATACCGAAACCGCATCGAGAAGGAACCGCAGGTGAAGTACTAGTCTCTCTGGAATGTGGTACCGACTACCGTCGGTAAGGAAGGAAATATTAATTTTAAGATATTAATATAAATGAAAAAACGAATCTGGGCGACGGGACTCAAGAACCCAAGACCTCCGCGGGATGATTCAACTCCCCCAACGCCAGCTCTCTCACATTAGTCTTTTCCGAATGATACATATACCAAGCGTCACACACGCGCACACACAGCCTTGCCAAACGCGAACGCATAATAATTACCGGATGGTGTCGGACAATGTCGGCATTTTTACACACCGCGTCTTAGGAGGAGAGAAAAAGACATGATTACATAGTGGCACAATCACAGCTATTTTAAAGCTAAATTCGGAGGAGGGAAAGAGACAGCTCTACAGAGTGGTACAACCACATTTTATTCTAAAGCTACCAATTTTTTTCAAAATGATTTTCAATCTTAGTGTATCGCGCGATAGCATGTGAAATCCGAATCCACTGGAGCAGCCGTCATTTGGCAGCGTGAAGACGGCGCGAATCATAGAATCACGCAGCGTCAGCAGAATTTTTTTCCGTACTAATATGCGGCATACAGACATTTATTTTCAACGCAGGAAAATAATAATTTTTTAATCAACGATGTAGCGAACCAATATGTGGCAAACATACATTCTAAAGCTAACAATTTTAAAGCGTCGCAGCGTATCGCGCGATCGTGAGTAATTTAAATCCCTTGGAGCAGTCGTGCGGGATGACGTAATTTGGCAACGCGAAGAAGGCGCGAATCAAAGAAAAAATTATGTGGCGTCAGCAGAAAATTTTTCTTCCATACCAACAGATATTTTTTCCCAACGCAGAGAAATAATAATTTTAATCTTCTCCCACACCGATCTCCCGAACCACTATGTAGCAAACCGACACCCTAAACCTAACAATTTTTCACAATGTTTTTTTCAATCTTAACATCGCAGCGTATCGCGCGATCACGTGTAATTTGATTCCCCCGTTATGGGACCGCTGTGCAAGATGACATCATTTGGTGGCATGAAGAACGCACGAATCATAGAAAGAATTATGTGGTGTCAGCAAAAATTGGCGAGGAGAGAAGGAGGAAGACGGATAAGTAAATAGAGAAATAATATGTTTTAAGAAATTTATTTAAAATTAAAAGAATATAAAAATATAAATAGAAATGGAATATAATTTAACATTTTTTTGCTACGAGCATCATCTACAATATCATTGATGACACATGCTAACAGTTCACAAACGACAAGAGATTCATCGTCAAAATATTCACTATCACGTATGATTTTAGCAGCACGATACGTATCTAATGTTTCGCAGGCATCTAATGTTTATGGGCAATCGTCTCGGCCGCCTGACCCTCCACCGCCGAGTGCAGATACTGCAGCCGCGTCGTATTACTAAGCGTCGCGTTCCCGATGACCAACGACGTGAACAGGTCGCGATGACCAACGACGTGAACAGGTCGCGAAAACTCGGCCACTCCGTGTACGCACCTGAGAACTTGGGCAAGACGATGTGCGGAAGGCGTGCAAGGCCTTTGCTGGCTCCCTCGCTGGATGCTTCCGATGTTCCGGATACCGGTGGCGTCTGGAGAGCCCGGATGGTCTCCCGTAAGAAGTCCCGCGCTGCCCAATATTCGTCTTCGGCCCGGACGAACTCTTCCTGTGCGACAAACGGGCACGCCGACTTCTCGGCGTCCGGAAGTGGGAGCTCCAGTTCCAGATTGAGGGCCTTGCACCGGGCCCACGTCTCGGTCAGCTTGGCCAGACGATCCTCCGCGTTTTCCTCCGTAAACTTCGCCCTCCCCATCTTCTTGAAGTTGGCGAGGAGGCGAACGGACCCTTGTAGGAGCAGGCGAATCTCCTTCACCAGCGACTGCCATCGTGGAGGTGACGACGTGGTGTCCTCGTTATCTCCATCCCGGTTCGTGGGAGCCATTCTTCAAGACAATCCGGCTCGAAGGACCGAATGTTTAAACGGATGCCTTGGGAAGGTGGTGTGTATCGCCACTGGTATGGCCCGAGAAGGGATGCACTCCAACGAGTATAAACATTACACCGGGGGATGGGACGGCACGTGTATTTGGCCGAACGTAGGCGTCGGTACAATGTCGGACGAACACTCCACACAGAAATCGAACACGTACAAAACACGACTGAAAAACTCAACGAAAACTATGTACAATGAGCGCGAATGGCTCGAAGGGCCGTTTTCGTATAGATTTAAACAGTGGGTCGGTTAATCCGTGCGTGCGAGAGCGTGTTGTTGTCATCAGAGCTGTGCGAAGAACTAACTGCCGGATTCTCGGAAGGGCGCAACGCTCGAATCCAGGCAAAAACGTATGACTCTCGTAACCGTCTTACCGGATGGGAGGGGCGTGTGCTGTAACTTTTCCCCCACACGAATCAAACCGTCCTCGTCCACGTACGGGGCCAGCTGGCGGAGCGGGCTGGCCCGTCGGACTGGATTCCCGTTCCGAATCGCGGCAATGTCGTCCGCGAAGGTCGTGCCTTGGAGCCATCGGAGCCACTAAATATGCGCTCGCCGCACCTCCGACAATCGCGGCCCCCCAACCCTCGCGGTCCCGTGACGGCACAGCCACGCGAAAGCCAGGACGCGAGCCGTAATTCGGAGGATTCGCGGCTAAGAGGAGACGCTGGCCGGCAGGGGGGCCAACGGGCAGGGAGAGGGCGACGTGGTGACATGTGTCACCGTCCGTCGCGCCTCCTCTTCGACCGATCGCGAGTCCTCCGACACCGAACTCGCTGGCCACGCCGACGGTGCCAGCGAAAGCCACGCCGGTCCCTTCCATCAGAGCTCGTGGTGTATCAATCGCGCGGGTGCATGCCTCTCGAAGCGCAATCGGCCAGATTGTCCTGCGTAGGAACGTGACGCCACGCGGCCGCTGGTAGCGAGGACTGGATTTCTGACACGTGGCCGCTGGTAGCGAGGACTGGATTTCTGACACGCGGTTTGCGACGAATACGTTCCAGTGGGAGGGATGACGCTGAAGCCACGCCAGCACCACGCGAGAGTCCGTCCAGGCGTGTGCCGTCGCGGGAGGCCAGGGGGCTTCGGAAGGTATTCGTCGAAGGAGACGCGCAAGGAGGACGGCGGCGCTCAGCTCCAGCCGGGGAATGCTCATTGTTTGAACGATCCTTGAATAGACGACCGCGCCGTAGGCTCTGGCGGAAGCGCCGGCGAAGCCGTGCAGCTCACAGACTGCGATGGAGGCGTCGTGTCCGCACCAGCGCGGGATGCGCAGCGACTTCAGGAGGGGAAGGGACGAGACGTGGTCCTGCTATCCCTGCCGCACGTCCAGCGGAAGCGGAGCATTCCAGTCCTAACCTCGCACCCACAGGTCCTGCAATAATGTTTTTGCGACCACCACCGCGGGCGATATCCAGCCGAGCGGGTCGTACAGACGCGCAGCCACCGACAGGATGGTGCGCTTTGTCGTCGCGGGGGCAGAAGGGGGCCAATCAAGTAGCGGAACGTATCCGCCTGGGAAATCTAATGAATCCCCAGACCGAATGTAAGTCCGAGCCCTCCAGGGCACAGGGGGGCCGGCGACTCGGATGTGGCCGGAATCGCACGGTCCGGTAGAAGAGATCGGTGATTGGCTGCACACTTCCGTAGCACGAACCCTCCCCGCGCAAGCAACATGCAGAGTTCATCGCGATCCGCGAGGGCCGACGACATCTCGTCCGCCCCGAATAAGACGTCATCGACGTAGAACTGGGTCTCGAGAGTCTGTCGCCCTCCTTCGTCGGTGGCCAGCTGCTGCAGGACACGCATGGCTAGATAGGGCGCGGAGGCGGTGCCGTAAGTAACGGTCCGGAGCCGAAATGTGGTGGGCGCGCTATTGTGTTGACGGTGCCATATGATGCACTGAAGGTTCGCGTCGCTCGAGTGCACAAGAATTTACCGGTACATCTTCTCAATGTCGGCCTTGAGGGCGAACCGAGGGAGGCGCCACTGGAGGAACACGGCCATAATGTCGCACTGCAATTTCAGCCCGACCAGCATATGATCGTTTAGGGAGGTCCCGTTCGACGTCGGGCTCGACGCGTTGAAAACGACGCGTAGCTTGGTATCCGCGCCGGTGATTCGCTTCACGACGGCGTGATGGGGCAAAAACACCAGCCGTGGAGACCCGTCGGCCCTTTGAGGACCGGCGACCTCCTCCATATGCCCGAGCGCTTCGTACTCGGCAAGAAATTCTCGATACGATTTCTCCAGCGTCGCGTCCCTCGTGAGGCGCCGGTCGAGTGACCGCAAGAGCGTGGTCGCACGCGACAGGGAATCGCCGACATCGAGCGGATGTCCGGCCTTCGGGGGGAGTCGCACGATGTACCGACCGTCCGCCCGCCGCGAGTGCGTGCTCGCGATATGGTGTTCGCAACGCGCGTCGTCTGGGGCGAGGGTCGTCGGTGCGGTGACCACCTCGACCTCCCAGAATTTCCGTAACAACGCGCTGATGTCGTCCTCCGCTGCCACGGGCTGGGCTGTCACATGGTGCAATGCTCCAGCGGCAGGCGAACGACCGGTCGGACCGGAGACAATCCATCCGAAGATCGTTTGTTGCGCAATCAGGGCCGAGGGGGTGCCCCGGCGCAGCCCGGGGAGCAATAGGGCTCCGAAATAGTCGGCGCCGACTATTAGGTCAATCGGGCGACGTGTGGACGGATCTGGATCCGCGAATTCCAGGCCGGCGAATTCCTTCCGTTGCTTGGTCGGAGTCCATTCGGGGATGTAGCACGAGACTCTCGGCACTACGTGGGCGGTGATGGCGATGGCAGTCACCGACGTTCCAGACGGCGGCGCCAGAGTCAACCTCACCTGCGACTGCGAGGCTCCCAGCTTGCTGTCCAGAGCGCCGACTAGGTTGGTCACGTGCGGTCGTGCAATAGTGTTTCTGCGACGCTGTTTATTAGTATGTGGTGGTCGTCTACTGGCTCTCGAAATTTAGTAATGTTGCTTGTCTGTTGGAGTAAGTATTGAATTTGCCAAGTCGCGTTTAAGAGTGTGTTTTCGTTGTCTCGTATGTCATGTATAGTTTCGTTGAGAAGTTCGGTATTTACTCTTACAATTTGCATTTGTCCCTTGATTGCATTTTTTAGTCTGTTATCTTGTCTGTTTTTAAAGGGTCTATTTAACCATTGATTTTCGTTCTATCTTCAGAATCCATTAGCCTGAAGATTGATTTGTCTATGTAACCTAATCCGTCTATTTTTCCACGACGTTGTTTTGTGCTGAGCTTTTAGTTTGCTGGACGTAGGTAAGGAGTTTGGCGATGCGGTCTACCTTGTCTTGGATTTTCGTGGTAAATGTTTTACAGAATTTTTGTAAGTTCTCGTTAGAAGGTTTCTTTACATTACACAAGTATATCATATAGTGCAGTTTGGAGGTTCGCCTCGCGTCGGTAGATGTAAGATATGTCTACATGTAATACTAACTTCCAGCTATCTCAATAAATCTGCGGGTTGCTTAGGTTTTCGAAGTGAATGTCGGGGTGGTATTGGAATTCTTTTATAGTGAAATCTGTGTCGGGAGGTTGTTCCTTTGGCGGGTAGTATCGTCGTTTGTAGGATGAAAATCCAGTAAATTATAATGTCATGGTGTAGTCGTTGTTTCGTTTTGTTAATCGCGAAGTCTTCCCTTGTGCGTGCGCGACATAAATTTTTTTGCTAACGTAGGACAGTTCATCTTCTTTGTCTGGACTTGAATAGACGTGAGAAGTGAGGGCATATGGAACTCGATTTTCTTGGTCGCTTCTTATTTCGTTGCGATCTATCGGCCGAAATCTTGCAGTAGCACTTGGTCTCCGATTTTAAAAGAGCTATTCGCTGTTTTCTTGTCGTAGTATTGGAATTAAAATTAAAATAAATTTAACATAATATTGAAATTTATATAAATCCAATAATGAATTACTTTTAATTAATAAAATTATAGAAAATATTTGTTTGCGTTTGAGTTGAAAGAGGTGAGAGGAGTCTTAGACAGGTTAGAATTTAACGTGCACTGAATTTCGCGTGAGAGCACTTGTCAAAGTTTATTAAAAAAGACTCGATGAGTCAATGAGTATGAGTGTACACTTTTTGGTGAGTAAGGACAGTGATATTGTTGATTACTGCACTGCGGATGCGAATGATTTTGATATGATGTAACCACACGGTGGTCCACCACGTCCACTACAATTATATTAATTGGGGACTGGTGAGTGTTCAAAAGGTCTTTGAGTGATACACTGAGTGAGTGTGAGATGAGTGGTGAGTTTTACAATGGATGAGTGCGATAAAATGTAAGGGAAAGAGTGTGATTAAATGCGACGCGTAACAAGCAGTCTATTGCACGAAAGATCACACAAGAGAGCGTATTGGAATGGCGGACTTCCGCTTGCGCGTCTTCTTCGTTCCTTTGGATCATCGACGCGACACGCTGATTGGTCGATCGATCCGCGCTGATTGGTTGATCGATCAGCGCTGATTAGCTGATGGCTTTTCGATCAGCGTCGCTGTGTCGCGGTCCGCGAGGTACTGCGGTGAGTGTGAGTGTGGCGGAAATAGGAACTATTGCATTCCCAAACAATATTGTTAAAAATAAACTTACTTCATAAGAAACTGACTGTGAAATTGACCCAATCGTTCCTAATATTGAATAATTAGAATTTGCAGCCCAACCAATAATTATCACAGGGTAAACACCTATTCATAAGAAATATAAAATTCCAATCTTTATGGAATATAGCAAAAAAATTCATAAATTAAGTCCTTTCATACAAAAATTTATTAGATAAATATAGATAGAAACCGAGCTGGCTCACGTCGATCTGAACTCAAATCATGTATGATATTAAAAGTCGAACAGACTTAAATTTAAACTTCTGCATTTAAATTATATCTTAATTCAACATCGAGGTCGCAATCATTTTCATAAATATAGGTAATCAAACAAAGGTCATAAACAGGACATGGAAGAAAGGGTACTTTCCGGAAGAATGGAAAGAAGGAATAGTAAGTCCTGTGTTCAAAAAAGGAGAAAGGGAAATGGTTAAGAACTATAGGGGCATAACTTTGATGGACATGGGTTATGAGATATACGCGGAAATTCTAAGGAGAAGATTAGAAGAACAATTGGAAAATGGGATATTAAATGATATGCAGATGGGATTCGGGAGAAGGAGTAGACGCAATACCGGTAGTTAAAACGACTATAGATATAGAAGTCTCAAAAGAAAGAGAGAAGCTATACCTGTTTTTCGCGGATATGAAGGGTGCATTTGATAGATTGAAAATGGAAGAAATTTGGAAAAGTTTTTAAGAAGAAGGAGTAGGCCAACAACTAAGAATAAGGATACAGAAAATGTACGACAGAACTATATGCACTTTAAGAGTGAAGAAGGAACTGATAGGAAAGGTTTTAACAGGAAAGTATGTTAGACGAGGGTGCCCGTTAATCTCGACACTTTTCAATGTCACGTTTGCAGACCTGGGGAAACGAAGTGAGCAAAGAACAGGAAGGAGGAGTCGTAATAGGTAGAAGGAAAATTTGACAATTTCATACGCGGATGATGTTGTGCTAATGGCAAATAATGCATAGGGACTGAAGAATATGATAAAGAGATTCGAGAGATACATAAAGAAGAAAGGCTTGGAGTTAAATGTGCAAAAGTCTAAGATAATGATATGCAAGAAAGCAGGAGGAAGAGGAAAAGAGGAAAGATTCTGTTAGAATGAAGAAGAAATGGATAGAGGAAGAGAAGTGGAATATTTATGTTATACAGTGAGAGAGAGAGAGAGAGAGAGAGAACAGCGAGGATAAACGATACTAGGAAATAAATATGATACTAGGAAAAGTATGGGGGGATTGGAGAAAGATTATTCAGAGGTGACTTTGAAAGAAGAATGAAACTGTTTGATGCGCTAGTTAGAAGCACTGTGGCGTATAGGGCAGAGATATGGGGATGGAGAAGGTATGAGGAAATAGAAAAATTGCAGGCGAAATACATACGGGTTATACTGAAATTGGAGAGATCAACACCAACATACTGGTTGTTAAAAGAAACAGGAAGAGATGACATATCAATTAAAATATGAGTAAGGGCAATGAAGTTTGAACAGAGGCTAATAAATTCGGAAAAATGATCGATAAGATATGAATGTGGGGGAAGACTAATAAGAGGAAATGAAATAACGAAAAGGCAAAGAATGAGAATCAAATTCTTGGAAGGGAGAGGATGGTCAAATGAAAAATGGAAAAGGAGAAATTAAATGGAGAGTAAGTATGGACCAAAATAGGGCAGAAAAGTAAAGACACCCAAGAACAAGAAAGAGAGATGAAATTATAGGAGTCAAAGTTCCTAAGAGAATTAAGAGAGGTGGCAAGGAAACCAGGAGATAGACCGGAATACTTATGGGGGAAAAAGAAAAGAGGAGAATTAGAAAGGATAGGAAGATTCATACAGGGTAGTGAAACAAGGGCATGCAAATATTGACTAATGAAAGAACAAAGGGTATGTAGGCTTTGTAAGGAAGAGGAAGAAACAGTGAAACACGTGATTGAAGCATGTGAAGTAAGTGGAAAGAGTGGTAGGAATTGGACCGAGGTAATTAGAGGAGAAGGGAAAGACTTGGCTATTCTGCAGGTGATAATAGAGAGAAGGAAAAGATGGGAAGAACAGGAAAGTGATAAAAGAAGATTATGTAACATATAATAGATTAGGAAATACTTGTGAAACAGAAAAAATTGTTAAGACACAGCAGAATACATTAGAAGGGTACGACTTACACTGACGCAATCACAGAAATGAAATGGAAAGAGTATATGATTCTTAAATTGTAACACGAAAGTGGGCAATAAATTAAATTATTATTATTATATTTTTTCTTTTATATTGTATTTTGATATCTTTATATTTTATTTTATATTTGTATATTCTATTTATACTCTATTTTTATACATTTTCTTTTTATATTGTATTTTTATATTTTTTAATTTTTCTTTTTATTTTATATTTTTATATTCAATTTGTATAGAGAGAACTCAAAAATGATGAGAATAGTGTGGTTTATTTAGAGATAGAGTATTGAGGCGATACAATAAGTACGTAACAGTTTCGGCGAATGTTGTCGAGATACTACTGCTTTTTTTAACCGAACACTCGGGTCGGTCAGGAGAGCGTCAGTGTGCGTACGTCTGTATGTGGGATGTTGCGGTGAAGAGTATGTATGTATGATGTCGTGAAAAGTAAATAGGATGTCCATCAGCTGTTCGAGAAGGTTCTAGTTGTCTTGCGACTGATGTGAAAAAGAGAAAGAGAGAGTGAGAAAGAGGCAGACAAAAAGAGAGAGATTTAGAGAGAGAGAGAGAGAGAGAGAGAGAGAGAGAGAGAGAGAGAGAGAGAGATGGTTCTGCTGACACACTATTTATATTCTATTTTTATATTTTTTCTTTTTATACTTCTATTTTTCAATTAATGTAACAATATATAATCATTTTACATATATTACAAACTATTTACTTGCCTGTCTTCCTCTTTCTCTCCTCACCAATTTCTATCGACTCCGCATAATTCTTTCTATGATTCTCGCCTCCAATTGTAAAGACGATACTGGACAAAGCAACATTTTTATTTAATCTTGAGCTGTGTATAGCCTATGGGTATCCGCGGTTGTATGAAACTGCATATGATGTGCAGATGAAATTTTTAAAATTTTGTTAACGTGCTATACTCCAAGTCATTTAAGAAGTAACTTGCCGACCGACGAGTTTAGACCGGTTCTGCGCATATTGGCGCTCATTGGCTATGCCACCACCAATGGTATTTCGGCTGCGTATCCTGTCTGCGCCAAAAGCATTGGCGTGGCGCCACATTCGTATATACCGCGTGTTTCGACTTTTTGTCTTTTTTATACTGCAAATGTCAAATATAGAAATGGGTAACAAAATGTTTTCTAAAAATAAAATTAAATTGAAATGGACGTGAACATCCCTTTCCCACACCACAATAATACAACTAATAAATAAATTCGTAATATGGCACGAATTTAATAGAATACACGTTTTATTTGGTTACCCGGTATATGAAAGAAAATTGGAACGACTCATGGAGACAGGGAAGCCTGCGTGGTAAAGTGGGGGAACAGAGACCTCGCGACAGTCGAAGAGCTCATTCTACATGCGCGAATAAGTTACTTCTTAAATGACTTGGAGTATACAACAGAGCGATGTTGCCTGCGAAACATTAAGGCAGGGTCCCACTAGTGCAACCGCGCGCCGCGCACGTTTTTTTCGACGCGCAAGGCCGATTTGTTGCAGAAAGACGTTCCCACTGGTGCAACTGCGCGCCGCGCACGGGTCAGATTTACGAGTTTCTCGGATTTTCGAGGAGTTTGGAGCACTTGAAAGGGTCGACTTTTACGACGACCCGCGCGTCGAAAGCGATCGTGTGCGCGCCATGCAGGGATTTCTCTGCCACGCGCGCACGCGAATGCACGCCGCGCATCGTCGAAAAAAGACTGGAAAAATGTGTGTTTTATAACGCAAATGTACTCTTTACTCCTACATATCACTTGCATACGTATGTTTATGGTCTGTTATGTAGTTTATATACTGCAGCAAGCAATGACATGATAATTATTATTGTAAGTAGCAACAATTATACTGCTGCGAGAGGTATACTTGTTTCTAGATACATCATAATTGTAATATACTATATATGCAGTATGTGACACTGAATTGTAATTGTATAGTGTGTCCGTTTTAATTGGATGCGGTGGATTATCTCGCAAAGAAGTGAAGATATTTTAAGATGATTAAAATTGATGAAATTTTATTCAAGTATGTTCTTTTATTGAAATAAAATCATTTGTTTGAAAATTTTTGTTTGATTGCGCTAAATAAGCTCAAACAGCTGTTAAATCACAATTATTCTGGATCAATGTGGCGCGACTTTGGGGAAAACCCAAGCGTCCTTTCCGTTTCGATTTGCAGTGTCTCCCGCGCGATTTTTCGCGGTTCTAGGGGAACCATTCCAACGGGCAGTTTAAGCGTCAGTTTTTCTGCGCTAGGGTAAGTCTTCACTAGGGTAAACGGGTGACGCTACGGTCGTTTTTCCTAAAATTCGAAGGGAGGGGTTCGCAGGTATACATACACCCGCTACAAATATACACCTCAGTTCAGTGTAAAGTAAACGGTAGAAGCAAATATGAGTGATCAACTGCCGTTAGAGTGGACTGATGAAAAGGTCCTACAATTAATTGGTTTATACCAAGAGAGGCCTGCATTGTGGAATCCACATGTAGCGGCGTACCACGTGAAGCATGTGAAGTTCGATGCATGGTGCGACGTCGCAAAAATTTTAAATACCACAATCGAAGTAGTGAAGACGAAAATAACGTCTCTGCTGTCTTCGTATAGAAGAGAGAAGGCGAAAGTGGGAAAATCGAAGGGAACTGGGAAAGGTAAGGACATTTTAATATTATTCGTTCTCGTAAGCGTGGATGACTTTGCGGCTCTTTTTAATGTTTTTGAAATATCACACGAAAACTATACATTATAATCCCAAAATAATACAATATTTTAAGACAAATCAATGTTTACTTTTATAGTTAAGTCAGAAATAAAATTTCAGGTTGTCACAGAGTCACCCCCGCTTATGATACTATTATTGTAATGTACAATATTTGAAAATTTCAAAACCACTAATTTATTTTTATTTATGTATGTCATAGGTCGTAGTGAAATATACAGCAGCAAGTGGTTTGCGTTTGCTAGTTTTCAATTTTTAACTGACAGGGACAGCCCCAGCACGAGCTTCAACACACAAGAAGTACGTATAACACACAACATATATAAGAACATATAATATTATAAGATATATTTTTGGGGTCTCGCGTTTCATTTTCCACAAAAGTGACTGTGAATTTTTGTGTATTTTGGTGGTAGTCGAAAACCATGTATTATTTTATAAGCGAGGGACGAATTCTTTACCAGCCGCCGCATGTGTATAAATACGCGTTATTGTAGGAATAATTTTCGAAGTTTCGTTATTCATGCGCATCTTGGTAAGGAATTCGTCCTTCGTTTATAAAATAATCGGCAAATTCAGCCCTTATTTGTTGAGCTGACGTCGGAGGTCGTCTGTCATCCACGTGTTGTAAATTTAACAATGCATTTGCAGCGTTCATATTCTGTACCCTCCAGTTTCCACGAACATATTCGCCCTCTTCGAACGAATCAAATTCTCCGGACGGGGAATAAATGTTTCTCGATGTGTTATTCCGTAAAAAATTATGTAAATAAATTGTTGTTGCTATTATGATAGTAGCTTTTCTGGGGCTTAGCAGCATTGGTTTTCGCAACACCCTAAATACCACCGACAAAATGCCAAAGGCATTTTCTACCACCCTGCGTGCCCTGCAGTGCCGATAATTATATATTCTTTCCATGGTCCCCTTTCTATGGTTTCCGCTATATGGTTTCATTACATTATTATGTAATGCAAATGCCTCGTCTGCTAACAAAACGTACGGTAATCGCGTACGTCTCCCAGGAAGAGGTGCCATTTCTGGAAGGCTCATAGTCCCATTCATTATTTTTGTATAAAGTTTCGTATTTTTAAATATACCACCATCAGATATTCTGCCCTGACACCCGATGTCGGCAAACAGGAAATTATATTTTGCATCTACCAATGCAAATAATACAATGCTATGATATCCTTTATAATTATAGTACTCGCTGCCCCCGTGAATGGGAGCTTGAAGCATAATATGTTTGCCATCGATGGCGCCAATGGCGCGTGGAAAATTCCAATCGTTATCAAAATCCCTTTCACATGCGTGCCATTCTTCGGCCGTACTTGGCATCTGCAATTAATAATTTTATTTAAACATTTATCATTTTTTTAAATCTTCTATCAATTATATGTCAAATTCGTTATCATCGTGCAAACTTCAGTAAGCTATAAATGACTTTCTTTTAATAGACACCTGAAACTCAACAAATACTCCAACCAGAACCGGATGCACAAAATGATATACGCAGTGAATCACCACTTCATGCGGCTCCTGGACCATCCAGGAGAGGAAGGAGAAGAAGTAGTGAAAATCCATGGTTGGAAAGGGCGTATGGGATAATTGGAAATTCGACGATAAGGGATGACTGCACGAGCTTCGCCGAGAATCTAGCCATTAGAATACGTGCGTTGCCCCGGCGTCGACAGTTATTAATAATGAATAGATTTACAAATCTTTTGTTCGAAGAGGAAATGGAGCAACTGATAGAGAGTGGAAGAGTGAGTGAGTGAGACAGAAAGACAGAAATAATAAATATTATAAAAATATACGACACAAATTTTATCACTTACCTTCACATAGTTGTTCAACGCTTTTATAATGCTTGTGCAGACATCAAACACGCTTCTTGACACGCTCTGTTTAGATATTTTTAACAAATATGAAAGACTAATGAACGAATCGCCAGTCGCTAAATATCGTAGCGTCACCGCCAACCTTGTTCGAGCTGGAATACATGGTCTGAATGTTGTATTTCTCTTACTTATTTGTGGCTCAATTAACTTCAACAAATTTTCAAAATCTGTGGCACTCATCCGACAAAAATTTTGAAATTGGGTTAGTGATAAATCACTCATCAACCCACCCTCTTCCAGGTCACGTCTTTTAAATAATTGTGACATCCATTCACGCCGTTTCCTTTGCTGCTTTCGTTCACTTTTCGAGGATGCGTGTATTATTACTATAGCGGCGGCACACACTTCCTCCAATGTTGGCGACGACATTTTCACTGCACACGTTTTTACACTTTCTGTAGCTGTATCGTTCGCCGAGTAAAACTGAAATGAGGAGTGAAAACCCGGAAACTAAGCACCTACTTAGGTAGAAAAGGTGCAATATAATTCAGGTAAAAATTGTAGTAAGGGAGAGTGGGGTAAACTCGAACGCGGGGCAATCGCGAATGCGATGTTACGGCGTTTAATTAAATAAAAACGATGTTCCCTCTCCACTAGCAAATGGTTTAGGTCGTATCCAACGCCGTTTCCTATCGCATTGCCACGGAAATATCTCGACATTTGTGGATGAGTACGGAAGTCAAATTTTATTCATTTTCTAAGTCATAAACCATTGTTAGTACTGTACCGGACATCGGCACAACCAAATACGAACATTTGGCGTGCAGATGGTCGGCATGGTTTATGACACGTGCGCCAGCAAAACTATTTTTGAGTAAGCCGCTTTCGGTTCCTTTCGTGATTGAATTTTGAAGAAAGCATGTTTTGCCTTCGAAACTTTCGTTTACGGCCACAATACTTATTGCGAGTATCATAAACCTCGAGTTCCGTAGGGCCCACGATGCGAGGCCGGGCGGCCTGCGATCGGCCACGTCACGCGCCTCGGGGAAATCCCGCTGCATTACCAGGTATTTCGGGACTTCTAGTACATACACCAGGCCATACTTGCCTACCCATTTCAGAAATGCGAATTAGTCAGAGGAAATGATACACGTGTATTTCCTATGCAGGGGTAAAAAGTTCGCGTCTCGGAGGAATGCTGATTCAATTGGTCATGATATAATCTCCCTTCTACCCCCAATCTCATATCGTGCAAGAATAAAAAACAAACAGGATGCTGAGAATACAGAATACCTTCATTTTATTTGAAACACTTCAAGTAGTATGAAGTGTGAAGGCGTTGTTTCGGCTACTGGCGCAACCACCGGCGTTTAGTTTTATTGAGATAAAGAAAGCAAGATGTAGAAAAGGAGGCTAGTATTTCCTCTGTCTTCGACGTGCGCGCCAAGCATTCGCATGCGCGCTTGGCAGAGCGTCGGCCCATTTCGTGCGCGCGGCCTCATAAATTAGACCCTTTCAAGTGGACGAAAACGTCGTGCGCGGCGCGCGGTTGCACTAGTGGGACCCTGCCTTTAGATACATTTCGTGCTACTAAAATCATACGTGATAGTGAATATTTCGACGGTGAATCTCTTGTCGATTGTAAACTGTTAGCATGTGTCATCAATGATATTGTAGATGATGCTCGTAGCAAAAAAAAATGTTAAATTATATTCCATTTCTATTTATATTTTTATATTCTTTTAATTTTAAATAAATTTCTTAAAACATATTATTTCTCTATTTACTTATCTGTCTTCCTCCTTCTCTCCTCGCCAACTTTTGCTGACACCACATAATTCTTTCTATGATTCGTGCGTTCTTCATGCCACCAAATGATGTCATCTTGCACAGCGGTCCCATAAAGGGGGAATCAAATTACACGTGATCGCGCGATACGCTGCGATGTTAAAATTGAAAAAAACATTGTGAAAAATTGTTAGGTTTAGAGTGTCTGTTTGCTACATATTGGTTCGGGAGATCGGTGTGGGAGGGGATTAAAATTATTATTTCTCTGCGTTGGGTGTTACGTCCTGAAGGGACTTTTGTGAATCGCCCTGAGCGGCTAGGATGATCCACGGGGTTCGTTGCTCTGTCGAGGTGCTAAAGCACGCCTTGACTATACTTACCATGAAGGATAGGAAGTAAAGGGGGTTGAATCAATGGTTACACGGAATTCAAGGGAGAAACAATAGATTAAAATATATTCTTGACGTAAATATTAAAGTAATGGTTAGAACATACCCTAGGGACGGCGCTCCGTCCCTGTTATCGCTGTGCGCTCGGGTGTCGGTCGAATATCGCACGGCACGCTTGCCGTCTAGCGTTTCGCTCGCTGTTTAGGTCGCTCAACCTAGAGTAGGTCGTGGTCGGTCGCTGTGCTCTCGGATGGCACTCGGAAGTTGGTGACCTGGGGTCCGTTGTACCTCACTATCTCTAAACCTCGTTCTTCTACGCGCTCCTACGTCGGTCACGATTGACGCGCAAGGGCTCTCCCGGCTAGGCCGTTCTCGGTATATCGGACGGAGTTACCCTTTTACGAATTACTATCGGCCGTTCGTACTTCGCGGAATCTACGCGGAGACGTGGTCGCAGTATCTAGACGGCCCTCTGGCCCGTCGCAACTTCCTAGCTCGAGCTCCCGAATCAGAATCTGTCTTCCACGGCTCTCGATCGCGGGCCAAACCGCGGACAGTCCCCAGGAATGGGGGAAACTGCCCCGTCGGCACTTATCAATCGCTCCTTATTAGGAGATTCATAACTCGGGCCGTCGATGGTCACGTTGTCCCTACCGTTGTTGCTACGGGCTCAGCACAACGTGATTTCTACACGTGAGGCGATTCCGCTGAATCGCCTTCCCGAAAGGAAACGACGCGAGGACAGCAAGCACGGGATGGACCTGAAGGGCCCATGTAACATGGGAAAAAATATCTGTTGGTATGGAAGAAAAATTTTATGCTGACACCTCATAATTCTTTCTTTGATTCGCGCCTTCTTCGTGTTGCCAAATTACGTCATCCCACACGACTGCTCCAAGGGATTTAAATTACTCATGATCGCGCGATACGCTGCGACGCTTTAAAATTGTTAGCTTTAGAATGTATGTTTGCCACATATTGGTTCGCTACATCGTTGATTAAAAAATTATTATTTTCTTGCGTTGAAAATAAATGTCTGTATGCCGCATATTAGTACGGAAAAAAATTCTGCTGACGCTGCGTAATTCTATCATTCGCGCCGTCTTCACGCCGCCAAATGACGGCTGCTCCAGTGGATTCGGATTTCACATGCTATCGCGCGATACGCTAAGATTGAAAATCATTTTGAAAAAAATTGGTAGCTTTAGAATAAAATGTGGTTTCACCACTCTGTAGTGTTGTCTCTTTCCCTCCTCCGAATTTAGCTTTAAAATAGCTGTGATTGTGCCACTAGGGGTAAACAGTGTAGTTGTTGGCCACCTAAGCCAGAGGTTCACTTAAGCGTTGAATTATAAGTCTTATTTTGCTAGCTTAAAGAACACAATTAGTGTTAATAACTGTAAACGACTCTAATAATCTAGAAATAGAATTTGTTTAAAAAAAGAGTAGAAAGATAAAACAAAAATTTACAGAAAATACGTTTCCTATGAAAAAACATAGTTATTGACCAAACGAAGGCAATGATTGGCGGATCGTTTGGCAGTTATTGGCCAATATTTCATAACCTATATGTTGTTACATATAGGTTATGTTTATACCCTACCTAATTCTTAATGCTCTAAGATCTAATTATGAAATAATGTAAATGTAAAAAATGAAATTGATTCGGTTAGAAACAGAATTTAAATTATTATATAAAAATGGATATATTTGATTTTTTATGTATTTATTTTACACACAAAACAAAAATATATTTATTTTGCAGAGAACAACATTAGGTATTATAACTTATAAGTATAAAAAGAATCTTAACATTTTTGAAATTATGTAATACAAATATCTAGTTTCTTACTATAAACTACTCTTTGGTTACTTCAAATATCTTTTAACCACTTTTTAACTGTTTTTGTATTAAGAATATTTTCTTTGGGCATAGTTCGCTGCTTAAAATCGTAGGTCTTACTTTGTGAATGACCCTCTCGCTTTCAATATTCTTAACATTGTCAATTTTTTCTTTTTCTTATTCTGTTGTTGCTTTTACAACTTTGCTATTTTTTTGTTTTCTTTTTCTTTTGCTTGTTGTTTTCATAATCTCAAGCTTCCTAGCATCTTTTTTTTATTTTCTATTTTCTGCTTTTCTAACTTATTTTCTTCGTCCAATTTCCACTGTAATGATGTGATTGCAAAAGATGTTCTTTTGCTATTTTTCTTGCGAGTACGTTTTGGCGTCGGTGGTCGTTGAAGAAAATCATTAAAATTTTTGGAACAATCTCTTCAATGATTGTGGGACAAATCAAGTGCCTCATTAGTATTAAACTTGTCAGGTACTGTAGCATTATATTCGCTCATTTCATAATTTGCATAATTTTCGTTGCCACAATCATTAATTTCTATTATATTATTCTTATTATCATTTCCTATAATTAAAGGTACATTTGCTAAATCTATGTACTCATTAGCACTAATTTGTGACTGTAATAATTCTTCAGGTACGTGTGAGTAAATATTGTTTGTATCATTACAGTTTTCGATATCACAGTCATTAATTTCTATTATGTTCTTCTTATTGGGCTCCTCCATATTATTTTGTACTAAATCACTTCCTATAATTAAATTACATTTTCTAAATCCACGTACTCATTAATATTAATTTGTAAATGTAATCATTCAGGTACGTGTCAGTACCTATTACCTTTCATTTCTGATGGCGTAACTTGTTTCTTGTCTATAACGTTTGAGATTTTCTTGTATTGATGTAACAGTTTGTGGAGAGTAGAGAACTCTCTTGATTTCTCTGGTAATGTAACTTTTTCTTCTGAAAATGTTTCCAATTCTTCTAGTACTTCAACCCCCAGTAAACTAACAAAATCTGCAAATGGAAGTGCTGCTTCATCAAGTGGGTGTTCATTTTGGTTTTCTGTATTTTTTTCAATACTATTAAGGCATTTCCTATAATCGATGGCGTTCGAGTCCCACGAATTTAAACCACATGCTTTGAATCCATTTCTGACGGTTGGACCATCTGAGGAAAATTTATCTATGTTTTTTTTTAAAAGTGGTGCCATTCTATCCAGTGTTAACATTGATGTAGGATTGTCTTGCCTCCATTCCAAAACACTCTGTTGGAAACTAAGTTTAAGGATGGAACAATATGATTCGCGGTTCGCCCCGGGCCTATGTGTCGAAGGACATGATTGGCGGAGCAAGCGAACTCGCAGGTACTTCCTGAACAGTAGAATTAGAACGTGCTGGAACGTGGAAGACAACAGTCGTTAAATCAGAGAGAGTTTATTCTTTAGTATCCGCGTTGTAAAATCTGTATTCAATATATCGTTATTTTTGAGTTTATTGTATGCCCAAGGAATAGCGTTGCAATTAAACTACACATTTATTATTTTCTTACAATTGAGAGTTTACATTTTACAATTGTCCTCGCCTTTCTCCCTCTGGAAAACCTTGGCCTCTCAACACACTCTTCTTCCATAGATTTTTGATTGGTTTAAAGGCTGCAACATTAGCTGGTTGCAGTATTCTAGTCGCATTGAGATATATACAAATAACAATAATATCCAGTTTCGAGCAGAGGTTGCTGACCTGTAAATTGATGTGGCTACTATGACCATCCACAAATAAAATAACGGGAAATGTTACTTTCTCTTTTCTGAGATGTGGGTAAAAAATATTTTGAATGTATTCACAGAATAGGTCCGAATTCATCCACCCACTCTGCGTAACGCCAATACCCCAATCTTCAGGTACAGATTTGGCAATTACCGATGGTAACCTCTTGTACGGTGGTTGAGAATTAAGGTGATGGATGAGCACGCTGGTGGGGAAGTGAGGTTAGGCTACAGTAAGAAATGCAAATGAATCACGGCACTTGCACCAAAGGTTTGTCAGTTTTATTGAGTACCAATGAGCGTCTCTGAGCCTCCTCACACAACTTAACACACGTTTTATACGCGAGATGAGCCCGTAGACGATTATCCCACACGTGTTGAGCACACGTGATCACACACGGTTGATTACAATCGATACAATTATTGCTTGTAGTGAGAACAGAGCACTGAGTGAGCGAGTGATTGTGTGTTTGTTCGATATACTGAGTTCTGAGAAATTCACGAGTTGAGAAAATAGTAAAGCGCACGCGATACGTCTTTTCTAGCACGCTACGTGAACAAGAGTGAGTCCAAGATGGTTGATCATTTCCGTAACCGGCGTCGTCTCGAACATTCTCGTAGATCGACAAACGTGGGGAAATCTGATTGGTGGATTGATTGTCGATGAGTTGTGATTGGCTGATCGATTGTAGATCAGCCGTGTATTCAGCTGCCCAGGAGGTGCTGCCGTAAGCGTGGGTGCGGTGATGAGAGGAACTAAGTGAATCTCAAACATACGGATACACGAGTGTAGGTGGAGTTGTGACTCCGGTTGCATTCAATGTAAAAAGTGCAGTTAAATTTAATTTACTGTTTCCTTTATCTATTTCCTAAACATTTCGTAATCCACAAGGAGCTATTACATTTTTTAGTTTAGGGCACACTATAAAGTCTGTCTCATCACTATTGAATACCCTTGTTGGATCTTGTAAAATATGTATGTACTTATTTGTAACTAGATAATTTTCTATTTGGCTGAACCAATTACGAATGTCATTTTCAGTGACACTGGCACTAGCCAGTTGGTATGGAAGATTTGGTTGGATTTCTTCTCAGAAAACTTTTGTACCATGCATCCCCAGGGGTATTGTTCTGGAATGGATTTTTTAAACGAGTTTCATCCAAGAACTGTTTAACGCTGGCTTGAACATTTTCCTTTCTTCTAGGGAATCCTTTTTTATTGCACTCAGTAATCTATTTAATTAAGTCATCCTCTTTACTCTGACTTAGCACAGGAGGGGGACCCCGACTTGTTTTTACAAATGCATCACTCATTCTGAATTGTATGGTTGATCGTGGGACACCAAACATTTTTGAAGTCATACGCTGCGGCATGTCTTTGTTCACAGCATCTATTGCGTTTTGCATTTGTTCTTCAGAATATTTTTTATCGCATTTTTTCCTGCTTTTACTTTCGGCATTGTTTAAAATCCAAAATTCCTAAATTATATTCATAAAATGAGACTAAATGTAATGTAATATTATTAAATTTAAAATATATAACCTATAATACCTTTTCTATTTAAATGTTTCAGTATTAGCTATTATTGTAGTATTGCACCTTTTACATTGTATTAATACTAGAATTTTCTTTTAACCTTCCGGTACTCGCGCCTATTTTTGTAACACGAGCACTCGCGTCGTGCACTGAGTGTTATTAACCTTTAGTAACCTTCTGTTAGTAACCTTCGGTCACGTATTATTAACCTTTTTGGTTGAAAAAACCGGTTTACCGTGATGTATTGTACCCAGCACCCCTATGTATTCTTCCAGCGGACATTTTTGCATAATGCTACGTACTTGTCAGGTTCAAATTCAGTTTGGAAGTGTTTCTGATTGAATGAAAACGAAAGTATGCCGCGTATCTTGCCAGCGACCGCGCCCGTGTACTCACAAGTACGCCTCCAATTGCTTTGGTTTTTGGATATGTTTTAGAGGACCGAAAAATAAGATATACGTATTTTTTTATTTTCGCCTGTTGTCATTTTTAGGGGGTGAAACCACCCCTCAATGGTTTTCTAGGTAATTCGCCACCGATTGCTTTGATTTTTGGATATGTTTTTGAGAACAGAAAAATAAGATATACGTGTTTATTTATTTTCGCCTGTTGTCATCTTTAGGGGGTGAAACCACCCCCCAAAGGTTTTCAGGTGTTCGCCTCCGATTGCTTTGGTTTCTGAATATGTTTTAGAGAACAGAAAAATAAGAAACAGGTGTCTTTTTATTTTGGCCTGTTTGCATATTTAGGGGGTGAAGCCACCCCTAAAATTTCATAAGGATTTAACCCTCCGGTACTCGCGCGTGTACACGGATTACACGAATATTAGTTTTCGGCCGGAATGATGGTTTTACCCAAAAGGCACTGACCTAAGACCCCACGATATTCTTTCAGTATGCTGGTAGCCTTCGAGGAGTGTTATTGTATATACTTTATTGCAAGCCATCGCGGTTCGTTAGGGTTCCGTGCCGGGCAATCACGAGTTCTCCGTACCGCGTCTAGGGTCGAATCGTTTTATGACCTTTGCTAGAGGTAGTAGTAATAATTTTTATCTCTCTGTTTTCTAAATAGAAATACCTGAAACTGACCTGTAACGATCCCAAGGAATTCCACTTGATGACTGGCACTAAAAGCTTTCCGCAAAGGTGTTCATTCTTCATCGACAAACACCCCACTTTGAGAACTATGGTGTTTCCTCCACATTCAACAGGAAATCACCGAATCTTCTACATGTCAAAAAATGCCGCTTCCCATCTTTACCTTGACAAGCTCAAGGAGCATTGCAAGACAGTCTTGTACAATAGGTACATTTATATGTACAATTTTTGTCAACAGCTTTGGAGCATACGCTCTAAACGTGCGCTCCGAAACGATTGTTGAGAAGTAAACTCTCGAATTGGAACTCAGTATAACTTAGTTTTCACACAGTGCTAAAGTTTCTGAATTTTTAGTAATTGACGTTGTGTCGTTACACAGATTCAAATTGTATGACAAGCACGCGACGAAATAGGCTGCGTCACATTTCCGACGAATGGTTTACGATATCGCCAAGTAAAGTACATCATTATGTCTGTTTATGGAATTATAGAAGGCTAGGAGCTAAGGACTAAATTAGAGATAATTGACGTCTGTTGTGCAGGTACTCGGTAGGGACCCTCTTCGCGCTCAATAGCCATGGTCATATCGTAAACCCGCGGGGAGGCGATAGCCGCCGGGTAGGCACCCTTAGGTCGGGCTTTCCCGATTTTTGGGACCACGGACCCACCGACAACATTCGGCTGGAGGGGTGAATATCGTAGCAAACGCCGCTCTAATAGGAATGCAGCAAGCGCGCTGATTGGTCATCCCTCTGCTACACGAAACAATATATAAGCTGCGTTCCAAGTATTTTGTCAGATTAGAAGCATTCGACCTTGCGTAGAGAACCACTCGATCTTGTAGTTACTTGACAGTGTAAGATACAGTGTCACATCGAATATCAATCGACTTGTGTTGGTACTATTGTGCAATATTTCTACGTCAACCGAAATTCTAATACCGCAATTCACGGGAAGCTGCGTCAACAGGCTGTGGTGATGGAATCTGCATCTACGTAAGTACATTATTCATATTTATTATTACTGTTTTATCCTTTGAACATATTGATTCTCTTTTCAGAATGCAATATATATACAATTAAATTTTGTTTGTAAAATTTATACAAATCCTACGTCGATAAATATTATTTTTCTAAAAGTTTATTTTTTTCCATTATCCAGAAGCTGGGGTGGTATTAATCCCAAATTTCTTCTGGATTTTAACTCCGATGAAGACAGCGATATCGAGCTGGATGATGACAACGACTCGGATGAAGAAGTAGAAGAAATATCCGAAAACGATGAAAATACCACGTCGGAGCAAGATGCTTCGGAAGACGAAAATCCCGAGATTCTGGTGGAGGAGCTAGCGGATTTTTACATAGGCAAAGGTGGAAACGAAGTTACGACCAAACCGACTACGCTTCGCCGAACCAGGACACGTAAAGCCGCAATGAAAGTCCAACTATCACCGTCCGATATTGACTTCTGAAAAGAACATCTGCAATTCTGTACCAGGTCTAACTGCTTGCGCAAAGGATATAACTGATGAAGTGAGTGCTTTCGGGAAAATGATTGATGCAGATATGGTCGATGAAATTGTGGAGTATACCAATATTTATATTATACGACTCCGTGCTAGCAAAAAATATTTGCGGGAAAGAGGCTGTCGCGAAACATCCAAATCGGAAATTCTTGCGTTGTTCGGTGCTTTCTTTTTGATTGGCATAAAGCATGGACATCACACAAATGTCAAAGAGTTACGGAATCGCGACGGTACTGGAATCATAGCGTTTAGAGCTCTCATGAGCTACAACAGGTTTTTGTTCTTATTGCGTTGCCTCCGCTTTGACGATTCCAGTACAAGACCAGCAAGAAAAGCAACCGATAAATTAGCTGCTATTCGTTCGATCTTAGATCAATTCGTAAATAATTGTGAAAAGAATTACACCGTAGGCGCGTTCATTACAATTGATGAAATGTTGCACCCATTTCGAGGTCGTTGCAGTTTTGTGCAATACATACCAAGTAAGCCAGCAAAGTATGGCCTAAAAATTTTAGCTTGTTGCGATTCTAAAACTTTCTTTACAAGCAATTTAGAAGTGTACTGCGGACAGCAAATGGACGGCCCATATAAAGTTTCAAATTCTCCTGCTGAAGTTGTCAAACGACTTGTACAACCGCTTGAAAACAAAAATCGCAATTTGACAACCGATAATTGGTATACTAGTTATTCACTAACTAATTATTTATTGTCTAAAAAGTTTACATTCATAGGAACGATGCGTAAAAATAAGCGTGAAATTCCCCCTGAGTTTTTGCCGAATAAATTTAGGGAAACGGGATCCAGTATATTCGGATTTCAAACAAATATGACGATTGGGTCGTACGTACCACGTGCGAAAAAAGCTGTCATTTTACTGTCAAGTATGCATGATGCTGCTGATATTGACTCTAATACTAATAAGCCGAACATTATATTAGACTATAATGCGACCAAAGGAGCTGTCGACACTGTAGATAAAATGTGTGCGGCTTATTCAGTATCAAGAATTACAAAAAGATGGCCGTTAGCATTATTTTTTGTTCTTCTAAATATAGCAGGCATAAATTCGCAAATTTTATACTATACAAAACATGTGAATGTAGACCAAGTGCGCCGCCGAATATTTTTAAAAAATTTAAGTATGGGTCTAATGAAGGAACACTTGATATTGCGCTCGACCATTTATTCATTACCCAAAGATTTATTCGCTTATTTACAATGCTATCGTATAGAAGAAAATGAAACTGAACCATCAACTGGTAGCAAGCGGAGGCGATGTAGATTATGTAAAAATAATAATACTACTGTAAAGTGCGATAAATGTATGCGATTTATTTGTAAGAAACATTCAGTATCCACCGTAACCTGCGTTACATGTATGGATACTGCGGAAGAAGATGCATCGTCAGATTGAAACTAATTTGTTTTATGATTATATATTTGTTTTATGTTACAAAAACATATTTGTTAATGTATTTACATATGTATTAAATATAGATATATGTATATAGGAACCCAATTTTAGCATTATTGCCCCAACCAAATCATTTTTCGTTTGCATATTTAGGGGGTGCAACCACCCCTCAAAGTTTTTCAGGTTTTCGCCTCCGATTGTTCTGGTTTTTTGGATATGTTTTAGAGTACCGAAAAAGAAGATACACGTGTTTTTTTATTTTAGCCTGTTTGCATGTTTACGGGGTTGAAGCTTCCCCAAGGTATAAAATTTTTAGGTGATCATCTCCGATTGTTTTGGTTGTTGGATATGTTTTTCCATATGAAATTTGACTCAACAAAATTGTGTACCCCTTATGAATTTTGAGGGGTGGCTTCACCCCCTAAACATGCAAACAGGCCAAAATAAAAAAATACGTATAACTTATTTTTCTGTCCTCTAAAACATATCCAAAAATCAAAGCAATCGGAGGCGAATACCTGAAAAACCATTGAGGGGTGGTTTCACCCCCTAAACATGCAAACAGGCCAAAATGAAAAAATACGTATGTCTTATTTTTCTGTCCTCTAAAACATATCCAAAAATCAAAGCAATCGGAGGCGAATACCTGGAAAACCATTGAGGGGTGGTTTCACCCCCTAAACATGCAAACAGGCCAAAATAAAAAAATACGTATATCTTATTTTTCTGTCCTCTAAAACATATCCAAAAATCAAAGCAATCGGAGGCGGATAACTGGAAATCTTGTGAGTACACGAGCGCGCTCGCCGGCGGGATACGCGGCAATACTTTCGTTTTCGTTCAATCAGAGACACTTGCAAACTGAATTTGAACCGGACAAGTACGTGGCATTATGCAAAAATGTCCGCTGGAAGAATACATAGGGGTGCTGGGTACAATAGATCACGGTAAAACTGTTTTATCAGCCAAAAACTCCGTGCACACGCGCGAGTACCGGAAGGTTAAAACACAACCTTTTAACATCACAACACCGAAACGGCCAAAGCATGGTGAATGGTGGCCAACAACTGTTTCACTGCTGCTATGGCTGTTAGCTACCCGTTGGCCTAGTGGCCAATGACTGTACTAAGACATTATTTACATTACAGTTCTTGGCCACCTATAATTTTTGCAATAATATATAATATTAATGAATAAATAATTATTTTTTATATATATATATATATATATATATAACTCTCATATTCATTATATAGGCAAATAAAGGTTTAAACTTTATATATATATATATATATATATATATATATATATATATATATATATATATATATATATAGTAAATACATTAAATTATATAAGAATTGCCTGATGTAACCGTATGGCTATTTAATTCAATCATATAGTTTTCAAGCATCAATTTCAAGATGTCTATTTTTTACACGTAGTATAGCAATGAGTAGCAAAATATTGATTGCATTCGACGCATGAAAGTACAAGGTATCTGAATATAGTCATTATAAAAGGCATAATGTACATTATTTCTAAATAGTCATCTTTTTAAAAAAAAAAGGCCAATCACTGCTGGGTGGCCAATAACTACACTGTTTACCCCTATGTAATGATGTCTCTTTCCCTCCTCCGAAGACGCGGTGTGTAATGCCACGTCCCGGTTGAGGTTCTGGGAACGATGACTATGGAGGGAAAGAAAAGACAGGCGCGAATATTAAATCCGTCACTCTGAGGATTTTGAGGGAACTCAGGCGCGAATCTTGAATCCAGCACTCTGAACGTTTGGAGGAGATCAGGGGCGAATGTTAAATTCGTCACTCTGAGGACTTTGAGGGAGATCAGGCGCGAATGTTAAACCCGTGACTCTGAGGTGTCTGAGGGAGATCAAGCGCGAATGCTAAATCCGTCACTCTGAGGATTTTGAGGGAGATCAGGCGGGAATGTTAAATCCGTCACTCTGAGGATTTTGAGGGAGATCAGGCGCGAATGTTAAATCCGTCACTCTGAGGATTCTGAGGGAGGTCAGCCGCGAATGTTAAATCCGTCACTCTGAGGATTTTGAAGGAACTCAGGCGCGAATCTTGAATTCAGCACTCTGAGCGTTTGGAGGAGATCAGGCGCGAATGTTAAATCCGTCACTCTGAGGATTTTGAGGGAACTCAGGCGCGAATGTTAAATCCGTCACTATGAAGCTAGGAGAAGATCAGGCGCGAATCTTTAATCCAACACTCTAATCGACCAGGGAAGGTTTAAAGGTAAATACACATCCGGGGAACACCCGTTAGAGCACCTTATGTTGTTTTGATTTTAGTAATAGGATTTACCGTTGCATTTGTGTAAAAGAAACGACGCGTAATATTTCCGTGAATTACATCTAAACATATGACTGTGCACGGCTCATGCACAAGTATGTTTGTAAACACTGTAAGCGCTCTCGCGTTCACGAACAGAAATCAGCTGTTGCGGCAGCCTGTTTGATTTGGAATCTTTGTAACCAAAACGATGCACACAATAATTCGAAGCGTGATTTAAAACAAGGAGGTTCATTAACTTTAAGCAAAAATACTTTCACTCTTTATGTAATAGCTAGATTAACACAATAATGCGTCGGACATTGAGCATTAGCACATGACATTTATATAAACGGTAATTAATCACAATATGAGAATATGAACATGAAATACATGAAAATCAGCCAGTGAAATTATATAACAGCAATAAGCGTTGATAATACAAAATAATATAAATGGAAGCAATAAGCTTTAGAAAGCAAAAAGCGTGATAAGACAATTAATATGAAAAGTAATAAGAATAATAATTCAAAATAATAAATGTTCGCTATAAGCGTTGATAATAAAAATAATATAAGTGAAAGCAATAAGCTTTAGAGTGCGATAAGCGTGATAAGATAATTAATATGAAATACAATAAGCTTAAGAATAATAAGGCAAAGTATATGAACGCACTAAGCGTTGATAATACAAAATAATATGAAAAGCAATAACAATAATACAAAAGATATGATGATGGTGATATACAATGGTATTAATGGTAATTATAATTGCTTACAATGGTTGATGAATTGGTGATTGTTTTACACTGTTTGAATAATACTTGTTGAAAGAGTTTCGTAAGAAAGAGCACTGTACACGAGATTCCGAGAAAAGTGCTCCGGCCTCCCGGGGCCTCGTATTTATGTGATTTTACAGGAATGCTGCGGGGGTACGCGCGGTATGGGCCTTGACACATTTAAGAAATAAGTCGCAGTAGGACTTCCGGGGTTTTTATAAACGGTACCTCTATTATTAGACGTATTTATGTCACGTACACCAAATATTCGTCGCAATTAGGCTTCTGGGGTTTTTATGATTGTGAAAGGAGATACTCAACTAGTCGAATAGATTTTGGGTGTTTAATAGGAAAGGAGTTAGAATGGCTGGACTCTGTGAGTCGTCAAGACGGGAGTGAGACGTGGTCTCGATTTAAGGGGGTAGACACGTCACGTGGTCTGGCCGCCGAGGCCGGTCGGTATTACAGCAGATTTTTTCTGCACAGAAATGGTAATACCCATAGCATCGACGAAGTATAGGATAGACCTATCACGCAATGTAATTTTGTGTCACATGCTCGGGGGGCTCGCGAGCCCCCTTACCATTTTCGTGTCACACCCAACGTTATCGATTCAGTCTAAAATAAGATTACAATGCTACGAGTGGTAGGAATTAAAATTAAATCTTATCGGAAACATTTAAAATCTAAAACAGCCTGAACGTTACGACTACTTTCTAGAAACATGTTGTATAATTCCGTTTACTAATACATTTTGATAGAAGCATAATTTGCACTTATTTCCATAAATTTCGATCAGAAATATTATATAAATGCAACCACGTAATAAACATTTGTACAGTCTCTTAGTTAGGTTATATTTTCTGTCACTTCGACGAGCGGATTTTCTGTAGCCTCGAAGTGACAGAAAATATACTTAACCTATATGCTACATGATAATTTCGTTCTTTTACGCTACATTTGTGAACTTTTTATTACTTAACATCCTTCCGAAATATTATTATTACGCTGCAACGGTATATTTATGAAGTCGATGAGCGTAATTATTAATAACGTCATTTTCTGAGTACATTTCATCGAAATAGTAAGTTTTAGCTTAATTTGTTTATGTTTGCAAAATTCATGTGTTTTATTAGTCTCAAATTGATTTTAGCATCAATTTTCATGTTTACAGATTTCTATGCTTGATGAGGTTTTGGCATCAATTTCATTTTCATTCGATTGTAACTAATTTTAGCTTCTATTCTTAAATTCATATCCCTGTGCACGGCAAAAGGTCAGCACCGTTGGGAACGGTGTTCGAAAAGTGAGCACCATCGGCGACGGTGCCAGCCAGCACTAGGGAAGGGCGATTCTACCCGATTCTTCTAGAATCGATCGATTCTCTTTCTGAAGAATCGATTATTTTACCGATTATTCTAGGAATCGATTCTCGATAACTCGATTATTTTCTAATCAAGAATCGAGGAAAATCAACCTTTTTTCTATCTCTGTTCCACGACGGAACGGACGTCCGTTGTAGATACGTTGTGATACGTATCTCAGCCGCTGCCCGCCTTAGAGCATATAAACATGGAGGAAGCATGCAATAGGCGAACATGTAGACGGCGATAGAAAGAGAAAGATATACATGTGGGACACCCCCTCTCTTTTTAGCGCCAGCATTTTTTTTTATATTAAAAAGAGAGAGGGTGTCCCTCATGTATATTTTTCTCTTTCTACCGCCGTTTACATTTTCGCCCATTGCATGCTTCCTCCATGTTTATATGCTCTAAACTGCCCGCTTCTATTCGCCTCAATATCTTAACGATATTATCGATATATCAAAATATCGATAACATTTCGATATTGTCGACATTTATCGATAGTCACATCTCTACCTCAAAGTGACAGAAAATATAACCTATATGCTATACCCAATTTCATAAATATACCGTTGCGGCGTAACAATAATATTTTGAAAGGATGTTAAGTTATAAAAAGTTCACAAATGTAGCGTAAAAGAACGAAATAGCCAATAAACATTTATTGGCATGTAGCATATAGGTTATATTTTCTGTCTCTTCGAGGAGGGGACCACATAATAATCACGCGCATCCAGCCTGCGCATTTTCCCTAGCCTGGGCGACCGCATGAAAGGAGTACTTTCCCCACCCTACATCAGTGGTGGTTGGAACGATATTTTTGAGCCTGGGTACGCGGAAAATTGACTTGTGGTCCCAAGCGGGAGAAAAGTTATTTCATTAAATTCTTTATATTTAGTGGGATTATTACTAGCCAATATGGCCTGTAGCCATAATTAATTCTTATATATTTCGAAGAACTGCAGTCTTTAAATGTTTAAATAATTACTTTAAGTCACCCTGGCATTCAATTGACTAACCTGCTAAGAAAACTATTAAAAATGTTATATTACGCGGCTAAATACATGCTTTTCTGACTTTCTTTCTTCCATAAAATATGCTAAGATCGGATTTTTCGAGTCGGTCTTATAAACGTTTTACATTTATGCTTGAGACAACGCAATACAGTATTTGCTCTAGTTCCTATCACTCTTCTAAATATGGAAACATAGGTATCAGGTTTACATAGGTTTCTACAATTGTTCAGAAGCTACCGACTCTTTATAAGAACATGTTGGTTGGCGCTTGGAAGGAATACAGGAGCATTAATATGCAGTATCCTCTAATGGAAAAATAATTTTTTAATATTTTTATCATTATACAAACATCTGTATTGTATGTCAGATTTTTCTACTAAAATGAAACCAATTACGACGCAGTATAGTATGAGGAAGGTAGGGCAAAAGATTGGTACAGAAAGAGGTAATATCATAACATATGTTTTTAAAGCCCAACAAATAATACGCTAGCGAACGTTCAGTAGATGTGCAGTCTTTTTCTCATCGATTGTTGAGGTCAAGGCCCCCGAAAAGTTCGTTTCTTTTTTAAAACAAAAATCGATGCGACTTGAAATGTTTCGCAAGAGTTGCAAGCAGAGCTCGCTAAATCCGCCGTTTGCTCTTAACGAATCTTTACCAGTTCGTACTACTTGTCAAGCCAAATATGCCAATAACACTTTTTGCAAGCAAATGGCTAAAACTTGACAGGATGTTAACAATTGAAATTGCACCGCCTCTAACGTTCTTAAATATGTACATGTGTATGTATGTATGTATTTCCTAAGTACTGATGAGTTTGGTGCATCGGTTGAGTGCTGACAAACGTGAAACAGACGATGCGTTGATACTTTGTCTCGCTACGTCTTTCCACGCCTGATCGCTTATTTATACGAAAAAAATTATTCGTGCCACAGCTCGCTCGCGTGGCCAGGTAGCGATCAGTAGCCAAAGGTGGGAACGCGTGTTAGATGAAATCATCTATAGTATTGAAAAATGAAATTTTTATATTTTCTGTTTTATTTCCATCACGGTATTTGTAACATATTGTTTGAAATTTTCCAAATGAAAGGAAAGCCAAACACGACGCCCTTCCTACAATTACTCCGATTGCGCATGAATCCGTTGATTATACTTCCGCCTCCTCTTTATCCTATAAAGTGATAATGTGAAAATTTATTTAAATAACTTACAATTTGGAATTCAAAGTATAGTTGGAAACTAGTAAGAACGGTATCTCAAGAATACATTTCTGCTTTGGCTGCATGTTTTTTGTTGATATAGGTACATTGAAAAAAAAACAATTAAATCGTATGATAAAAAATTAGTTCAAAGAGTAAAACCAATGAAAAAGTTAAACCGTGCAACATGGACTTGAACTCACCCCAAGAAAACGAAGTTAGAATTTGTTTAGAACTGATAAGCGTATCGAAGCCGAGCTATATTTCTCCGGATCACTATATAGATTACGATTATATAGATTACCATTTCGCCTTTGTTTTTGTAAAGGCGAGAAGGAAACGATATAAGCACTTTAGTTTTTGCGTAAACTTTAACAATATCTTCCTTCGCACCGGTGCGGCATATGGTTTTTTAAAAACTTTTTTCTCTTATTGAGTGGAGCATGTTGATGTAAAAAGAATTTAACTTGCTCGAATGACGTCGTGTTTGATTTTTCTATTATTAAAAAAATCTCACTAATTTGCCATAAATGCTCGAATAAAGACGAAAAATAAGCAGAGCATGTAAAAATTTCATCTTACAATTATCTTAGCATGTGTACATATGTGTTTTCCGCTTTTAGCTACTGATTACGACTTTTGCAGAATTTATAGAAAAAAATGAAATCTGCTTCAATAGGTACGGCCATTTGAACATAGTTTGTCCGTGGGCCGACATCGACATGCAAAAATCAGGCGCACGGAGAACGCAAGAAGACAATGTAGGTATCATACTTTGTTGCCGCTGCCAGAATGATCGTTGGTCGTGTAAAGGACCTGCGTGCCGTTTCCCTCCAATTTTATCTCACTCACGAGTCGCGACGTCCGTAAAACAGAACCTTTTTTTTACTTGTGCTTTAAAAAATACCATAACTTTTCTCATATGTACTCTAGGAATAATGAAAACAGACCTTAACGCAAGCGATACGCTCGGGTACTTACATCGTAGATGTTGTTTACAATTTTTAAATCCATACAATAGTTAATAAGAAAAGGGCCAATCAGTTTGTAACGAAACGTAGAGTTTTAACTACTAATCTACCGTTCCCAAGTAATAAATAAACTATTGCGAAATGTCCTAGGGTCCCAAAAACTACAAATATAAATTTTGCAAAAACGTTTGGATTCCTTGTTCTCAATGATTTATTCGTGTCGTACGATGAGCACCGTCTATTTAGATATGCGCGGAGTGCAGAGATTTGCAGGAATGTCAGTAACAGCGTCAATTTTTAATATTTTTCGACATACGACACGCGAAAATGTTAGTTAACTGTTCCACTACACGTAAAGTACTAACAATCAATGTTATCTTGCAATTTATAGCTTGTATAAGCTTTCAAGAAGAGCCATGTTTCGGCGAAATATAGTTTCCATATCACCGAAATACATTTTCGGAGAAAAATCCACGTCAATCCACGTGAGTCGCTGACAAACCGAGCCAAAGCATAGCGTAGCAAAAGTCTGCCCTCTATGTGAAACTCTCACGCTAAACAAGTCACACGTATACAAGCACGCACACACCTTTCAGCATTTCAACACATTTCAGAGTAGTTCCGGAGTTGGACGCTGTTCATGAACAGAGGCCGCTAAATTCAGTCCTCAAATTATGGGTCGGTAACACAGTTCGGGTGGTGACACGAAGTCCCATAAGGTGATAGGTCTATTCTATACTTCGTCGATGCCCATAGATACGCGGCTGCCTGTGCACGCGAGAGGGAGCTGTTTGCTATTTCCATATTTTATTTTGAATGTGGAAAGAAATTCTCAGCTGTTGCGTTGTACTTTTTAAACAGAAAGTCTGCTGGTACTGTAAACCTAGAAAATTCATTGTACATTTACTTGAAATGTGCTTATGCTACAATATTCTACATTGGCAGTAAGGAATTATAAGTGAAAAGGAAAAATACACGAGGGCATGTCCCCAGAAAATGAAGTTTGTTAGGATAGGCATTTTTTAATTAGCAAAACACTGAAACAGAACATGAAATACACATCCTATGCAGAAAACTGTTATGAACAAACATATATAAAATTGTGTTTGATGTTGAATCCAACGCGTGATTATTATGTGGCCTCTCCTCGAAGTGACAGAAAATATAACCTATGTATATGCTATATGACAATAAATGTTTAGCGGCTATTTCGTTCTATTACGCTACATTTGTGAACTTTTCATCATCCTTCCGCAACATTATTATTGCGCCGCAACGGTATCTTTAGGAAATCGGGTATGGCTTATAGGTTATATTTTCTGTCATTTGGAGGAGCGGATTTTCTGTCCTCGAAGTGACAGAAAATATAACCTATACGTTATACCCGATTTCCTAAAGATACCGTTGCGGCGTAATAATAATGTTTCGGAAAGATGATAAAAAGTTCACAAATGTAGCGCAAAAGAACGAAATAGCCGCTAAACATTTATTGTCATATAGCATATACATAGGTTATATTTTCTGCCACTTGGAGGAACGGATTTTCTGTCCTCGAAGTGACAGAAAATATAACCTATACGTTATACCCGATTTCCTAAAGATACCGTTGCGGCGTAATAATAATGTTTCGGAAAGATGATAAAAAGTTCACAAATGTAGCGCAAAAGAACGAAATAGCCGCTAAACATTTATTGTCATATAGCATATACATAGGTTATATTTTCTGCCACTTGGAGGAACGGATTTTCTGTCCTCGAAGTGACAGAAAATATAACCCATACGTTATACCCGATTTCCTAAAGATATCGTTGCGGCGTAATAATAATGTTTTGGAAAGATGATAAAAAGTTCACAAATGTGGCGCTGAAGAACGATATAGCCGCTCAACAATTGAATTCCCCATGATTAAATTAATTCAATAATAGCGCTTTAAATAAAAATTGGCTCGGGTTATTTAAGTATTGCCCATCTTTGGTATTTTGCCATATAATTGAGGCAGTGAGAATAACGACGGACTAACCCACATTCTTTTCGAAATTGAGTTAGTAGCAATAACGTATTCCAATAGGCTCTACTAATCATATCGATGGCTTAGTACACACATATTGTATGTCCACTTTTTATGAAATTTGAGTTTTTATATGCAACAAATAGTGCTTGACTGTTTCTTTATGCTGTATAAAAATCACATTTTTATCTTTTCTATAAATTTACCAAAAATAATATTTTTGTTTATTGTATGTCCATGCCAGAGGACGAAAATATTCTTGGAAAATGTGAAAATAAATAAATTTTTTTAAAAAAGTCTTCCTATATCTATCGCGAAGAAAAAAGATCTTCTGTATCTTCCAACGGAATTATTCATCGATACTACAAGGCATTTATCAATAGCATATCATTAGCAAAATCACAACGTAATGTAATTCCAACACCCATGGACATTGACAAAAATGAAAACTACGAAAATGACAACTGCGAAAATGAAAGGGAATAATTACGTTTTTATTCCTGTTACTTTCAAAATAAATATAATATTGAAGTGAGATTATTTCCAGTTATTATTCCTTTCGTTCATTTTTATACAATATCATTCAGTATACTATGTCCTCCTCTGTACTTGGTTACATATAGCATGTCCATCTTCGAAATTTGTTATGGAATTATTATTATAATTTTGCAGATTCTAACTTATACTACTAATTACATATTTTCAGTGATACCTATATTACATATATATAATAATACAATAATGCAAAAAGTATTTATTATATTATAAAGTACCATTGAATGTTTGAACCTGTTTTTCTCAAAACACGCTAAAAGTGGACATACAATATCAATGTACAATAGGAAAAATTTATTTGCAGGTTATTCCGTTGTTGCTCTAACTGTCTCAATCAAGAGACACGGTAGTGTCTCGCGCCAAGTATATATATATATATGCGCAGCGCAAGACACGGAGTGGCTCTATTACGCGACGACTCGCTATCAAGAACCCTGAGATTTCCGAATCTCAATAACGGCTGATCCAATTAGATTTTGAATGGACTTAATGGATAGCTTGGGTTTGATTTACATGAGAAAAGTGTCTTCGTTTTGTTCCTACGGGCCTTATGAGCTGAGATATTTCGATGTAAAGTTGCAATTTGCTGAATTTTATGTTCTTAAAATTCAGCATCGTCATAGTCATCGTCCTACACTTCTAGGCAAGAGGGGAGTATGAAAGGGTGAGGAAATGTCTCTCAGGCACGTTGTTCATTGGATGCGGGCATCGGCCAATCGCGTAACAAATTGTTGTCACGTGACAGCTAGCCAGAGATATTATAACCTACCAAGTGCTAAGTGTCAAATAAATTGTTGTCACGTGACAGCTAGGCAGAGATATTTTAACCTACCAAGTGCTAAGGGTCAAATAAAGTAAATTGTCGGAATTTGAAATGTCACGAGTTTTTACACTAATAGGAGACTGAATTATTGTCTCAATTAACAAGGTAAGTCGCCAAAATTTTTCAAATAGGTTTCTTATGTAGAGTCGCAGACTTGGAAGTTGTCTGGAGAAGGTTCGACAGAGAAGCATCTTCTTTCGCACAAGTTTCCACAAATTAATATATTGTTTTTATACCAGCAAACAATTTTTACACAGGCTCGAATAAAAATGAAGGGGACGCACAAGCTTGGATAGAAATGAAGGGGATGCACAGGCTTGGAGGTTGTCCAGAGAAGGTTAGACAGACAGAAAAACATCTTGTTTCGCACAAGTTTCTGGAAAGTTGTCAAATAAGGTAAATCGACAAAATTTGTCAAAGTAGCGTCGCATTAAGAATTAAGAAAATTATAGCGTACTGCTTGCAACGTTGAGCAAGTCACATTAGTGAAGAAAGTACGCTGAAAACGCATCTCCCTTGATACTTTTCAATCTCTTTTGGAAAGGTATTCCTAATACTTTATTAAAATCCACAGTAGTTCCTACGCTATTCATTAATTTTATTAGTTTCCCATTAACAATATTTCAATTCAAAAATATAGACATACTAAATTAATTTTATTCCAATACCAATACATTGTACGTTAAAAATATTGAATCTCTTCGTTCATTTTTGCTGAATTACCATTAGCATTTAAATTTCCTGCAACAAGACATTCTGCCATACGCTCTCACCTCCTTCGGACACATTTTGTAGTCTGTACACTTAAAATAGCAAAGGGCCAATCTATTTTTATATGTTCTACGTTAAGTCATAACTAAAATGTGGAATTTTGTATATTTACAGATAATCGAAGCAGAAGCGATAGAGAAAGTAACCCTGCTGCAAATGAGAAAAATAAGCACATTTTCATGTATAATTTTATTCTAGAGTTTTAAGAAATATGTTTATACAATTAATATTGAGTTTTATTATGAATGTGAAAAACTGTATAATTCAGACAACAAAAATAAATCGGACATAATATTATATTAATTAAACGATTTTATTCAGCTTCGATTCTATGTTTGCTTCTTGTATGTTTGCTTCATATCTGAAAACTCAACTATAAACCAATTCGACCAATCCAATTGTCTTGTAGCTTTGCAAGCGTGCGGAGTTTGGATAACCATATAATATATTGTTGAAAAAATAACCCCGAGGGGGTGAAAAAGTTATCCAGTCATCAATAAACACTACAAAATGTGTGAAATCCCCACAAAATTACCTTTTTTAAAAAAGGTACAAAAAAGAGCGCCAAGTATATAATTCCATCATAAAGAATTCCATTTAAAAACATTGTCGTAAATTAATATAAATTTCTTAATATGCTATATTTAACTTTACAAAAGTGATGAGATACAACAATTGCGCCAATTATCACAATGGCTATTTATACAAAGAAAAAAATGTACTCCATAATATTTAGCCGACATATTTTTATACAAATCAATATTTTAATACGAATAAATATTTTATTCAAAATACTTGGCGCTGCTCTCTGAATTGGTGTTGCTAAACTGATTACTATAACATAAATACGACAGCGATTTCAAGTGATGTACGTGTTACGGTAAAAGCTTTAGTAAATGTATTCATTCCCAGCAGTTCCTAGTCAATGTATGCCTAAAAATGCATATAACCTAACCTACAATCGTCCGAAAATGCATACATTGACTGCATCACGCTTTTACTGTGGCTCGTGTATCCAGCTAACGCCTCAGTTTTGCTATGATTCCACGATGGCAGTCCTCCCGAGTAGGCGCCATCTCGTATCCACTAGCTCGACTAAATTTGTCACGTGACTTGCTCTGTATTATCGCCAATATGGCGGAATTCGTATTTGGGAATGCAGTCACGATTTTTCGTTTTTCGTCCTTATATGAGCATATTTTGGGCTGGGCGAGGTCTCACTCGAAAGAGGAAGGTTCAATGCGGAGCGCTCTGCTCACCGTTTGAGTCACAAATCACTTTTAGTGACCTAACAATGCTTAGATTCTGCTGGTGTATTTTGTCGACTTTTGCTCTACTTTGGACACTCATATTATTACATATCAACACAATTTCGTTGAACCATGAGCAGAGCGCTCCGCGTTGAACCTTCCTCTTTCGAATGAGACCTCGCCCAGCCCAAAATATGCTCATAAAAGGACGAAAAACGAAAAATCCCGAACCCATGTTTCGGGCCAGATTTTGTCGGTATACAGCGCGCTGCATTACCCGTGTCTACCCCCTTAAGAGGGTTTTGTAGCGAGGGGCTTGTTTGAATTCATTTTGAAAGGAGGGATTCGTGCCTCATAGGCGAATAGGCGAAGGAGTTATGTACTGGTCATCTTGTGCTGGGGACCACTAAGGTACAACATCAAGGTGATCAGCGATTGGGGAGATGGGGTAAGAGTTGAGTTTGAAAGTTTTTGGTGGAGTGATTTTGAGATTCATGAATAGATTTTGGAATATGACCGCGTGAAAAATGGTGGGACATCACAGTAAAAATGCCGACATTGTCCGACACCATCCGGTAATTATTATGCGTTCGCGTTTGGAAACGGTGTGTGTGCGCGTGTGTGACGCTTGGTATATGTATCATTCGGAAAAGACTAATGTGAAAGAGCTGGCGTTGGAGGAGTTGGATAGGCGGTTCAATCGTACCGCCTAGGTCCTGGGTTCTCGAGTCCCGTCGCCCGGATTCGTTTTTTTAATTTATATTAATATCTTAAAATTAATATTTCCTTCCTTACCGACGGTAGTCGGTACCACGCTCCAGAGAGAGTGGTACTTCACCCGCGGTTCCTTCTCGATGCGGTTTCGGTATCGATTCGGTTATCGATTTATTCGATAAGCTGCTCTCGCACTACACTCCCCACCACTCCGCCATCTCTATGACGTCATCCGCCGCCGCCCGCCGCGTTGGATTTCCTGCGGCCTTGAAACTCAAATTTGTCTTTTAGGGTCGGGGGGAGGGGGACACTCAAATTTGCGTTGGAACTCTCCTTGCTATACTACTCACGCAGTTTATTTTTCACCCAAGGGAATAGGAAGAAGCCATTAGGTGATAAGTCAGGGCTATAAGCACAATGGGACATTAATTCGATATTTTGATGCTTCAAATAGTTGACTGTTTGCGTTGCAGTGTGAGAACTTGCGTTGTCATAATGCAGGATATTTGTTTCATGTCAATGCCTAGAGAAAACTGAATGTCACATGTCGATCCATCTTTAAAATTTCATGCACAACATCGATGTTTCCTGAAACAACGGCAGTTGCTGAACGACCTTCGCGAAAATCATCACTGCGACTGCTACATCCACTTTTGAACTCTTGAAACCACCGATAAATTGTTGTTTTTGATGGTGCTTCGTCATCAAAAGCCGCAAAGAGTCGTTCCATACATTGCCGTTGACTTAAGTTACTCCGAAAGTCATAATAAATCATTGCTCGAAAGTGTTCCCGTTGTAAATCCATATTTTCAAGTTTGAGAGGATTGGGACAACAAAACCAAGTAATATTTAAGAAATTTTTGCAGCAACCCACATAATGTACCTGGAATAATACATGCATTTATTTTACAATTTTACAATTTCAAGTGCTGAAATGTGATAAATAATAAATTTACTTACTCATTGCTAATTTTACTATACAGGGTCATCGTTTAATCCTGCAACCCGCGCGCGCGCGAACTTGGAAAATGGCAACAGCGCCTCACGGACGCATTCCACTACAACCATGCACCGTCCCGGCGTTTGGAGAGCTGCTAGCGATCGCTGGACAGCAGTGATGCCCGAGCTTCGAGAATTTTGGGCTGGTCTCTTTCAAATCAACGTTGCAAAGAACTATTCAGAATTTCGCGGCCCGGGTTGAAATATTTGGGGCCTTTTTCGTATAACTTTTGAACTACAAAAGATATCGGAATGCAATTAGCGCCGAGAAATGAGGAAAAATTATTCCCTCTTAATGATGGATAATTTAACATATTTTACGCTTACTTAATTTTTCTTTTATCAATTTTTTAACCATAATTGTTTAAAAAGCTTTTGCAAACTGTTTATTTGATAATGTATTTAACGCTGTTTTTAAAACTCGTGATGTTGATAAACAATAGGCTAGTTGTTTCTGTATCCTTACTTTCATAAATTGAGAAATTAAATTTTTATTCAATTATGTGTTAGTTCTGCAGACCTCAGAATCTATTGTTCTGGTTTTCTTCTTTATGATTTTATCCTTAATGCGGTGCATACCTAGATAAGACGTAAGGGGTAACTAATGGAACGTGTATTTGACTTTAGCGGTGTCTGAATTTTTTTTCTAGAATTTTTGTGTTTGAATGTTTTAGATACTCAACGCCACGCCTATACCGGCTTCCGTTAATGTCATTTTTTGGAACGATGTGCCATTATTGTCGCTTTTACAAGCAAGTGGCGAAAAATCTCTCCGTATAAGGGTATAGCGCTGCGGTCAACCCTGTCGTAGCTAAAATTTTTTAAATTGAGACGGGTACGAGATCAGTTGACATTATTTTCAAACCTCATTACAGTAATCTGGGGTACGAGTGGTAAGCCGATCATAAAAGCGGAGCACGCGGCTCGATTACCTGGGCCGGGAAATTCCCAATACCTAGCTCTTTGCGACGCTAAAATTTTCGAAGCTCGGGCATCACTCGGTCGCTGGCAGCTTTCCGCTGGCCCGGTGCATGGTTGTAGTGGAATGCGTCCATGAGGCGGTGTTGCCATTTTACAAGTTCGCGCGCGCGCGGGTTGCAGGATTAAACGATGACCCTGTATGTTTGAATGTACTAAATGATTGTTTTTGCTATTTTCCGTAGCAACTATATTTCTTTGCCACATAATCCTCTATTAATTTATTTAATATCATCAACGCCATTATCGCAATATTGCTTCCGCAGCTCCTCTTCAGTAAATGAATCTATAAAAGTTCATTAATAAATTATTTTAGTCATGAAAAATGGCATCATTAAAAATAGCATTCATTTAACGCCAGTCAGAGGGTGTTGAAGTGAAGCAATGAAAAAATAACAATCACCATTAAGGAAAGTGAAATGAAAGTCATACAGTATATGCATATTTACAAGGAAACTGTGTAAAAAGTAAAAGCTTGTAGCACAGATAGCAAATAAATATATATATATTTTAAATAATTAAACAATTGCAGTTGGTTATTAAGCATCAAATATGTTATATTAGTTACTTTAAAAATAAGCTCCTTAATTTGAATAATTCATATCTTTTACTTGCGAAAGATGTGTTTTTATCCTGTCCTTATATAGCGTGATAGAAAACATAAGAACATTTATATTGTTCAAATATAGTAGGGATGCTTGCAGGGAAAGACAGCCTTTACAAGTGCCTTCTGCCCAGTAAACAAACTGACCGCAGTATTTCAGCAGATTGATGTCAGGATCTGAGTCCTGACCGCAGTATGCCAGTAGATTTATGTCAGGATCTGACAGCAGATTGATATCAGATTTCGAGCAGATTTTGCTGACAAAAACCGACCGCAGATTGGCGGCAGAAATCAAGCAAATTCTGCAGTTCAAACAATTTTTCTACTTTTTCATAAAATATTTATATTTTCATTAACAATTTACATTATAACATAGATTTACAATATAATTTACAATATAATATACATTTAGTCCCGAGCTGTCTGGATGCATGGATCACGTCTTTTATTCCGTAAGCTCTTCTTTGCGGTTCAGAGAGCTTCTTGAATCCACTCTTGGTATTCCCATCGGATGAGCTTTCTGAAGTTTTTGCAGCATCTGAAAGAGAATTGACCGCACGGTACGAACGGTGCACATGAAGAAGAGTTTTGTGAGCTCATGTTGTTCGTGATTTTGAACATAACCCTGCTATGTTATCTAGCCGACAATCTATATGCCGATTTACGCGATGTAGATAATTTCAAATGGTGATTATTCATACTTACGTACGTCTTCTTCGTGTTTAAAAGATGATAGGATTCCTAAGAATTCCTCTTAAACTTCTGGATCACTGTCTTCACTGAATTTCCCGTTCTGTATTTCTGTAATCTGGAACTTTCTGGAACTTTCCATTGCGAAAGTTGAACTTGGAGCTTGGAGCACTCGGAGCTGCTCGGAGTGATCAACACACGCTATTGAAATGTCAGCAGACTCTCCTCAGTTTCTGCCACCAAATTGCTCGCAGGCTATGTAAGTAGAATCTGCTCTATGTCTGCTGCCTATCTTCCGTCAGATCGCGCTGCGCAGAGTCTGTTCGATTTCTAGCACTAAATTGCATCAGCAGACTCTCCTTACTTTCTGCCGCCAAACTGCTCGCAGACTGTGTAAGCAGAATCTGCTCTATTTCTGCTGCGTACCTGCCGTCAAATCGCGCTGCGCAGGGTCTGCTCGATTTCTGCCATTAAATTGTATCAGTAGACCCTGCCGCCAATCTGCTCGCAGGTTAAGGCAGCACAATATGTCGGATTTCTGCTGTCAGTCCGCATTCATAATCGAATACAACAAATCCTGTATCAAATCTGTAGTCTTTCTGTCAGAAACATTTGTATTCAGGCGTTGAGCAAAATCTGCGAAGACAGACGTGGTTGACCGGGTGGAAACAATGTTTTTCGAAATGATTATAACACAATAAAGCTTGGTT
The DNA here is from genome assembly GCA_963932335.1 of Andrena marginata. NCBI lineage: Eukaryota > Metazoa > Arthropoda > Insecta > Hymenoptera > Andrenidae > Andrena > Andrena marginata. The sequence continues at coordinate 23,251,196 of OZ010662.1, forward strand.
TGAATGTACGAAATTCTCGTCCAGACCTATGTTCTGTAACCAACGGACATCTGTATGAAACGAACAAAAATATTTCTTTTTAAGAAGTTCGACTTCACCTATAAATCAAGAGACACGGTAGTGTCTCGCGCCAAGTATATACAGATATATGCGGAGCACGAGCACAGAGTGTCCATATTACGCCGCGACCCACTATCAAAAACCCTGAGATTATCGAATCTCAATAACGGCTGATCCGATTAGATTTTGAATGGTTTTAATGGATAGCTTGGCTTTGATTCACATCAGAAAATTGTCTTCGCTTTAGTCCTACGTGCCTTATGAGCTGAGATATTTCAATGCAAAGTTCCAATTTGGCGAATTTTATGTTCTTCCGCGGCAGGAATTAAAATGACCAAAGTTACAGGCTTGAATTAGGTTTTTAGAACGGTTTTATTAATCGGCAGGATATACATTTTTAATATCTTCTATTATTTGTAAAAATGGATCTGTCCCATCTCGTTTTATTTCAAAACGCCATAGAAATTCACAAATGTGGTCAATAAGTGTATCTTCTCTAATACCACCTCTACATAGTCGAGCTTGCAAAATACGCCATGATGCCTCTATATTTTGTGTATAAGCTCCGCTTTCCGGCTCTTCGAAATTAATGCTATAGTTCATAGTTTTGTGAACGTAACCATGTTTTTCTAAATTTACATAGCCCTTCCAACAATCAGTCTGTATTTCTGAACCTACTGCTACATGTTTCTCAATTAATGAAATAAGAGTATTTTCGTCTCGTTTGTTTTTAGGATATATCTCTAAACGATATTTTTGTCCTCCTCGTTCTATCATACCTATCACAAATTTTTAATATAAAATAAACAATAGAAATTAAACGTATTATTTAAAAACTTATAAAATAACAATGGCCATAAAAATTGAACCTAATATCCATGCTCCTTCACGCCAACGTCCTCTTTCAAATTTCCTGCGTCCAATTTTGCATTCGTCAATCTCGACTATAATACTAGCACCACCGATTAAACCTTGCATTTCATATCGTCTGTCAAGCGCTAGAGTGCATACTTCTCTACAGAATGAAAATCTATCTGCAATTGATTCAGTCGAAATTGTTTGGTCTTCAGCGATAGAACATTCATGCTGTGTTTGTTCGTATGAATATCGCCATGCAAAAGCATAAGTTATTAGCATGCAACTTTGAAAACTCAAATGACAACGTTCGGACCTATGGAAATTTTCACGTAACATAACAATTACATGCATAATAGAAGTATAACTTCAATATAAGTTAGACCATAAAAATAATAACTACCATGTATTATGTACGATTGTAATACTATGATCATATTTTCCTGATTTATAACACCGAAAATGGCCCAAATCTCCTCTTGTTTCGATATAAACCATCTTTTTTTATGTTTTGCACAATACTTTTCCCTGGGAATTAAAGCCATTTCCTTTAGCCATTCAATTCCTGTTTCGTGCTCGGCCATTTTCTTCGCAAGGAAAACTAAATTGATGTGATTCATTTTTACACAAAGACTTACTAGTAACGTCGAGCCACAACGAACTGAACCACGTGTTACATTGTAGTCTCAACAATCCCGATACCTTATAAAATCAATTGAAAACCACAGTTTCTGTGGCTTTAGAGCCGCCTTCAACGCGTCGGTAACATAGGAAGTGACACTTAGAGTAGGTCTTTATTGATTCCCCTAGGGGTTACAGACTCCTTACAAACCCTCCTCTCGCAACCTCTTCTTCCCTTATATCTACCTTATATCTACCTTAACCTATCTTAACCTATCTTAACCTATCTTAGCCTATCTTAACCTACTTCCTCCTACTTCCACCTCTCTCTCCTCGCCGCTCGCTCGCCCCCTACCCTCCTCCCCGCCGCTCGCATTCGCAGAGACCGCGTTTCCCCCTCTCTCCCGGACCTCCGCTTCCGCCCGACTCCCCTTCCACTCACATCTCCTCATCCATGCTCCATTCCCTCTCTCCTCTCTTCAATTCAATTCTTTTCATCCACACTTCCCCCTCCCCCCCATCACCTAGAACCTCCCCCGCCACCCCCTGCCACCCCCTCTCTTCCCCCCACCCCAAACATACCTCCCAAACATGTTCCCATGTCTCTTCCCCCCCTCCACATACCCTGCATATCCTTTTTTCCTCCTACTCCCAGTACCTCCCCCCCCTCATTTCATTGCCCAGCCTATACCTCGCGACCCTTCTCCACCTACTTTCCCCCCACCCCTTCTTCAGGTACCCCGGCAACCCTTCCCCCTTCACCCTACCATACCAAACGTTGTATCTTGAATCCCCTATCCTTCTCCACCTCTCCTCTTCCTGCAATTTCCTTTCCCTGCTCACTAACTCCTCTCCTCTTATTCCCCCCCTTTCCCTCATCCCTTCCATTTCCTCCAAGATCCAACCCCTTTCCTCGTAAAACCCTTTCCTTTCTTCTTCCCAACCCTCCAAAGCCTTTCCCCTCTTGAACCTCCCCTTCATTTCTTCCCAACACCTTCTCGCCAGCTCCCCCCCTTTCCCCTCCTCCAGCTTCCTTTCAAACCCCCACGCCCTCATCCCTGCCCTTCCCTTCAACATTTCCCTTTGCACCTCCTCCCTCACCATGTAACTCGGTGTACCCCTTTCAACACCCAGCACCCACTTCAAAAACCTGTCATGCAGGCTTCCACCTTTTCCCTTTCCCTCCACCCCCACACCTCCGCCCCGTACCCCACCACCGGCCACACCAACTTGTCAAAAAGCCAAAGTCTCCTTTCCCAATCACTACCAAACATCCTTTTCCCAATACCCCATACCTTCCCCATCACCGCCGCCCCTTTTTTCACCCTTTCCCCCACATGCTCCTCCTGCCCCCCGTTCCCCATCACCGTGTACCCCAAATACTTGAAGCTCTTCACCTCCTCAATCTCCTTCCCCTTCCACCACCATGTTACCTTCTTCCACCTCCCCCCTCCCCTCCTACACCTCATAACCTTCGTTTTCTCCACATTGACCTGCAGTCCTTTCCTATCCACATATTTCTCCAATTTCCCTATCAGCCCCTTCATCCCCTCCTCATCCTCCGCCAACACCGCCACGTCGTCGGCGTATGCCAACGCGTATACCTTTTCCCCCCCTAGCTTCACTCCCCCCATCCTCCCTTTTTCAGCTCCTCTTCCATGTCCGCTATGAGAAGGGTGAAGAGGCTCGGGCTCAGCGGGCACCCCTGCCTCACCCCTCTCGCCGTCCAAAACCTCTCCCCCTCCTCATCACCCACCCGCACCCTACAAGATGTCTCCCTTAGTATCTCCTCACACCTCCCCACCAACTCCTCCCTCACCCCCCTCCCTCTCATTGCCCTAACCAATACCTCCCTGTCCACCGAGTCAAACGCCGCTTTCATGTCTATAAACAGAACCACCATTTTTCCCCTCTTTCTTCCCAATTGCCTGTTCATCAAATAGTTCAGTACATATATATTATCCAAACAACCCACCCCCCTCCTAAAGCCCGTTTGACCCGGTGGCAGCAGTCCCTTCCCCTCCACCTCCACTCTTAATCTTTCCGCTAACACAGACGCGTACACCTTGTACGCTGTCTGTGTTAGGGTTATCCCCCTATATTCCTCCACATTCTTCCCCAACCACTTCTTCACTACAGGCACCACCACCCCCTCTCTCCACCCTTGTGGCCAGCCTTCCCCCCTCCACACTCTCTTACACAGCCCCCATAGCCAATTCTCTACTTCCGCGCCTCCATACTTCCACACCTCGTTCGGAATCCCATCCCCCCCTCCCGCCTTCCCATCCTTTAGATTCCTTATCACTTTTCCTATTTCCTCCCTCCCTATATCTGCCTCTGCATCCTCCCTCCTTCTCGTCTCCCCACCCCTTCTCACCCTCCACTCTACCCCTCCCAGCAATCCCCTGAAATACCCGTCCCATTCCCCCATTGCTATTCCTTCCTCCACCCTCCCTCTCCTTTTCCGTCCCCTATTCACCACCTTCCATACTTGCCCCTCCGTTCTTACTCCTTCCACTTCCCTCACCCACCTCTCCACCTCCTTCTTCCTTTTTTCCTCACACAACCTGGCATACTCCCTCTTCTTCTGCTTATATTCTCTCCCATCCCCTCCTTCCCTCCTCCATTTTCTCAACTCTCTCCTTACCTTACTCTTCACCTCTCTACACTCCTTATCCCACCACCCTTCCTTCTTTACCGTCTCCCCCCCCCTTCCCCATCTTACCCATCGCGCCCTTAATCCTTTCCCGCAACTCGCACCATTCCTCCTCTACTCCTCTTTCCCCCTGCTCCCTTTTCCCAAACTTCCTCATAAACTCCCGCCTTCCCTCTTCCGTCCAGTCTCCTCTACCACCTCCCTTCGCCCCTCCTTTCCCCCCACTTTCCCCCTCCTCCCCCCCTTCCCCTCTTAACCACACCACCACCGGATGGTGATCTGATTCCACCCTTTCCGCTATCTCTAACCTTTCCACTTTCTCCCTGGTATCTTCGTTCCCTACCGCGTAATCGATTACCGTGTTCCCCCTACCCCCTGTGAAAGTCCACTCTCCCTCCTCGTCCCCCTCTGTATTCCCATTCAATATTCCCCACCCCCTTTCCTCTAACCACCCACACAGCCTCCGCCCTTCCCCATTCACCTCCTTATCCTTGGATCTCCTTCTCCCTCCCCCTCCTCCTTGCTCCTCCTCTTCCCCCCGTATCTCCCCTCCTTCCTCTCCCGTGCGTGCATTAAAGTCCCCCCCTATCACTACTCTTATCCCCACCTCTCTCTCTTCCATCCACTCCCCTAAATCCTCCAGCTTCTCTTTCAGATTCCCATTTATGTACAACCCAACTATTTTCCACCAACCCCCCCCCAATTTTCACCTTCTTAGCCATTATCCCCTCCTTCCCCCCCTCCCCCATCTCCCACTTCCAGCTCCTTTCTCACCCCCAACAGCATTCCTCCTATCGCTCTTCCCTTTTGACTTTCTCTCCTGGCCCACTGCTTTTCCCATGTATACCCTCTCGGTAGACTCCTTTGTACATACCCCCAATCTTTCTCTTCCACCCACGTCTCACTCAGTACCATCACATCCCATTCCTCGAGTCCCCTCCAGAATCCTACATCCTTCCTCTTTATCCCTGCTACATTCCAGAACGCCACCCTCCTTATCCCCCCTTCCCTTCCCCTTTCCCTCCTGTCTCCCCCTTCCCGGTTCATTCGTTTCCCTGCCCCTCACACCATTTCTCCCTTAACTCGTCCCATCTTCTTATCTTCCCGTCCACCCACATTTTCAAATACCCCACCTGCACTTTCCTTCCCTTCTCCCTCTCCATTTGCGCCTCTCTCTCTATCTTCCATTTCGCCAGGAAGTGACACTTATATGATAAAAAAAATTTCGTGTCGCCAAAAATTCTTCTCGTAAACATTATTTCTATGCAAAAAGAACCTGTTTCCAAAATTTCAGCCAATTCTGAGCATTGGGGTTTTCGAAAGTACAGCTCAAGCCGCCGCGCGCCTCCCGCACTAACCCTAGCCCCACCCAATATTAATAATGGGGAGAGTTTGAAAGTGGAATTCGTTCTGTTTCTTTAGCCATTTTCTTCTATTGGGCAATAGCCCAACAGATTTGCACCATTCGACACAAGTCTCTCGAGAGCACAGCACTTCATTTAATAATCTTTCAGTATATCAACGCCCTTCATCGTAACTTGATGATGAAATCATTGTAATAAATATTGAAACTAAGTACGTGACAAAAGAGGAAACGCCGCAACAACAATTGCACTTAGCTTGGTGATGACCCTTTACGTCCAGTTTTTGTTACCGTGTCCCTATATATTAGGGCGTGTTGTTTTTGGGGGCAAAACTAATTTTTTTTTGTAATTCTCCGATGTGGATTCATAAATTCATGTGTTTTTGTACAAAGAATTCAATGCTTCTAATATTTTTTATGATTAAACACTTTTTAGCTTGGTAAATTTAGGTTTTTATACTCTACATCTTAAAAAGGTATAGACTATATTAAGTTTGTTTAATATGGGAGGCGCAAGTATCAGAAGGAGACGTCATAGGTATAGAAAAGTGGATATATTAAGCCCTGAATCGATCTGAAAATTATCCGTCCGTCCGTCCGTCCGCCCGAACGCCCGCCCGCCCGTTCGTGTGTTCGCTTGAAGACATTTTGATAAAATTTGGTCTGGTATGCTGTCTGGTAAATAAAAAAATATCTGGTAATGCCATATATTTTTGTTTAATCTGCAAAATAGGGAATGAATTCATTTATAAAATATTTAAACAACAAGTTTCATTAAATCCTTCTTCGACTCGTTTTTTGACATCAGCCGCCGACTTGCTTCTTGACCTCTGACATAACCCTCATGTTTCTCATGAGTGTACACTCTACCTGCTGCCTCTGTGACTTGTTTCACACATCTCTCTATGGACTGACCATGACAAGGCCATTGTGGAACTTGCATGGGCGCCTCAATGAACTTCTTTATTTCTGCCGTAGTTAATTTGCATGTCAAAGGAGGTTCATATACCCCATCAGACGAGTCAATCAATTCCGAAAGGTTCAAAGCATAGGAGTTGTTTCGGGGTGTCCTCCTTGGACGTACAGAAAGATTTCCCAGTATGTTATTTTCTCCGCCCCTCAAGTCAATAATCTTTTGAATCCCAATTCTCCGCTCCTTACTATCATCGGAGCACAGGAGTATTTGGATTATCATCTCGCTGAAGGCATACCATGCCGAGCGTTGGATAGTTGGCAAATCAGCATCTGGTACAGGCTTCTTTTGCAACCTTAGTTGCTGTAGCTGAAATAAAATGTCGCGCGGACCTTCCACCCAGGAGAGTTTTACCTTAATGTGGAACCAGCAGGGGAAGTATACACCAACGATATATTCCACAATCAGTCTTAAGTTTTGGAGGGTTTTGCCTTTAAGATCATGTTTTGAAACCCATATGCGACAAAGCCGGTTTGCTGTTGTTAACCACCTTGCATGGCTCACAGGACCTATTTCAAGAAGAGCCAGATCCGTGGTAATCGTTTTTGTCCTTATAGCCTGTGTTATTCGATAGCCATACGCTTGATCAGTAGACAAATTTTTTATGACCGCCTCACTTTGTGAAATAAGAGGATCTCCAATCGAAAATTTGATGAATGAAGGATTAATTTCAAGTTCTGTAGCTGGGTCTAGCATTTTGCCTATGATACCTGTCCATTTGTTGTTAGACAATGTCTTCCGGTCTAATGCTGTAATTAAATGGCGAAGGGGAAACTCGTTTGTATGAAGAGCACACACCAACCAAATCAGCTTACGATCCAGCTTGACCTCTACCCAATGCATGGCACCACCCTCCCAGCCAATGTTAACATTTACAGAATCACCTCCAATGGCCTGTAAACTCTTTTCAATGCCCTTGCTTTTCATGAATTCTACAAGATTATCAGCAATAATTTCCGCTGGCTTTTGTGTTTCTGAGCCCTTCTCTGGAGTGAAATGGTAGATATATCTTCCACCTGGCTCACTGTACACAGAATAGTGTTGTTCTCTAATTATGCCGGGGAACTGCTGATTTGAATTGTCTGTTTTCAGCATAACTTTAGTTATATCTTCACGGCCGTCAAAGAAAATGCAGTCTCTCTCAGAAAATGCATTTCTCCCTTCTTATAAAGATCATCAAATTCCTAATTTAGGGATTTCATAAGTTTTTCTTGCGCCCTCTTCACTTTATTGTGATCAACTACAAGTGCCTTGTCTTCTTCAGTGATGAAGCCAGCGTCCATAAAGGCAGCAGTTGTGATCGCAGCTGAAGCACACAGACTTACACCATATCTGATGCTTTGCATAGCAACATTAGGTATTTCTAATGTATTGTACTCTATCTTTCCTTTGGAAGTAGATGGCATACATGGGTCCTGTAATGTCAGTTCATTTTTTCCTCATTCTCACCTTCGATATCAGCTACATATTCATCATTTTCATCATCAAGGGAACATATTTCATTTGAGTGTATTAAAACATCTTGCTTAGTTCTGTGCTCGTATTCAGCAAGTCTTCTACTCTCATCTTCTTGCCGTTTCTGCTTCTTGACCTGTCTCTTATGTACAGGCAGATCTGGCAAACCAATCTGATACGTTCCAATAGAACCGGTCTTACTGCTGGGTAATTTCTAACATTCTCATCACTTTGTTCTCTTAGCAAAAGCCCGTACCTTAGGATGTCTCGCAAAGTTGGGAGTTCAGAGGGCAACAGCTCTCTGCCAGTTCCAATTAGATTACTCATATGCGTGAAAAAGTACTTAGTTTTGTTCTTTTCTTAGAAGCCATTCTAAATCCTTTCAGAGTATGACCGCAGTAATAAATTTGTAGTGTTGCGTACGCGAATGTTCGAAATCAGACGTTTCAGACTGAACAAAACGTTTAGCGGAGGGGGAACGCCTACAGGAGTGGTGGATTTGTGTGCGTGAGACGCTATGGTGGGAGACGAACCGATGTCAGCGCCGAGCTCGTGACGCCACGGCCAACCAGCGTCACCGGAAAATATGTTGTAAGAGAAATGTGTATAATAATATAAAGCACTATGAATATATAAAAATTTTAGGTACTTTGGTGGCAATATTGAGTAAATTTTGTAAATATTATAAATTTAATAGAAATATAAAAAATGCACAATACTTCATGTAACTATTTACCAAGCAAAACTTCATTACATTTAATCAAAAGAAATGTCTTTTTAATCCCCAGATTACAAGTTTTTACCACCCCTCATTTTTAGAATTTAAATGTTGAAAAATTCAACACGCCCTACCTATACATACATTTTGAGGCCGATATCGTACATTGTATCGTCGGCTGTGAAACAGTCGACGGCAACGAGAAGATGGTTGTGTTAGTAACGTCTGTATAGGTAGATTTCAATGTATCATGCCGAAAGTTTTTTATTAATATCTTAGAAACTAACAAATACTCGTAGCTAAAATTTTATATGAGAGGTTCTCTCCTCCTCCTGCCCAACCCCTGGACATTTCGGTTCATTCCGGTGGTTGAGTCATACTGTAGTACAGCCAAATTCAACAATATTTCGTTGCCCAAATTTTACAATTAAAGTATTTATTTGAAGCACATATGAAGTTTGTCAGCAAATTTTTTCTCGATTTGAGTTCCGTAGAAGGCTGATTTTCCTTAGCCATGGAAAGTCCCCTCTTGTCAGTCTTGTCTTTCGCGCTGGCAATCATGCAACTCGCTGAGTTTCGTAGGCTTCGATGCTCGAAACCAGTGGGGTCGTACAATGTTGCATGCTAAGCAGTGAAGAATCTGCAGTTCTGCATTTTTTATCAGATCTTTGCGAAAGTGACGTCAATCGATTCCTGTGTTTTCTCGATCAAATTCGCCCCAAAAATGATATAATTCGGACCATAACTAAGGCAATTATATACGTAAAAATTTGTTTGCAAAATTAAAAGCCGTTTCGTTAAAAATAGTCCGATTTAAATTATTGTCTGTCAATTTAATCGGGAGAATGCCAGGAATTCATTGGTGTCATTCTCATATTGACTCGATTGTAACGTACCGCTACAAACCGCCATACATTTTTTCCTATATTAATCATCGTTTTAGTTCCATTATACCTAAGTTGTAACATTAATATTAAGAACACACGAAACACGTGCGAGCGACATCCCATGCGCGGGAAACAGTGAACCAAGTGACGCGCTACACATGCGCATAACCGCGTATTCAAACAGTAGACTCAGTGTCGCGAGTGAACCAAAGGCGCGTGCGCACACCGTACGATAAACCGGACGCCGAATACACCAAGCGTAATGTGCGAGTAGCGTGAACCGGACGTTGATTATAATTGGTGCGCGAGATCGCACAGCCAGTGATTGGCGCACGCTAAGTACAACGAACCGGTATAAATACAGGCCCGCCAGTAGCAGAAAAGCAGACTTGGTTCTGCCATCGAACCAACACGACTTAGGTCGCTTTTACTAGCCCCTCTGTTTCGGAACGTCTAAGACAGGGGTGCACACTAAGTTTGCCCTAGGGCAGTCGGTGCGCCCTCGAGCTCGACCGTGGAATGCTCACCCCCCACTCCTCGGTATAAGGTCTTGTGGTGGGGAATTCTATGACTGCAAAGGCAGTATGCCCGTTACAACTACAAGCATACCGACGATAGATATACATACAAGACCAAACGAAAACGTGCAGAATTTTATATTATATTCAGAAAGTTACTTTTAACAAATTCGCATACGTAAATTTGAGTACTTTCATTCGAAGATATTTAATAACATATATACATATAGAGTGGGCGACAAATGTATTCGGATACCCTTTAAAACAGAATAACTTTTACAAAATTTTTCTAAATCTATATGAGTGTGGTTATCGCGTAAACTAGAATGAAGTAAATATTTACGAAAATCCAATTTTGCAACACAGAAATCTAACAAATGCTTTTCCAAGAAATTAATGTTTCCATTTGAAATACAACCATTTTTGTGCTTTTCAACATTATTCATTCGACATGAACTAAAGTTCATACGAGACCCACACTCATATAGATTAAGAAAAATGGTAGGTTTTTTGTTTCAGACGATTACGACAGCCAAAATCATGCTCGCCAGCAACAAACTTTTTTCTCAAACCCCTCTTACTACTACCATTATAAATGTGAACCAAAGTATTATTATTGCATACGAAAATTTGAACTCATTTTTTAAAATTCAATTAATAAAAGTACAGAGATTGGAATTATAATACTCAATACTTTTCTTTTAAAAATTCCCCAAAATGTGCCTTATTTTCGGAGCGTCAAACTCTGGAAATCCCTGCGGCAGCCTGTGAGGCACCGCTGCCACTACGCCAGCCGCTCCCCACTCCGTTGCTGGACTCGCTTCTACCTGAACGAGCTCGGATCTGAGCTCGCGCCCGGAATTGGGGGTCCTGTGCATACCTGGTCTAAGAAGTATATCTTAAACCTGCAAACCAAACTTCCATTGGAGGTCGCTTTAGCTAGCCCCTACAAAACTTATACGAGGTCGCTTTAACTAGACCCCGCAACTTCCGTACGAGGTCGCTTTAGCTAGCCCCTTCAACACCTCATCCTCCCAAGCGTGGGCCAGCTGATAGGCACCAGAAGCCACGATCAAATACGAAGGAAGGAAGCCACTATTTCACCTACCATTTGGGGATGCCCTAACCGGCTACCTGGCTACCATCCGAGGACGCTTTAACTAGCTACTCGGCTACCATCCTAGAAAGCGTGGGCAAGCTGATAGGCAACTGGAAGCCACATCAATCTTTAAGAAGAAACACTCTTAAATTCTCACTTAAACATTCCATATCGATCTAGCGTCATTTCACCAATACGCACCGATTTCGCGTAGAGACATTATATACAACTAACGTATTAGTATCGTACCATATCTTCTAACAACTCAATTATAAACAATATTACCGACTTAGCGCTAGGAACCGAATTTAAAACAATTTTCTTTGTTACCGGGTTAGTGTTAGGAAACCAAATCAAAAACCATATTCTTTATTACCGACCGATACGTCGTAACGGACTTTCTAATTTCTATTAATTAATTATAATAATCCAGACGACCGAGCGTCGTATTATATGTTCAATTTCGACCTAGAATCACTACCATTTATTTTTTGAATAACCATTGTTATTTTCATGTTAAAAGAAGGACTCTCGTATCTTGAAATTCATTTCTTAATCACACGCCACCCGAACCAATCCCACAAATTCACAGGTAAACCGCTCTACTTGTGAAACTCCTGTTAAGAACGGTGTAACGTTCGGTTGTCCGGGGACGACTAAACGCTAGCAGGTTCTCGAGTAGAGAGCGGCGTCCCTCGAGAATAGGATAGGTGGGGGTTCGTTGGTAGAGTAAAGGAGTAAAATCCAACTTAAACTTAACAATGACTTTATTAAAACAACACTTATTCCTAATAACGAGTATAATATTGCTTACGACTACGATTATATATTTTATGTTTTTGTGTTTTTACGTTTTTTATCTTATATTATATGCTACGTGGCTAAGTATTTATTGCAGAGCACAGCCGCTACCGTTTCCGGAGCGATCTGGTAGACTCTTGGCAATGTCTGTAGTAAGAACAGCCGCTACCGTTTCCGGAGCGATCTCGTTCTTTTGACAGAGTTTCGGTTCTATGCTCCAGCAGACCTCGCTTTTACCAAGTGCATCAGCCGCTACCGTTTCCAGAGCGATCTCAATGCCTTTGTAAGAGCAAGGTACTATAGTTTCAAATGAAATAGTTCAAAGAGGTGCACCAGTAACTTTTGTACGCTGGAGATCAGCCGCTACCGTTTCCGGAGCGATCTCAATCCCACTGGTTGAAACTTAAGCTTCCTCTAGGTCTAAACATTCGTCAACTAAAGAGCGTGTTTTTGAATGTAGCCTGACTGAGCGCTCTGCTGCGTGCGCCTCCTTTTATACTGGAAAATTGGCGGGCTGGCGCATGCGCAGTGAGTCGATATTCGTTATTTTGCAGTTTTCTCGCTTATTATATAATATTTTGTTTTATGCTTTTGACAGTACTTATATTTAATTATTTCTAACATTTCTATAATATTTGATTCTCTAATCTCTGCTTAGTTTAATATTAATGTATAAAAGTATGTACAATGGGTATGCGCGGTAACATAGGCTGGTTGCGTGGTAATGTAGTACTGTTCTATTTTATCGACGGTCGGTAACGTCGGGTTTGAGTCCCCGTGGGACGTTACACCTCCCCCCTGGGGGATCTCTCGTCCTCGAGAGATTTGTATGAGGCGGGTAATAGAATAGATGATTATTTAGATATATGTATGGTTATTTATTTATAAGTTATTTATTTTTATTTAATGGGTTTGTAAGGGCTGGCTGCGCCTGTTCCGAATAATCCAAGGACTCGCCATATTCTTCTCCTTGGGTCTTCTTTCGGGAGGGATCTATACATCTCCCAGTCTGGTGGTGGAATATCTATTTTGGCTAATATTGGCCATTTCGGTGCTGGTACTTCCGGGATCTTGAAGTTAAAATCCGGTCCCTTCGGAATTTTAATATCCGGAGTTTTTGGAAATTCCGGCGTAGTGGGAAGAGTGTCAGGTGGTGTATTGGGTGGAGTGTGAAGCTGTGTCTTGAATTTGGAAGGAGTTTGTTAGTTTTTGGAAAAAATTGAAAAGGTTTTAGATATTCTACCGTTGCTTCTGGTGATCCAGGGAATGGGGTGATCAGCGAGGGAATTTCTATTATTTCCCTGAGTATTTTATCCAACTCTTCGCTTTTCTTATTTTTATAATGTCGACTGCCTGAGCGCTTTGGCATCTTGACGACGAATGAAGTATGGCGCAAGCGCGAGTTTGAACGGAACGTTAGGGCCTCTTAAGTGGTACCCTCTAGCGGATTTTTTTTAAAATTTTTACGTTTGCAGCTTTGTAGACTATGCAACAATATACTACTGATGCTATTATTTTAGGTTATTTTTTAGGAGGTTATGTAATTTTTTATAGGTTATGGATTATTGATGTTTATTATTTATGAAAAAATATGTTTATTATAAAAAAAATATATAAAACTTATGTACTAGGTGTGAGTGTTAATTACATTTTGTTTGTGTGTGTGGTGTGTGTATGTAGAGTGTAATGTAAGAAAAATATATAAAAATGCTTAAAAATATGTGTGAGTATTAATTACATGTTGTGTGTGTATGTAGAGTGTAATTGTGAAATGTAGTGTGTTGAATAAGAAATATGTTATAAGGAAGCCTCCATACATTGTTTACATTCCCTAGCCGGTCTGGCAATATATAAGGTCCGGTGGCAAATTCGGCACCTTCGCCACCGTATTAAATTCTGTGTTGCCACTAGGTGTTCACCAAGTGGTTCTTCGTCCACTACGTCGTACTTCTGTGTACATATGACACAGATAATTCCACTTTTGTGGTTATATATCCCCTCATCATAGTATCGTTTTAGGCAAAAGTGGTTTTCCATTTTAATAATATAACTGAATATCTTGTGACAATGATGAAATCCTTTGTCCGTCGTTCCTTATATAGGCTTCCTCTGCAGGTTTGCAACTTTGTATAATTAATTTCGCTTTTGTTTTTAATTTATTATTATTTAAAAGTTTTATTTAAAAATTTTATTTTTCCATTTTATGCAGTGGTATTTTCTTGAATTTCCTCTGGTAGATAAGCCTTTTTTACTCTGTTCATATGTACGATTCTAGTTTGTTTTAATGTTATTGCTATCTTCAGATTACTATTCCCTATGACTTCAGTAATTTGGTATGGTCCGCTATATTCGGGTCCTAGTTTTTCGCGCCTTGGATTTAATAACCAAACCCAATCTCCTGCTTCATATGTTTGAGGTTGTATCTTCCGGTCGTAGTAATGTTTTTGTCGAACTTTTGATTCTTCCAAGTTATTTCGCGCCATTTGTCGGATGTGGTGTAGTTTATGTATTAATTCGTCGACATAGTCTGGATATGTCTTGATATTATCTGTTGGAGGTATACTTGAAGGAAGACGTGCTTTTCTACCGTAGACAAGTTCGTGAGGCGTAAATTTCGTGCCTTCATGAGTGCTTGTATTATACGAGAACATTGCTTGAGGTAACCATTGGTCCCATTGTCTTTCCTTTGATACATAATGTCTTAAATATTCAATAAGAACATGATGACTTCTTTCTAGTGATCCATTAGATTGTGGATGGTATGCAGATGTTCGATATTGTTTGATCTGGAATGTCCTGGCTAATTTTTTCATAAGGGAGCTCATAAAATTTGGCCCTTGGTCAGTCAGAATTGCTTTAGGACTTCCGAATTTACAGATAAAATGTTCTGTAAATGCTTTGGCTATGTCCTTTGCAGTTATATTTGTTAATGGTATTGCAAGAGAGTATTTGGTTAGGTTGTCTTGAATTGTAAGTATATAACTATTTCCATTTTTTGTGAAAGGTAATGGTCCTACTATGTCCATAGAAATTTTATCAAAAGCATCCAATGGTGTGTCTGTCAATATCATAGGCTCCTTATTTTTTACTCTTACTAATTTAGTTTTTTGACATTCTAGACATGTCTTAACAAATTGTGCTATTTCATATTTCATGTTTTTCCAATAATATATGCTTCTTATTCGATGGTATGTTTTAGTAATTCCTTTGTGTCCTCCTATAGGTGTTTCATGGATTTCTTTGATAATTTGCTGCCTATCTTGTATGGAAGGAGTTATAAGAGTACCTTTACAAAAAATAAATTGAATTTCCTCGTTTATAAATATTAGTTCTATTAAATTTCGTAATTGCCTAAGCGAAATTTTATTTTCTTCTGCTGATATATACACCTTTGTGGCTTGTTTAAGTACCAGGTATGTGTAGAGTGTTTTTAATGATGTATATAGATTTTCTTCTGTTGGGTAATTTGGTATGACAAGTCCAACGATTGTACGTTTTCCACTTCTTATTGTTACTGATTCTCCGAGTTTTAGTGGAAATGGAATTTTGTTAGCTCTTATATTTCTTTCTTTATATAATTTTTCTCCCATTGGTCCTATTGGTTTACCTTCTGTATTTATAAATGTTATTACGTAATCCTTTCCCATCCATAGATGATCTTCTACTTCAATATTTTGTTTTTTGACAGGTATATTGGATATTACTCTTGGTTTGCCTGTGGTATGTTGTGGAGGTGGTGTGGGTGGCACAGATAATGGCAGGGGAGTCAGTGGTGGAAGAGATAATGGTGGGAGTGATAATAATGGGGATGGAGGTGGTGAAGGAGGAGTGAGTATTTTCCCTTGCTTGATTTTAATGGGAGTTATAGGAGCAGTATCTGTACTAGAATTTAATTTTTGTTTCTTCTTTTTAGGTGTATGGTGAGTACTTTTGTCTGTGCTTGACTCTGCATTAATTTTGGGAGGGTCTTTATAATTGTGTCTTGGTACTATGGTTGTTTCATCTATTTCTTCTATTAAGTCCTCTTTTAGGTTTCTTAACGTAAGGTTTTTTTATTGCTTGTGTCTTGTCTTGTGTTGTTTATTGAAATGGTATTCCTTCTTGAGGAGTCTTATGTACTTGTATAGGTACCGAAATTTGGGGGGGTATATGTACTTCAACAGGTACTGTGATTTGGGGGGGTATATGTGTTTTTATTTGAGGAGATTCTATGCTTTGTTTTTTTGTTTCTGGTTGTGATGAAGAGGTATTTCTTTTTACTTTTCGTTTTAACTGTTGTCGTTTTGTTCCTATTGCATCACTCTCGTCGTACGAAGAGTCGGGATCTGAAGAACTAAGTTTATGCTGTTTATGTGGAGCTGGGTTTCCTGAGGTCGAGGCGGTTGTGTCTCTTTGTCGTGTATTAGGTTGATGAAACTGTTTTTGTTTTTTGTTCTCGTGTGAATTTGTTTCTGAATGTGCTCGCTTCGCGTTTAACGGTAATGCTATTGGATTTCTAGATAAAGCATCTGCGTTCGTATTATATTTCCCCGGCTTGTACAAAATTTTGTAATCGTATTCCGCTAGTTTGGATTTAATAACCAAACCCAAGTTTGATTTTCCATCGCATTAGTCGTGATGTTGGATTTGAGAGAGTTTGTAGCCATTCTAAAGGTTTATGATCTGTTATAAGATAGAATTTTCTACCATAGATATAAGGTCTGAAATGAAATACCGCGTATAATATTGCTAAAAGTTCTCGTTCTGTCGGTGAGTAACGAGTTTCTGCGTCATTTAGAACTCGAGATGCGTAAGCTACTGGTAAGTCTTTTCCTATTTCTCCCTGACTAAGAACTGCACCTACAGCGATACCTGAGGCGTCTGTCGTTATGTTGAACGTTTTTTCAAAATCTGGATACTGTAATATGGGTTCCTTGCAGAGAGTTTCCCTTAAAGTTTCGAATGCCTTTTGTTGTTTGTCCGTCCATTCGAATTTATAATCCTTTTTGGTGAGATTGGAAAGTGGTCGTGCAATTTTTGAGAAATCTTTTATAAATCTTCTGTAATATCCGCTCAGTCCTAAGAACTGTTTTACATTTTTGACAGTTGTTGGTGTTGGAAATTCTTTAACTGCTACTATTTTTCGTGGATCGGGTTTAACTCCATATTCGCCTATTATGTGTCCTAGATATGTAACTTCTTTCTTCAAAAATTCACACTTATCGGGTTGAAGGTGAAGATCTGCTTCTCTTAATCTATCCATTAATCGTTTGAATTTGGTTGCATGTTCCTTCAGAGAGCTAGCATATATGACTATGTCATCTAAATACACGAAGAGCTCTACTCCTTGAAGTCCGGTTAGAACTTGATCCATAAGTCTTTGGAAGGTTGCTGGTGCATTTTTAAGTCCAAACGGCATTCTATTGAATTCATAATGCCCGTATATTGTAGAAAAGGCTGTTTTATGGCGATCATCTGGATGCATAGGAATTTGGTGAAACCCGGATGCTAGATCAAATATAGAAAAATATTTTGCACTTCCTAACTGATCTAATATATCAGTTATATTTGGTAAAGGATAAGCGTCTCCAATTGTTTTTTCATTTAATTTCCTAAAGTCTATTACTATCCTAGGTTTTCTTATTCCTTCAGAATCTTCTTTTTTTAATACTATCCATATCGGTGAATTATAAGGAGATAAAGAAGGTTGTATTATTCCTTTCTCTAATAATTCTTTGGTTTGTTTTCTTACTTCTTCCTTAAATGACTGAGGATACCGATACTGTTTCGTAAAAACAGGAACATCGTTTTCCGTTATGATTTTATGGTAAGCTTTATTTGTTGCTTCCAACTTTTCTCCCGGAATGTGAAATCTATCTGCATGTTCCTTTATCAGTTCTTCAACACTGGCTCGTTCTTCTGAATTTAAATGGTCTAGCCTTAGTAGTCGTAATAACTGGTGGGTTCTATTGGTTGCCCTATATATATCTGATGATTTTTCTTCTACAGGTACTTCAATAAATGGTTCTAATTCGACCGATGGTACAGGAATTTTAATATCCTTTGTGGATGTATTTATTGCAAATAGACATGCCATGCCGTTATTATTTGACACGATTGCGTTTCCCATATGTAAATTAGGATGAATGTTAATTTTAGGAATATATCCTGTGCTAGTCTGTGTATTGAGAACTCGTACATATATTTGACTTCTTGTTCTGGCTGGTATTGTAACCATTTCTGGATCAATGAATGGAATAGTTTCTGGTCCAATAGTTATTACTGATCTTGTATAATCGATAGTTGCTCCGTTAGTTTGAAAGAAATCTGTTCCTAATATTCCATCCTGTCTGATAGGAAGGTCCTCTACGACGTGGATGATAACTTCTGTATTTAAAGTTCTTATTTTGATGTACCCTATAGTGCTAAGTAGTCCGTTCGTGATGCCGTTCAGATCAAATAGGGTGTCCATGAAGATTGGAATGTCGGGAGAAACAGCACATCTTTTGATTACATTTAGGTCTGATCCTGTGTCAATCATTAGTGTTGCTTGTCCCCCGTTAAACCCTATATCAGAAAGAAAGATGCTAGGTGGTTTCCTTATTTGTTCTGTTTTGAGTCTAAGTATGGCTTGTCTACGTACCATACGGGATTGTGCCTCTTCTTTTCCTTTTCTATCGAAGTACATCTTTTTTCTGCATTGGTCTATTGTGTGGCCTCGGAATTTGCAGTATTCGCAGGATATACTATCGTAAGTTCGGTTTCTACATTCTTGCACCGTATGTCCCGGTCTCCGACAATAATCACAATATGTGTTGGATTGAGGAGTTCTATTCGTGTAACTTTGACTTCTACAATCTTGCGTCGTGTGACCCGTTCTTCGGCAGTTGCCACAATATTCGTTGGACTGAGGGGCTCTGTTGGCTTGGCTCCTACAATCTTGCGTCATGTGACCTGCTCGTCGGCAGTTGCTACAATATTCGTTGGGTCTTGCATTGTAACTTCCACGTCTACAATCCTGTGTCATGTGACCTGGCTTTCGGCAAAAGTCACAGAATGTATCGCTCTGATTCTTGTTTAGGTTCCTACATTCTTGTATAGTATGTCCTGTTCTTTTACAATGTTGACAAGTTTTTTGTTGCCAGTCAGTGCGTGAAACTTGCTGACTACTGCAGGTGGTGACGTCATGGCCGTATCCGAGGCAGTTTATACATTGATTAGCTTGAGATACTCCTGTTGTTATTTTTGTTCTTATTTGATACTCGTTGTATTCTGCTTCTGCTTTAATGGCGACGTTGATAGCGCGATCAAGACTGGTGTAGGTGCATTCATGTATTCTATTGTATATTTCGATCTTTAAACCCGTTAGAAAGGCTTTAACAGCATTTTGTTCCGCGTTTATATTAAATTGAGCTTCATGCCCAGGTACTTCTATAGTGTTACAATGTCTGATTTGTAGAAGTAAATTAGATACGCGGCTGCTATAGTCTACTGTTGTTTCGTTTGGTAGTTGCGCGATTTTTGATAATTCGCCGTATAATTGGATTGATGTGTGTAATGGAGCGAAACGTGAGCTTAGTACAGAAATGAGGTCGCTGATTGTATTATATTCTCCGCTTAAAACTACTCTCGAAGCTTGTCCGTAAAGCTTATTTTTTATGAGTTGAACTAATCCATATTCTGCATTAGGATTTACCATGCGTCGTGCATGTCTACAACTTTTAACAAATTGATGTAGTGGTATATTTCTACCATCGAAAGAAGGTACTGTATCGGCTGTATCGCGTAAACTAATGTGTGGTAAATGAGGATATACATTCGTAGCTGTATTCATATTAATTTGAGGATTTGAATTTCCTGGAATGTTGTCATTTTCAATAGTTTCTGACGTTTCTGGAGTGTCTATATTTCCTGGAGTTCTTTGAGTCTCCGTATTAATTGCTAAATTAGCCATTGCTTCTCGAAGTGTGTTAGGCATTGTGAAATTTTAAGTCTCTATAGAATTTAAGAAAAAATTTTCTAAGAAAATACTCACTTTTGGAGTTATTTTACTAAGCGAAAATATCCTTCTCAACGAGATATCCCACCGCTGTCACCAAAAATATATCCAACCTGTAACGTTCGGTTGTCCGGGGACGACTAAACGCTAGCAGGTTCTCGAGTAGAGAGCGGCGTCCCTCGAGGATAGGATAGGTGGGGGTTCGTTGGTAGAGTAAAGGAGTAAAATCCAACTTAAACTTAACAATGACTTTATTAAAACAACACTTATTCCTAATAACGAGTATAATATTGCTTACGACTACGATTATATATTTTATGTTTTTGTGTTTTTACGTTTTTTATCTTATATTATATGCTACGTGGCTAAGTATTTATTGCAGAGCACAGCCGCTACCGTATCCGGAGCGATCTGGTAGACTCTTGGCAATGTCTGTAGTAAGAACAGCCGCTACCGTTTCCGGAGCGATCTCGTTCTTTTGACAGAGTTTCGGTTCTATGCTCCAGCAGACCTCGCTTTTACCAAGTGCATCAGCCGCTACCGTTTCCAGAGCGATCTCAATGCCTTTGTAAGAGCAAGGTACTATAGTTTCAAATGAAATAGTCCAAAGAGGTGCACCAGTAACTTTTGTACGCTGGAGATCAGCCGCTACCGTTTCCGGAGCGATCTCAATCCCACTGGTTGAAACTTAAGCTTCCTCTAGGTCTAAACATTCGTCAACTAAAGAGCGTGTTTTTGAATGTAGCCTGACTGAGCGCTCTGCTGCGTGCGCCTCCTTTTATACTGGAAAATTGGCGGGCTGGCGCATGCGCAGTGAGTCGATATTCGTTATTTTGCAGTTTTCTCGCTTATTATATAATATTTTGTTTTATGCTTTTGACAGTACTTATATTTAATTATTTCTAACGTTTCTATAATATTTGATTCTCTAATCTCTGCTTAGTTTAATATTAATGTATAAAAGTATGTACAATGGGTATGCGCGGTAACATAGGCTGGTTGCGTGGTAATGTAGTACTGTTCTATTTTATCGACGGTCGGTAACGTCGGGTTTGAGTCCCCGTGGGACGTTACAACGGCAACGTCTCGTTCGAGAACGTTACACGATGGAAAATAAACAAATTCTGCTTGTGTATAATCGATGACACATCCCTAAGCAACGGCCATCTCGCACGACTTTGGCCACAATGGTTCTCGTTGGATATTCGAGCTTCTAAGTTCTTATTCAGATATATGACAGGTGAGTTTCGCGAGGAGTATTCCCCCACCATACCGCTTGCCTGCATCGATGCTCGTTTTCTCAACGATTTCTGACTCACTCTCGTTCCATGTTGCTCTCGCTTTCGCAGAACAAGCCTGAGCCAGAAGCGGTGCGGATGGTGCCAAGCTTCTGGCGTGTAGGCCAAACCGAGATGTCAACGTAGAAATACACACATCAGAATAGGTTTGCGTTAGCTCCGAAAAAATTCATGGAGCTTTAGACCCGATTCACATTAGTCCTGCCACGGTCCGGTTTCGATCAAAATCACATCCCTGAGCGTTCACACTCGCCCGGCTTCATAGTGTGGCCGCGTACGTTTGTGATTTTGATCAAGATCGGACCGTGACCGATCCGATAATGTGAAGGGCCTTATTGGTCAGGACATTAATTCTTTCTCAATAGCTTCATCTCGTATTGGTCTACGCATAGCCTCGTAACGCACAAAATTATTACGCTCAGAATAAATAACAGCCAAACGGCTAGGCTCAGACGGGGTCGAGCAGCGTTCCCGTTACCCTACCATACCCTGCGAGGGCCACGCAACACCAATTGACAAATCCACGATCGGGAGATAGCGGTGGTTGATTTTTCCTCGATCGCTGCTTGTGAAAACGAACTCACTGGCCAATATATCTGAAACCGACTTTAGTAACGTTCTGGCTGCCATGTGCGACGCGTATTGAGATTTCTTATTGAAAGAAAGTTGTGAGGATAACATTATAATGCATTACTTACACTATTTCAGTAATATTACTAAATTATTTCGCATTATATTAAATATCGGCTGAAATGAACGACGCTTAAAAATCGGTGCTTCAGCGGCCAAAAGTGTAAAATTTTTAAACAGATGAAGATAAAGTAATAATTCTTTTCTCTTTAATGAAGTTGATGTGTCCTTCATTAGTTAGATAAACTTGCGTTACTAATATTAACCCTCGGTTGTCACATTGGATCAAAATGACCCAAAATTTGACGTTAAGGTATAATCTTTGAGGTATCATTGAAAATGGTACTACTGGTAATAATAATTTCGTGTATCCTCTACAGGCAGAGACGCTACCCTAGTGATTTTTTTAATATAAAAATTTTCTGGAACATTTTCTTTCAAATTTTTTTTAAACATGATGGTACTTTAAATGTTAGTTTTCAACGATGGACATATATTCTACATCACGTAATAGTTAATTTTAGTAACTAATACGATAATATTTGTTGAATTATTACTGTTTACAATTTGAAAACATCCCCAATCTCTTCTGGCTACTCTTCTTGAATATACTTCTCTTTTCGTTGCAGCCTTAAGGATGATATTAAAGGATCCGGTGAAAGTAATATTATACAGAAGAGATCTTGATTAATTCTCTTTTTTGATATTTTGCAAGTGTTTCTAAGTGTTAACCTTCGGTATTCTTTGTACTCTGAGTATTTTAGCATAGCATGGACCACGTATAGACAGGAGCATTTATTTTGAACTACAAGCAATCGCCTACAATGTCTTCGAGTTATTTACATTGTTTGAAACACAAAAATCAAAACGTTTCACAAATCGACGGTTAATGTACTATTATTCTACCATATGTCCCTGACCAGTGTGCAAAGAAAGATACAGGGTGAATTTCTCGGTGCGCCTGATCAAAGAGATGCCGCCTGGTCAGCCGTCACGAGGTCAACCCACCGTGGTGTCTCTCCGAATTGATGGATTTCGACCCTCGAAGGGGTTGGAGTACCTATTAAGAAGTTCGAAATGTCCCGTTTCCGCATTTCTCATCAGATCTTTGCGAAAACGACACCAATGGATTCCTTATGTTTCGTCGATAAAACTAACACCAAGAACGATGTAATTCGGACCATAATGAAAGAAATTCCATGGAAAATCTATTTGTCCGATTTACGTGAAATTTGTTATTATTTTCATCGGAAAAACATAAGGAATCTATTGGTGTCACTTCCATATCGATACAGTAAAGAATAAAGAATTACTTTATTTCTGAAACAGGTATGAATCCTCGGCCGACCCCGGAAAATCGTGGTCGACCCCCTGTAGTCAAGGGTGTAAATGTGAAATATTCATTTCAGCATATTAAAACATTTTTTATTCTTTATCGCATGGGCATGCAAGTGACGCCAATAGGCTTTCATCAGATGCTTTAATATCATCCTTAAGGCTGCAACGAAAAGAGAAGGATATTCAAGGTATAGTAGCCAGAAGAGATTGGGGATGTTTTCGAATTTTAAATAGTAATAATTCAACTAACATTATCGTATTAATTACTGTAATTAATTATTATGTAACCCCGAGTTGTGTACCTATTATTTCGAATATTGTTGTCACACTGGATCGATTCGACCCAAGCTAATTTTCAACCAGCCGCTGTTTAAAAACTATCTGTTAAATTAAGTCACAAAAGTTTTGGGATAAAGTTTGAACGATGTAGAATATATGTCCATCGTTGAAAACTAACATTTAAAGTACCATCATGTTTAAAAGAACATTGAAAGAAAATGTTCCAGAAATTTTTTATACTTAAAAAATCACTGAAGTAGAGTTTCTGCCATTAGAGTATACACGAAATAGTAGTATGTCTAGGCGGGTCCTAACGCAGGTCCTCTGAGGGGAGCGCGGTGGTGGGGGTGGGGGGAGTGAGGGCGCGTGGGGGGAACTCTGGGCGCGGGGGAGCGGGAAGTAGGAGATTGGCTGCGCGCGCAGAAACCACGGAGTGGTGGAAGCCGTAAACGTGGAGGGGGTCAGTCTTAACCGAGCTGCGGCGGAAACCTCTTCAGATCAGACCCGCCGCCGAAAATTTTTCAAAGGAAGACGATCACCTTGGCCCACCCTCGAAAACTTTTCCGACCTGGTTCGCCGCCGGAATATTTTTTCCAAACCAATATGCAGTGTCAGGAGAATTTTTTTCCAAACCAATATGCGACGGAAATTTTTTCCCTCCAACGCAGAGAAAAAATAATTTTGAATCAACGATCTAGTGAACCATTATGTAGCAAACATATATTCTAAAGCTGACAATACTTCAAACTTCGCAATGTATCGCGCGATAACGTGTGTAATTTGAGTCCTTTGGAGCAGCCGTGCAGGATGACGTCATTTGGCGGCGGGAAAAAGGCAGGAATCATTGAAAGAATTATGTGGCGTCGGCAAGAAATTTTTTCCCATACCAACAAACATATTCTTTTCCCGAACCAATATGTAGCAAACATTTTGAAGCTAACAATTTGTTAAAGCGTCGCAGTGTATCGCGCGATTACGTCCCCTGAGACAACTGCGTGAGATGATACTATTTTCACGACGCGAAGAACGAACGAACGACATATAATACATGCAGAAACGTAAAATCTTAGAATCAGGTGGCGAGGAGAGAAGGAGGAAGACGGGTAAATAAAATGGAGAAATAATATGTTTAAGAAATATATTGTTATAAAGAAAAAATAAAATAAAATAAAAGAATAAGAATGAGAATGAGAATGAGAATGGAAATGGGAATGGGAATGGAGGATGGGAATGGAGGATGGGTTAGGTATGGCACCATCGGGATCTCCGCCTTTGGCCTGCTTTTAGGTGTTTCGCCATGTGCTGACGGGTCTCGGTGGGTTTCCGAGAACACTTACGCTGTTGTGCCAGATTTCGGCCGCTCGATTGTATCAATCGGAATGTACGCGGTGTCGACACGCTTAGATGTCGGCCTGGGCACAACAAAACCTATTTTCGAACCATTAAAAAGTATTGTAGAATGTTACGACCTGAAGGGACTTCTGTGAATCGCCCTGAGCGGCTAGGATGATTCACGGGTTTCGTCGCTCTGTCGAGGTGCTAAAGCACGCCTTGACTATACTTACCGAGGATGTGGAAAGTGATAACGGGTTGAATTTTAGAGTACAAGGGATATAGAGGAAAAACAGTAATGCCAAATATATTGTTACAATTGGATTATCATACCTCGAGACGGCGCTCCGTCTCAGCTGTCGCTCGCTGTGTCGCTCGAATATGGCACGGCACGCTTGCCGTCTAGCGTTTCACTCGCTCGCTGAGTCGCTGACCCAAGGGTAGGTCGTGGTCACTCGCTGTGCTCTCGGATGGCACTCGGAAGTCGGTGACCTGGAGTCCGTCGTACCTCACTATCTCTAAACGTCGTTCTTCTACGCGCTCCTACGTCAGTCACAATTGACGCGCAAGGGCACTCCCGCCTAGGCCATTTCTCGGTATGTCGGGCGGAGTTACCCTTTTACGAATTACTATCAGCCGTTCGTACTTCGCGGAATCTACGCGGAGACGTGGTCGCAGTATCTAGACGGCCCTCTGGCCCGTCGTCACTTCCTAACTCCCGCTCTCGAATAAGAATGAATCTTCCGCGGCTCTCGATCGCGGGCCGAACCTCGAACGATCCCCACGAATGGGGAAAACTGCCCCGTCGGCAGCTGTCGCTTGTTTCACTAATTCCTCGATTATTGTGAAATAACCGGGGCCCGGGCCGAGCGCGGTCGTTATCCCTACCGCTGTTGCCACGGGCTCAGCACAACGCGATTTCTACACGCGAGGCGATTCCGCTGAATCGCCTTTGCGAAAGAAAACGACGCGAGGACAGCAAGCACGGGATGGACCTGAAGGGCCCATGTAACAGGAAAATACCACAGCTGCAGAAGCTGACACATCACCGCTGATGACCACAGTCGTTGAAGAGAATGAAACATTAACGCCTAAAACAAAAATCCATCCGAAATGGAAACCATTGCGCAAGACAAAGAGGAAACCATACACATCATGGGAATATTCACTCGTAACCCCCACACCCAATCGAAGCGGAAACGACAGAATATCGCATCGAACGATTCCGCGATTCCTCCCACACTAATAAATACATTTCCCAGCGTGCTCACAATCAATGATGATGACGACGTTTTCGAAACTACTCCCAATGAGGCGTTTGTAACATCTATCAGACAGCAACTTCAAACATCCGAGGGACAAAAAATGTTTCACAGCCATTTGGGCAAAATATATGGACGCAATCATAAGCAGGGATAAGGAAACTGTCACAGTCACTGTGTATGGTGTATAATTTGGCAATAGTAGAATGATGCTTGGCGATAAGGCTTTCGATATGGACAAAGATGATAATATAATTATAGATTATGTAAGGTACGTAAGAACACCCGGCCTTTACGAACTGATTTTCAAGAGAATTCCTGACGATGCTATACACGCCGATGCCTATTCACACTCGCCCGGCTTTATAGTGTGGCCGCGTACGGATGTGATTTTGATCAAGATCGGACCGTGACCGATCCGATAATGTGAAGGGCCTTATTGGTCAGGACATTAATTCTTTCTCAATAGCTTCATCTCGTATTGGTCTACGCATAGCCTCGTAACGCACAAAATTATTACGCTCAGAATAAATAACAGCCAAACGGCTAGGCTCAGACGGGGTCGAGCAGCGTTCCCGTTACCCTACCATACCCTGCGAGGGCCACGCAACACCAATTGACAAATCCACGATCGGGAGATAGCGGTGGTTGATTTTTCCTCGATCCGTACAAACCGTACGTGTGCCAATACTTATTTGACTATGGATTTTTCGATTTCTTTACTTTACTTCCTTATACCAAATAACTGAGAATTCTTAGTAAACATACTATTTATGTGTGTCAAAAGACACTAATAAACATAGTTAATATTAATAAATTACTTTATAGTTTAAAGATATTCCAAGAAAACTGGGTGTGCCAATACTTTTTTGACCCACTGTAAGAAAAGTGTCTTCGCTTTAGTCCTACGTGCCTTATGAGTTGAGATATTTCAATGCAAAGTTCCAATTTGGCGAATTTTATGTTTTGAAGAATTAAAAAACGTCATCGTCAGGTGTGGGCAAGAGGGGAACATGAAAGGGAGAGGAAATGTCTCTAATATCCACGTCGTTAATTTGATGAATGTTTCGGCATTTTCGGCCAATCGCGTAACAAATCGTTGTCACGTGACAGCTAGCGGACAGCCGATCTGTCGAGGTAAACGTAACCTAGCTAGTGTCTAACAATTATAACCTACCAAGTGTGAAATAAGGAAACTAGTTAAAATTTTTTAAATGGCATCGTGTTTTTACACCATACAGGACACTGAATTATTGTCTCAATTAACAAGGTAAGTCACAAAAATTTTTTAATAGACAAACACAAACTTGAAAGTAGTTCGGTGAAGGTTCTGTGATGTCCCACAATTTTTCGCGCGGTTCTATTCCAAAATCTATTCGTAAACGTCAAAATCACTCCACCAAAGTCCCTTAAACTCAACTCTTACCCCATCTCCCCAATCGCTGATCACCTTGATGTTGTACCTTAGTGGTCCCCAACACAAGATGATCGGTACAAAACTCCTTTGCCTATTCGCCCTATGAGGCACGAATCCTTTTCTCAAAACGAATTCAAACAAGCCCCTCGTTACAAAACCCTCTTAAATCGAGACCACGTCTCAATCCCCTCTTTACGACTCACAGAGTCCAAGCCACTCTAACCCTTTTCCTATAAAATACCCAAAATCCATTCGACAAGTTGAGTATCTCCTTTCGCAGTCATAAAAACCCCAGAAACCTAATTGCGACGAATATTTGGCGTACGTGACATAAATACGTCTATTAATAACCATACCGTTTGTAAAAACCCCGGAAGTCCTACTACGTCTTATTGTGAAATGTGTCAAGGTCTCTACCGCGGGTACCCCCGCATCACTCCTGTAAAACTACATAAATACGAGGTTCTGAGAGGCCGGAGCACTGATTATCCATTTTTCCTTATTCAGTGTTATTATATTCAGTTACCAACGTTAAAGATTCAAATCAGTGATCAATAATCACCATTCACCAATCATCGTAAGACATTATAGTTACCATTAACATTGCATATCACCTTCATCATATCTTTTGTATTATTATTGCTTTTCATATTATTTTGTATTATCAACGCTTAGTGCGTTCATATACTTTGCCTTATTATTCTTAAGCTTATTGTATTTCATATTAATTATCTTATCATGCTTATCGCACTCTAAAGCTTATTGCTTTCATTTATATTATTTGTATTATTATTCATATTGCTTTCTATATCAACGCTTAATGCTTATCATTTAATATTTTGTATTAACAACGCTTATTGCTTATATCATTCTACTTAATTTCATGTGTTTCATGTTCATATCCTCATATTTTGATTAATTACCGTCTATATATATGTCATGTGCTAATGCTCAACGTCCAACGCATTATTCTGTTAATCTCGCTATCACAAAAACAGTGAACGTACTCTTGCTCAAAGTTAATAAACCTATTTGTTTTCAATCACGTTTGGAATTATTGTGTGCATCCTTAGTTATAACGATTCCAAACCAGAACAAGCTGCCGCAGCAGCTGATTTCTGTTCGTGGACGCGAGAGCGCTTTCAGTATTTACAAACATACTACTGCATGAACCGTGCAATCCACAGAAATACTAAGCGTGGTTTCTTTTTCATAAATGCAGCGGTAAATCCTATTATCGAGACCAAAACAAATACAAGGTACTATAACGGGTGTTCTCCGGGTGTGTATTTACCTGTTAAACCTTCCCTGGTCGATTAGAGTGTTAGATTATAGATTCGCGCCTGATCTCCGTAAAATTCTTAGAGTGACGGATTAAACATTTGCGCCTAAATTCCCACCAAACCTCAGAGTGAGGGATTTAACATTCGCGCCTGATCTCCTCCAAAATCCATAGAGTGACGGATTTAACATTCGCGCCTGATCTCCTCCAAAATCCATAGAGTGACGGATTTAATATTCGCGCCTAAGTTCCTTCAAAATCCCCAGAGTGACGGATTTAATATTCACGCCTAATTTTCCTCCTCAAAACGCTTAAAGTGCTGGATTCAAGATTCGCGCCTGAGTTCCTTCAAAATCCCCAGAGTGACGGATTTAATATTCGCGCCTAATTTCCTCCTCAAAACGCTTAGAGTGCTGGATTCAAGATTCGCGCCTGAGTTCCTTCAAAATCCCCAGAGTGAGGGATTTAATATTTGCGCCTGATTTCCTCCCAAAAATCTCAGAGTGCTGGATTTCAGATTCACGCCTGACTTTTCCCTTTTCCATGTCATCGTTCCTAAAGACCTCGCCCGGGACGTGACAGTTCTGCAGAGTAGCATCTTTTTCGCACAAGTTTCTACAAAATAATATATTGTTTTTATAGCAGCAAACTATTTTTACATTAGAGTTTTTATGTAAAGTTTATAGAAATGAAGGGGATGCACAGGCTTGGGGATTATCCGGAGAAGGTTAGATAGACAGAGAATCATCTTGCTTCGTACAAGTTTCTGGAAATTTGTCAAATAAGGAAAATCGACAAAATTTGTCAAATTATCGTAGCATTAATAATTAAGAAAATTATAGCGTATTGCTTGCAATGTAGAGCAAGTCACATTATTGAAGATAGTACGCTGAAAACGCATCTCCCTTGATACTTTTCAATCTTTTGTGAAAGATATTCCTAATACTTTATTAAAATCCACAGCAGTTCCCTCGCTATTCATTAATTTTATTAGTTTCCCATTACCAATATTTCAATTCACCAATAAACATATTAAATTAGTTTTATTCCAACCCCAATAAATTGTGCGTTAAAAATGTGGGATCTCTTTGTTCATTTTCGCTAAATTACCATTAGCATTTAAAGTTCCTCCAACAAGACTTTCTGGGCTCTCACTTTCTTCGGACAAATTTTACCGTCTCTACATTTAGTATAGCAAAGGGCTATTCTATATCGACAAATTTTACGTTAAGTTGTAACTAAAATATGTGGTTTTAATATATTTACAGATAATGAAAGCAGAAGAGAAACAGAAATTAACCCCACTGTACGAGTAAATGAAAAAAAAACAAGCACACTTTCATGTATCATTCAATTTTAGAGTTTTAAGAAATATGTATATATAATTAAAATCGAATTGTATTATGAATATGGAAAACTGTATAATTTTGAGAAAAGAAAAATAAATGAGACCTAGTATTATATAAAATAAACGATTTTATTAAACGATTTTATGCAGCGTCGGTCCTCTGTTTGCTTCTTGTATATTTGCTTCATATTTGAAAACTCAAATTTAAACCAATTCCACCAATCCAATTGTCTTGTAGCTTTGCAGGTGTACATAGTTTGGATGACAATATAATGTATGGTTAATTAAAAAAATAACCCCCAGGGGGTGAAAAAATTATACAGTCATCAATAAACACTACAAAAGGGTATAACCGGATAAGATGGTCAAATGTGCCCCTGAACCGAATTCAAATCACGATGGGTCATTCGAAAGCTTATAAAAAAAGAATGATTTCTGTCAAGTTTCAACTTTGTATCTCGACCCGGGGGTAGTAAAGGGTAAAAATAGAAAATCAGGTTTTTGCCGAATTTCTCCTATACCAGCGGATGAAAAATTTTGAAAAAATTCAGAGGCATGTCTGTTATCGGTGCACATATTAGGGAATCGTGTCAGATTTTTAAATTGAAAAACCAAGCTGTGAAGAATAAAAAACGCCAAAAAATGCTGAAAAATGCCGGTTTTGTATCGAAGCAGTCTTGATACTATAATTATATTTTTACTGTAAGTCCGCATTACGTAATGCATTTACTGCAAGTCCGTAAGTCTTTTTGATAGGTATCGAGCATGTGACCTAACCTATCAAAAATTATAAGGCCTGCAGAAATTCTCAGTAAAATATTCAACAATGAACACGTGACACCTGTAATTAACGAAGACAGCAATGAAGATTGAATACACCACACACGATTTTTGTTGTTATCCATCGACAATTGTTAAAGGTAAGAGATTTAAAAGCCACCTTCACATATTAATATAGTATAGGAAACGTTAAACAATACCGTAATTGATAGGATACTTGACAAGACAAACGGTGGCATAAAAAGCAATCCAAACTCATTATTACGTATATTTCATGTTAATATGTTTTTAAAATAGTCTTAAAACATTTAAAAATAAATATTGATTATTTTGTCATATAATTAGGAAATATATATAGTTAATGAAAAAAAAAACTTAACCTAAGGGGTACTTGTAAATTCGAGCCTCGAACCTACGTTCAAAGAGTTTGCATTGGTTTAGCAGCTCGACACTTTAACACTGCGCCACTGACACCGTTGAAAATTATGGTTGATACTTTTCAATGTAGGGAGCATAGCGTAGTTTCAAATGACTTACAGTAAAAATATAATTGTAGTATCAAGACTGCTTCGATACAAAACCGGCATTTTTCAGCATTTTTTGGCGTTTTTTATTTTTCACAGCTTGGTTTTTCAATTTAAAAATCTGACACGATTCACTAATATGTGCACCGATAACAGACATGCCTCTGAATTTTTTCAAAATTTTTCATCCGCTGGTATAGGAGAAATTCGGCAAAAACTTGATTTTCTATTTTTACCCTTTAATACCCCCCGGGTCGAGATACAAAGTTGAAACTTGACAGAAATCATTCTTTTTTTATAAGCTTTCGAATGACCCATCGTGATTTGAATTCGGTTCAGGGTCACATTTGACCATCATATCTGGCTATACCCTTTGTGAAATCACCACAAAATTACCTGTTTTAAAACACGGTACAAAAAAGAGCGCCAAGTATATAATCCCATCAAAAAGGAACCCATTTAAAAACATTGTCGTAAATTAATACTCATCAAAAAGAATCCCATTTAAAAACATTGTCGTAAATTAATACCCATCAAAAAGAATCCCATTTAAAAACATTGTCGTAAATTAATAGCTTTACAAAACTAATGATATAAATAAATTGCGCCAATTA
This sequence comes from Andrena marginata, assembly GCA_963932335.1. Classification (NCBI taxonomy): domain Eukaryota; kingdom Metazoa; phylum Arthropoda; class Insecta; order Hymenoptera; family Andrenidae; genus Andrena; species Andrena marginata. Next base: position 23,283,284 of record OZ010662.1, read on the forward strand.
TCACAATGGCTATTTATTCAAAGTAAAAAATTTATTAAATAGTATTAAGTATATATATTTTTATACAAATAAATATTTTAATACGAATAAATATTTTATTCAAAATACTTGGCGCTGCTCTCCGAATTGGTGTTGCTAAACTGAATAAATATGTATAATTTGCATTAAAATCTTTTTCTTTCTTTCTTGTTTCAGTGCACTCTGCTCTTGTTTTATTTCTTAACCAAGTCAATCAACAGTTTTTCAGAGAGCAGCGCCAAGTATTTTGAATAAAATATTTATTCGTATTAAAATATTAATGGGTATAAAAATATATCTGCTTAACAATATTTAATACATTTTTTTCTGTGAATAAATAGCCATTGTGATAATTGGCGCAATTTATGTATATCATTAATTTTGTAAAGCTATTAATTTACGACAATGATTTTAAATGGAATTCTTTTTGATGAGTATTAATTTACGACAATGTTTTTAAATGAAATCCTTTTTTATGGGATTATATACTTGGCACTCTTTTTTGTACCTTTTTTTAAAAAAGGTAATCTTGAATCAAGAGACACGGCAGTGTCTCGCGCCAAGTATATATAGATATATGCGCAGCGCGAGACACCGAGTGTCTATATTACGCCACGACTCGCTATCAAGAACCCTGAGATTTGCGAATCTCAATAACGGCTGATCCGATTAGGTTTTGAATGGTCTTAATGGATAGCTTGGGTTTGATTTACATAAGAAAAGTGTCTTCGTTTTGTTCCTACGGGCTTTATGAGCAGAGATATTTCGATGTAAAGTTGCAATTTGCTGAATTTTATGTTCTTAAAATTCAGCATCGTCCTCGTCCTCGTCGTCGTCCTACACTTCTCGGCAAGAGGGGAGTATGTAAGGGTGAGGAAATGTCCCTCAGGCACGTCGTTCATTGGATGCGGGTTTCGGCCAATCGCGTAACAAATAATCTGACAGCTACATAGTCAGAGATAACCTACAATGTGCTTAGTGTCAAATAAAGTAAATTGTCCGAATTTGAAATGTCACGAGTTTTTACATTAATTAGGAGACCGAATTATTGTCTTAATTACGAAGGTAAGTCGCCAAAATTTTTTAAATCGAGTTAGTATGTACAGTCGTAGACTTGGAAGTTGTCCGGAGAAGGTTCGACAAGAACCATCTTCTTTCGCATAAGTTTCTGGAAATTTGTACCATGCATGTATAAAATAATAATACCATGCATGTACAAAATAATATAAATTGTAACAAATTGCATTGCATTTAAATTGCCAGATATTTTTATACCAGCAATTTAGAGATTTTATGTAAAGCTTATATACATTATATTTAGAAATGAAGGAGACGCAGAGGACCTGGATAAAAATGAAAAGGACGCACAGGCTTGGATAGAATTGAAGGGGACGCACAGGCTTGGATGGATAGAAATGAAGGGGATGCACATGCTTGGAGGTTGTCCGGAGAAGAATAGATAGATAGATAGACAGAGCATCTTGTTTCGCACAAGTTTCTGGAAAATTGTCAAATAAGATAAATCGACAAAATTTGTCTAAAGACATAGCATTAAGAATTATTAAGAAAATAGATTATGGTGGACTGCTTGCAATGTAAAGCAAGTCACATTAGTGAAGAAAGTACACTGAAAACACATCTACGTTAATGCTTTTCAATCTTTTGTGAAAGATATTCGTAATACTTTAATTAATAAAATCCAAAGTAGTTGTCACGCTATTCATTAATTCATTAATTTTTTAGATTCCCATTATTTCAATTCACCAATAAACATACTAAATTAGTTTCATTCCAACACCAATAAAGTGTGCGTTAAAACTATTGGATCTCCTCGTTCATTTTCGCTGAATCATTACCATTAGCATTTAAATTTCCTGCAACAAGACTTTCTACCATACGCTCTCACCTCTTTTGGACACATTATTTAGTCTCTACACTCACTAAAGCAAAAGGCCACTCTATTTCTATAAATAGTAAGTTCTATGTTCAGTTGTATATAATTAAAATGTGGCTTTATATATTTACAGATAATCAAAGCAGAAGATAATGCAGTGTAGCAATACGGAAATTTAATATATGTACTATTCCCACAACCAAAGTAGTAATAGCTGGACAATCATATAAAGTTATGAATGCTATATTTCATAGTGGTTCATGTATTGGGGATGGCCCAGTATATGTAAAGAAGAAGGAATGACTAGTAGTTGGATTGAAGCTGATGACGTGCAAATTAAAAAAAGGCAATGGCCCAAAGGCGCTAAAAATCTTTATATTTTATTCTTACAAAAAAATGATAATAAATAAGCATGGTAGTGAACCGATGTACAATCCCATAAAAAGAATCCCATTTAAAAAATTGTCGTAAATTAATAACAGTAAACACTACAAAATGTGTGAAATCCCCACAAAATTACCTTTTTACAAAAAGGTACAAAAAAGAGCGCCAAGTATATAATCTCTTCAAAAAGAATCCTATTTAAAAACAATGTCGTAAATTAATATAAATTTAATAATGTTCTATACTCTACAAAAATAATGTTCTAGACTGTACAAAAATAATGATATACAACAATTGCGCCAATTATCACAATGACTATTTATACAAAGAAAAAATCACAATAGTACAATGAAAAAATGTATTAAATAATATCAGACAGATATATTTTATACAAATAAATATTTTAATACGAATAAATCACATAAAAAAATAGAAGAAAATATACAATATAAAAAAATATATGAAATCAAAATGAGCTGCAAGTACATAAAGGTGCTTTCCAACTGCGCTTAAGATGACACAACTACATATACACAGCCAAAATGCTGTATTCATACATTCCGTTACTCATATCGCGGACATTTTAAATAATATGAAGATAAAATGTAACATCTAGATATTTGCCTAGATGTCCGCGGCCTGGAAGTCAAATACTTGGCGTGGCCAGGCAAAGTATTCTCAAATCATCAATACCCATACGTTCCCCCTCACAGGCTTTCAGATAATTTGTCCATTTAAAACATAGATAATATGAGTACATTTTCATTATATTGCGTTTTAAAATAATTGTAAGTTTATTTATCGACACCGATACCTTTCCTCTCACAAGCTTTCACATAATTTATCAATTTAAAACTCTGACAATTTAAATACATATTCATTGTTTTATGTTTATAAATAATTCTTATTCATCGACACCTTGACCTTGGCCACGCCAAGTATTTGACTTCCAGGCCGCGGACATCTAGGCAAATATCTAGATGTTACATTTTATCTTCATATTATTTAAAATGTCCGCGATATGAGTAACGGAATGTATGAATACAGCATTTTGGCTGTGTATATGTAGTTGTGTCATCTTAAGCGCAGTTGGAAAGCACCTTTATGTACTTGCAGCTCATTTTGATTTCATATATTTTTTTATATTGTATATTTTCTTCTATTTTTTTATGTGATTTATTCGTATTAAAATATTTATTTGTATAAAATATATCTGTCTGATATTATTTAATACATTTTTTCATTGTACTATTGTGATTTTTTCTTTGTATAAATAGTCATTGTGATAATTGGCGCAATTGTTGTATATCATTATTTTTGTACAGTCTAGAACATTATTTTTGTAGAGTATAGAACATTATTAAATTTATATTAATTTACGACATTGTTTTTAAATAGGATTCTTTTTGAAGAGATTATATACTTCGCGCTCTTTTTTGTACCTTTTTGTAATTACACCGACTTCGTGTCGAGACTTTATACTCACCTAACAATTTAGTATCGTATCTTTATACTATATCTTCTACATTAATTAACGCCTCAATTATAACTACATTTTTTATTACCGACTTAGTGTTAGGAACCGAAATCAAAACGATATTCATTATTACCGACACAGCGGTAGTAACCGAAATCAAAACGATATTCTTTATTACCGTCCGATACGTAGTTACGTATAAGTTTATTTCTAATAATTGTCATAAATCGCACGACTCAGTGTCATATTATATGTTTTATTTCGATCTAGAGTCAAAACCATTTATTTTTGAATAAACTATTTGTTAGTTATTATTAAAAGAAGGACACTCGTTTCGTGAAATTCATTTCTTTATCCGACGCCACCCGAACCAATCACACAATTTCACAGGTAAGCCGCTCTACTTGTGGAATCTCCTTGTAATAAACGGCAACGTCTCGTTCGAGAACGTTACACTAGTAAGGCTTAATTTTCACATCTTCTCGAAATTTTGGTTGTGTATACCTGATACGAGCGAACAATTTTATAGCTTTGATTGTTCTCTTAGTGCGCTCCAAGGATCGCGTGTCATGGCCAGAAGATACGCATTAACATCCGTAGGTAGCAAATATTTGGAAGTTGAAATCAACGTAGGACCTATATTAACGGTGGAGTTTTGTCAGATCTTTGATTCCACCGATTGTAAAGATGACAATGGATATTAAATCGTTATATGTCAAACTGAATACAGAAACATTTTTATTTAATCTTGAGCCATGTGTAAGCTATGTGTATCCGCGGCTGTATCAAACTGCAGAAGATGTGACGACAAAATTTAAAACTTTTATTAACGTGTTGCAACAGAGCGATGTTGCCTGTGTAATGTCCGGTTGTCCGGGGGCGACTGAACACTAACAGGTTCTCGAGAGAAAAGCGGCGTCCCTCGAGTATAGGATAGGTGGGGGGTTCGTTGATAAGAATTAAGGATTTGAATCCAACTTAAAACGTAACAATGACTTTATTCAAACAACACTTAATCTAATAACGATAATAATTCTTAGAATTACGATTATATATTCTTATGTTTTTTTGTGGTTTTCTGGGTTTTTTAAAATTCTTATTTTAATTTATTCTAATATGCCATGAAATATGTATATATATGCATGTGTATGCTTCTGCTGTAAATTCGGCCGCTACCGTTCTCCGAGCGGTTCCCGAATCTTTTGGCAGAGTTTTTATTCTATTCTTCTGTTGTGAAAGCGGCCGCTACCATTTCCGGAGCGGTTCCCGACACTCTTGGCGGAGTTCGTTTTCTAATGTTCTGTAGACCTTGCCATGGCTAAGTGGCTAAGCTGCTACCTACTAACAGGAGCAACGCTTGAAACCTCCGCGAAGGCAAAGTTCTCAACCTTTAAACGAAAGATTCAAAGAGGAGCACCAGTACCTTTGTACACTGCGAAACAGTCGCTACCGTTTCCGGAGCGTGCTGAAATTCTACTGGATAGTACTTAAGGGGGTAGACACGGGTAATGCAGCGCGCTGTATACCGACACAATCTGGCCCGAAACATGGGTTCGGGATTTTTCGTTTTTCGTCCTTTTATGAGTATATTTTGGGCTGGGCGAGGTCTCATTCGAAAGAGGAAGGTTCAACGCGGAGCGCTCTGCTCATGGTTCAACGAAATTGTGTTGATATGTAATAATATGAGTGTCCAAAGTAGAGCAAAAGTCGACAAAATACACCAGCAGAATCTAAGCATTGTTAGGTCACTAAAAGAGATTTGTGACTCAAACGGTGAGCAGAGCGCTCCGCATTGAACCTTCCTCTTTCGAGTGAGACCTCGCCCAGCCCAAAATATGCTCATATAAGGACGAAAAACGAAAAATCGTGACTGCATTCCCAAATACGAATTCCGCCATATTGGCGATAATACAGAGCTAGTCACGTGACAAATTTAGTCGAGCTAGTGGATACGAGATGGCGCCTACTCGGGAGGACTGCCAACATGGAATCATAGCAAAACTGAGGCGTTAGCTGGATACACGAGCCACAGGCTGTGTTTCAATTCACGCATACTGCGCATAGACTGCATAGGATATGTCACGTACCCTATGCACTTCATGCACATTATGCTGCATTATGCGTGAATCGGAACGCGCCCACAGTGAAAGCATGATGCAGTCAATGTGTGCATTTTCGGACGATTGTAGGTTAGGTTATATGCATTTTAGGCATACATTGACTAGGAACTGCTGGGAATGAATACATTTACTAAAGCTTTTACCGTAACACGTACATCACTTGAAATCGCTGTCGTATTTATGTTATAGTAATTGAGACAGTTAGAGCAACAACGGAATAACCTGCAAATAAATTTTTCCTATTGTACATTGATGGCTCAGCGCACACATATTGTATGTCCACTTTTAGCGTGTTTTGAGAAAAACAGGTTCAAACATTCAATGGTACTTTATAATTAAATAAATACTTTTTGCATTATTGTATTATTATATATATATATATATATATGTAATATAGGTATCACTGAAAATATGTAATTAGTAGTATAAGTTAGAATCTGAAAAATTATAATAATAATTCCATAACAAACTTCGAAGATGGACATGCTATATGTAACCAAGTACAGAGGAGGACATAGTATACTGAATGATATTGTATAAAAATGAACGAAAGGAATAATAACTGGAAATAATCTCACTTCAATATTATATTTATTTTGAAAGTAACAGGAATAAAAAAGTAATTATTCCCTTTCATTTTCGCAGTTGTCATTTTCGTAGTTTTCATTTTTGTCAATGTCCATGGGTGTTGGAATTACATTACGTTGTGATTTTGCTAATGATATGCTATTGATAAATGCCTTGTAGTATCGATGAATAATTCCGTTGGAAGATACAGAAGATCTTTTTTCTTCGCGATAGATATAGGAAGACTTTTTTAAAAAAATTTATTTATTTTCACATTTTCCAAGAATATTTTCGTCCTCTGGCATGGACATACAATAAACAAAAATATTATTTTTGATAAATTTATAGAAAAGATAAAAATGTGATTTTTATACAGCATAAAGAAACAGTCAAGCACTATTTGTTGCATATAAAAACTCAAATTTCATAAAAAGTGGACATACAATATGTGTGTACTAAGCCATCGATATGATTAGTAGAGCCTATTGGAATACGTTATTGCTACTAACTCAATTTCGAAAAGAATGTGGGTTAGTCCGTCGTTATTCTCACTGCCTCAATTATATGGCAAAATACCAAAGATGGGCAATACTTAAATAACCCGAGCCAATTTTTATTTAAAGCGCTATTATTGAATTAATTTAATCATGGGGAATTCAATTGTTGAGCGGCTATATCGTTCTTCAGCGCCACATATGCGAACTTTTTATCATCTTTCCAAAACATTATTATTACGCCGCAACCATATCTTTAGGAAATCGGGTATAACGTATGGGTTATATTTTCTGTCACTTCGAGGACAGAAAATCCGTTCCTCCAAGTGGCAGAAAATATAACCTATGTATATGCTATATGACAATAAATGTTTAGCGGCTATTTCGTTCTTTTGCGCTACATTTGTGAACTTTTTATCATCTTTCCGAAACATTATTATTACGCCGCAACGGTATCTTTAGGAAATCGGGTATAACGTATAGGTTATATTTTCTGTCACTTCGAGGACAGAAAATCCGCTCCTCCAAATGACAGAAAATATAACCTATAAGCCATACCCGATTTCCTAAAGATACCGTTGCGGCGCAATAATAATGTTGCGAAAGGATGATGAAAAGTTCACAAATGTAGCGTAATAGAACGAAATAGCCGGTAAACATTTATTGTCATATAGCATATACATAGGTTATATTTTCTGTCACTTCGAGGAGGGGCCACATAATAATCACGCGTTGGATTCAACATCAAACACAATTTTATATATGTTTTTTCATAACAGTTTTCTGCATAGGATGTGTATTTCATGTTCTGGTTCAGTGTTTTGCTAATTAAAAAATGCCTATCCTAACAAACTTCATTTTCTGGGGACATGCCCTCGTGTATTTTTCCTTTTCACTTATAATTCCTTACTGCCAACGTAGAATATTGTAGCATAAGCACATTTCAAGTAAATGTACAATGAATTTTCTACGTTTACAGTATAGGGCTCTTACTTTTCGCGAGTTTCGGGTTACCCGGGTACCCGGTGAACCGGGTCCTACCCGGTTACCCGGGCGTAACCCAGGTCTGCGGGTAATACGGTTACGATTACCCGATACTCGTATTATACGGGTAATCGACGAAATACCGGTAAAAAATATAATTACTAATGAACAACACAATTAAAAAGATATTGTTGACCTCGTTGTTTAAGCTAAAATGTGTGGCCGTACTTAACGAAAAACAATAGTATTAGTTTCAGTTTTTTACTTACATACTACAATTTTTTGCATAATATACATATAAGTCAAGTGTAATGTTTATCACGATCCACTGCAATAACTGGTTAACTTTATTTCGTCGATTACACAGTTCGACAAAATTTGACTTTTTTCGGACTTGTAACATTCATTAGCCGTTTCTTATAGGTTTTCGAGCGCTGAAAACGAATCCGCAAACCATTTGTTGCCATCACCCCCAGTTTTTGAGAAATTCGATTTTTATTATTATTATTATTATTATTATTATTATTATTATTATTATTATAATGCATATTTGCGCAAACAGTAGTGAATAATTATTACTGTCTCGACACAGAAGATGTTCAAAGTTTAAAATTTGCAGTTTTTTTTTTCAAAATCGAAATCTTCAAAACCTAAGGACGGTTTTTTGAAACCGTCAAAAACGGTTTGCGAATTCATTTTCAGCGCTCGAAAACCTATAAGAAACGGCTATTGAATGTTACAAGTCCAGATGGCTGTCGAACTGTGTTACCCGTATCATACGAGGATCGAGTACCCGTAACCGTATTACCCGCAGACCCGGGTGTCGCCCGGGTAACCGGGTATCACCCGGTTAACCGAGTACCCGGGTCTCCGGGTATCAAGAGCCCTATTACAGTACCAGCAGACTTTCTGTTTAAAAAGTACAACGCAACAGCTGAGAATTTCTTTCCACATTCAAAATAAAATATGGAAATAACAAACAGCTCCCTCTCGCGTGCACAGGCAGCCGCGTATGTATGGGTATTACCATTTCTGTGCAGAAAAAATCTGCTGTAATACCGACCGGCCTCGGCGGCCAGACCACGTGACGTGTCAACCCCCTTAAGCTACCTCCAGGAACTAGCATTCGTTGGTCGCAAGAACGTATCTGTATATGAATGAGCGCGCCAGGTGCTGCGTGCGTCTCCTTTTATACTGGAAATTTGGCGGACTGGCGCATGCGCAGTGTGTCGATATTCATTACTTCGTATTTTGCTCGCTTATTACATAATATCTTATCTTGCGCTTTTGACAGTAATTCTAATTAATTATTCTTAACGTTTCTATATTTGTTTCTTTAATATTTGCTTAGTTTATAATTTATATCTAAAAGTATGTAAAATGATTCTGCGCGATAATACAGGTTAGCTCCACGGTAATGTAGACCAGTTCTATTTTACCGACGGTCGATAATTACTGGTTTAAGTCCCCGTGGGACGTTACACCATCGACGAAGTATAGGATAGACCTTTTTTTTTTTTTGTTACCTGGAGAAAATCCCTAACGGATACCCCGCCCCCGGGGGAGAGGCGGGGTTATGTGGGGTTTGCACCCACTAAAAACTCCAGGGTGGCCTCCTGACTGGAGAGGACCGCACGACGGAGGGGAGGACTTGGGCGAGATCCAAACAGAACGATGCGTTCGCCACCTCCCCCCCGGTGCACTGGCACCTCTCCTGCCGAGCCCCGGGGGGGGGGGGGCCATCCTGGAGGGGGTTGCAAGCACCCCCTCCGGGTAGACACTTTCCGAGTTATGATGGGGCGGCGCGATGGAACCACACATCGCATCGCCCCTCGCTCGGACCGCTGCTGCTAAAGACCAACGAGCCCCCGCTCGTCTGACCTCCACGGTCCCGCAGGCCTGTGGGCTGCGACAAAACAGAAGGCCAGCCATACCGTAAATGGACCACCACCACCTATGGCCGGAGGCGCGCAGGGGGGCGGCGGTCGCCCCGACCCCTGCATCTGCCCGGTGCAGCTCCTCCCCGTCCTCCGGGGACACCTCTCCCGGCTACTCCTCTGAGTGCACCCAGCCTACCAGGGTGACCCCCCACTCCCGCACCCGCTCTGCCTCCTCCTTTGCGGACATAACGACCTCCGCGAAAGAGGATATCACGGTCCAATCCTCCTGACTCCTCAGCATACGCTGAACTAAAGCAGGCATGCCGAGGTCAGGTCCCACGTGCGACCTGAGAACCCAGCGCTCCGCGTCCCACTCCGGGCAGTCCTCCATCGTGTGGTCGACCGAGTCCACGTCACCAGAGTCGCAGTGGTGACACTGCGGCGACGCTTCACGCCCGATCCAGAACAGATACTCGCCGAAGCATCCGTCTCCAGTCAAGATCTGGGTCAGACGGAAGGAAAGCCTGCCGTGGTTGCGCCCCATCCAGCGGTCGAAAATGGGACGGAGCGCCCCGGCAACGCGCCGGCCGATGTGCTCTGGTCGTGCCAGCCACTCCAACCATCGGTCCTGCATTCGCTGCTGGACCTGAAGGCGCGCCATAGACAGCCCGTCCGCCGGGCAGTCCCCGGCCTCTCGGAGTTCGCGGATTGCGGAATAGACTTCCGCGTCCATCTCCGCGAGGAGGTGAAACGGTGGGGACCTGCCCAAGGCGGTCAGCTCGGCGTACGCAACCGTGCGGTACGCTCGCACGGCCCTCAGAACGACCCTCCTCTGCACCTTCGCGAGGAGATCCTTCCCCGCGCTGCACGCCCCCAGATCGCCAGCCCATATCGGGGCACCGTATAGCGCCATGGACCGAACAATGCCGACATACAGGCGCCGAGCTCCATCCGATGGGCCCCCAAGGTTGGGCATGATGTACGAGAGTCGACCAATCTGCTTTATCAATCGGGGACCCAGCGCCCCAAAATGGCGCGCCCAGCTCCAGCAGCTGTCCAGCTCAAGCCCGAAATATCGCATGGATCGCGAGACCAGGACGCAGGCTCCGCCGACAAAGAGGGTCGCGCGCCTGGGGATACCACGGCCCGTCCGGTTCGACAGCCAGATGGCCTCAGTCTTACCGACGGCCACCCTCAGTCCGAGCGTTCCTATCTCGGCCAGTATCCGCCGCAGCGCCTCCTCAGCACGGCAGACCGCCGTCCTCCAGAGCGGCCCCGCAGCCACCACTAGAGTGTCGTCCGCATAGCAGACCATCGACACCTCCGGGGAGGGCATCGGCACCCGCAGCACCGCGTCATAGGCCAGGTTCCATAATATGGTTCCCAAAACCGATCCCTGTGGAACCCCGCGGTGCACCGGAGCCTCCCCGTCGCCCTCCCGGCTGGTGTATCGCACCACCCGCCCGCTCAGATAATCCCGGATCAGCCGGCGGATGTAGAGAGGGATCTCGTGATAACGCAATGCCCTCTCGATCGCCGCCCATGAGATGGATTTAACGCGTTCGCGATGTCTAGTGACACCGCGACGCAGATACCACCCCCCTCCGTCGCCTCCCCGGACAGCTCCCTCACCTTATGGATCGCGTCCATGGTGGAACGCTGCCGTCTGAAGCCGTACTGGCGACTCGACAAATCCGGGCCAGCACCGGACTCCAGGTGCTCAACCAAGCGGGCGGCGATGACCCTCTCGAGAAGTTTGCCCGCCTCATCCAGGAGGCAGATCGGTCTGTAATCCGACGGCGACTCGGAGGGCTTACCAGGCTTGCGTAACAGGATCAACCTGGCCTCCTTCCACACCGAGGGGAATCTCCTGGTCCTCAGCACGGCGTTGAAAAGTCGGACGAGGCCGCCGCCCAGGGCACTCAGCGAGTGCACCAAGACCCCGCCCGGAACCCCGTCAGGCCCCGGGGCCCCTCGTTTTGCGCGACATCGCGCAACAGCCGAGGCGAATTCCTCGTCACCGATTTCCAAATCGTCCGACCAGCCCGTCGGCTGACCCAGCCGAGGATCTCCATCAAGAGCAACGCCGTCCTCCAGGGGGGGTATAGGATGGACCTATCACGCAATGTAATTTTGTGTCACATGCTCGGGGGGCTCGCGAGCCCCCTTACCATTTTCGTGTCACACCCAACGTTATCGATTCTGTCTAAAATAAGATTACAATGCTACGAGTGGTAGGAATTAAAATGAAATCTTATCGGAAACATTTAAAATCTAAAACAGCCTGAACGTTACGACTACTTTCTAGAAACATGTTGTATAATTCCGTTTACTAATACATTTTGATAGAAGCATAATTTGCACTTATTTCCATAAATTTCGATCAGAAATATTATATAAATGCAACCGCGTAATAAACATTTGTACAGTCTCTTAGTTAGGTTATATTTTCTGTCACATCGACGAGCGGATTTTCTGTAGCCTCGAAGTGACAGAAAATATACTTAATCTATATGCTACATGATAATTTCGTTCTTTTACGCTACATTTGTGAACTTTTTATTACTTAACATCCTTCCCAAATATTATTATTACGCCGCAACGGTATATTTATGAAGTCGATGAGCGTAATTATTCGTGGTTAAGAAATCGAAATTTCCATTCATAACGGCATTTTCTGAGTACATTTCATCGAAATAGTAAGTTTTAGCTTAATTTGTTTATGTTTGCTAAATTCATGTGTTTTATTAGACTCAAATTGATTTTAGCATCAATTTTCATGTTTACAGATTTCTATGCTTGATGAGGTTTTGGCATCAATTTCATTTTCATTCGATTGTAACCAATTTTAGCTTCTATTCTTAAATTCAGATCCCTGTGCACGGAAAAAGGTCAGCACTGTTGGGAACGGTGCTCGAAAAGTGAGCACCATCGGCGACAGTGCCAGCCAGCACTAGGGAAGGGCGATTCTACCCGATTCTTCTAGAATCGATCGATTCTCTTTCTGAAGAATCGATTATTTGACCGATTATTCTAGGAATCGATTCTCGATAACTCGATTATTTTCTAATAAAAAATCTAGGAAAATCAACATTTTTTCTATCTCTGTTCTACGACGGAACGGACGTCCGTTGTAGATACGTTGTGATACGTATCTCAGCCGCTGCCCGCTTCTATTCGCCTCAATATCTTCACGATATTATCGATATATCAAAATATCGATAACATTTCGATATTGTCGACATTTATCGATAGTCACACCTCTACCTCGAAGTGACAGAAAATATAACCTATATGCTATACCCAATTTCATAAATATACCGTTGCGGCGTAACAATAATATTTTGAAAGGATGTTAAGTTATAAAAAGTTCACAAATGTAGCGTAAAAGAACGAAATAGCCAATAAACATTTATTGGCATGTAGCATATAGGTTATATTTTCTGTCTCTTCGAGGAGGGGACCACATAATAATCACGCGCATCCAGCCTGCGCATTTTCCCTAACCTGGGCGACCGCATGAAAGGAGTACTTTCCCCACCCTACATCAGTGGTGGTTGGAACGATATTTTTGAGCCTGGGTACGCGGAAAATTGACTTGTGGTCCCAAGCGGGAAAAAAGTTATTTCATTAAATTCTTTATATTTAGTGGGATTATTACTAGCCAATATGGCCTGTAGCCATAATTAATTATTTTATATTTCGAAGAACTGCAGTCTTTAAATGTTTAAATAATTACTTTAAGTCACCCTGGCATTCAATTGACTAACCTGCTAAGAAAACTATTAAAAATGTTATATTACGCGGCTAAATACATGCTTTTCTGACTTTCTTTCTTCCATAAAATATGGTAAGATCGGATTTTGCGAGTCGGTCTTATAAACGTTTTATAACATTTATGCTTGAGGCAACACAATACAGTATTTCCTCTAGTTCCTATCACTCTTCTAAATATGGAAACATATGTATCAGGTTTACATAGGTTTCTAAAATTGTTAAGAAGCTACCGATTCTTTATAAGAACATGTTGGTTGGCGCTTGGAAGGAATACAGAAGCATTAATATGCAGTATCCTCTAATGGAAAAATAATTTTTTAATATTTTTATCATTATACAAACATCTGTATTGTATGTCAGATTTTTCTACTAAAATGAAACCAATTACAACGCAGTATAGTATGAGGAAGGTAGAGCAAAAGATTGGTACAGAAAGAGGTAATATCATAACATATGTTTTTAAAGCCCAACAAATAATACGCTAGCGAACGTTCAGTAGATGTGCAGCCTTTTTCTCATCGATTGTTGAGGTCAAGGCCCCCGAAAAGTTCGTTTTTTTTTTAAACAAAAATCGATGCGACTTGAAATGTCTCGCAAGAGTTGCAAGCAGAGCTGGCTAAATCCGGCGTTTGCTCTTAACGAATCTTTACCAGTTCGTACTACTTGTCAAGCCAAATATGCCAATAACACTTTTTGCAAGCAAATGGCTAAAACTTGACAGGATGTTAACAATTGAAATTGCACCGCCTCTAACGTTCTTAAATATGTACATGTGTATGTATGTATGTATTTCCTAAGTACTGATGAGTTTGGTGCATCGGTTGAGTGCTGACAAACGTGAAACAGACGATGCGTTGATACTTTGTCTCGCTACGTCTTTCCACGCCTGATCGCTTATTTATACGAAATAAATTATTCGTGCCACAGCTCGCTCGCGTGGCCAGATAGCGATCAGTAGCCAAAGGTGGGAACGCCTGTTAGATGAAATCATGTATAGTATTGAAAAATGAAATTTTTATATTTTCTGTTTTATTTCCATCGCGGTATTTGTAACATATTGTTTGAAATTTTCCAAATGAAAGGAAAGCCAAACACGACGCCCTTCCTACAATTACTCCGATTGCGCATGAATCCGTTGCTTATACTTCCGCCTCCTCTTTGTCCTATAAAGTGATAATGTGAAAATTGATTTAAGGGGGTAGTGGACTATTTCAGCTTCAGAAAATCGATTACTTTTTTTTTACTGATTTTGAAAGTCTTATTCTTTATGAAAATTTTAAACAAAATTTCATGCAGAAATTCAAATCATTGTCGAAGTTATAGCAGCGAACGTAATTGAGTGCACCGTCGAGTAACGGCCTCGCAGTGCGGTATTGGCACAGGGTACCTTACTTTAAAGCCGGTTTTCTCGAAACACCATTTTCAGAAACGGTGTACATCATAACTCTTGAACCAATGATTATTTTTACTTAAAATTTTAACTGGAGCTGTATAATTCCATTTTCTATCGTGTAACAATTTCGCATTAACATTGGATGTTTATAAAACATTTTATAACTGATTAAAGATGATTTTTTCCCGTAAAAATGTGGGAAAAAATGGATTCGTGCGTAACTTCCACAATTTTTGTTCAAATTCATCGGCAAGATTCCACACTGTAGATATTTGTGTATAAAATAATCACCTCAAGGCATTTTGCTTTCAGATGATTGGTTCACCTGTATCGATGTACACCACCTGCAGCGGCGGGCCGTACAGGGCTATCTTCGACGATTAATAACTTCGATAATTTTATACATTCCGACGATTTTGTTTTTTGTAAATACTCACAAACGTGCCCACAATAGATTGTCAGAAGTGCGACTATAACGATTGTTTGGTATCAAAGTAATTTAGCGTCAAAGAAACTAACGATTTTACGTATCCAATAGTCCACTACCCCCTTAAATAACTTACAATTTGGAATTCAAAGTATAGTTGGAAACTAGTAAGAACGGTGTCTCAAGAATACATTTCTGCTTTGGCTGCATGTTTTTTGTTGATATAGGTACATTGAAAAAAAACAATTAAATCGTATGATAAAAAATTAGTTCAAAGAGTAAAACCAATGAAAAAGTTAAACCGTGCAACATGGACTTGAACTCACCCCAACAAAACAAAGTTAGAATTTGTTTAGAACTGATAAGCGTATCGAAGCCCAGCTATATTTCTCCGGATCACTATATAGATTACGATTATATAGATTACCATTTCGCCTTTGTTTTTGTAAAGGCGAGAAGGAAACGATATAAGCATTTTAGTTTTTGTGTAAACTTTAACAATATCTTCCTTCGCACCGATGCGGCATATGGTTTTTTAAAAACTTTTTTCTCTTATTGAGTGGAGCATGTTGATGTAAAAAGAATTTAACTTGCTCGAATGACGTCGTGTTTGATTTTTCTATTATTAAAAAAATCTCACTAATTTGCCATAAATGCTCGAATAAAGACGAAAAATAAGCAGAGAATGTAAAAATTTCATCTTACAATTAGCTTAGCATGTGTACATACATGTTTTCCGCTTTTAGTTACTGATTACGACTTTTGCAGAATTTATAGAAAAAAATTAAATCTGCTTCAATAGGTACGGTCATTTGAACATAGCTTGTCCGTGGGCCGACATCGACATGCAAAAATCAGGCGCACGGAGAACGCAAGAAGACAATGTAGGTATCATACTTTGTTGCCGCTGCCAGAATGATCGTTTGTCGTGTAAAGGACCTCCGTGCCGTTTCCCTCCAATTTTATCTCACTCACGAGTCGCGACGTCCGTAAAACAGAACCTTTTTTTACTTGTGCTTTAAAAAATACCATAACTTTTCTCATATGTACTCTAGGAATAATGAAAACAGACCTTAACGCAAGCGATACGCTCGGGTACTTACATCGTAGATGTTGTTTACAATTTTTAAATCCATACAATAGTTAATAAGAAAAGGGCCAATCAGTTTGTAACGAAACGTAGAGTTTTAACTACTAATCTACCGTTCCCAAGTAATAAATAAACTATTGCAAAATGTCCTAGGGTCCCGAAAACTACAAATATAAATTTTGCAAAAACGTTTGGATTCCTTGTTCTCAATGATTTATTCGTGTCGTACGATGAGCACCGTCTATTTAGATATGCGCGGAGTGCAGAGATTTGCAGGAATGTCAGTAACAGCGTCAATTTTTAATATTTTTCGACATACGACACGCGAAAATGTTAGTTAACTGTTCCACTACACGTAAAGTACTAACAATCAATGTTATCTTGCAATTTATAGCTTGTATAAGCTTTCAAGAAGAGCCATGTTTCGGCGAAATATAGTTTCCATATCACCGAAATACATTTTCGGAGAAAAATCCACGTCAATCCACGTGAGTCGCTGACAAACCGAGCCAAAGCATAGCGTAGCAAAAGTCTGCCCTCTATGTGAAACTCTCACGCTAAACAAGTCACACGTATACAAGCACGCACACACCTTTCAGCATTTCAACACATTTCAGAGTAGTTCCGGAGTTGGACGCTGTTCATGAACAGAGGCCGCTAAATTCAGTCCTCAAATTATGGGTCGGTAACACAGTTCGGGTGGTGACACGAAGTCCCATAAGGTGATAGGTCTATTCTATACTTCGTCGATGGTTACACCTGCAAGACATTAGATACGCGTCGTGCTGCTAAAATCAAACGTGATAGCGAATATTACGAGAATTGTCTTGTAAACTGTGAACTGTTAGCATGTGCCAAAATGATATTCTAGCTGATGCTCGTAGGAACAAAAAATTAAATTATATTTATATTCTTTTAATTTTAAATAAATTTCTTAATCGAATATTACTTCTCCATTTTATTTACTCGCCTTCCTCCTTCTCTCCTCGTCACATAATTTTAAGATTCGACGTTTCCGAAATAAGTATTATATTTCATTCATACGTTCTTCGCGTCGTGAAAATGGTATCATCTCACGCAGCTGTCTCTAGGGATTCAAATTGTGCGAGATCGCACGATACGCTGCGACGCTTTAAAAAATTGTTAGCTTTAGAATGTTTGCTGCATATTGGTTCAGAAAAAAATATGTCTGTTGGTATGGAACAAAATTTTTACTAACGCCACATATTTCTATGATTCGTCCCGCACGGCTGCTCTAGAGGATTCAAATTACACACGATCGCGCGATACGCTGCGATGTTAAGATTGAAAAAGCATTTTGAAATACTGTTAGCTGTAGAATGCTTGCTGCATAATGGTTCGTTAGATAGATGATTCAAAATTATTATTTCTCTGCGTTGGGGGGAAAATGTCTGTTTGCCAAGTACTCGTTTGGAAAAATATTCCGACGGTTATCCCCTTCGTCTGAAAAAGTTTGTGGGTGGTGAATGGTGTCTAACAAATTTTCGGGGGTGGGCCGAAGTGATCCTCTCCCTCTGAAAAAATATCCGGCGGTAGGCCAGGTCTGGAGAGGTTTCCGCGGCCGCTCGGTTAGGACTGGTTCCCTCCACGATTATGGTTTCCCATATTCCGCGGCTCGGGCGCGCGCAGCAAATCTCCTACTCCCTGCTCCCCCGCGTCCAGAGTCCCCCACACCGCGCTCCCCTCAGAGGACCTGGTTTACAACTGTCCTAGCTATACTACTTACCGCACTGCCCTGCGCTACCTCACTTCCCCCCCCCCCCCCGCCCCCGCGCTACCCTCAGAGGACCTGCGTTAGAACCCGCATAGACATACTACTCGCAATTACTGCTACTTGGCACCAGTAGTATTATTTTCAATGATGCCTCAAAGACATTATACCTTAGAGTCAAATTTTGGGTCATTTTGAGCCAGTGTGACAACCGAGTGTTAATATTAGTAACGTAATATTATCCAGCTAATGTAGGACAGATCAACTTCATTAAAGAAAATGAATTATTATTTTATCTTCATCTGTTCAAAACTTATAGATTTTTGGCTGCTGAAACACCGATTTTTTCCCACTGTGCGCCGCGCGTTTTCTCGCCCCGACCAACCCTTGCGCGCGTCGCTGGGCTTGGTGACATGTTGTGTTTTCTCCGACTGGCCTGTCTCCTCAGAGGTTCTCAAGGTCTCAGGCGCACACACATTACTAAATCTATTCCGATACTACATATACAACATGCATAAATCTTTTTTAATAATATTTTTCTATAATATCAACAGAATGTTTATAATTTCCGAAAACAAACCTTTTATTTTGTAGGTTACACAGCCAGAGTAGAATTTGGACTCAAGCTTGGTTATAGTGAACGTTTAGTCCAAACAGCATTACAAAAATTGGCTCCAGATCCAGGACAAAACGAGCTTCTAGCTGAGTTGATTAAACTCGGTGCCAGTTCACAAAGATCAGTCGATACCTCAGAAGAATCAGATAGTATTTTAAATACTGATTTAATGACAAATAATAGTAGATGCTCTACTAGTCTCAGACCTATCGTAATCGATGGAAGTAATGTAGCGATCAGTCATGGAAACAAACAGGTTTTTTCTTGCAAGGGAATCAAAATTTGTGTAGATTGGTTTACAGCAAGAGGGCATAAAGAAATTACGGTATTTGTACCGAAATGGAGGAAAGAAGCATCTAAAATTGATAATCCTATTGCTGACCAGGAAATTCTGAGAAAATTAGAAAAGGACCGGTTTTTGGTTTTCACTCCATCTAGGTTAGTATAACAGTATATAATATTTATAATTCAATGTGCACATGTATATGTAAGTTACATATAAGTATACGCGTCGTAAATGACGTAAGATTGAAATTCAAAATGCTACCATGATATTTAACGGTGTAAAAAATGTTTGCGGTAAGATATATATATATATATATATATATATATATATATATATACATTATTCAAAGGGGCTAATAATATGACAGAAATGCCTCTTCTTATACTATAAAATATTCAAAAATATGAAACCAATGACAAGTAACATTATCCCATTGGGGGGGGAGGGGTAGTTTCACCCCCTAAACATGCAAACACGCCAAAATGAGGAGACACCTGTTTCTTATTTTTCTGTCCTCTAAAACATATTCAAAAACCAGAACAATTGGAGACGTACACCTGAAAACATTTGAGGGGTGGTTTCATCCCCTAAACATGCAAACTGGCCAAAATAATGAGACACCTGTTTCGTGTTTTTCTCTCCTCTAAAACATATCCAAAAATTAAAACAAACAGAGACGAACACCTCGTTAAGTTGTGAGTACACAGGCGCGTTCGCCGGCAGGATACGCGGCATTCAATATTTACGCCCCACGCTTTTATTGTTGGTTATATGAGGGAATTCTTCTACAGCAGTCATTTAGGCCGGTATCAAAATTATTTTTCTTTTTTTAGTACTTTTTAATAAAAGCTTGTTTTTAATTTTTTATTTTAATTTATTTTATGCTTTTTAGCGTTCCAGAATTTTAATCTTAAGTATCTACATTAAATTCTCTTCACTTAAGAGAATAGATGTTCGCAATTCAGTCTACATTTCGCATTCTTTACATTTCTGCTCAAGCGTCGTTATTGCACAGTGTCTTGCCACTTAATTTAGAACAGTCTAATTTCTTAATGCCCAGTCCATTTAAGCATCTAACCCTGCTAAGGGCGACGTATGCTTGCCTAGTTGCAAAGAGCTTTGATCCTAAATATATGAATGCATGATCAACTATGCTGCCTTGCATCTTGTGTATTGTTGAGGTCCAAGACAACACCATTGGTAACATTTTTCGTTCGGCAGTTCCATAACTGAACTTGGCTGGAAACTGCATTGATTTAGACTGAATCACATAAGTGCCTTCATTGCCAATGTCTACACGAACTGATGGAATGTGCGTTTCATATATTTGTGCGCGTCGGAAGTAGGGCTATAAGACTTCAGTGATAAATCCAATTGCGCCATTCACGAGGCTCTTGGGTACATCGATGTTGTATCGTAGTATAATGTTAGCACCTATAAATATTTCTAATATATTTGGCAAGCCTCCTGTTTTGTTAATGTCAGATGGAATGATTTTGTCCATATCGATAGTATCCATTCGCCGTGTTGCATCTACTAATTGGTCCTGTGCTCTTATTTTAAATATGTTTGCTCCTTTAACTCTAAAATGCTCAAGAACTGCTTGGTTGTTGTTTTGTACTTGCTGATTTGTTGAGTAAATTCGAAGAGCTTATTCGGTTGAAAATTCACCCGTTGCTTCTACGCTGACTTTGTTCAGGAGTTCGGCAAAGTGCCCTGCTCGAAGTTCACCAATTCTTAATGCATTTAGAATGTCAACAAAGGTGGTGCTTTCTTGCTGTCTCATATTTTGCTTCAATTCAACTAATTTGAACATATCCCGCGCCCGGAAATTAAAAAAATTCCGAAACTTTGTGAATATGTAGGGTATATCCTCCTGATTATAACGCAATTTTTCTTTGCTGCCTAAATTTACTCTAAGGGGGTGTACTTGACCCCTGACAATCCACTTATTTTCCAATTCTGTATTATAACTCGTCAATTGTAAAATAATCTTTTTACCAAATGATAGATCTAATTAAAAGAAGTAACTGTTGTCTTCAAATTTTTTTCCTATCTCTTACAGTTCGCGAGTTATAAGACAAAATTGGAAAATAGACGAATTTTCGGGGGTTGATTTCACCCCCTTCTATTGAATTTGGGCAGCAAACATAAATTGTGTTATAACCAGGAGGAAATCTCCTACATATTCACAAAGTTTCAGATTTTTCTGTAGTTTCGGGTTCGGGATCTTCCCTGGGAAGTCACTTCATGGGCCGCACGAGTGTACGGCGCCGAGACAATGGGCCGAATTCGCGCCACGGCCGCGGTCCCGTGAACATACTCGCAAGCGAAGATGTGCAGCCTCTCGATATAAAGGCTGCGGTGAGGGGAATTAGAAGCTCTTGTGCATGTCGCCATACCGCTTCACGCAGTCAACCAAGACGCTCTCTTTTTGATAAACCCGAAGTGTGTCAGTGTCGGTCATCGGCACTACTGTACCATTACCAGCCTCAGTCCGAATTGGCCGAGAGCAATCTTGCCCCCTGCCTACGTCAGAGAGATGTCTCCGCGCCCATTAGGCCAGAACCCTATTGCACTCTGGAACTCTGTCATACGACTCCCGTCCAGACACGTCTTTACGGCGATCCAGGGTAGAACGTTACGCAAACTCCGCATCCTACCGCCCACCAGCTGGACGAAAGTCGCCGCCGTCGTGAATAAACGCACCGCCAGAACCACTCGAGCTCCGAAGCTCCCCCGCCGCGCTACACATCGAACGCGCTCACCGGACGAACCATTAAAATCTCATGAATGAACATAAAGTTAATATCTTTCCACTGTTGACGCATTAATCTCAAGTAATGCCCAGTTAGTATCGGCATTTGGACAATTCTCCCATTCTTTTGTACTGGTAGTTTGAGAGTTGTATGTAATGTTGAACCTCCAACTAGGTGTGCTGTTACTGCAGTTAATGCGCAGACCTTGACTACAAACTTCCCATAGCATCGATTGGCTTGATTTTTTATAAGATTGAATAGGACAGTATTTCCAGTTCCAGCATTGCCAGTTATGAAGAACAATATAAGATCATTACTTCCATTTATTTAATCTAAAATATTCGATGTGATGTACTTGAATGCATCTGTTTGTCCAGCATTCATTCCTTTTTGCGCTGTTTGGAACTGGTTGTCATTTATGTGTTACCTTGGTATTTCTTCTTCCTCTAGATCCAATTGAAGTGGTTGGTTCTTGTTCAAGTATTTCAAATGCGTGGATTTGATGGAACGCATTCTGCTGTGTGTCACATTCTCTACAAAGCTCCATATGTAGGCTCGTCGAAGATATGATTATTTTGCCAGAAATGCTGCTCTTGCTGTATCAAACTCCTCTAGCAATTCGCTTTCTGTGGGATATGACATGTATTGGAGAAGTTGGCTATAATAGTAACTTTCAGGTTCAGTTGCTGCCACGAAGTAAGACAAGCATGCAATCGCAGGAACGTTTCTAACTACTAATTAGGTGTTCTCATGAAGTGTAATTAGTTTTTTCTTGTCGGTCGTTCTGTCTCATATTGATCAACGCATTCTTCACTATCAACCTATTGTTTTGCATAATATGGCTCAAACAGCATTGTAAACTCAAGCAAGCTCATATTATTGAAATCGTAATCTGCGTGCTCGGTTGGACGATTCTCGTATCTTTCAAAGACGTTAACGAAGTACCAAATAGCTCGACCAGCTCCATCGAACTTAAGCACCTTGTACCTCTGATCAGGCTTTCGAGTGTTAAGGGACACATGGCGATCTATCTGAGTCTTTTTTCACCAACTCGTATAGCTCTGAACCTTCAGGTGGCATTAGGCAAGTACATACTTGGTCAAGCAGACGAATTCCCTCTTCTGTGTCAAATGATGAATGATTCTGAATCCAAACGACCATGTGAAGGTGTAGGCTTCCACGATTCTGGAATTCTATTTGCCACCAGAAATCATTCAATCGTCCACCAAAGACTTCATGGTTGTTGCTGATAAATTTCATGAGCGCATTGACGCGAAATATGAACTGGTGACTTATAATAACTGGATACTGTTCAATCAAACGTTGCGTCGCAATAATATCGAGGTTATTTGGATTTTCATCGGGTCTTCCGTCTGTAATTAAGAGAGCTTCTCGTATATCCAACCAATTCTAATCATTGCAACTGAAGGTCGCAAAATATGTTAGTGGTCCAAGGCTATAAGTTCATTCAGACCCGTTTGCCAATATGCTGCTAACCCTCTTACGTTCTTAATGTACAGCCATCCCATCTTGAACCTGAATCATCTTAGCGCAAGCTGCAATTGTAGATTTTACCGTATAATGCTGAAACACGGACAATGCATAGAAAAGATAGTCACTGCGTTGGAATTTTTTATCTTCGCTTAGTACTCGGTAGTGGAAGTAACCTAATGGAGTTACATGGAGTGGTTATTTCCACTTGTCTCGTTTCCTTATTGAAACCGTTGCCACCATAAGGTAACAGATAGAACCAAGCAAACTCCTCTGCCTTGCGCTCATGAGCTTCTTTCACGATGTTATCCTTTGTCTTGCGAACAATTTGGTTCATGTTGCTCGATACTTGCAATTCTTCCTCAACATCTAGTTGCATGTAATCAATTGGAGCCATCACGGATGTTTGTACTTGTGATGTCGCATGAAATAGTTGGTGGAATGCTTCTTGCGACGGTAATGACACATTTTGTAACGGGTGGTCATCGATAATATCATTCTTGACATGAACATCCATTGTCATCTACACAATCGGTAAATCAAAGATCCGACAAAAATCCATCGTTAATTCATCAATCTGTAGCGATGCTGATCCAGGTAATTGTGCATGTTCTTCGATGATTGAACGTTGTCCGACTAGTGCACCCTATGTATAAAACGGCAATATGCGATGCTTCCCGCGATTGTCGCCGAGAACAATTTCCATATCGGCTACAGGTCGTACGCTGATTCAAATTTCAAAATATTTACTACCCAGGGATGTTAATGCGTATCTTCTGACCATGATACGTGATGCTTGGCGCGGGCTAAGAGAACAATCAAAGCTTTGAAATTGTCTGCTCGTATCAGGAATAAACATAAAAAATTGCGAGAAGATGTGAAAATACGCTTTACCTATCAAATGTAATCTCCCCTCATGGAGATATGCCATCATCTCGCATGATTGGAACGATATAATACACGCATCCGACGTTCCCTTCGGCACTGGTACTGCACATTTTTATGGAGCACTGTCTTTTCAGTCAGTCACTGTGGTTACTGACAAGGGACGTTCAGCAACCCGAAAATTCAGAAAATTATGATACTCGGCGTACAAGTAGAGTAGTACATCCGTAACACAACGCTATTTTTTGTCGGTGCCATAATGCAATTTTTAGGGGTGTAATCACCTTGAAAAAATGCAAAATTTTATTTTCCGTGGAATACCTCGAGAATGGTGAGAGATATCGAAAAGAAGTTTAAACAAAAGTTGCATCCTTCTTTTATATCTACAAAATCGCGGAAAAATAATTTTCAAAAAACCCATATTTTTCAAGTTACCCCCCACCACCAACCCTTAAAATTAAGTTTTTGTATTTTTTAAATATAAGCTGAAATACCTCTGGATAATCTCTTTTCATACATATAAGTAATTAATGTGTTATATTTTTTGCAAACGAATAAAGCCTCTATTACCGAATTTAAAGTCCATTTTGGCAGTTTCCAATAATAACATGGTTTCTTAAAGTCATATTTAGATTATTATTTATGTAAAGTTCAGACAGCTTTCAATTATTTAAGCAAGGCAGTACGTACATAAAATTGCATCAAAGGTAAAACTCATTAAAACTAATCAGTGACGTGCGTGAATCAGTATGATAACCACACATTCGTACATGCATTACTTGAAGTGTAATCTTATTAGGCTATTTTGGAAACCATACAAACAATAAATAATGCGTGAAGATTTACAATGACTTTGCAAAATATATATGTTATTGAAATGACGCAGAATCGCATTGATGCCGATAACCTTGTCGAACCTTCCGATTTGCATAATACGTATGTATATGAATTTTAAATGATTGTAAATCAATTTTAATTGTACATCCCACTTATAACATATATACATAATATTACAGTTAATATTAAATTTAATTATAACATTATAGCAGTTTTCATTAATGAAGTGGCCGCATAAAGTAATATTTAAACATTCGCAGTCCCTTTTTGTACATGTTATATTGTTTGATTATACATTGGAAGAATTATACTAATAGAAGACGATAGATACATTGAAAATTACGCTTTGTAATTGGTACAATAATGATATTCTTCATAGAAATGATTGAAACAAAAATACTTGCCACACCATGCACATCGCATAAAAGCCGGCTTCCCACAAATACTACATTTGTGTTTAAGCTTTTCGTTCCTGAAGACAAATCTACAGGATTTTGAAATTCGCTGGGATGCGTTTCTAGATATCCGCTTTTAAACCAAGCATATTGAAAAAGGTTTTTGAATCTAGGCGAAGAAAACTTGTTGTGGGTTAGGGACTGCACTTTAATTATTTTATTACGTAAGTGCAAATTGACATCTCTCTCTTGGAGAATCACATTATCCGAAAATGTCCGCATAAAATTTTTCCAAATCCGAAATCCAAACACATCTAAAGGCTGAACGATGCCGCTCCGATTAGATTTTGAATGGTCTTAATGGATAGCTTGGATTTCATTTACATCAGAAAAGTGTCTTCGCTTTAGTCCTACGTGCCTTATGAGCTTAGATATTTCAATGCAAAATTCCAATTTGGCGAATTTTATGTTGTGAAGAACTAAAGTCCAGTTCAGATTTATTGGCCGGTGAATTTCGTTTCCCGAGCAGCGCCCGAGGAGAAATCAGCCACCACCACTTGACGATCGTGGATTGGCCGTTGAAGTTGCTGGGCCCCCGAAGGGTGTGGTGGGGTAACAGGAACGGTGCTCGACTCCGCCTGAACGAAGCCGTGTGGCTGTCGTTTTTCTTACCGTAATAGTAGTGTGCGTTACGAAGCTATGCGTAGACCATTACGAGAAGAAGCTATCGAGGAAGAATCAAAGTTCTGACCAATGAAGGTCTTGAATTTTTTCGGAGCGAACGCACACCTATTCTAATGTGTGTAGTTCTACGCTGTCAGCCAGAGTTGGACATTATTCGTATAAATCTGTACCGTTGTTCCAGTCAGATTTATTCGGATAAGAATTTATTCGTTATTCGACCTGATTGAACGACGAATAAATGTGCGTGCGCTCTATCTCTTGAGCTCGATCCACGTATGCGAGTATATACAATGAATCAGTGAAGAGGTAGAGCGTACCAGAGTTGGTCATTATGTAGATAAAAAAATTATTTATGTAACTATCGAATAAATAATACTTCATTTTTATTCGTTATTCGAGGTTCGAATAACCGAAGTTATCTTTATTCGAAGAGTAACGAATAAATACTTTTATTTGATGCTAATTTATTCGACGAATAAAGATAATTTTTTTATTGGACAAGAATTTATTCGACGAATAACGATAATTTTTTATTCGAATGTTTTATTCGAATAAATGCGTCGAATAAAATTTTGATGCGTAGCATTTATCTTTTCGAAGCCTTCGAAGAAAGCCACGAATATCTTTCGTCAGCGTCGAGACTTGGTGACTGATCACCATGACCCCAAGTCCCCGCCAGAGTTCTGCAACGGGCGGATATATCATGGGTTTACCCGTCCGTTACCCGTCCGTCTTTCGATTCACCCGACCCGTCCAGACCCGCCGGCGGGTAAGCGGGTCACCGTCGATTTCTAACCGCCCATACCCGCCCGGAGTTGACGGAACTTTTATCTGACTCGCCCGTATCCGCGCTATACCCGCTAATACCCGCGCGTTCAAACCGAGTTAATATTTTATTTATATTATAATTATTAACAAAGGGAAAGTAACAAAAATTCCAATACTGCAAAGAAAAATAAATGCTTTTAATATAGGACTAATAGCATAAAAATAATATTGCACTATATACATACTATTACAAAATAACAAACACAAAACATTGTAATTAAACATAAATAAAGTGACATTTAAAAATGATATTTCCACTTCTTCATAAGACAAGAAATACTCAATGGCTACATTACATATTGCATTCACAATCTGCGTTCGTTTAATAGCATAAGGCATAAGCGGTCCAGAAGTTAAAAAATTACCGCAAAAACTAATTTCGGCTACAAGTACCGTCCTGTGCTCGTAGAAACATTCTACCTCACAGTATCGCAGAATGTTTTGTAAATAGCGAGAATCAAGAAAACCATTTTGCCAGGAATTGTGGACGCAATTGGACATAGTATTTGTACTTCCACTACAGATTTTTGGACAGACAAGTATACGAAAACATCGTATTACACCGTAACGGCACATTATATAGATGAATCGTGGGGTTTAGTAACAAGAGTATTGTTCACAACAGACTTTCCAGATGAAATCAAAACCGGCAAAAACATAAGAAAAGAATTGAATCGTCGATATGGAGAAATCGGAATTCCATTGGATATGATACTGTTACGTTTTCGCGTAGACATTATATAAGTTTAATGTGTAATAACAGAATGTGAACATCAACAAGGATAACAGTAATTAAATAACAGTAATTAATCAGATAGAGGTGTTCGGGACTACGTCTGTTCGCAATGGCGTCTGTATCTCAAGTGACAGCTTGACAGGCGATCGATCAGATCGCCTTCTTCTCGCTGTCCCTTGTCTTCGTCGCGAGCACCAGCGGGCCATGGATTCCATCCATAGGGTGCTCGCAACAATACATTATATTACATTTGTCACAGGTCAGGGAAGCAATGGACACCGTCGAACCGTGGCCAGCCTTGGAAACTGTTGAAAGGTTGAATTGCTCTGGGCATCAATTCCACATTCCACAATGTATTAAAAAAACAATTCCTTTCAGAGTACGCTGCTGCTGATTATGATGAAGATTGTATTATGCATGTATTACGGACTAGATTTGAAGATTATGGCCTACAAAAATGAAAAGAATTAATGAAACTTTCAGATCCAATGAAAGAAGAAGTAAAAATATTTGTACAATGAAAATATTATACAATGAAGTTAAATGTATGCAAAAAGAAATAAATCTAATAGAGTCAATATATTTGAAAATTTTCGACTAGGATATGTACAGCAATACAAAAGAAGATAAAGAAAGAACGCATTTTGTCAAAATTACTTACGTATTATTATGTAGAAATAAAATTGCGTCTACCAGTTCGGGCTTTAAGCGAGATCTCCTCTCTTGTATAAGAAAACCAGCGGAGCTAAAACATCTCTCGCTTGAAGCGCTGGTTGCCGGTATCGCAAATACTTTTTTTTGCAATAACGTTCAATTTTGGCAGAAGATGGTTGTTGTCCTTCCAGCATTGAAGAATATTTACATTGTCTGTATGCTTTAACGCCATGTATGAACTTATGTCGTCGTTCTCGGTTTCCTCATTAGAGTCGGCCCATTCATGGAAAACTGTTCTCAATCTTTTTGGTTGTACCTCTTCATTATCACTTATTGTAGAGGCTGCAGATGTTCCAGGCTGGTCAATTGTTTGTTGGTTGGGAATTTCAGATATTAATTTTGTAATCTTTTCGTGAACTAAAGTTTTCTCTTCTATTGTGAGCATGCGCAGCTTTCGAAAGGTTAGAACTAGAAAAGTAGCTATTTTCTGTAAATCATGCAAATGAAATTTGGTTTCCAAATAGTTTTTTACTGCATTTTTTACATTTTTGATTTCTTTATTATCCATAGTGTTTGGTTCGCAATGTTGCAATAACTTGTGGAACCATAACGTGACTAAATGTAGAGTGGGTTTTTTTTCTCCTTCCAACACTAGGATAGCTTCCTCAAATAACTCGAGGAAATCTATTAGATCGCGCGCCTTATGTTTATTATAATTTTCTAATCTGTTGCTTTCTTGTGCTTCACGCGAAATTTTCCAAATTTCAGCGTATTGAGTGAGCACTGATCTCAACATCTCTATTCTTGAATTCTACCTTGTATCGGTTTCCTGGTGGACTGTATTTGGCAACCGTGATACAAGACCAGACCGTTTCAGATACGCAACAAGGTTCTTCGTCGTTTCTATAGTTTGCAATATATTTGGAGCGTGCTCTGAAAGGAACTTCTCTTTGAACCCATTGCGTAGTGCGGAATCGATGCAATGCGCGGAGCAATTTAACCTTTCAACAGTTTCCAAAGCTTTTATAATGTTGCTTCCCTGATCTGTCACAAATGTAATTTTATGTATCATGTCCAATGGAATTCCGAATTCTTCAAATCGGCGGTTCAATTCTCTTCTTATATTTTCGCCGGTTTTCTTTTCATCCGGGAAGTCGGTTGTAAACAATACCTTACTAAACTCCACGATTTATTTATATAATGAGCCGTTACGGTGTAATACGATGTTTTCGTATACTGATCCTATTGGAAATGGGTAATGAAATAAACAGTAATCACAAAATATACTCTTTATGAACTCTGCTTTATTTACTAAGCTTGGAAGGACGTCGTGTCTGACGGAAAGCTAGACTCGAAGTGAAGAGAAAGCGCAACTTTGCCTTTAGGCAATTTGAAAAGTCCGTTTGCCACTTCAGATAAAGGGACAGGCCTGCGTTATATCTCTTACCTTGACAGTTAGGTATAAGGAAAACTCGGCAGACCCATGGGTCCGCTGGCCTCTGGTTTACTGCTTTAGACAGTGGTTCTCACACGTAACCAAATTCATTTTTGTTCTTAGGAACGTAATTGTTACCAACAATCCAACAGATCCGTCCATAAATCTGTAGTAGCAGCACAAATACCCTGTCTAACTGCGTCCATTATTTCTGGCAAAACGGTTTTTCTCATTACTTCTGCCATTTCTAAAACATTCCGCGATACTGTTGTCGCATGAGGTGGCGCACTTTCTACCGGCACACGGCCGTATTTACAGCCAAAATTAACTAATTTTTGTGCTAATTTATTAAATCCGGGACCACTAATGCTGTTAAATGAACGTAGATCTTGCGTGCAATAGGTAACGCAGCCTTCGAGTATTTCCTTCTTGTCCTCTGAAGAAATGGAAATATCACTTCTCACTGGCACCACATCAATTTTGCACACGTGCCGCGTCAAATTGGATGTCCCACTTTTACTATTGCACATCATAATTTTTTTGCACATCCTACATTGTGCAAAACCCGCATTTTTTCCACTTTCAGTTTCTTTAATCACTAAAAATTTTTGCCATACTGCACTAGCACCCTTAACATTTTCAACTGCACAATAAATATTGTCTTTGACTTTTTGGACAATTTCGAGATTCCGTTCTGACTGCATAATTAATTTCGCACATTAATAATTTTTTATAAAAGAATGTTACCACTGTTTCCCACTGTACAAAACTGTGTTCTACAGTTCTTGACTCTCACAAGATTCGTGACAAACTGACCAGAAATTACAAGTCGAAGAAACGCTAGATGTGCAACCACTTAAGAACTGAGGCTCAAGGGGTAGGTGACAAAAGTCATTCTTCAAGTCTCCCACACTTATCTCCTATATATATTCTAAACATCTACAGAGAAAGGTACTAAAATTCCCCAAGAAACTAAGAGCATTGCCTAAACTACGAAAATGTCCTCTTTGTGGTTTAAAATTTCAATACCGTCAGAATTTCCGATTTCATGCGTAGCTTCCAAATAGAAAAATACAACGAATAATAGGAGAGACGAATGTTTTCTAGCATTGAAATTTGAGCAATATAAAGACAACACACGAATATTTGTCGTATCGTGTGTTTCGTTTCATATTTATTAGAAAAATGTTATCAATATATTACAATTCGCTTTGTACACGCAAAGCAAGAAATATATAATGGTTGCATTAGCGGAAGACGCATGTTTCAAGTGTCTGCCAGCGGGTGGTCTAGAAAGGTCGCTCGTTACCGAGCAGGTGTACAAACGAAGAAAATAGCGACACCGAAATGTCGTAGTTTCGACGAAAGTCAAGGACCGAGAAAACAGAGTATTTCATGAATGACCCGAGACGTAAACCAGCGAAAGAATGCTTTGAAGCAATCCTATTCAAATCGGTTCAGTTTACGAAGCCTTTAGGCTCAAGTGTAGAGGGTAGAGTTAGCCCATCAACTGTTTAACTTTAAGGAAACCAGAAATTATTTCAATGTTACGAGAGATATGTACCAGATTCCGTTTGCAAATTGTGTTGTGTGGAATACACGAAGGGAAAGTGTATTGTTAAAAAAAGATAATGAGAAACGATTCATCATTTCTTCAGTTCTTCCTAAATGTACATATTATTTTATAGAAATAACTGTCATTCTCCCATTATTTTTATGTTTCTATTTTTTGTGTATTAATAATATTTAAAGTTATTTTGACAGTACTTTCAATAAATACATATCTTAAAATGGTGTCATAGGGATCAATCCTATATTCTTTGATAAAAAAAAGAAGAAAATAATTACACCTTTTTATTAAGTATTTATATAAAACATTTTTTGTGGTACTATTCTACTGTTCCATTATGTACATTACATATTCTGAAACAAAACGTATTACAAGTATTTTTGTTAATTCATTATTTCAATTTAAATTCAATTTCTGCATGTATCCATAATTTCTTGAATTTGATACAATGTATGCCATACTGTTCATTCGTAGAATGAAATAAATCCGCGTCTTGATATAACAACTGCCGAATAAAGCGCTAGTAAAGTCGGACTTGAAGTGCAGTTAAAGGCACGGGTGCGAACGGATAACAGCGCGACTACGGGTGAGTCAAGTACGCGTCGCGACAGCTTCGGGTGGGTAGAAATCGACGCTGACCCGCTAACCCGCCAGCGGGTCCGGGCGGGTATGGCTAGCTTGATAGCGGGTATCGCCGAGTAAGTGCAGATACGGGTACGGGCGGGCGGGTGAATCGAAGTCACGGCCGGGTGACGGGCGGGTCAAACCCGCCCATTGCAGAACTCTGGTCCCCGCCGCCGGGCATTCATTTTCGGCGCTCGCCACTCGGCCGAGTTCGACCTTCGGAGGCTTGAATAAACACGCTCGACGCTGACGAAAATTATTCGGACGCATTTATTCGAATAAAACCGTCGAATAAAAAATCACCTTTATTCGTCGCATAAATTCTCATCGAATAAAAAAGTTATCTTTATTCGTTGAATAAATTCTCATCGATTAAAATTATTTATTCGTTGCTCTTCGAATAAAGATAACTTCGATTATTCGAGCCCCGAATAATGAATAAAAGTTATTTATCTTTTGTGCGTTATTTGAGATTTTTATTTAGATAAACTTTTTCTCAACTCTGATTACAATGTCTGTACAGTATTTATTCGCGAGGAACTCTAACTCGCTCTCGTGCCATCTCACTCTCGCCTTCGGCAAGAAAGGAGCGAGAAGGCACGACCGCTTGGAATCGTGTCTCGTCGATGTACACAAAGTGATAGGGACGCTTCGCTGCGTGTGTATGTACCAGGGGGGCCAAGCTTCCCTCTTACGAAAGTTGAAGCAGAGTTTGTAGCGCCTCCTACAAATAAGGTGCGTACTAAACTGTGAATGTGTGAATCAGTGTGAATCGGGACGTAATGGTATGTGTATACGTGTAATGCACCGCTTACTTTATAACCTGTCCACGGATCGTCGCGCCAGCGACACGTATGCAGCAGATAGAAGGATAAACATTGAAATTGAATATTTCTTCTTTTCTTAGGAAAAGAAAATATATTCAATTTCTTTGTATATCCTTCTATCTGCTGCATACGCGTCACTGACGCGACGATCAATGGTCAGACGGCCTTAGAAAAGGTAAACATTTACAAATGACGACGGTCGTCCCGGTCGTCATGGTAACATTTCACCAACGTCGCAAGGTTCTGTGTCGTGCTCACTGATACACCTAGGTATGTGTGTGTGATGTACCTAGCGCCTCCTACCTATTTGGTGCTAACTAAACGGGAACTTCAGCCAATCAAAGGCGGCTAGGACCCCCTGGTATGTACCTCACTAATTCCCACCGCGCGACGAATAGGCGTAGCCCGAGAGAGAGAGAGAGAGCGAGAACGTAGAGAAAAGGAGTACGAGGCAGGCAAGCGGTGTGGTGGGAGAATACCCCTCACGAAACTCACCGGCCAATATATATGAACTGGACCATAAGAATCGTCATCGTCAAGTGTGGGCAAGAGGGGAACATGAAAGGGAGAGCAAATGTCTCCAATATCCACGTCGTTGATTCGATGAAGGTTTCGGCACTTTCGGCCAATCGCGTAACAAATCGTTGTCACGTGACTGCTAGCAGAGAGCAGATCTATCGAGGTAAACGTAACCTAGCTAGTGTCGAACAATTATAACCTTTCAAGTGTGAAATAAGGAAACTAGTTAAAATTTTTTAAATCTCACGAGTTTTTACACCATACAGGACACTGAATTATTGTCTCAATTAAGCAGGTAAGTCACCAAAATTTTTTAATAGACTATTTGTGTAGAGCTTATAGAAACGGAGGGGACGCACAAACTTGAAAGTTGTCCGGAGAAGGTTCTACAGAGAAGCATCTTCTTTCGTACAAGTTTCGACAAAATAATATATTGTTTTTATACCAGCAAACTATTTTTACATTAGAGTTTTTATGTAAAGTTTATAGAAATAAAGGGGATGCACAGGCTTGGGGATTATCCGGAGAAGGTTAGATAGACAGAGAATCATCTTGTTTCGCACAAGTTTCTGGAAATTTGTCAAATAAGGTAAATCGACAAAATTTGTCAAATTAGCGTAGCATTAAGAATTAAGAAAATTATAACGTACTGTTTGCAATGTAGAGCAAGTCATATTATTGAAGTAAGTGCGCTGAAGACGCATCTCCCTTGATAATTTTCAATCTCATGTGAAAGATATTCCTAATACGTTATTAAAATTCACAGTAGTTCCTTCGCTATTCATTAATTTTATTAGTTTCCCATTACCAATATTTTAATTCACCAATAAACATATTAAATTAATTTTATTCCAACACTAATAAATTGTGCATTAAAAATATTGGATCTCTTTGTTCATTTTCGCTAAATTACCATTATCATTTAAAGTTTCCCCAACAAGTGTTTCTGTGCTGTCGCTTCCTTCGGATACATTTTACAGTCTCTACACTTAGTATAGTAAAGGGCTATTCTATATCTACATGTTTTATGTTAAGTTGTAACTAAAATATGTGGTTTTAA
The DNA here is from genome assembly GCA_963932335.1 of Andrena marginata. Classification (NCBI taxonomy): domain Eukaryota; kingdom Metazoa; phylum Arthropoda; class Insecta; order Hymenoptera; family Andrenidae; genus Andrena; species Andrena marginata. The sequence continues at coordinate 23,317,727 of OZ010662.1, forward strand.
TATTGTTTTAGTTTAATGTTGTATTGGGCGCCATGCGGTGACGATGTAGCGCAGGTGCTGCCATGAGGCAGAAGCTAGGGTTATAGAGAGTCTGTCTGTCTGTCTGTCCGTAAAAAAAGAATAATGGCGTAAGACGTACTTTTATCATATTATGTTCATTTATCATTTTTCTATTATACAGCTTCTAATTTATGTTAAATACATCAAAAGAATAAATACGTTTAGTTAAAATATATATGTGTGGTCTACAGTGTGCTCTGCGTTGTCCAGTTAAAATCATTTAATAAGAACAGGTTATGGGCCCAGTATACGACGCATGTACGTACGCGTCTACGCAGTTACGACCACGTGCTGTATTGTAGGAGAATAGTAAAAACAGAAACAAAAGTAAAATATATATATATAAAGAAAGGGACAAATTAATAAAATGGACAAGATAACATCGGAGGATGTGCAACAAATTGAAAAACTAAGCAGTGCAGATAATTTTCAGATATGGAAATTTCAAGTCGGTATCTTACTACGAGCAAGCGATCTTTATGATGCAGTACATTCTGATGTAAAAGAAGAAGATGTAAAAGAAGGTAAAACAAAGGAGGAATGGAAAAAGAAGGATGCAAAGGCTCAAAAGATCATAGTAACTACAGTGGAACGAAAGCCACTGATGCACATTCTATGTTCACAACCGCACGAGAAATGTGGATTAAGATCTGTAAAATATATGAACGAGATAACGAGCAACAAAAATGCTGTTTGCTGCAAGAATTTTTCAGCTTTACTGCTGAAAAAGGTATGGATGTAGCTACGCATATAAGTAGACTTGAAAACCTTGTTTTTAAATTAAAAGCGCTGGATGCTAAAATAGACGATAATATGCTTATATCAAAAATATTAACCACCTTACCAGAACGTTATAAGTATTTTGTAAGTGCATGGGAATCAACGTCAACCGATGAAAGAACAGTGGAAAATTTGATAGCAAGGCTGCTTATGGAAGAAACAAGATGTGAGTCGAAAAAGGAAAAATAAGAACAAGTTGCATTCAAGACAACAGAAAGAAGATGCTTTAAATGTAATGGCATTGGACATATTGCGGTAGCGTGTAAAAGTAAGAAAAATAATACCAATAATAACAAAGAAAAAAAATGTTTTACATGTAAAAAGGTGGGACATGTTGCAGCAAACTGTATTAAAGGAAAAAGTACAAAAGAAAGTCAGATGTATTGTAATATATGCAAGAAAACAAATCATGTCGAAAAGGATTGTGTTTGAGAGTTTGATGGTACGAGCGCGATGGCACGAAAGTGAGGTTAGGGACGGTGGGAAAGTAAAGTGATTCACAGCACTTGCACTGATCGTTTGTCAATTTATTTAAAAACCGATGAGCGTCTTTGAGCATTTATTTAAAAACCGATGAGCGTCTTTGAGCCTCCTCACACTGACTTGAGCACAGTAATTAGCACGTGGTGAGTGCACGCGAACGGCGACGCCAGGCGGGACGTTACACACGCGACTGAGCCACAATAATTAATAAGAATCGTGAGCGGAAAACAAATGATGAGCGTTGTTCTGGTTTATACGCACTGAGTACGGCAGTGAATTTCATAGAAAAGATGAGCACAATGGTAAAGTGAAAGTAGGCAAAACTGCAAGCAACGCGTCCTTTCCGTTGCACAACGTGAACAAGAGTGAATTCAATATGGATGATGCTTCCGGTCCGTGGCGTCTCGAACCTTCTCGAGTATCGACCGACGTGGGGAAATCTGGTTGGTTGATGCATAGACGTGGTGAGCGTTGATTGGTGGATCAATTGTCGATGAGTTGTGATTGGCTGATCGATTGTAGATCAGCCTCGTGTTCAGCTGCCCAGGAGGTGCTGCTGTGAGCGTGGGTGCGGTGATGAGAGGAACTAAATGAATCTCAAACAGATTGTTTCTTTCGAACAAAGGAACAAAAAGGCAACGACACAAATAATAAGGTTTCTTTTCTAGTAAACAACACTAAAAATTCCACCGGGTGGATAATAGACTCAGGTACAACTTCGCACATGACTAAGATGAGCGAGTACATACAGGACATAAAAAAAACAGACTCAAGTATTGGGGTTGCAAAACAAAATGTATCAATGAAAACTGAAGGACGGGGTTCAATTGAATTTAAAAACTGTAAACTAAAAGATGTAATGTTGGTTCCAGAATTAAGTGCAAATCTGCTATCAGTTACAGCCATAACCGAAAATGGAGAAGTATTATTTACAAAACATAAGGTAAAAGTAAAACACAAAGGACAAGTAATTTTAGAAGGAAGCAAAGCATCAAATGGTTTGTATGAAATAAAGTTGGAACCTGAAGACAAATCCAAGTCATACCTAACAAACAAGGACAAATCGTTGGCTCTAAACTGGCACAGGAAGCTGGGTCACTTGGGTATACAAAACATGAAGAAATTATTAAAACAGGCAATTGGATTAAATATTTCCAATGAAGATTTAAATGAAATAACAAGCTTGTGTGAAACCTGTATGAAAGCTAAACAAGTCAGAATGCCATTCAATGAAACTAGAGAAAGGGCAATCAGGCCATTGCAAATTATACACACTGATGTCTGCGGACCAATTGGACCAGATACCTGGTGCGGAAAGAGGTATTTTATAACCTTTCGTGATGACTTTACACAATGTGTCATGGTTTACTTGGTTAAATATAATTCTGAAGTGCCTGAAATTATAAAGGAATATATTAGAAAGGTGGAAACTCATTGGAATCTAAGGGTATCCAAGTTAAGATGTGATAACGGTCGTGAATATGTGAACAACAATATTCAGAACTGGTGTAAAAGAAAGGGGATCGAATTCGATTATACTATTCCGTACTCACCACAACTAAATGGTAAAGCGGAACGTCTTAATAGGACACTTATGGAAAAGGCCAGAGCGCTAATTTTTTATTCAAAACTTAAAAAGGAAATGTGGGGAGAAGCAACGTATGTGGCTGCATATCTAATAAATAGATCTCCAACAGATGCTTTGGACACCACCCCATATGAAAAGTGGGAAGGAAGAAAACCAAATTTACAAAGGCTGCAAATATTCGGATCTGAAGCATTTACTAAAATACTAGGACCTCTTAAAAAGCTAGATGAACGAAGTAAAAAGTACATATTTGTTGGGTACGCTAGTCTTGGGTATAGACTGTGGGATCCTGCTGCGAGGAGAATAAAGATTGCAAGAGATGTTCGATTTGGAGAAATATCATGTGAAGAAAACAAGACTGAAGTAAACAGACCAAAAGTAATGGTTGAGATAAATTCACAGGAGACAAACGACGAATTCTGTAATAAAGAAAATGAAGCAGAAGAAATACAATCGGAAACCGAATTGGATCGGTCTACATATGAAGATGCAGATGAAGGGTAAATGACAGATGAAGTAGAAGTCGAAGAAGAACCAGAGTCTGAAGTAACGCAATCAAGAAAATCACAAAGAATAACAAAATTTCCAGAGAAATATAAGGATTATGTTTTACTTACATACGTGGAAGCTGTTACAGGACCAGACAAAGAAAATTGGTTAGAAGCCATAAAGGAAGAGAAAAAGTCCTTAAAAGCAAATGGTACATGGGAACTTCAAGATGCGACGCAACTAATAGATGTAAAGCCACTAAGTAGTAGATGGTTATTCCGGGTTAACGAAAATGGAAAGTTTCAAGCTCGGCTAGTAATCAGAGGAAATGAACAAAGATATGGAAATGACTACGAGGAAACCTTCAGTCCAGTGATAAGTGCAACTGCACTAAGAATTCTATTTGCTTTGGCTGCAAAGAAAAATTACAAAATGGTAACATTTGATATAAAAACAGCATTTCTATACGGAGAACTAAATGAGGACATTTACATGTATCTATCGGAAGGGTACAATTATGAAGGCAGAATATGCAAACTTAAAAAGGCGTTATACGGTCTCAAGCAGGCACCTATGAGCTGGAATAATCGTTTTACAACGTTGTTAGAGACAATAGGTTTTGAACAAATAAAAACAGAAAAATGCCTATTTAAAAGGAAAAACAGTACTTTAATTTTAGGTATATATGTTGATGATGGTATCATAATAGGAAATAATTCGAATGAAATTGAAGAAACCATAAGAAAATTAAAAGGGGAATTTGAGTTGACAACGACAAATCATCCTAAGACATTTGTGGGTATCCAGATAGAAAGGGAGGACTCTTCTATAAAGTTAACTCAGAGTAACTATGCAAAAAAGATGCTGCAAAAATTTGGGATGGATGAATCAAAGCCTGTAAAAACACCACTTCTTAAAGATGAGGAAAAAGGAGAAGAAGCAATAGATAAATCGTATCCTTATAGAGAAGTATTAGGGAGTTTGTTATATTTGTCAAGTAAAACAAGGCCAGATTTAGCATTTGCTACAGGATACTGTAGCAGATACACTGAAAAACCAACTAAAGGGAAGGTAGTTTTGAAGCGTGTTCTTAGATATACTAATAGTACTCTTTCAGAGGGGTTAAAATATATGATAACTAACAACGAAGAGGTGATTGATGCATACAGCGACTCTAACTTTGCTGGAGACCCACTCGACAGAAAAAGTATCACAGGGTATATTATCATGTACGCTGGAGGACCTATAAGCTGGTGTTCGAGGAAGCAGTCGATTGTGGCACAATTAACTACAGAAGCAGAGTATGTTGCGGCAACGGAGTGCTGTATGGAACTGTTAGAAATTAGAGCGTTAATTAAACAGTTGACAGGAGATGAAGTAAGGTTAAACTTAAATGTAGACAATCAAAGTGCTATTAAGCTAATTAAAAACGGGGTAACAAATAAGAGATCAAAACACATAGATATTAAGTTTCACCTAGTTCACGATACAGCTAAGGCTAAAATCTTAAATGTAAATTATTGTTCTACAGAAAACCAAATTGCGGATACATGTACCAAAGCTTTGCGTCACGTAAAATTTAATAAGTTTAAAGCTGAGCTAGTACGTTAAGTTACAAATGTTGATCTAATACAACATTAAGGGAAAGTGTTGGAGTTTAATGTTGTATCCCCATAAAAAAACTTCAAAAAAGTAAAAAAATTCCGCCAAGTACATGAAAATCAAATAACTCACAAAAAGTAGAAGATAATAATATAAATCACAAAAAAATAGAAGAAAATATACAACAAATAAATCACAAAAATAGAAGATAATAATATCACAAAAAATAGAAAAATATACAATACAAAAAAAGATGTGAAATCAAAATGAGCTGCCAGTATATACAGGTGCTTTCCAACTGTGCTTAAGATGACACAACTACATACACACAGCTAAAATGCTGTGCTCATACATTCTATTACTCCCATCGCGGGCATTTTATTTATCCCATCAAAAAGAATCCCATTTAAAAACATTGTCGTAAATTAATTAATAGCTTTACAAAGTTAATGATATACAAAAATTGCGCCAATTATAACAATGGCTGTTTATACAAAGAAAAAAATGTTTTACATAATATTAAGCAGATATATTTTTATGCAAATAAATATTTTAATACGAATAAATATTTTATTCAAAATACTTGGCGCTGCGATCTAAAATACATAAACATATACATATACATACGAGTATTAGAAACGCTGTCAGATGTATTCTACATATATTTAATTCGAATATCATACGTAGCATATGCCCATACACACATTCACGAACGTACGCACACGAAAGAAAGAAAAAGATTATTGCAATTTATACATATTTATTCAGTTTAGCAATACCAATTCGGAGAGCAGCGCCAAGTATTTTGAATAAAATATTTATTCGTATTAAAATATTTATTTGCATAAAAATATATCTGCTTAATATTATGTAATACAGTTTTTTCTTTGAATAAATAGCCATTGTGATAATTGGCGCAATTTATGTATATCATTAGTTTCGTAAAGCTATTAATTTACGACAATGTTTTTAAATGGGTCCTTTTTGATGGGATTATATACTTGGTGCTCTTTTTTGTACCTGTTTTTAAAAAAGGTAATTTTGTGGGGATGTTAACTACTACAATTTATAACCAGTTACTACGAAATTCATCAAAAAGTTACTGGTTTTAACCTCAAAGACAGCTATAAATATACACAACATGAAAAAAATACCTGGTCAGTTTTATTTTATGCTCTAATTATTGTATTGTATATATTTTTTCTCGGTGTTTAGCAGGATGGCGTTTCAAGCATGTCACTTATATTGTCCAACGAACTATAGTCGTATCTTCCCTCCCCCCCCCCCCACCCCTCTCTGCTCGGGTCACAGCAGCGAGCGGTGTACCGTGAGAAAGGTGCTCGCTCCGTAATGCTTAACTTCGGTGATCTAACGAGAACCGGTGTTTCCATCACGGCCACCGCAGCTGGTAAAAAAGTGCTCTAATTGTTATTTGTTTCAATTTGTAACAGACCCTTACAATTGAAACCTATGTAAAGGAAAATAATATTGTTTGTTGTAGGTTCTGTACGTAATAATAAGGTGGCAAAAATGCCACAGATGTTGAAATCATTGTCATCTAGACTAATTGACTTAGATTTACACAAGATAGATCATCGCAGCGAACTAAACAACGGCATGTGGCTACAAAAGAAATAAAATTAAAGGTAGTCTACGTATAAGTGTTGTTTCAGAAACACATTTTAATATCTCTAATAGCGATTCTAATCATCGTTTCATAATTCTACCAATTTATATGTACCATGTAATTGTGATGATATATTATGTGGTCTCTTTATTCTTCTAATGTACGTAAAAAATGTTTACTGTTACTTAACTATGTATTCTAAAAGTAATACTTTTATTTGTATTCATTTTGCTAATATGGAAAAGGTCCGTTGTATGTAAACGAATAAAATTTTCAGAAAACTGTACTTTGTAATTACTTTTTTTGTGAGAAATTAATAAGGCTTTTATTGAAGCGTAGTGTAACCAACTGTTTTCCTACTGTTGGTTTATTGTAAAGGCTCGACTGTAATGCCTGTGGAAAGATTCCTTCAGTTGGGCCCATGGAAAGAAACATTCAGTTGGGCCTATGGAAAGAAACATTCAGTTGGGCCTATGGAAGAAAACCTTCAGTTGGGCCTATGGAAGGAAATCTTCAATTGGGCCTGCGTTGGTTACAATCGTTGGCCCATTTAAAAATAGCGCGACACTTCAATAATTGGCTAACGGATAACACGTCATTGGCCCAACAAACTCCCAACAAATAAATGCTACTAGGGTACCGAAGGATCGATGCAGATATTCGAAGCATGATTTAAAATAAGAACTTTTATTTATTTTAAAGCACGAAAATATGCCATACACTGTTAACCCTTTCGCTACGACGGGCGACTATAGTGGCACTCCATACGGTGCCACTGAGGTACGACGGGCGACTATAGTGGCACTCCATACGGTGCCACTGAGGTACGACGGGCGACTATAGTGGCACTACATACGGTGCCACTGAGGTACGACGGGCGACTATAGTGGCTCCCCATACGGTGCCACTGAGATACTACGGGCGACTATAGTGGCTCCCCGTACGGTGCCACTGAGATACTACGGACGACTAGCCGCTGGCCGACGACCATTGACAATATTTTATTTTGCATCATTTGTTTCTCACAACCGAAATAACTAAATGCTTAGCAACCCAAATTCCTCAAGAATCAGCCTCGAGTAATTTGTTCGATTGTTTGTAGCGAATAAAGTCTCCCTGGAATACCCTTTATTTATAAATACCCTTTGAAGAAAAATTCTTTCGTTCGAATAACATTCAGCAGTTTGGGTTCTCCGCCGCGGTACTCCTGCTGACGATCGGCGTCGCGTACCTACCGTACAGTGATGTCGCGGCGCGCGGCATTGCCCCGTACAGTGATGTCGCGGCGCGCGGTATTGCCCCGTTCAGTGGGAATACCGCGGCGGAGAACCTGCCCGTAGCGAAAGGGTTAAGGACTCAAGTCCACTGGACTTGTGTTATTCTGCTCGATCGTGTCACAGTTATGTAAGTAATTTTTCCGAAAGCAAAATATAAACATTGTACGCAAGATGCGAGCATCGTACGCGTCTAAAGTGTTAGTGTGTTCCCATTCAGTCAATGTGATCTTGTTTCTTATTTGAGGAGCGTCTTAAATCAATTTAGTAAAGTTTAAAAACTACCTACATCAAACTTCAACTATATTATGTGTGAAATATTATATGTGTGAAATATTATATGTGAAAAGAATCTGTTTGCCCAGTATTCTTCATATACCGATCTGGCGGATGCGGATCAATTTTCTGAAGATAGGTAGTACGGTATAATGCCCAACACTTCCACCTTGAGCTCGGCCAGAAGAAAATTTTATTATAGAGTACTTGGAAGCATCATTATGTACGCTACTCCCATCTGGGCGGACAAGGCCGAATTGACGTGAAATGAAGTTTGGTTGAGAAGGACCCAACAGCTGGGCTTGAGCCGAGTGACGGCATCTTATAGAACTGCCTAATACTTATCCTTGTGCGTTCTGGCTGGCGATATGCCGGTGGTTATAAAAACGGGAATGAGGAAAGATGAATATATGGAGATGCATGGTAGGAATGTGGCAACCGCAGTCTCAGTGGATGAGAGACGAGCCAGGCTAATGAGGATTGAGGAAAATGCAGTGCAATCCTGACAGAGGAGATGGGATTCAACCAGGACCTCCAGGTGGGCATATGAATGGATCCCCAGCGTAAGGACGATGAGGGATCGACCATGGGCTAGGGTGGACTTTTATATCACCCAAATCATTACGGGACATGGGTGTTTTAGGAAATACCTGTTTGACATCAAAAGGACGGAATCACCGCTGTGTTGGTTTGGGTGTAATCGAGTGGACGGTGCCAGACACACCTTTTTTGACTGCCTCCGATGGGAGATGGAGCGGGTGGCACTATATGTGGAGCTTGAGGTGGACAATCTAACTGTGGATGCATCTCCCGGGCTGATAATGCATAGAGCGTTAAGCTCGATGAGGACTTGGGAAGCCTTTACGAGATTTTGTAAATCAATTATGCACACCAAAGGGAGGCACGAGAGTGCGTTAAAAAGGGGTGTAGCCTTCGATCCTGGAGACCCCGTCGAGAATTTGGCGCAGTTATTTCAAATATCCTGATGTCGCGAAGTAGCACGATAGGGTGGGTTGGTTTTGACCTCTATGAGGCCTTCAGATAAATAAGGATTAAGGACACGTGATCTAGTGATCGCGGGTAATTTTGGGGATGGGGGCTGGGGGTGGGGTGCATGGGTGCTTGTACACTCTATGTACCCCCTCTCTGGGATGCACCTATGGACGGTGCATTTCCCTTACTATGTGTTTGGGTATTTTGTGATGTACTTTTGTGGTTTTATATTTATTATGGGAGTTAGGAGGCTAGGGGGACCTTCTGTCCACCCTAGCGTAACGGGGGTCTTTTAGAGCCCATCTGGAGGCCCCGGCTAACTTTGTCATCGCGGTGCGTGAGGTATTTCTACAATCGTTCTGCCGCCGCTTATGCCGGGGAGGGGAGGTTAGGTGGTATAAAAAAAAGGTAGTACGGTATAACTGTGCGCACGAAACCGAATAATATATCTTTACATCGTACATAATTTTAAATCAGTTAAATATACGCATTTTATCTACAAAAAAAGAATAAAATGTTTATAGAATTACGGTATAATTGTATAAGATAGAGAATATTGTATATATTGTCTTTTTTTCAAGGTGTTGTTTAGGAAATATGTAATGCGAACAATAAGTCACATAAGGAAAGTAATAGTCTTATTTTTAATGATAAGGAAACAAAAGGGGAATTCTAGTGCATCATACAATACATCTTCGGGGAAACGATTTTGGCGAAAAAATTTACACGTGTATCAACGTGTCGATTAATAAAAATAGAAAATGAGAAATGATCATAAAAGGAAGATACGAGTAATTTTCGTATTCTCCAATTTTTATGAACATTGCTTTGCTAAAGGCGTATGAATTGAATATTGGACTTCGGTTAAATTGCATTATTATTTTGAACATATAAAATTCGTTTTCATGCATTTTTTTCTAATAAATACATAAATCTTCTATTCTACAGTTGAATTATTGCATAAACTCAATTTTGTTGAAATTGTGACATGGGGCATTTTTCCTTACAATCGCAGATACACCAGTGTCAATTTATTACCCTTTACCATGTCAAGCCGTTGTAAAGGAGCACGAGTCTCGCGCTGGTGTTCAGCAACGTGCGAAATAGTATAACCTTCGTTGACATTGACATCAGGAAGTCAGCATTTCACCGCGACGCTGTGCTGGAGCTCAGAAGCATCAGGAGCCTAAAACAAGACTCGCACGGTATAAATAAGTTCTTATCTTAAATTTAGAACAGTGTTCTTAAAAAGTTCGGGAAAGATATTACCAATTCTATCAACGATTTTCACTATATCTTCCCGTTCTCTGTACGATGATTATTAGAAAATGAATGCCCAGATTTACTCGATTTTTGTACTCGTGTGCTGCTGCCGGTGGTCATTTTTTTACATGGGTAAATCTTCAAAAGACACCACAGTGTCTCCTCGGGAGAGCGCTCGTTCGGCCCTCCCGAGGAAACGCCGGTGTAATGTGAGATTCTTACACACTAAAACAACACGGCCGCGTAGGAGGGACGGCAAGAAGCTCTAAAGAGAATACTACTCCCACCCCCTGGCGCCGAGCAGAGCACGCGCGCTCTCTCTTTGCACATCGCAACCAAGGTTGCCAAGAAAGACCCCGCAGCAGCGGAGTGGAAGCATGCGCGTAGTGGAGGAGGGAACACCTACAACAGTAGTGGTATATGTGTGCATGTGACACGATGATGGGAAAAGGAATGACGTCAGCGCGACCAGCGTCGACAAACTATTTCCCGGCGACATTTGGTTTAGCTTGACGCTGGCGTCGGTTCGTTTCCCATTAATTCCCATCATGGCGTTTCACGCACGCATATACCGCCACTGCTGTATGTGTTCCCCCTCCACTACGCGTATGCTCCAACTTCGCTGCTGCAGGGTCTTTCCCGGCAACCCTGGTCGCAACATAGTGCCGCCCTACACCGGGTCACGTTAAACGACGGACCAAGCTTTCACCTGGGCCGCTCGCGGTCACAACAACTGCCATCACGCGCGGGAGACGGATGCGCCCGCTCTACACACGACAGATAGTGTCGGTTTATGAAAAGGTCCAACAGACGCCTTACACATCAGAGTCTCCTCTATAGTAACATTTAAACCATGCAAGATGGAGTGAGCTTCAATACTTTCCTAGCGAACCACCGTGCAGGCCACTGGGTGGACGGAATAGTCGGGGGAAGGTGAAGACAACGCTTGACTCAATGGGGTCACCGTAAGGAATTTTTGCTATAGGGTAGGCCTTAAGATCACGAATTATATACGTTCGCAACCGTGGGGACCTACCCATGCTCTACACATGACAGTCGCTGACTTGGAGACAAGCTGCAGTTAGCTCCCGGGAGAAGCAGGGTCTTATGGACTTGCTCCGCGCACGCCCCGCTTCCTCCGCATCCGACCACAGCGTGCGGGATCACCTATCCTGTCTTGATCCCGTTTCGCTTCGTCCTTCTATGACATTAATTGCTCACGGAAGGAGCAACGGCCGAAACTAGCCGTGGGTCCTCCCACTCACAAACAAACTTTATATAGATGCCTCTATGAGGTTGTAAAACACAATTGCTCTTCGCGATATATTTAATATGTATTATAATATAAACTATAAACACTTGGAAAGCATCTTGTCTTACAACCTGCAAATGAAATGTGAAAATACAAAAGCACCTTGGGATGTACACACGGCTCAAACGATTGTGGCCGTTTGAGATTCGATTATGCGACAGCTTACTATGTTTGGCCTTTTTTCTTCACTAGTACTTTTTCGACCGCTGGATAGCAGTGATGCCAAAGCTTTGACAATTTCGGGATGGTGCCTTTCAAATAAATGTCGCAAAGAGGTATTCGGAATTTCCCGGCCCGGATTGAAGAATTTGTAGCATTTTTCGTGTAACTTTTAAACTACAAAAGATATCGGAATGCAATTTGCGCCATAAAATGGTGAAAAATGATCCCCCTTGCACGCCGCACGTCGAAACTTGGTGAGTCACCAAGACTCCATGTCGCCGCCGCCGGTCCTTTGTGTTCGGCGCTTGCCACCCAGCCGGGCTCGACCTTCGAAGGCTCGAATAAACACGCTCGACGCTGACGAAAGTTATTCGTGGTCTTCGAAAAGATAAATGCTACGGATGAAAAATTTATTCGACGCATTTATTCGAATAATTATCGTTATTCGCGAATAAACTATCATCGAATAAAAAAGTTATCTTTATTTGTCGAATAAATTCTCATCGAATAAAATTATTTATTCGTTGCTCTTCGAATAACGACCACTGCGATTATTCGAGCCTCACATAACGAAAAAAAATTATTTATCTTTTGTTCGTTATTTGAGATTTTTTTTCATTTTAACTTTTGCCCAACTCTGATTACAATGTCTGTACAGTATTTATTCGCGAGGAACTTTGACTCCCTCTCGCCTTCGGCAAGAAACAAGCTAGAAGCGACCGCTCGGAATCATGTTCCGTCTATGTAGTCAAAGTGGTAAGAATTCTTCTCTGCGGGTGTACGTACGTCACTGACACCAATTCCCACCGCGCGATGAGTAGGCGTAGCCGAGAGAGAGCGAGAACGTAGAGAAAAAGAGCACCGAAGCAGGCATGCGGTGTGGTAGGAGAATACCCGTTCATGAAATTCACCGGCCAATAAATCAACCTTAGATCCTGAAACTGTAGAGCTGATACCGAAATAAAATCAAGAAACTCAACTATCAGCCTATTACTTACAACACGAAATGGTAAGATTAGTTAAATTACGTTTGATGTTTAATAGTACCTATTGAAAGTGAGAATACAATTGTAGTCGAGGGCTTATCTGCACCATAACATAAACAATTTCATGTGCCTATAATCTAAACAAATCCTTAGGAGAGTGTCTGAGTGTCCGGCGGAGTCCCGATATCGGACGTGACACGCTTTAACCTTCGAAAGACGAATGGTACACATGGTCGCATACAACGAATGCAGGGACAGTTTGACCCATAGCAACATTTCTATGGTACACCGGTTTCACGAAAAAATAGAATATAAAAGGAATTTAATAATTAAAATTTCTCAAATTAACTAATATTTATTAATAAACAAATACATATAAAGAATTATTTCTGTACATTTGGTACATAAAATAGGTGTACCTCCTGTATGATTATTACAAATAATGTTATTGCAATTTAGGCATCATATACTATATTTTGCCATTGCCAACACAAATATAACATCGTGATAGACTTTTCCAGAGCTGCATCAAAATTACTCTGCATTCGTTGTACGAAGTTTAAACAGTAATAATTCATAAAATAGGACGAAGTAGGATGTGGTTTTTACATAATCATGTAGAGGAGGGTGTACTGAAAATATCCCAATTGGTTAGAAGTTGGGTCTCGTTGGGATTTGAAAGATATTTCCTGTCAATTTTAAAAAATATCGCAAATTTCTTCACTATATTTAGAATTGTTTTTCAATACATTATTTACATTAATTACTAATAGACGATGATATTTAGCGCAAAAGATTGGTTTTTAATTCCAACAAAACAATATTTGGTTGCATTCATTTATTATTCGACTTTTCCTTATCACTTGGAAACGAAAAGTTTCCTGAACATTACATTTAAACCACAGAAAAGGGCATTAAACACGGTACCAAATAAACGGAATTAATTTTTTTTATTACAAATAAGTTGAAAAAAAATGAAAAATAAATAAAAATTAAATTATACATCATTAGAAAGAAATAATTTTCTCCTATTTTTGGTGTAAATTTCATTCCGATATGTTGAAAGGAAGCCCAAATGGCGCTAAATAAGTGTATCCGGGCCACTTTGCGCCGGTAACTCTTTTCTGAGTAGCGCGTCAGAAATTACAGTAATGTTTATCGGCACGTGGTTCACAGGCTGGAGAGCGATCACGGAGACGGCATGGGCTGAGTCACCGATTCGGTTACAGACGGCACCTAGCCAATCAGCGTGTCCCACGTCTGTGCCGCGCGACAATGCTAATTAAGGAAAGAGTGACAATAACTAAGTAGTCTACGTGTCCCGAGATGGTCCGAGTAGGCCATCACCGTGATCGCGCAGCCGCGGCACCGGCATCGGTAGCGAATTCAAATGTCGCGTTCCTCACAACAGCGAGCACACGCCCGATTGGTCGCATCACCGCGGCCAATCCCAAATACACTTATTAGCCTTTAGGGCAGGCCTGTCCAGGGATTTGCTCGCACGAGGAGCCGGGAGTTGCTCTTCGCTCTCGGAGGCACCGAGCTAGGCCCAAGAGCGCAAGGTCTTCTTGGTGAGGGAATCTGTGAATGCCACTAACTCCACTCTTTTACGACTGCCGCTCTGGTCGCTCTTGTCTTAGCTCGCAACCACCCGCGGGTACTCTTCGAGGGCAAGAGCAAAAGTTGGACAGGCCTGATTTAGGGGGTGTTTTCACCCTGAAAACCTGAAAATGGGCAGAAATAAAAAAATTCCTGATACTTCTATTCAGGTTCTCTAAATTATACAAAGAAAAAAATGTACTCAATAATATTAAGCCGACATATTTTTATACAAATCAATATTTTAATACGAATAAATATTTTATTCAAAATACTTGGCGCTGCTCTCCGAAAAAATGTTAATTGTCTTGGTTAATAAATAAAACAAGACAAGACACCACAGAGACAAGAAAGAAAGAAAAAGATTTTAATGCAATTTATGCATATTTATTCACTTTAGCAACACCAATTCAGAGAGCAGCGCCAAGTATTTTGAATAAAATATTTATTCGTATTAAAATATTGATTTGTATAAAAATATGTCGGCTTAATATTATTGAGTACATTTTTTTCTTTGTATAAATAGCCATTGTGATAATTGGCGCAATTGTTGTATCTCATCACTTTTGTAAAGTTAAATATAGCATATTAAGAAATTTATATTAATTTACGACAATGTTTTTAAATGGAATTCTTTATGATGGAATTATATACTTGGCGCTCTTTTTTGTACCTTTTTTATACAAATTGACTTAGGCGACGTCTTCAAAAAACTTGACAATCTTAAGACTAACAAAGGGCCGGGAATTGACACGATCCTTCCCATTTTTTTTAATCCTGCAAATTCATAATGTCTAGGATTCTATGGATTACTTACAACTCTTCTACCAAGGAAGGTACTTTGCCGTATCTCTAGAAAACAGGCATTGTTACTCCAATTTTCAAATCTGGAGATAGGAGCACTATATCTAACTACAGACAAATTTGTGTGCTCAACATCATGGCCAAAATTTTCGAGAGCTTAATCGTAGATACAATCTCTCCAATGGTAAAAAATTGTATTATATCCGAGCAACGTGGTTTTGGTTCAGGGAGATCCTGTATTGGGAGATAACCAATCCCATGTTATATCAACACTACTTAACAGGGGAGCTTAATAATAATATTCTAATCCGTAAGCACTGAGCCATTGGTTTCACTGGCAGCATCATTGCCATCTAGCTACCTCACAAATCGTAACCTTGTTGTTAAATTCAACCACCATGTGTTTAGTTCGTTTAAGGTTCTCTCAGGTGTCCCACAAGGATCCCACATTGGTCCCCCTCTTTTTATTCTTTTCATCAACGACATTTCAGAGGTCTTTCAACATTGTAAATTTTTGTTATTTGCCGACGATTTAAAAACATACAACAGGGTGGATTCCGAAACCGATGCTTTAGGCATACAACGTGATTTACTCGGAGTTCATAAATGGAACGTAAAAAACATGCTACCGTTGAATATCACGAAATGATATGTTTTACCCACGAAGTAAGAGTTATGTTTATTTGCCCATTGTTAACATAAAATAACGGACAGTAAATTTTGAAATAAATGCGTATTTCTTTGCTCTACACATTTCCACTAATAATGAGCGTCTTAGATTTTAATCTATGAGGACTGCTAGGAATAAAATACCACAAGACTTTATACATCTCAGTATTCTGGGTTCCTAACCCTTGCCATCTCTACAAAATATATAACATTCGTTTCCATTCTATTCTTTATAACCCCACGATCTCTCTCTATTTATTTGTGTCTTCCATTATAAATCCATTGATTTATTTATTTTAGACATTACAAATTTATCGTATACAGTCTCAAAATTATTATGATTTTTTTGAGGTTCATTGTAATAAAAGTCATTTGACATTTATTTTTGGCGTCATTTACGCTACAGCATCGTGAACAGAGCCGATCGCACAGGTTTATATAATTATGATAATCATAGGCAGATGCCGCCACAGTGGTGTTTCATCATGAATTAGAAGTGTTCTAGACGGGAACCTTTGGCTTGGTAGTGCCCTCACTATGTTCATGAAGTACTGTAGAATGTTAGCGATGTGAAAAAGCGGACCCTGGTAAGCTCGAATGCAATCGAATCTTGAACCGCCACAATCGTTTGAGCTGAGTGTAAACTACTGGATAATCGTGAAACAGCAACTGATTTAGGCTTTACGTTTTCTTCCTCGTTATCGTTCACTGACCTTATTCATCGCATTAAAAACCAGCGTCTTAAATTCTCTGTGCCTTATTATCAGGCATGCCACGGGTTTCAAAAACCCACACACCTTTAAAATTCTGTATTCAGCTCTAGTATTACCACACCTCGAATATGCTTCGTAAGTATGGAATCCGGCGCAATTAATTCATGTCGAACTGCTCGAAGGTGATCAACATAAATTTCTAAGATATGTCGCCTTCAAAATTAATAAACGGATGCCTATAACGTGTCACAAATATGGCATTCTCAATACCTTAAATATGAGCGCTCTGGAAGAGCGTAGAACCATGGCAGACCTAGTCTTACTTTATAAAACCCTTAATCAGTGCGCCGATTGTCCAGAAATTCTGGAACTTCTAAAACTTTATGTCTCTGGAATGCCCTTGAGATCTAGGGCAATTTTTCATATTGCCCCATATCGAACGAGCTTAGGAATGAACGATTGTATAAATAGAATTTGTTCAACTGCGAATCAGGCCCGGATTAAAATTTTTGGGGCCCGGGGCTATCAAACCTTCGAGGCCCCCCCGTGGTCGATTTTTGGGGCCCAGGGCTATCAAACCTTCGAGGCCCCCCCTGGTTAAACAGCGGGGGGGGGGGGGGGGGGGGGTAGTGAGCTAATCGCTTAGAATGGGGCCCTCCCCTGAAAGTGGGGCCCGGGGCTGCAGCCCCCCCTAGCCCCCCCTTTAATCCGGGCCTGCTGCGAATTATTTCAACGACTTTTTCCATGGGTCCATAACCATTTTCAAATCAGCAGTATCAACACATATTAAGCTGCGTGTTTTGTAACTTGAACTTATTTCTCCTGTATATTTCGTTACTTATGTATTCGACACAAAAGGGCCTTCGGCTGTAAGGAAATAAAGAAATAAAGGAGTAAAGGAGTATAGGAGTAAAGGAGTAAAGGTGTAAAGGAGTAAAGGTGTAAAGGAGTAAAGGAGTAAAGGAGTAAAGGAGTAAAGGAGTAAAGGAGTAAAGGAGTAAAGGAGTAAAGGAGTAAGGGAGTAAAGGAGTAAGGGAGTAAGGGAGTAAGGGAGTAAGGGAGTAAGGGAGTAAGGGAGTAAGGGCGTAGAGGAGTAGAGGAGTAGAGGAGTAGAGGAGTAGAGGAGTAGAGGAGTAGAGGAGTAGAGGAGTAGAGGAGTAGAGGAATAAAGAAACAAGGAAACAAGGAAACAAGGAAACAAGGAAACAAGGAAACAAGGAAACAAGGAAACAAGGAAACAAGGAAACAAGGAAACAAGGAAACAAGGAAACAAGGAAACAAGGAAACAAGGAAACAAGGAAACAAGGAAACAAGGAAACAAAGAAATACAGAAATACAGACAAATAGACAAATAGACTAATAAGGAAATAAACGAATAAACATTCAAAGGATGTCTAAGACTTCCCAGAACATCGTAATTCGAATAATAATTGAAACGAATTCGAAACTTTTGTCGGAATTCGAAGAGAATCTCGAGAGTATCGAGATCTCGCCCGATCCCCTACGAATTTTGCTAACCCTTCCCGAAGCTACAGTCCCCGTTCAAATATTTCAACATATCTCAAAAAAATGAACAAATGCTAGATAGGACAGTTAAACTAAGGAGAGCAGAATTGTATTCCATATCCTTCCAAAATTCTAACATTTATTAATTAAAATGAGGCATCAATCCTTTGGTAACTGTAGTTAGAGATCGCGCATTATAACTTTGCTTCCGAGCGGCCACTGATTAAGCCGCAATAGGCCGTGAGTCAGATGTACGTGAGAGAGGGGCCGACCTTCAGCGTTCTTTTAATATGAATCGAAAAACATACGATCGCACACGCATGAGTATTACGCCTGTATGATGCACGTCCGTGTGTGATCGCATTTTTTTCGAAATGAGTTAAAGGAACACCGACGGTCAGAATCTCTCGCACGCACGGCGTACTCAGTGGCCGCTCGGAGGCAAAGTTATAATACGCGATCTGTAACAAAATGCGAGTTCGCAAAAGCTTAACATTTTAACTTTGACCGTTTTTTCGTCGATGTTCCAGCGATGCATCGTTTAATTGAAAATATATGTATTGCTTGTAGCTGATTTAACTACGCTTTCCGACGATGTACTACTTTTAAAAAATCTCGAATTTAACTGTTAATGGTGACTATGTGACAAATCGTGAGCTATATGGCGAGGAATGGCCCACTGTACTCTTATACGAAGAGATTTTTCTCCACCTGCGTGTAAAAGCCACAATACTGACGCATCGGTCCAAAAAATGACATAAATGGAAGCCCATATAGGCATGGCGTTGAGTATTGAAAAGGTTAAAACATTCAGACACAAAAATTGTTGAAAATAAATTACACACTGCTACAAACAAAGACACGGCCCATTAGTGACCCCTTACGCCTGATCTGTGCATAAACTACATTAAGGATGAAATCATAAAAAAGAAAACCAGAACACTAGATTCCGAGGACTGCAGAACTAATATTTAATTGAATAAAAATTGAAATTCACAATTCATGAAAATAATGATATAGAAACAACTAGCATATTGTTTGTCAACACCATGAATTTTAAAAAGAGCTTTAAATAAAGTATGAAATAAACAGTTTACAAAACATTTTCACAATAAATATGGTTAAAATATTGATAGAACAAATATTAAGTAAACGTAAATTACCGTAAACTGAGGTGACTTTACCCGCCGGGGTGACATTGCCCACTTTTTTACTCTGACCGAAAAATTACCATATGATTGAATTCGCTAATTTTTTTTTCGTTAGACCTTGGAGAAATTATTGCTATCGATTACAAAACACGATATGTTCTAATTACTTTACAATAAAATAAAGTCTTTCCGAAAAATGGGCAATGTCACCCCGGGCAATGTTGCCCGGACGGGCAAATTCACCCCAGTTTATGGTATGGTAAATTATCCATCAGGAAGAAGGGATCATTTTTCTCCATTTTTGGCGTAAAATGTATTCGGATATCTTTTATAGTGCAAAAGTTATACGAAAAAGGTTCAAATTGTTCATCCCGGGCCACTAACACTAGATATTTCCACGCGGAACGGTATCAGTGTGATCGCACTCTTAAAATGGCTGCGGTCTTCTTCCTCGTCTGCTGCGTCAAATTTTAATATCCTCTGGCGAAAGTCAAAAGTACCCCACGCTCTCTACTGGCATCTAAAAGACCACTTTCATCATCAGCTCATAGATCGCGGAAATATCGGTCAAGGTGTAGACCATGCGTTCCCCCCATGCGGACTGTGCAGGAGTGAGGAGCCGGGAAGTCCCTGCAAAGCGGAAGAGCATTTTGAATGTAGAGAGTCGTTAGTCGACTGCTTAGTGAACAGAAGTTTTGCTCTTCAATAGGTTGGTAATACTGTTACCACGTGTTTAATGTCTCGTGCACACCTCGTGGTGTTGCACGATTGAGTATTAAAAAGGCTATAATGGCACACACTATATTTCGTTATTTGGTCACCGATCCTATTAAACAAAAGCGGAAGTAGGGCTGCGGTGTAGATAACCTCGCCATTTGCCCCTACAAAGGTTGTAGCGGAATGCGTGCGTGATAAGAGAATACAATGCGTGCAAGATAAAATGCTGACCTTGTCTCTGAATCAGACCTTTGTGTGTCATTACTTTTACATCCACGCAGTTTCGTACATTTTCCATAGTTTTACCAAATACCCCGTTGTTCATCAATTTGTTCAATTTGTACAATTTTTTTCCAAGTCGCGCATCGCGCTTGTTCTAAACCGTGTATTAAGTTTGATGTAATCACAGAGTCAAGGGAATTGTGTAAATTGGAGTATCTTTGTAACGCTAAGACAATGACGCGTGCACTGCTGCAGGTTGCGTTAGTGGACAACATAACGCTGCTTATCGTATAATGTCCCGAATGGCTTGTCCTACCTTTTGCTGGGTTGCTTGGCACGCGTCGGTCAAAACGGTAGATCGGCGTGAGCGTCGTGCAAACGACGTATACTCAAGAATGTACCTCGTGGGTGATTCGACAGTGATTGAAGATATATTAAAATTTTCGATCTCTTCAACCCATTAAAATTCGACCTATGGCAAAGGTTGACACATTGCTCATCCATACAAATTGTTTACATTTAAGTACATCAAGTACGATAATGGTTTCGATGTGTCGTAAGATTGCACGAATAGAACGATGCCGTGGAAGGCGGCGAGGATCGCTGGATCAGGCCGGGGGAAGAGATGCACCCCGTGGCAAGTCCGTTTTGGTCTCGTTTATTTCACCTAGTGGCCTTCGTTACAATGGTACGAACACACTGCGGCAAATACAACACAAACACTTCACAGCACAAAATAATAACGTCCAAGAAACAATAATGAAGGGCACTGGGCGCGTATATTGACAGGGCTATTTCCGTGCAAAAGCTTGGAATCGCTGGGCGGCAAAGACGGCATTAAGCGGTGCATGCGGGTGCGGGTGCGCGTTTACCAAAGAAAGTGGTTTTGGAATTAACGGCCAGATCAGGCACCTATTGAGAGGTGACGAACGCCCGATCCGTGCAAAAACATTAACACGCGCGTAACCGCCCTAACGGTCGTGTTTACGCGCTCTAGCACGCACATTCGAACGATCGCGAAACGGCACGCTGGTTGTCGGCTGCAACATTCCGCCCGCCCCGAACCCTGTTCGCGGGGCCGATCGCCCGATGCACCCTGCTAGACGCTTTGTACGAATTAATCAATCGTAACTTCATACAATTTCGCGACTCTGATTGTTCAGCCGTATCTTCAACATTTGATAATAAAATGTGAATCGTAACCGGATAAATTATGTAAAACTATGGGAATGCAAAACCAATTTTTATAATTTAAATTGCATTCCGAATGTACAGGACCTCTAAAACGTCCGGTTAGATGGCAATGATCGTTTCACTGTTTTTTCGTTTTTGCTATAGGAGTGTTATTGCCCAGATCGGTTTTAAAAAAATCTGCAATTTTTTTCTGTTCGAACGTGCGTGTGGTGTGGATGGACATTTTCGTGTTGGCTAGCGGATGGGTGCCAGGACTGTTGGCGCCTTTTCGCTTATTGTGCTGTTTCGGAGATAGGCGGGGCAGTCGAGTGATAGGCGTAATTGGGCAGTATTGATGAGATGCATGGCGCCAGCGATTCTCGCAGTCAGCTGCCCTACGTACTGGGTGGTTTTTCCGAGGAGACTGGCACGGGGATGCAGGGGAGATTGGGGACTGGCGGGTCAGCGGTGCGAAAGGTTAAATCTGGTGGAGACTTGGTGAAAAACCCTTCATGTTGCGCGTGTTGCGGGAAGATTTATTAATTTACTACGTTTCAGTTCTGCGTTTACTTATATTCATATGCAGGGTGTTCCAAAACTGCAGCGGTTCCTTGAAGGGGGTGACTTCGAGGGTGATTGCAAACAACTTTTTCCTTTGCGAAAATGCTCTCCGAGGTTTCGTTAACGAGATATTAACAAAAAGCAGCGACCAATCGGAGCGCGAGTTTGGCGGCCGAGATCGCAAGCTAGCGTGGCTGTGCGCCGCGTTGCGACTGCGAACAAGCAAGTCGGCATGCATCGAAGGCAATTACGAAGAATGGCAAATGAAAAAGACGTAACAAATAAAATCGAACATTTTGTCATAGTTTGTTTGTCATTTAAAGTGAATAATGAATAAAAGTTAAATGGATGAAAATCATGCGTAACGTAAAAAGACGAATACACAGTTTCTTTTTTTGGAAGAATCGAAAATAGCAATTATTTGAAATGGGAGGATAAGGAATACGTAAATTTCTTTGTGTTAATAACGTAGCCACGAAAAAGTAATGTAACAGGAAATGAACGAAAAGTGATCATAGATCGTTATTGTGATAAAAATCCATAAGTCAATAACGGCCAACACTGTTGCTGATAACGAATAAGTCTGTTTAAAAAGCCCAAAGAAATATTTGTCGGAAATTCACTCCTTTGTTGCAAATTCACCTGCAGTTTGAAAACCTGTGTCACTAGATCACTGAATCGATCCTGGCCATCGACGGACGAGCCCAGTGCACAACTGGTTCCATGTATGCGACACTACCCAAAGTTAAGGGTCGCGATGTCAAGTGCGTTCGGGTTAATGTACCGAATCATTCACTCACTGCACGGCTACTAACACTGATCACTTAATTTATTTTTCATGAAACGTATTGTTTCTACGTTTTAATAATTGGTGGTCTCGAAAGGGGCTGATTGTTGTCATTTCAAGAACTGCTCCACGTGGCCACCGTCATTTTGTGGCTTTATGTTCGCCATCGCTGCGTGAATCAATGCAACTGCTTCTTCAGGGGTATCCACCGGCTGACGATACACCTCATTCTGAAATGATTGTTGTACAACAAATACAAAACTTAAGTAAGAAAATAATTCCTACAACAGAAATAAGTAAAGAGTAACAGCAGTAATCAGATTACATTCATATCTAGACTTAGATATTTTCCCTCGACGATACGAAACTTTTTCATTACGCATAATAAATTAAATGTCAATGGTGGGGACACTGGCAGTAATTGGCACGTGTAACACTTTTATTACTAATTTATTTTGTTGCTGCATATAGTTTATGAATTTGTTTAAATCATATGTGTTAATTGAATAATTGTATTAATTATTTATATAAAATATTGTCCACGTTCGCATGCATTCCCTCGGAGGTAGCCTGTGAAATCTTAGACTGTATTCTGCGTGCCGACAATTCGGGATTGCTTAGATATATTCCCTCGACGATACGAAACTTTTTCATTACGCATAATAAATTAAATGTGAATGGTAGGAACACTGTCAGTAATTGACACGGTTAACACTTTTTTACAAATATCTTTTGTTGCTGCATATAGTTACTGAATTTGTTTAAACTCTATAGTGTTAATTGAATAATTGTATTAATTATTTATATCAGATATGTCAACAAATAGAATATAGTCTTACACTGTGCTTGCAACTGTATGCTGCGGGCCTGGAAAGCTAACCTCGGGCCTGCGGTTTTTCCCCACGCCTGATCACCGTGTGGTCGGTTTGGCGAGCCGGCCTTGACTCGCTGAATACGCGGCTGAAGACGACGCGACCGTTTTATGATAGGGTAGATAGAAGCGAGGATTATAAGGTTTAACCAAACTGTTAAACTGCATACAGCAATAAAATATATTTGTAAAGAACTCTGATCTGTGAAATGTAAATCCACAAACACTAAAAACTAGAAAATCATAAAAATATATAAACAAAATTTATGTTAAACGATTGTATTAAAAATGCGTTAAAAACTAAAAAAAAACATTATTTTTTTGTACAACGCACGATATTTCATAACAGAAAATGAATCAACTTAATACAACATCAACTGTCGAAATGAATTTGTTGTGAGATATCCGCTCCACAATTAGGGAGATGTAATGGGGTTTGCCAAAACAAATGTTCTTTTTTGAATAATTTGGGTTTAAAGTGTTGCACGGTAGAAATATAAGTTTGAATACGGAAGCAATTTTCCTAATCAAGGATTATAGCTGCAGCGGTAAAGTGTTTGTCTACGGTGCTACAGGTCGCGGGTTCGAATCTCCCTGGGGTAAAGCATTTTCTATTTATAAAAGACACACGGACGTTATGCTACTACGATTCTGCACACATTCGTGTCATCGGGCCCCCCTCACAGAACACATCCGGAATATATGTATATAAAATACCGTTATTTTTTTTTTTTTGCCGTACTGCCAGAAACTTTGCGGTACCATTGCTGTAAAATCTCAGAAATGTTGCCTGCCCATTGCTGTAAAATCTTAGATATGTTGCGCGACCATTGCTGTAAAATCTGCGAACAATAATTATTATTGATATATATCAATTAGGGAAAAATCGATGCAAGAATCGATTCTGGAACCTTTGTTATAAAATGTCCGGAAGGTTCCGTGACCATTGCCAGAGAATGTCCAGACCGTTCCATGAGGCTGGCAGGAAGGTTCCAAGTGGCAATGTTCCACCGCAACATGACTGGAATTTTCAAGGAAGGTTCCTATGTCCGCACCGAGGGAACATTCCACGGCAACCCCCATGGAACCTTCCTGCAAGCTTCGGGCAACGGAGTGTACTGTATGGGTATGTTCCTTTCATCTTTATGTCCATCTATTCCTCTACCCCCTACCTCTACTTCTTTTTCAATCCTATTTAAAAATTCTTTTATCGATCCCTTTTCTTTACCTGCTTTCATTACTTTCTCGACGGCTGTCGGGCGTCCGTGTTTCGATTTCCTTAATTCTATCTTTTTAGGAGATTCGCCCACTAACACCTTGCCAACTGCTCCTGTTTTACCGACTGAGTTGCCTGCACCTACCGCTTCCTCTGTCGCCTTTGGTCCGCTATTAGCCATTTCCCGCCAATTCGCTTCCTAACCTCTACTTCGGTCCCCCGATTTGCTCTCTCAGAAAAACTAACTTTCCCACCTTCGCCTCGCTAACCTTTACTTCCTTCAGTACTACGCACTTTGCCCTATTTATGGCCCTGTTTTGCCTACCCCAACCTGCCCTCTTATTTTTAATAAACTCGCTGTTACCTATTATTTGCACTCACTCACTGTTTACACATGCACGCCCTCTAACCAAGTCTTTCCAGTAAGTTAATGATTCGGTACATTAACCCGGACGCACTTGACATTGCGACCCTTAACTTTGGGTAGTGTCCCATACCTGGAACCAGTTTTGCACTTGGCTCGTCCGTCGATGGCCAGGAACGATTCAGTGATCTAGTGACACAGGTTTTCAAACTGCAGGTGAATTTCCAACAAGGGAGTGAATTTCCGTCAAATATTTCTTTGGGCTTTTTAAACAGACTTATTCGTTATCAGCAACAGTGTTGGCCGTTATTGACTTATGGATTTTTATCACAATAACGATCTATGATCACTTTTAGTTCATTTCCTGTTACATTACCTTTTCGTGGCTACGTTATTAACACAAAGAAATTTACGTATTCCTTATCCTCCCATTTCAAATAATTGCTATTTTCGATTCTTCCAAAAAAAGAAACTGTGTATTCGTCTTTTTACGTTACGCATGATTTTCATCCATTTAACTTTTATTCATTATTCACTTTAAATGACAAACAAACCATGACAAAATGTTCGATTTTATTTGTTACGTCTTTTCCATTTGCCATTCTTCGTAATTGCCTTCGATGCATGCCGACTTGCTTGTTCGCAGTCGCAACGCGGCGCACAGCCACGCTAGCTTGCGATCTCGGCCGCCAAACTCGCGCTCCGATTGGTCGCTGCTTTTTGTTAATATCTCGTTAACGAAACCTCGGAGAGCATTTTCGCAAAGGAAAAAGTTGTTTGCAATCACCCTCGAAGTCACCCCCTTCAAGGAACCGCTGCATTTTTGGAACACCCTGTATATCCATATTAATAAACTGTTTTACTATTATATATATCTGTTGAGTCATCACACTTTCTACAAACTCCACATATACGATACTATACACTTTATGATGCTGGTACGCGTGAAATTTATGCTCCTCCTTATCCTTCTGACTATCCGCCGTTTTCTGCAGGATGCATTTGAGATTGGCGTACGCCATGAATGGGAGTTGCTTCTTCCTGTTATGATTGTTTAAACTGAGCCATTTGTTTTCCTCGCTGGGCAGAAGGATGACCTAGTCTTTTATCTCTCGGCCATCAGTAGCGTGGGCCTCCAACTTCTCGGTGGAACTTAAGTAGTGCATGCACTTGCAAAACCGAATTTTTATTTAATATTTTTCCATAAGATATTTGAATATTTAGTATGTTCATACGTACCGGTCACAGATGAATTTTTTCCATTGTGTTTGCTCAAGTGCGCTCTGACGAACCGGCGCAAGTTCTTGCTCCACGCAAAGTGGACATTACTGCCCCCATGGTCTGGTATGTAGAGTAGGTTTGTCAATGTGCCAATCGCTCTTGTGACTGGTCAGACGTAGTGCCAAGATTTTTGATCCTTTTTCGTCTTCTCCTCCTCCTCCTCCTCAGAACTGTACACGTTCACAGATATATTGTTTAGCCATTCAACTCAATCACTTGTCTGTAATCGTCTGTAACATTACAAATCGTGTCTGTAATGTTTTCACCGCTCACGATTATCGCGGAGCGATCACCCGCCGACTGCTAGTTTCGAGAACCACACCGCCGTGACGTCAACGTTCAACGACATTTTTTTATTCTCTTGCGCCCATTGCGCCCAGTCTAAAACGGCTATCCATCAGGGACCGCTATCGCCACGCGGCCACGCGCTTTTGTCTAATGAGGAGAGTATCCCAGGTGTCCGCCTCTGATTGCTTTAATTTTTGGATATGTTTTAGAGGACCGAAAAATAAGAAATTGTGGTCCTTTTATTTTGGCCTGCTTGCATGTTCAGGGGGTGAAACCAACTGATAAGAAATAGTCTGGATCGGTTTAGTTACCGACACGTCATAGATATATTTATTTGGAAGACACAGAACGCAAGAGCACAATTATTATAGATGTGATAAGAAAAAGCAAGGATTCTAAAAATACACATATAAAATGTTTCAACTAGAAGAGGCAGTGTAAGATGCTCGATGATTTAGAAGAGAAAAGTATTGTTGAGTGCGCCGCGTGTGATCTTTGCCATCTATTGATCAACATAGTTATGTATCTATCGATTGACCCGGGAAACGTAAATTCCAAACACCAATCCTCAAAGTTATAAAATTTTCAGCCGTTCGTCTCCGATTGCTTTGGTTTTTGGATATGTATTAGAGGACCAAATAATAAAAAACAGGTGTCTTTTTATTTTTGCCTGTTTGCACATTTAGGTGGTGAAACCACCTCTCAAAGTTATAAGGTTTTCAGCTGTTCGTCTTTGGTCAAAAACCAAAGCAATGGGCGGCGGGCACCACCTATTCTCATGAAATTTGAGAGGTGGTTTCATCCCCTGAACATGCAAATGGGCCAAAATAAAAGGACACCTGTTACTAATTTCTCTATCCTCTAAAACGTATTCAAAAACCAAAGCAACCGGAAACACACAACTAAAAATCTTGTAAAAGGTATAGCCGGTTAAAATGGTCAAATGTACCCCTGAGCTAAATTCAACTCGCCATGAGTTTTCGATAGCTTATAAAAAATGAACAATTTGTGCGAAGTTTCAGATTTGTATATCGACACGGGTGGTAGTAAAGGGTACAAATAGAAAATCAGGTTTTTGCCAATTTTTTCTTATACTAGCGGATGAAAAATTTTGATAAAAATCAGGGGCATTTCTGTTATTAAGGCACATATTAGGGAATCGTTTCAGATTTTTAAATTGAAAAACTAAGATAATTAAATTGAAAACCAGAGTAACTTACAGGTCAAACTTTCTTACATACTTTATGAAATAAGTCTTTCATGCATTCTTTAATATCTTCGCATACAACTAAACAGCGTAGGAATTAAACGAACTAAACGTGATGTGCCATTACAATCTAAAATGTCTACCATATTTTCAACGGCGTTGATGGCGCAACGGTATTGTATCGGACTGTTAAACCGCTGGGAACTATTTGAACGTAGGTTCGAGCTTCGAAACTTTTAAGTCCTCCACAGGGTTATATTTTTTTCACATTAATAACGTATTTTTCCGATTTCTAGCTATATGACAATGATCAATATAGTAGGTCTTTATTGATTCCCCTAGGGGTTACAGACTCCTTACAAACCCTCCTCTCGCAACCTCTTCTTCCCTTATATCTACCTTATATCTACCTTAACCTATCTTAACCTATCTTAGCCTATCTTAACCTACTTCCTCCTACTTCCACCTCTCTCTCCTCGCCGCTCGCTCGCCCCCTACCCTCCTCCCCGCCGCTCGCATTCGCAGAGACCGCGTTTCCCCCTCTCTCCCGGACCTCCGCTTCCGCCCGACTCCCCTTTCACTCACATCTCCTCATCCATGCTCCATTCCCTCTCTCCTCTCTTCAATTCAATTCTTTTCATCCACACTTCCCCCTCCCCCATCACCTAGAACCTCCCCCGCCACCCCCTGCCACCCCCTCTCTTCCCCCCACCCCAAACATACCTCCCAAACATGTTCCCATGTCTCTTCCCCCCCTCCACATACCCTGCATATCCTTTTTTCCTCCTCCTCCCAGTACCTCCCCCCCCTCATTTCATTGCCCAGCCTATACCTCGCGACCCTTCTCCACCTACTTTCCCCCCACCCCTTCTTCAGGTACCCCGGCAACCCTTCCCCCTTCACCCTACCATACCAAACGTTGAATCTTGAATCCCCTATCCTTCTCCACCTCTCCTCTTCCTGCAATTTCCTTTCCCTGCTCACTAACTCCTCTCCTCTTATTCCCCCCCTTTCCCTCATCCCTTCCATTTCCTCCAAGGTCCAACCCCTTTCCTCGTAAAACCCTTTCCTTTCTTCTTCCCAACCCTCCAAAGCCTTTCCCCTCTTGAACCTCCCCTTCATTTCTTCCCAACACCTTCTCGCCAGCTCCCCCCCTTTCCCCTCCTCCAGCTTCCTTTCAAACCCCCACGCCCTCATCCCTGCCCTTCCCTTCAACATTTCCCTTTGCACCTCCTCCCTCACCATGTAACTCGGTGTACCCCTTTCAACACCCATCACCCACTTCAAAAACCTGTCATGCAGGCGTTCCACCTTTTCCCTTTCCCTCCACCCCCACACCTCCACCCCGTACCCCACCACCGGCCACACCAACTTGTCAAACAGCCAAAGTCTCCTTTCCCAATCACTACCAAACATCCTTTTCCCAATACCCCATACCTTCCCCATCACCGCCGCCCCTTTTTTCACTCTTTCCCCCACATGCTCCTCCTGCCCCCCGTTCCCCATCACCGTGTACCCCAAATACTTGAAGCTCTTCACCTCCTCAATCTCCTTCCCCTTCCACCTCCATGTTACCTTCTTCCACCTCCCCCCTCCCCTCCTACACTTCATAACCTTCGTTGTCTCCACATTGACCTGCAGTCCTTTCCTATCCACATATTTCTCCAATTTCCCTATCAGCCCCTTCATCCCCTCCTCATCCTCCGCCAACACCGCCACGTCGTCGGCGTATGCCAACGCGTATACCTTTCCCCCCCCTAGCTTCACTCCCCCCATCCTCCCTTTTTCAGCTCCTCTTCCATGTCCGCTATGAGAAGGGTGAAGAGGCTCGGGCTCAGCGGGCACCCCTGCCTCACCCCTCTCGCCGTCCAAAACCTCTCCCCCTCCTCATCACCCACCCGCACCCTACAAGATGTCTCCCTTAGTATCTCCTCACACCTCCCCACCAACTCCTCCCTCACCCCCCTCCCTCTCATTGCTCTAACCAATACCTCCCTGTCCACCGAGTCAAACGCCGCTTTCATGTCTATAAACAGAACCACCATTTTTCCCCTCTTTCTTCCCAATTGCCTGTTCATCAAATAGTTCAGTACATATATATTATCCAAACAACCCACCCCCCTCCTAAAGCCCGTTTGACCCGGTGGCAGCAGTCCCTTCCCCTCCACCTCCACTCTTAATCTTTCCGCTAACACAGACGCGTACACCTTGTACGCTGTCTGTGTTAGGGTTATCCCCCTATATTCCTCCACCTTCTTCCCCAACCCCTTCTTCACTACAGGCACCACCACCCCCTCTCTCCACCCTTGTGGCCAGCCTTCCCCCCTCCACACTCTCTTACACAGCCCCCATAGCCAATTCTCTACTTCCGCGCCTCCATACTTCCACACCTCGTTCGGAATCCCATCCCCCCCTCCCGCCTTCCCATCCTTTAGATTCCTTATCACTTTTCCTAATTCCTCCCTCCCTATATCTGCCTCTGCATCCTCCCTCCTTCTCGTCTCCCCACCCCTTCTCACCCTCCACTCTACCCCTCCCAGCAATCCCCTGAAATACCCGTCCCATTCCCCCATTGCTATTCCTTCCTCCACCCATTGCTATTCCCCTCCCTCTCCTTTTCCGTCCCCTATTCACCACCTTCCATACTTGCCCCTCCGTTCTTACTCCTTCCACTTCCCTCATCCACCTCTCCACCTCCTTCTTCCTTTTTTCCTCACACAACCTGGCATACTCCCTCTTCTTCTGCTTATATTCCCTCCCATCCCCTCCTTCCCTCCTCCATTTTCTCAACTCTCTCCTTACCTTACTCTTCACCTCTCTACACTCCTTATCCCACCACCCTCCCTTCTTTACCGTCTCCCCCCCCCCCTTCCCCATCTTACCCATCGCGCCCTTAATCCTTTCCCGCAACTCGCACCATTCCTCCTCTACTCCTCTTTCCCCCTGCTCCCTTTTCCCAAACTTCCTCATAAACTCCCGCCTTCCCTCTTCCGTCCAGTCTCCTCTACCACCTCCCTTCGCCCCTCCTTTCCCCCCACTTTCCCCCTCCTCCCTCCCTTCCCCTCTTAACCACACCACCACCGGATGGTGATCTGATTCCACCCTTTCCGCTATCTCTAACCTTTCCACTTTCTCCCTGGTATCTTCGTTCCCTACCGCGTAATCGATTACCGTGTTCCCCCTACCCCCTGTGAAAGTCCACTCTCCCTCCTCGTCCCCCTCTGTATTCCCATTCAATATTCCCCACCCCCTTTCCTCTAACCGCCCACACAGCCTCCGCCCTTCCCCATTCACCTCCTTATCCTTGGATCTCCTTCTCCCTCCCCCTCCTCCTTGCTCCTCCTCTTCCCCCCGTATCTCCCTTCCTTCCTCTCCCGTGCGTGCATTAAAGTCCCCCCCTATCACTACTCTTATCCCCACCTCTCTCTCTTCCATCCACTCCCCTAAATCCTCCAGCTTCTCTTTCAGATCCCCATTTATGTACAACCCAACTATTTTCCACCAACCCCCCCCAATTTTCACCTTCTTAGCCATTATCCCCTCCTTCCCCCCCCCCTCCCCCATCTCCCACTTCCAGCTCCTTTCTCACCCCCAACAGCATTCCTCCTATCGCTCTTCCCTTTTGACTTTCTCTCCTGGCCCACTGCTTTTCCCATGTATACCCTCTCGGTAGACTCCTTTGTACATACCCCCAATCTTTCTCTTCCACCCACGTCTCACTCAGTACCATCACATCCCATTCCTCGAGGCCCCTCCAGAATCCTACATCCTTCCTCTTTATCCCTGCTACATTCCAGAACGCCACCCTCCTTATCCCCCCTTCCCTTCCCCTTTCCCTCCTGTCTCCCCCTTCCCGGTTCATTCGTTTCCCTGCCCCTCACACCATTTCTCCCTTAACTCGTCCCATCTTCTTATCTTCCCGTCCACCCACATTTTCAAATACCCCACCTGCACTTTCCTTCCCTTCTCCCTCTCCATTTGCGCCTCTCTCTCTA
Organism: Andrena marginata; assembly: GCA_963932335.1. Lineage (NCBI taxonomy): Eukaryota > Metazoa > Arthropoda > Insecta > Hymenoptera > Andrenidae > Andrena > Andrena marginata. Next base: position 23,349,746 of record OZ010662.1, read on the forward strand.
TCTTCCATTTCGCCCTTCGTTCTTCCTCGGTGAGGTCGTCCTCTACCCTTTCCCTTCTTCCCCTCAGTTTTTTCTTCGCGTCCATCACCTTCCTCTTTTCCTCCCTCCCCTCCAACTTCACCAGCACCATTCCACTCCCCTCCTTTCCTGCACTTCCTATTCTCACCACCTCCTTTATTCCCTTCGCCCCCAAACCCATCCTTTCCCATAACCTCCCCACCTCCTGCTTCACCTCCTTTCCTTCTAGTCCCAACCCCCTAACCACCACGTTATTTCTCCTCACCTCCCTTTCTTTCTTGTCGTGCATGATCTCCATCCTTCTAATTCTCATTCTCCATTCCTCCTCTTGTCCTTCCCACCTCACCCCCTCCCCCACCCCCCACTTCTTTCCCTTTCCCACCTCCCTACCTTCTCCATCACCTCCTCCATCCTCCTATCCCATTCCTCTATCTTCCCTATCTTCTCTACCAACCCTCCTCTCCTCGCCCTCTCTTCCTTCATCTCCTCCTCCCACCTCCTCCTTTCCTCTCTCCACTCCTCCTCACTTCTTCTTCTCTCTTCCCTTTCCTTCTTCCTCTCCTCCCTCTCCCTCCTTATCTCCTCCTTCATCATCCTTCTCTCCTCCCTATCCCTTCTCATTTCCTCCCTCATCTTCCTCATCTCCAACAGCATTTCCCTTATCATTCCCTCCAGCGATCCCTTTTCTTCTCCTCCCTCCTTCCTCCCCCCTTTGCCTGCATTTTCCGGAGACCTCCGAGTCTTGGAGCTTCTCTTAAAACCTCCTGTTTTGTCTTGTTCCATTGCCCCAGCGTCCTCCTCTCTCTCCCTCTTTTTTCCCCATAAACTATCCAAACTTCCCGCGCTACTCCCCCCGCTGTTCCCACTGTCCTTTCTAACCCTACCTTCGTCTGCCTTCTTTCCTACTTCTTTTTCACCTTTTTCCGTCTCCATCTCTTCCTTACTTCTCTGACCCCTTTCCCTTGCCTTATCTCTTTTTCAAACTTCCCGCCTTCCCACCAGCTCTTCCCTCCTGTTTCGCTCTTCTCTCACCCGCGCCACTACCTGTCACACTCTACGTTCCTTCCCGCCTTTCTTCGCCTGTCTCTACCACCTAACCTCCAAAGCTTCCCTTATCCCCCTCGCACTTCTGCTACCCCCTAACACCGTCCCTTGCCCTTTATCCTCCGACCCTTCGTCAACTCCTCTCCACCTTTCACTCCACTTTCCACTCTCCCTCACCACCTCACTCGCCTTTCCTTCCAACCACACACTTCACTCACTCTTACGCCCAGCTATCACACACGCGTCCGGAAACGGAAGTCCCGACAATGATCAATATTTATTTACAAATGTTTTAACAACAGTTTAAAAATATTCTAAATAGTACTTGAAAACTCTTGTCAAGTATACCCCATAAAAACTTGCAAAAAGTAACAAAATTATGCCAAGTACATGCAAAAGTCACGGAAAAGAGTAAATCAAGAGTAAATCAAAGGGCGGAAAAGAGTAAATCACAAAAAAAAAATAGAAGAAAATATACAATATAAAAAAAGATGTGAAATCAAAATGAGCTGCAAGTACATAAAGGTATTTTTTTTAACGGCGCTTAAGGGGTCATACACGTGTCTCAGCGCTGAATCGTGGTGAATGTTTGCGAGTGATTCAGGGATAAACTATTAATCCGATTGGGGGGGGGGGGGGGGGATACGTGACGTGCGCGAGAGAATAACGTGTGTATGCAGGCGAAAGAAATAGACGAAAAATGTGGCAAAAGTGCGCAGAAAATTACGAGGTCGTGTGGAAAACGAGGGGAGTAGACAAGGTTCCAGTGGACAGTATAATCGACAAATAATAAAGAGTCGAAGGGTGAGATAAAAGGTGAAAAAGTGAAGGTGTGAAACGAGTGCATGAAGTATAAGATACGTGGCAAGGATAAGTGACATCTACGGGAGTGGAAGAAGTAAGAAGACAAAGCGGAGAGAGAAGTAGGTAAAGAAGAGAGTTGACTCTAATGAGCCGAGTAGGCAAAGGCGGGGAAGCGCAAAAGGAAATGAGAAGAAGGGCAAGACCATCGTTGGCAGAACAGCTGGGAAGAAGAAAACCGGACAGCGAGGACTCGATACTGGACTCATTCAAGAGGAAACGGGACAGCAAGGAAGAGCAGGAGAGGTTAAGGGCCGAAAGGGAAATAAAGGAAGAATTCTTAAAAGCGAGGAAAATTGGGAGGTCGCCTCCGATGAAGAAAACTGAGATAGTTATAGAAACTGCAGAATCGGTAGACAGCCAGAAGATAAGGCGGGAAAAAAAAATGAATGCAAAATTAGACAAATTGATGGAAGCTGTGCTGGCAGTTAAGAAAGACATGGAAGAGTTGAGAAAAGATAATAGAGATCTGAGGCAGGGAATGCACGATCTGAGAGACGAGTGGAAGAGTAGGGATGAGATATGGGAAAAGGAATGGAAGGAATTGAGAGGAAGGATAGAAGTACTGGAGGCCAGGAAGGTTCAGTCAGAGGGGCTGACAGGAAGACTGGAGGGGCTAGAAAGGAAGGAAGAAGCGAGAAAAAAAGAGATAGAAGTTATAATATTACCCTAAGGGGAGAGGACTTACTGCGTAAAGAGACGCCGAAAGACACGGTGGAGTATGTGTTAATTCACGAATTGCAAGTAGAAGCAGAAATCGAGGAAGCCTACTGGGTAGGAAAGGCAGAGAAAAGGGGGCTACTGATAGCGAAGTTAAAAAGCTGGCAACAGAAAAGAGCAGTAATGCTAAAGAAAAGTACATTGAAAGAGAAGAGGCTGTTTATCAAGAGACACGGTAGTGTCTCGCGCCAAGTATATATAGATACATGCGCAGCGCGAGCACAGAGTGTCTATCTATATTACGCCGCGATCCCTTATCAAAAACACTGAGATTATCGAATCTCAATAACGGCTGATCCAATTAGATTTTGAATGGGCTTAATGGGTAGTTTGGGTTTTATTTACATAAGAAATATGTCTTCGCTTTAGTCCTACGTGCCTTATGAGCTGAGATATTTCAATGCAAAATTCCAATTTGGCGAATTTTATGTTCTGAAGATTTAAGAATCGTCGCCTCGGCATTCGCCTTCACGCCCAAGGGAAAACCACCCAAAAACCTTGGGCAAGGTGTGGGTACGTGGTTCCCCGTGTCTCTACCCTCCACTTGCGTCTTCGAACTTGCGCACTTCTTTCTTGGACTTCATCTTCTGTGATGGTGCATCCTCTTCCTGGATAGAGACGGGTACGGGGGTCTCGTCATCTCAGGGTCGGGGCTCGCGTGTCGGTCCTGGATTTTGGGGTTTCTGGATGCAGCTTCAAAATTTCTTCTTGTTCGACGACGACATCCCCTGCGTGGGTTTCCGGGCTGTCCGGTCTTGGGATCTGGCCGTCTCCACGTCCTGCGTCTGGATCGCTGTCCCGCTCGCTAAGTTCGCCTGCTGTGGGGGTCTGGCCGTCTCAGCGTCCTGCATCCGGATCGCTGTCCCGCTCGCTAAGTTCGCCTGCTGTTGCTGTCGCTCCGGTTTCCCTTGCAGAAATACAAAGCGCTTTAGGGTTCGGTCGTGTCTGTAACAAACTCAAGAGCGGGGGCCCGGCTACGAAGGCAACCTCCGCAGCCCAGTCCACCTGATTAGCTTAGACTAATCTTCTTTCTTGAGTCTTCCGAGTCCTCGCTTCCTTCCATCTTGGGACCCTGAGTGTTGGTGCTTGACTCTTCACTCCTCTAGGAACCATCCTTCGTATTTCGCAAGGCGGCGTACGTGGACCACCTTGTACTTCTTCCGGGGTGTACGCTGGATCCTGTAGACGACGTCGTTGATCTTGTTCACCACTGTGTAGGGTCCTTCCCAGTCGGGAATCCATTCCGAGTATCCTTGCTCGACGTCCTGCCATCTTCGAATCCTGAGTGTTGGTGATTGGCTCTTCACTTCAGGACTTCGTCTTCGAACTAATGCTCCAGGTGTACACCGGACTCATCACCCTGGGCTCTCTCTTATGGGTCGCCGACCCCGCGACGGTATTCGCCCTCGAACTCCCTCCGTCGCAGCGCTTCGTGGATCTCTCGACGGTATTCGCCCTCGAACTCCCTCCGTCGTAGCGCTTCGTGGATCTCTCGACGGTATTCGCCCTCGAACTCCCTCCGCCGCAACTTCGTACTCAGCTATCCCGCAACGGTATTCGCCCTCGAACTCCCTCCGTCGCGTCTTCGTACTCAGTTATGCCGTGACGATATTCGCCCTCGAACTCCCGTCGTCACAGCTCTGCAACTCTGCGCACTTCCGGCGCCTGTTCGTTGCAGCAGATCCGCACGCTCACACGACAGCATTAGTCCGGTTCCGGGTGTTGTCGACCGGTGCTTCCCCCAAATCAGTTGAGCCCAGGTATCACCGTATCCAACGGTCTCTCTTCGCTCCTTCTCTTGGTGCTGTTCCTCTCAATTTCTCCTTCCGAAGCAGTCCCTCTGGAGATGTCCGGCCTTTCCACACTGCCAGCAGGTCTTCTCCGTGTAGTCCGTTCGATCCTCGGGTTGTTCGGACCTCCGCTTCTTGGCCGGGTACCTTTCAAACGTGTTGGAGGGTTTAGCTTTCCGTTTTTCCGAGTACTTCTCTCGTGACTCGCCCGCGGGGCTGCGAGACATTCTCTCGACGGCCTCGATCTCGAGGGCCCTGGTCACGGCGGCCCGTAAAGATGTAAAACCACCGAGTCGCAGTTCCCGCTGCGTAACCGAGCTCGATAATGCCGTTACGAATTGGGACGCGGCAAGTTTGTCGCGGGTTTCTGCCGGGCACTCGGCGAAAGCGGACTGCGCTAATCGTTCTATTTTTGTGGCGAGCGAGGAGATGCTCTCATCTCTTCGCTGCCTATGGCTCTGGAAGAGTACATAGTTCAAATTCGATAGGTTTTTCGCCCCGTAACGGAATTCCAGCGCGGAAACCAATTCCGCGAATTTCTCGCATTGAGCCGCGGAGAGCGTCGTAAGGACGCTCCTTGCCGCGCCCCCGAGGGCAGCAATCAAGGCTGTAGCCTTTTTCTGGTCATCCCAACCATTTGCTCGTGCGATGGTATCGAATTGCACCCTGTATTCCTCCCAGGACGTTTTTCCATCGAAAACTGTCGGTTTCACAGCGTACCCCAAGCGGAGCACGTGTGGTTCCGAAAAGGAGACAGCGGCAGGCGCAACGACGGGTGTGGTGACATGCGCCGGGGGAACACTAATTACACCACTATTTACACCATTATGTACATCGCTATTTACATTGGCGACTGTCTCCCCACCCCGAGTATTCGCGCCGCCGTCAACCGAGCCACGGGCACCCTGTAACAAGGAGACTACGACCTGGATGCGATTTTCCATTTCTGTCATCCGGGCCTCGAGAGCCGCCTGGGTTCGTCGGTCTGCGGCTTCATTATCCTCCCTGCGCCGGTCCTCCCCCTGCCAGCGGGCCTCGTTGTCCCTCCGCAGCTCCCGAATATGTTCCGCGATGCCTAACTGGAGGGAGGTGAACAGCTCCTGTATAGAAGGGTCCGTCGCTGCAGGAGAAGGGTTCGCGGAGGCCGCGGATGCGCGAGTCGGCATCCCACTTCGAGTGGGCATCCCACATCTGACACCAGTGTTACGTTTTCGCGTAGACATAATAACAATTTAATGTACAACCGTAACAGAACATGAACATTAACAAAGATAACAGGAATGTAATACAGTGATTAATCAGAGAGAGGTGTTCGGGACTACATCTGCTCGCAATGGCGTCTGTATCTCAAGTCACAGCTTGACAGGCAATCGATCAGATCGCCTTCTTCTCGCTGTCCCTTGTCTTCGTCGCGAGCACCAGCGGGCCATGGATTCCATCCATAGGGTGCTCGCAACAATATATTGTTTTTATACCAGGAAACTATTTTTACTTTAGAGTTTTTATGTAAAGTTTATAGAAATTAAGGGGACGCAGGGGCTTAGATAAAAACGAAAGGGACGCACAGGCTTCGACAGAAATGAAGGAGACACACAAGCTTCAATAGAAATGAAGGGGATGCACAGGCTTGGAGATTGTGCGGAGAAGGTTACATAGACAGAGAAGCATCTTGTTTCGCACAAGTTTCTGGAAATTTGTCAAATAAAGTAAATCGATAAACTTTGTCAAATTAGCGTAGCATTAAGAATTAAGAAAATTATAGCGTATTGCTTGCAATGTAGAGCAAGTCGCATTATTAAAGAAAGTACGCTGGAAACGCATTTCCCTTGATACTTTTCAATCTCTTATGAAAGATATTCCTAATACTTTATTAAAATCCACAGTAGTTCCCTTGCTATTCATTAATTTTATTAGTTTCCCATTAACAATATTTTAGTTCACCAGTAAACATAGTACATTAATTTTATTCCAACACCAATAAATTGTGCCTAAAAAATATTGGATCTCTGTTCATTTACAATAAATTACCATTAGCATTTAAATTTCCTCCAACAAGACTTTACACTTACTATGGGAAAAGTCCACTCTTTTTTTTATAAGTTCTAAGTTATGTTGTTACTAAAAAATGTGGCTTTTACATATTTACAGATAATCGAAGCACAAGATGATGCAGTGTGATCTACGTCAGAGAAAAAAAATTATTGTGATATAGTATTATATTAATTACACTTTAATTAAACTTTTATTCAGCTTCGATCCTCTGCTTCTTGTATGTTTGCTTCATATCAGAAAACTCAAATTTAAACCAATTCCACCAATCCAGTTGTCTTGTAGCTTTGCAGGTGTGCGTAGTTTGGATGACAATATAATATATTGTTAATTAAAAAATGTAACTCCGAGGGGGCGAAAAACTTATCCAGTCTCAGTAAACACTACAACATGTGTGAAATCCCCACAAAATTACCTTTTTTAAAAAAAGGTACAAAAAAGACCGCCAAGTGTATAATCCCATCAAATAGGATCTCATTTGAAAACATTGTCGTAAATTAATACCCTTCAAAAAGAATCCCATTTAAAAACATTGTCGTAAATTAATAGCTTTACAAAACTAATGGTATACATAAATTGCGCCAATTATCACAATGGCTATTTATACAAAGAAAACAATGTATTAAATAATATTAAGCAGATATATTTTTATACAAATAAATATTTTAATACGAATAAATATTTTATTCAAAATACTTGGCGCTGCTCTCTGAAAAAAATGTTAATTTTCTTGGTTAATAAATAAAACAAGACCTGACACCACTGAAAGAAGAAAGAAAGAAAAATATTTTATTGCAATTTATACATATTTATTTAGTCTGGCAACACCAACTCGGAGAGCACCGCCAAGTATTTTGAATAAAATATTTATTCGTATTAAAATATTTATTTGTATTAAAATATTTATTTGTATAAAAATATATCTGCTTAAAATTATTTAATACATTACTTTCTTTGAATAAATAGCCATTGTGATAATTGACGTAATTTATGTATATCATTAGTTTTGTAAAGCTATTAATTTTCGAAAATGTTTTTAAATGGGATTCTATTTGATGGGTATTAATTTACGACAATGTTTTCAAATGGGATCCTTTTTGATGAGATTATATACTTGGCGCTCTTTTTTGTAACTTTTTTTAAAAAAGGTAATTTTGTGGGGCACGGATTAACTCGGAGTGGAGAAAGTCGAAATGCCTGAAATATCGGCACGATGTCGATTGCCTCTTTCGGACATCTCGCAGACAACTGTTTCCCGATAGCCGCTTCAAAATCAAGCAATTGTGTAATTGTAAACAAATCAATGAATTTCGCTTCGAAAAATATGAAATTTCTGGCTATAAACGACAATGAATTTTCGCTTCGCTCCGAGTCCGCTTTTGTTCCGTGAAATGGAACAGTGGATCCCCGGCATTAGGGTCGCCTCTTTAGTGGCATGTGGTATCCCTGACAACGCGGACGGGAAGGAGAGACCTCCGCAGAATACGCGTATCTTTGCTTGGGCACAGCTGTTCTCTAAAATTGGCGTTAAAAATGTCTTAATGTACTTTCAATTTACTTAAATAAATTAGAATATCACATATTATTAAATATTATTATATATTTATTGTATTAATTCTCAATTTTTTATTTCAGATTAGTTGGTGGTAAAAGAATGGTTTGTTACGATGACCGTTATATTATAAAGTTAGCCGCAGAGATTGATGGGATTGTTGTCAGCAATGATAATTACAGAGATTTGGCACAGGAAAATCCAGAATATCGGAAGGTCGTAGAAGAAAGGATTTTAATGTACACTTTTGTAAATGATCGATTCATGCCGCCAGATGATCCACTAGGTAGAGGTGGACCAACTTTGGAAAATTTTTTGAGAATTATTCCAAAAGTCTGTGATCCATCTCCATCTTGCCCGTATGCAAAAGTATGTCGAATTATTTTTTTCTTCACCTCAAAAAAATGAATGTATTTTCCTTCTAAAATTAATTGTATGCAAAATCACAGGGTGTTCCTCTGGTGGCGTTCACTGTATTTTATTTGAAAACGTTAAAGACTGCATTAAATTTGTTGAAGAGAAAAGGGTCGACCCTGTGATGAGCTTGGATAATCTTAAAAATAACCTATTGTCAAGATATGGACCATAACCGTATTATTTATTTCAATTGAAATGTATGTATATACAGAGTGAATCGTCCAATACAAGCCATCTGAATAACTTCTACAGGTTTTGAGATAGGAAGGAATGTTTGAGACGAAAGTTGTTTGGTTTCCAAAATTTCCATTGCATGGTGCACAGAACTTTTTCTCAGGTGGAGGAGCTTATGAGATTTAAAATCAACTTAATCTTTTTAAATGGAACCATGTATTCTTAAATACCTATAACACAGTACAACAGCCATCTGGACTTGTAACATTCAATAGCCGTTTCTTATAGGTTTTCGTACGCTGAAAACGAATCCGTAAACCGTTTGTCGCCATCACCCTCAGTTTCTGTGAAATTCGATTTTGAAAAAAACTGAAAATTTTCAAATTTGAACATCTCTTGTGTCGAAACGGTAATAGTTATTGGATTGTTCGTAACATCAAATTATTCTATAAACCCTCCCGAATACAAGGATATAAGTTATTATTGCATTACGAACATTTTAATATGTTTAAACAACGATTAAAGGGAAAAGGACACCCGAAATTCACCAATTTTTGCAGATATCTTTCAATTTATTTCCAAAACTAAGGGTCTGGGAAAAAATCTGACCATCCCACGCGATGCAGCAGTCAGTTTTCCTTCGGAAAGCATAAACAGAAGTGGTAAGTCGCGTTTTCTTTTCAATACAGAAGCGAAACAGTTTGGCAAAACGCGCGGTGCCGACAGTGGTAGTCAACGACGGCACGCGATCCACTGCCGCTCAGCGTAACACAATCGCTTACCGCGCGTGACTACCACTGCCGGCTCCGGGCGTTTTGTGAAACTATTTCGCTTCTATATTGAAAACAAACAGCGACTTACACTGCTGTTTATGCTTTCCGAAGGAAAACTGTCTGCTGCATCGCGTGGGATACTCAGATTTTCTCCCAGACCCTTAATTTTGGAAATAAATTGAAAGATATCTGCAAAAATTGGTGAATTACGGGTGTCCTTTTACCTTTAATCGTTGTTTAAATATATTTAAATGTTCGTGATGCAATAATAACTTATATCCTTGTATTCGGGAGGGTTTATAGAATAATTTGATGTTACGAACAATCCAATAACTATTACTGTTTCGACACAAAAAATGTTCAAATTTGAAAATTTGCAGTTTTTTTCAAAATCGATTTTCTCAAAAACTGAGGGCGATGGCGACAAGCGGTTTGCGGATTTGTTTTCAGGGCACGAAAACCTATAAGAAACGACTATTGAATGTTACAAGTCCGAAAAAAAGTCAAAATTTGTTGTACTGTGTAATTGTAGCTCTTCTCCAGGGCTTTTCAGTGACCATCGTCATATAAGGTCATACAGATTTATTAACGGAATCAATGGAAAATGATTTCTCCAAAACGTTTAAGACTTTGTAATGTTCCTACGCGAGGTGTTGTCGTGGGATAGAGGTAGTTCCACTCGTAGAGCAATTTACCCGTGGTCTGTTTCGGGCGGCGTGCGATAAAGAAGTGACATTCACGAACAGGAATTCCCCTTAATAGTTGTTTAGCAAAATCTGCAACCTAACGCCATCTCTGAGGCCCACCGATAATTAGGCAATAGCAGCGGCACGCTGTCTCGTGTGGAGCTTCGATCACTGCCCCTTCCATCAACTTACGATTGATGGAAGGGAGATCCATCAACTTACGATCGATGGAAGGGAGATCCATCAACTTACGATCGATGGAAGGGCCGATTTACTGGATCCCGCTCTCGGTACGCCTTCTTACTTGTCGACGAGCCGTATAATAAGTAACCGCTGCCTTTACTTGTATCGCTTGCTTTGCATCGAGTTTCATGCCGATTCCACGTGCTTCGCGCTTGCTAAATTGAGAAGCTTCCTACAGCGTAGGAAAGCTCGTGCTAATAATTATACCAGTTATAATCAGTGTATCATAGTCCTTCATTGCTCGTTTATGGTATAAATTGTAAACAGTGTTTAAGAGTAAAATCAATGCTTTAGACTAAAAAGCTTAAATTAAACCAGAGCCTCTCGCGACTGTCCCGTTCCCACAGCGTGCGCTATCCGATATTTTGCTAACAACAGTGTTTATTAAAAAAAAAACACTTTAGATATAAAACTATTTAAATATAAATGATCGATAAATCGATATAAAAAAAATACAATATAAATTATAACAGTGACACCTTTGGTCGATATAAAAGAACAGAGGTTTGATCAATCTAAATTGCGACACTTGGTTGGTCGCTACAAAAGTATATATATTTTATCGATCTAGATTACGACACATGGTCGGTACAAAACAATATGGATTTGATTGATCTAGGTTATGACGCTTAGTCGATATAGTAGAACGTAAACTTAATAACAAAATACTAACGCTGTAATCGATAGAAAAGTATATAGAATATAAGTTAGCGGTGTCCAACATAGGGGCCTCTATGCGGTCGCTTTCCCTTACAATCTTTCTTTTGCGCAGCGTACCTTTCGTTTTCAAGGAGACCGCGCGACACTACGAAGGCTGCCATAACGGGCTATCCGGGTTAGCGTCTTTGCGGTTACCGTCGCGCGGTAGACTGGGAGAACCCCTAGAGCACGCATACTCGCCCTTAGACAGCACTGATATAAATGTTGACGATATGACTATTGACGTAGGATTTAGAAAGGATGTTGAACATATATTTATCTATGTTTAACTGAGAAGTCGTTCCCTCAAAATTTGAATGTCCGGTAAACTTTGGCTTTGGACTGGTCCGTTTAGTCCAGATTGATAGCTTCCTGATGCCTAGAGGCTAGTTAAAATCGCGCAGGATGGTAGCTTCCACATTGTCCGGGAGCTGATTAAGGGGATATTCTACTCTCTCGGTGATAGTTTTTATAATGAAATATAGCGTTTTCTTAACGTTTTTCTTAACTTAACGTTTTCGAATTTCTGGGGGTATAGTTTACCACTCTTGAAATGCAAGAAAAAATCTTTGTCGTTTATTTATTTCATGTGTTTACATAAATATTTTGCAGTGAAGTAGTTGGCTTCAGAATTATTGACGGTTGAAATTTCGGACGACTGGATCATCGGAAATAAAAAGCACCAAACATATTTTTAATTTGCAGGAGTATGGCTATCTCGCTAACCACAAATGTCTTAAGATTTTTAATATATTCCCACTTTTTATATCAATTAAATATAGAAAAGAAGTGCCACTTTCGATACTTTCAACTATGATCGACTAGCATTTTAATAATTTTAGTCCAAAATTGTTCTTTCGTGGAAAGTGAGATAACCATACTCATGCGAATTAGGAATATGTTTAATTTTTTTATTTCCGATGATCCAGTTGTCCGAAATTTTAACCGCCAGCAATTCTGAAGCCGCTAACTTCACTGCGAAATATTTATGTAAACAAAGGAAATAAACAAACAACAAAGATTTTTTCTTGTATTTCAAGAGTGGTAGAATATACACCCAGAAATTCGAAAACCTTAAGGGTTTTTATTTCATTATAAAACCTATCTCCGAAAAGTGGCCGATTGTTTGATCGAGAGAGTAGAATGTCTCCTTAAAACTACCCAGGATACAGCTTCCACTTTGCCCAGGAGCTAGTTAAACCAACCTGAGATGGTAGATGAAAAGCTGGTTAGAGCTATCTCAGATGGAAGTGGAAGAGGTTACAGCAACCTCAGTTGAAGATTCACGTGGCGTAGGAGCTGATTATGCTGCCACAGTTTTGTAGCATCAAGGGAACCTTGAGAGGGATTCTCTCTAGATTTCAGAGAACTGATTTCATTTGGCTGACGTGCCCGTATTTATACATATTCGCTGTCTTAGGCTGCGGTTATACTGGATGGGTAGTCGTACGACTAGCTTGTCCGAATTTTCTTTCCTGTACGCTCCGCAATGCTCCGACAGGACGGACATATTCGGACGACGGGCTAGGCGTACGACTTCGCATCCAGTATAACCGCAGCCTTATACGCGCGGCTATCAGAATCTAGACCGGTCGCGAGGCATTAACATCACAATTGCGTTTGACGGTGGCGATATTTGAAAAACAGTTCAATAAACTGTAAGTTTATTTACAGTCTTCCGATATTGGGGATATAATATGCATATAATTACAGTGTAACACCAACAATACGTATGTATTCGTTTTTAATTTTTTTTTGATAATGTGGTCGATCGCTCCCTTGATTACCCGTAGTGGGTGGATGGTCTAACCCCAACATGCGAGTGAAACTGACCCGTTGCAATGCCAATGTTTCTCGTTGAACATAAAAATAAATATTTGAAATTATCGCACGTTATAATTTATATATACTCTAAATTGTTTGGGCTTTGCTTTAATCTGCATAAAACGACAAAAAATGTGAAAAACAACGATGCTACAATTTATTTTCCAAAAAGTGGTCGAACTCTCCCGGACTTAGAATATAGGAAAAAGTTATTCAGAATCACCCCCTAACAACATATTTCCAGGTCAATGAAATCAGTAATGAACGTCTAAAGTAAATAGTTATCCTAAATATAAATACACCACGACGCCGACGGTCCAAGATAAAACCAATGATGAAGCTCATGAAGTTTTTGGATTACTTAAAAAAAAATCTGATCGGTAGTTAGTTGGGGTTAGATTGGTTTTGTTACTCCCCGTTGGAGGCGTAACATTTGCGAAATTTATACATTATTTTATCTTAAATCTCTCAGAAGTTAGCGGCCCTACGTGCGGGTGGAGGGGGGGTGGGGGCCAAACCAATCTAAGGTCGAAGGCAGATATATTGACCGGTGAATTCGTTTTCGCGATCAGCGATTGAAGAGAAGTTAACCATCACCACCTGACAATCGTCGATTTGTCAGTTTGAGTTGCATGGCCCCCAAAGGGTATGGTGGGGTATCGAGACTGCTGCTCAGCTCGGCCTGAACGTAGCCGTGTGGCTGTTATTTATTCTCTTAGAGCAGGCATGGAACTAAAGTGAACGCAGCGGCCGTTTTTCGGAGGCAACGCCTCCTTTCTCCCGCCGCGCGTCTTCGTCCCCGCGGCGGGCCAAGCAGCTTCGAGCGTCTCAGACCCGTACCATATGAACCGCGCGTGGCGCATTGGGGCGACACCCGTATCAATAGATTTCCGCATCACCCATAAGGTACTATTATCGATGGTTTTTTTTTGTCAGTGGTATCCCCTGTAGGCCTATTCCACTGTGTCACGCGATAAAAATGGATAGGAAAAATGCGTTTTACTATCGAAATTTTAAATACGTTTGGGAAAACTTCATTTTCGCGCACGTTTAGACGTGCTGGGCATATCTAAAATATCAACGGGGAGGCTGGTCGACGTTGTACGTATTAAAGTTGAAAGCGAGGAATCGCTTAGCCGTGTGCGCTGTTCTGTCTTAATGGCACGCATTTTTGAGAACGAACATTGGTGTTAAGTCTGGTGACTGCGGTGGCCGTTTTCGATGTCCAGATCGTCCAATCCAACGATTTCGAAATATTCTGCACAAAATGTCAATGACTCTACGTGCATAATAATTATTCGATTCCGTTAATAATGATGAATGACCTTGAATGTATATGGTCACTGAAAACCCCTTAAGAAGCGCTACAATCTAAAGTGTTCTCAAATACATGGTTCTGTGTAAAAAAAAATAAATTGACCTTCAAATCTCCTAAGCACCTCCACCTGAGAAAAAGTTTAGTCCGCCACGCAATGGGCCCCTCGGAACCAAACAATGTTTGTCTCAAACATTTCTATCCCAAAAACTGTAGAAGTTATTCGGGTGGCTTGTTTTAAGTGACTTAGCCTATATTTTGTCTCCCTCATTCAATAGTACCTACAAAAGATATATAGAATAAATATGGTATTAAGTTATATGCTCCTAAGCATCGTACTTTTTGGCAATTGTCATTGTATTGGTACAATGATCATTTTCATCTAGAATGATATAAGTTGTACATTGTACATATCTATTAAAAAATAGAAAGGTTGTTTGGCAATGGAGAGTAGAACATGAAATGAATGACTCTACGTGACGAAATAACAAGAAAGTCAGGAATAACGAAATTGCGAAGGAGCTTTATTTTCGCTTTTACTGTTTCAAGTGTTGGGGGGTGACCATGGGTTGATTCAGATTCTCGAACTGAATCACCTCGTGCAGCGTAGCACAGCGGTTAAAAAACCTGAAAAAGTCAACAAAATTTTGATAACGCATTTTTTCCTCCAGAACCGATACATAGAAACATATTGTTATATTTTTAATCTTTTTTGCATATATTTTGAGCTAAAAAATACCTGATTTCAACCATTCTTGTACGCTGTGCCCTGATTTTGTTATACAGAAAGACTATTTTTCTTAATCAGTTAGGATCAGGCAGGCTGACAGGTCGCACGTGCTCTGGAACGGCTGTGTTGTTGTGACGAAATAAATTGAGTATTTGTTCGCCTATCGCATTTAATAACTGTAAGTGGTGCCCTGAATTCAGTGTGGGTGTGTAGGATCAGGTCAAGTCCGAATCGATAGTGGTTGTAATACTGAGTGACCAGTCTGT
Source organism: Andrena marginata (assembly GCA_963932335.1). Lineage (NCBI taxonomy): Eukaryota > Metazoa > Arthropoda > Insecta > Hymenoptera > Andrenidae > Andrena > Andrena marginata. The sequence goes on from OZ010662.1 coordinate 23,364,907, forward strand.
TCGTCCAACTGAAAGTGGGGGATTGCACTGATCTGTAATCTCTTTGTAACTGGTAACGCCATCCTTTCTATCTTGGGGCCATGTCGCAATCGAAAAAGTGCAAAGGCTGCGGGGCTCTAGTGGTCAATCCCGTTATTTGTGCGGACTGTGGAACAATTTCTCATGCCGGGCCTTCATGCCTCGGGCGTTCGGGTCACCCCTGGCATAACGGCCGGCTTTTGAATTGTAAGACAGCTCCTGTTGTGTCTCCGGTGCCCTCTAATTCAACCAGGACTCGGTCGACATTGTCGCATACATCTTGTCCGACTGTCGATGATATCGGGGAACTAATGAGATCTGAACTGAATAATTTTCTGGAAGGTTTTATGACCAGTGTCAAAAAGGATCTTGCTGGAGTTCGGACGGTCGTAGATGGACTATCGGAGTGCGTTGAAAATCTAGAGCAGGAGCATTCCTCAGGAATGGGTCAAGTTTCTATGAGGCCCGTACACACGGATGAGGTCATAGCAGAGATTAACAAGAGGCACACAAGGGCCACGAATATCATCGTCTATGAACTGCCAGACACCACAGATGGATCAAGAGAGCAGGCACTGAAGGCGGATGCGGATGGTGTGAAAACGATCCTTGAAGTGGTTCATCCATCCAATTACCAGCACCTGAGGACCTGAAAGCTCGGTAAACCAAAGGAAGGATCTCCGAGGCCCCTGTGGGTGGGGCTTGGATCAGCAGAAGAAGTGTAAAATATGCTGGGGAATAGGCATCGTTATCGGAGTCCGTGTAAGATCTCCGATGACAAAACCTTGGGTTAACGCCGGGCACTAGAGCAACTTCGGGTGAGACTTCGGGATCTTCAGGCAGCCGGTGATACAACCTCGACCATACGGTACATCCAAGGAGTGTCGAAGATAGTGCAAAGTAAAGTGTCTACTGTGCGTCCCTCAAAAACGCGTGAGAAACGCTGTGATATACTATCAGAACGTACGGGGATTGTGGACTAAACTTGAAGATCTTAAGATCTCACTGATGTGCGCGGCTGACCGACCTGACATTATCGTTGTAGTCGAAACATGGCTCAATTCCTCTATTTCATCTTTTGAACATGGTATGGATGATTATAACGTCTTCCGTTATGATAGGTCAGATCTAACGAGTCGTTTTACATGAGTAGGGGGTGTATTGGTCGTGGTAAATAAGACATTCCCATTTACGCCATTAAGGACTAATATTACCTATCTTGAACAGCTATACTGACGGGTTAAAGTCAATGATAGGCATATCATTATTGGTGCCATCTATTTTCCTCCATCCTCGACCTATGAACTATATCGAGCACAATCAGAATCCGTCACTGATTTATTTCACAAGTTTAGTTCTGATAAGTACTTTGTATTCGACTACAACCTTCTTCATACCATTGTCACGGGATCGAAACTTTTTTATATAAGGAAGACTGATTAATTGACTGACTCTTCATTCGTGTCGTTCCTGCCCTTTTATACAATGCGGTTGCCATGCAGCGCAGGTAGGTACAGCTGGCGGGGGACATACCCGTAGTGGGGTTATTACGTATATGACACCCCCCTTGTTAGATTAAATTTGTTCCTCAAATTTTACAACTCGTTTCTTACGTCTAATGTCTAGTGGTGTGATTGGTCTTACAAGTGTTTCATTTGGTTCACGTGTAAATAATACAATAGGGTTATTACCCGGTATTTGTGTCTGATTGTGTATAGAACGAGTTTGATTATTGAAAGTGGGGCTGAATATGCCAAAACAAATAGTTTTTGGAATAAGTCTAGAAATACAGGAAAAGAGGCCAATTCGTTTCAATAGATAAATTAGGACAAGGGCTGAACAGATATACGAGATCCACTGTAGGGTGGTCCATCCGACTGATGTCCATGATCGGATGCGATGTTCGGTTTGTATTGATGCTAACACATCATCCAGTTTGTCAAGGGTTGTTCCGTAGGCTTGAACGGCCTCCTCCGCGTACTGGAACGGCAGATCGTGAAGCTGGTGGTAGATGGACTCGCGTTCGCTGATCGTGTAGCTGATGTTGACACGTTTGTATCTGGTCTCGACAGTGTAGGTGACGTTACTGCCTCCAATTTTCATAAGTGTAGCATCTCCGATTAGTGTACAGTCCTCAGAACTGGAGAGGATCGCTGGGTTGGTCAGCTCTAGCGTAGAGTAGTTTCTGCAGAGCGTTTGCAATACGATCAGCTTTTCCGGAACTACTAGATAAAGATCAGGTTTGGTTAATTGTTTATATAAAAGTTCTTTTATACGAAAGGACCGTGCGTTGCAAGACTTGGAAATATCCTGGGATGGCGTTATTTTCAGGATTTCACTCTCACAATCGTGGATTTGGTAGGAAAGTGTTGCAGGTTGTGTCTGTCTACAGTAGTATCGTGAGTGTGCGTGTATGCAATGTCGTAAAAGATAGTCCTTGTCGAGTAGTATGTATTTGTCTCTGTGCATCATCATCAGGTTATGGGTCACAATAATGGATGTGAAGAAATCTCCAGTCTTATGCGGTATGGGATGAATCCGTTTGATTGCCCAGTCATCCTTCTCGAGTACAGACACATCGATTTTGTAGATGAGCTGTTTCTTTAGGCTTCCAATGGTGACTTTGGAGATCTGGATCAATATGTTGTAAATCGATTCGTTCAGGACGAGTGGGTACCGTGTTCTCGTCTCTTCTTCCATAACCTGCATACTGTGAATAACATCTTTAGGCGATAATACGTCTGGGTGTACGATACCTTTATGTCCCATAGCGATGGCCGTTTTGAGCGTCCTGATGTCGCGGACTAATTCATCCAAGAGTGCAGAGAGCATAATCAATTGGCTGTTAAGGTGGATACGTTTCCGATCGGTGTTAACGATGGTCTGCATATTCCTTAATTGATTGGCACTGGTGTTGTACATCTTCATGAGTTCCGTCTGCAGCTCCCTCCTCCCGATGCCACGTAGTATGGTGCTTTGATTGCGGATAGCACTGGCCAATTTGTTCTCGTTCGCAAAAATCTTGTCGAGATTTTTGTTGATCATCTCGAGATCGTCAGAGTCGAGAGTTCCAAAGAGGGACTTGCTAACGTGACCGATGAAGTCGAACGCACCTCTACCTACCAATTGATTTTCATCCTGGAGAGCTCGTTGCAGTTGTTGCGAGAGTGCCGCGATTTCGTGGATGTGGTCGCACGCCCTGTTTCATATCGTGCGTGTTTCTTCGAGCATGTTGGTGATCTGTTCGAGTCGTGTGTGAATGTTGGAAGTGTTTAGGGCAAAAAGAAGGATCCATGAGGAGTGATATACGGATGCGGAGTGAAGCTTCTCAATGTAAATGTTGTTATGTCCGAGATCTTGTACGTGAAAACCCAACACCAAGGGAACGATCCAAAGTATACGGTGTGCGGCAGTCATCCTGTAATTTTAGTGCAGAAATAATTTTAATCTATTGCCATGCACAGTGACTATGCGATTTGTGTCGAAACACTGTATCAAATAATTTGGGGTATTAACTTCCAAAATTTTATCAGGGCCCAGCCAATTGGGTGCAAGCTTGTCCGTTTTATGATCATTTGAAACTAATACTTTATCATTTACTTGGAATATAGTTTGTGTTTTGATAATACGACTTTCTTGTGTGGCTCTGTTCTTTTCTTTGCTTTTAAGCATGTTGCTTCGTGCGTTCGTTAAGTATCTTTGATATCGTTCTTTCCACATTTGTATGAGTTTATCTTGACTGAGAGGTGATGTAGTAGCGATGGTTGATGGTAAATTCGCCTTTCTTCCAAAGGTTAGTTCGAACGGTGTATAACCGGTTGCTTCGTGAACTAAGGTGTTATAACCCATGGAGATGCGAGAAAGATTTTCGTCCCATTCATTCTGTCTATCATTCATACAAGTCTTAATGAGATCTTTCACTACTGCGTGAGCTCGTTCCAATCCTCCATTCGATTGTGGATGGAACGCTGTGGTACGGATGTGTCGGATTTGAAACTCGCGTTCGAACTGTTGCATTAGTCCGCAAATGAAGTTGCTTCCCTGGTCGGTTAAAATATGTTTAGGTGACGAGAAGATGTAAATGTAATGAATTAGTAGATGTTCGATGATTGTCTCTGTGCGTGTGTTGCGAAGCGGGATGAGTATCAAATATTTTGTTAACATATCTTGAATGGAAAGGATATACTCATTTTTGCTATGTGTTTTTCTAAGTGGGCCGAAAATGTCCATGGCTATTTTCTCATTCGCTTCCGTAGGAGTGTCAGGAATAACAGGTAGTTCTGTTGGCCGTACGCGGGTGAGTTTCTGTATTTGGCAAGTTTTACATCTCTTGACGAAATTAGCGATGTCTTCGTCCATGTTTTTCCAGTAATATCTTTGCTTGATTCGTTCTATGGTTTTATTCTCTCCGAAGTGCTGTGTGGAGTATGCGTTATGATTTTCGTATAGTATTTTTGTAATTTCGTTGGGTTGGAGTTCTCGATATGAATTTGGACAAAATGAAATTTGGATATTCGGTATTCGATTAACAATGAAAGATAAGAAATTTTGAATGAATAATTTCTCTGTAGAATTGAAGGTGTTATCATTTAACTGTATCCTCATATTATTTTGACGCAATTTGTCCAATATTTCATGAATGAAAGTGTTTAAATTATTAACCCATTGCTCTTCGTTGAAGTCTCCTAGTCTAGATCTGCTAAGCTGGATCCAGTCAGGTGGGGTCATCTCTTTGATCGTTATTCCTTTACTGTTGGCTGTGAGAACCCAATTCTTGAAATCGTCATAAAGGGTATTCTGACTGGTTCCTGGTTCTACCGAGGAATCTGTTGGGGTAAATGTTCCTGGTCTCGGATGAGTTCGTCTAGTTCTTCTAACAATTCTTCTCTTTCGTAGTTTCCTAGCGGGAGCACTCTCGATAGAGCACCAGCGGCGGTGTTTTCCTTTCCCTTTATATATTTTATTTCATATTCATATTCTTCGAGCTTCAGTCTCCATCTAGCCAGACGGGACGATGGGTCTTTTACGTTAAACAACCAGACTAGCGCTTTGTGATCAGTGAGGATTGTAAACTTTCTTCCTAATAGGTATTGCCTTAATCTCCTTACCGTCCATACAATTGCAAGTAGTTCCTTTTCCGTAGTTGTATAATTTGTTTCGGCGGGTATGAGTGTTCGGGAAATGTAACAACACGGGTGTCCGTTTTGTGAAAGTATGGCTCCTATTCCTTCATTGGAAGCATCGGTTGTCAGAGTGAATGGTTGTAAGAAGTCTGGTCGCTTTAATATTGGTTCTTCAAGTAATTTACCTTTAAGAATGTCAAAAGCAATTTGCTGTCTGTCTGTCCAATGATATGGTACGTCATTCTTGGTCAATTCTGTCAACGGTTTAGAAATTTTAGCAAAGTTCCGGATGAATTTTCTGTAATAGCCCGTAAGGCTAAGAAAAGCTTTCACTTCTGTGACGTTTCCTGGCATCTTGAAATTCTTTACAGCTTCCAGTTTCGAGGGGTTCGGTCGTATACCTTCAGCTGTGATCAAGTGTCCTAAATATTCTAACTCTGGTTTCAAGTATTCGCATTTATCTGGCTGCAATTTCAGCTCGGTTTCCCGTAAACGTTGGAAAACTATGGCTAAATTTCGATTGTGCTCTTCTATGGTAGTGCCGAAAATGATTATATCGTCAAGGTAAACGAAGCAATGTTTGCCTATTAATCCTTGTAGTGCGTTATTCATCATAGGTTGAAATCTAGCAGGTGCGTTTTTAAGCCCGAATGGGTGCGCCTGTACTGAAAGTGTCCGTCGGGAGTACTAAAACCTGTATATTTCTTTGAATTTGGTTCCATTGAAATTTGATGGAATCCAGAACTCAAGTCTAAAGCGGAAAAGAATTTTGATTTACCTAGATGGTCGAGAATATTATCAATATTTGGTAACGGGTACGCGTCTTGCTCAGTTTGTTCGTTTAATTTCCGAAAGTCAATCACAATTCTCCATTTACGTTTGCCTGAAGCGTCAAGTTTTTTAGGCACTACCCATAGAGGTGAATTAAAAGGTGAGTCGCTTGGTTCGATTACTGATTTCTTTAACATGTCGTCAATTTGAAGTTTGATCTCATTCTTATGGCATTCCGGTGGTCTATAGCTTTTAACGTTTATTGGTTTTGGGTCTTTTAAAATAATCTCATGTTCGGTTAACCGAGTGCAAGGTAAACGGCCTGATTCTAGCGTGAAAATGTCCAAATAGCCAAATATTATTTTCTCTATGGTTTTACGGAGTTGCGGTTCTATGTGATTTGTGCGAATGCTTTGTTTCAAAAGCCAGAGTCTATCATTGGCATCTGGTGGATCGATATCAAGGATTTGAGGTGGCTCTAATTCTTCGTTTTCAGTGTTAATGAATGTCACGCGTTCTAATTTGCCGTCTGTTACTGCGCTTGTTGCAAAATGTGAAAGCGGTGGGATTTTTGGTTCTGAGAATAAGTTTTATCTCCGTGCCGTTCAACTTTAACCTAATGTTATTAATTTCGAATTTGTATTTTTCGAGAAACTGTATGCCAATTATACCGTCTTCTTTCAGTGGAAAATTGTCAGGGATCACGTAAAACGTATGTTCTGTCTCCAAACCTGTCAATGTTACATATTCTGTAGAAATATGCTTGTCTTTACCCATTGAAAATGTTTTCTTCACAGAAACTCTTTTTGCTCCTGCAGCTATTATGTTTGATTTTATTAAATTTATTCCTGCTCCGGTGTCAAGTAAGAGTCTTCCGGATCTTTCCATTCCTCTGAGTTTTGCTCGTATGTGCCGTAATCTTCCGGTGGTACAAAATATTCGTGGTTCTCCTCCGCGTTCTCCTGTGGGTTCTCTTCTTTTATGTTGTTTACTCGTGGTGGTAGTTTCCCTGGTTGCCCGTCCCGAAAATTTCGAGAATAGCATCGTTCCTTTGTATGTCCATAGCGTTTACATATTTCACATTGCAGTGTTGAGCGTGATTGATTCCGTTCCTTTTCTGAGTCGTTCATCGATCGGGACGAGGTGGATGGTATGCTGGAATGTTTTATCGAACGCGGTGTCGGGTGTTGATTACCTGACTTATATATGTTGCCGAGCGATGCGTTCGCGTTTGACATTCGAGAACCTTCTCGAAGCCACATTTCCATTTCACATGCAATGGACTGTGCTTCAGAAATGGTCGGAGGACTCCTAGCAATCACGAGTTTTCCTAATTCGTGTCTCAGGTTTAAGATATAGACGTGTGTGGCGTTATCGTTTTCACTCTCCAAGGCGATAGACCTTGCAACGGCGTTGGGGTGTTTGTTCTGTACTGCGTATTGTAGTTCGTTCAGATTTTGTCGGAATCTGAGATTGAACGACTGGACCGATTCGGTAGCGCCCTGTTTGGTATTCGAAAGGCGTTGTCTGCAATTACCTATGGTCGTCGGTGGGTTGACGTGTGTACGCAGTGCGGAATATAGTTCGTCGTACGATGTTATAATGAGAAACCGAATGCTACGTTTCGCTTGTTCTTGGATTTTTTCTACTAATATTAAGTCGAGAAGTAATTCTGGCTCTAAGCAACGAAGTGCGGCGCGTTTCGTCGGCTTAATAAAATCTTCGATGCCGATATCATCGCGTCCTTTCAATAGTTCAATTGTGTGGATTATTTCTTTTGCCGGTCTTCTTTCCGCGGGAGCAGCGGGCGGTGCCGGGGGTGCGGGTAGTCGCGCCTCGTCGTTTATCGCGTCGTCTTCCGTGGTAATTCGATCGCGCCTATCTTTAATTACTTGGTATACTTCGCGAATCTCGCGTGATCTATTTTCGTTTTCTTTAGCTAACGTTGCTATATCTTGTTTTATACTTTCCATCAATTGGGTCAGTTTTTCAATTGATAACTCTGTCATTGTGCTTTTGGAATCCGTGTCGGATATAATATCTCGTATGGGTTCGCGGAATTGTTCAGGCAAGTTAAGAAAATTGGAATTTCTTACTTGAGTTTCGTCTTTGGATGATATAGTTGAGCTTGGCAGGAGTCTCGCGCGTTGTCCCTTCGTTGGTGAAGTGTTCCTCGCTCTCTTGATGCAGCATAAAGTAGTGGCTTCAACGGCGTGATTAGGGTGTGGCTCTCGTAGTCCCCGAAGTCTACTCTGCCTCACGTAGTGCCGGGCTTCTTTCGGTTTACCCCTTTCTTCGATTGCCGATGAATGGTATCCTGGCAGGATCGCCAAAACTGTCACGGGATTGCAACTTTTTTATATAAGGGAAACTGATTAATTGACTGACTCTTTATTCGTGTCGTTCCTGCCCTTTTATACAATGCGGTTGCCATGCAGCGCAGGTAGGTACACCTAGCGGGGGACATACCCGTAGTGGGGTTATTACGTATATGACACCATCTGCAGTAACAAGAAGGGCTTATCATGCACAAGGAACCCTTGGATTCCAAGTGGAGAATCGTTGGCAATAGACCTCCTCCTCGAATGTTATAGTTACTTGAACCTAGCCCAAATTAACTCAGTATTTAATCAGGATGGGAAAATGCTTGATCTTATCTTTGCCTCGGATACTAATGTAACGGTGTAGAGGAGCGTGGATTGTATAACTAGGCAGGACCCGTACCATCCGCCACTTCTAGACAGGCTAAATGTAATGTATGTGAATGATTGTGAAAACCATACTGAGGTGACTTTCTTTGACTATATGGATGAACTTCAGTAACATTCAAAATAAGCGAAAATCTTTGAAAATTGGAGGCATCAATCTTTATGCAATAGTAAAACCCTCCGCAAAATTTTAGAAAAATTGATTCGATAGTTTTCAAATTATTTAACTTTCAGTTTAACACGCATTCTTATGGGAAAACGCAATATTGAGAATGTAACTACAAAATTAAGAGTGAAATAATAGGCCAAAGTTTTTGAAATCTTGTGTACAGAAAGATCAAACACTGAACAAAATTGTCACAAAAATTCCGGTCAATTGATTCGATGGTTTTTGTTTAAATGAAAGAAAATGACACGGAAAACTGTTTTTTCTTCGATTGTCAGCTGAGTACCTATGAAAGTGCGGCAACGTCGCAATCAGCTTTAAAGGGCGGGAATATTTGAAACACTTTCCTGCGTTTTGTTCCATATACATATTCGTGGCAGTTTCTGCGATCTTTAATGAAAATGCGTAATTATCAGTATATATATACAAAGTAGAAAATTTCCTTACAATATATATAAACCAGATGAAATGGCACTAGTGTATTCGTGGAAAAAATGAAGCACAATTTATTTTAACTTTTGAAATAAGGATTTAAGGGTGTGGGCATTAGAGGGTTAAACAAAGTTCAACAAATTTTTGAATTATGAATTTTATATGATAACAAAAAAAGAAGTAAAGATAATATAAAACGGGCACATTCCTATGCAAGAAATTATGAAAATCGATATAACAATATTTTCATAAACAGTATTTTATTTATATTTTTAACGTGTTATTTCCCTAAATGTAATTTTACAGAAATTGACAATTTTCTGAAGTGTACATTCTCGTAGGCCCTTCAGTGGACCCATTTTTTTTAGAAGAAAGGAGTTTTTTCACTCCTTCTTCACTGGTTTCAACATAAGTCGTACGTAATACATCTAATGAAATTCCAGCTTTAACCAATTTCTTACGTGTCACTGGGGTAAGAGCTTTCATTTGATTTAAGTGCCAATAATTGGTTTTCTCAACAAAACTTTCCATGTTTTTTATCAGTGTATTAGTGGTGATTTTACTTTTTATCAAAATTTTGTCTAAAATAATACAATCATGCATAGCATTATGCGCGCCAGTCGTTATTATATTGTAGTTTTCCGCCAACCCCGTAATCGTACATTGTCCCTTTGTTTTTCGCCCAGTAACATTTTTAATAACTGTTAATGTATCGACGAAACCATCGACAACAGCGGAAAATTCTGTCTTCAATGAAGATTGATCTATCGCTGCTAATAACTTTGGCCCATCAAAACCTAAATTATGTGTCGCGATACAGCATTTTTTTCAAGCAACATCAGCCAGTCCAGAAATTCTGCAATCGCCGCTCTCAAGGGAATCGACGATACTTTTACGCCATTGTAAAATAGATCGCCTTGTATATTCATCAAACCATTGACCGTTGTCACTGCAGATGCAATTGGTCTCGTAGGGTTGATATAGGTCTCGAAATATTTTTTCCCTCATTTTGCACCTATTTGTAGAATGCATGATTTTTGGTCGAAACCCGACGTTTCCAAATCCAAGAGAACAATTGCGACCTGGCTTACTTCATCATCTGAATCTTCTGAATCGCAAAGGCGATCATCATTCGATGGTACGGCTGGATCCATTAAAAGGGAACAGTTCGATTCATACGTTGTACCCTCCACATTTTCTTTTCGCTGCCGCAACGCAGTTCGCATTTTTTGCAATTGCATCCTCCTTTTTTGTAAGCTGGAGTTTTCATCATTTGCCGTTTCTTTTTTAAAATTTTATTACGCCTTGCAATGTACCTCAAATGATGTTTTCCGGGAGTGAGTTGTAGAGGTCTTGCAATGGCTTGAGTAAATCCTGCTCCAAGATTTTCTGAGCTACAGTGAACGCAAAGCGGTGATCCGCAGATGCACTCATGCTGTAGCATCTTGATTTCGGCGCGAAGCTGGCCATTGATGCGTTCAAGCTTTCGTTTATATTGGTAGAAGCCGCAGAAGCGAATTTCTGCGCATTTGCCGCAATTTTATTAAAAATATCTTTCAGTGCTGTCGTCAATTGCGGATCTGAAAATCCACCAGGGACAATCCGGTGCTTATAACTTTCTGGATCCTGCACATACCCACACCATGCGTCACATTTGCTGTGATCATTGGTTGCATGGTAGGGTATGCACAAGATGGCAGCTGCCATTTCTGTACTATTCCCTTTATTTTGATTCACTGCATAGGTAAAGCAACGGTGCAACCAAAGAATAGGGTCTTTTGTAAGATCTTTATAATTTTTTTTAATATCATAGAGCTGTTTTTTTACCCCTTTAGCCGCATGGTTTGTATCCGATTCCTTGATGATCGGATGAGAACTGGCAGCCCGACACTGTGCGATGCTGGAACTATCGTCGTCTCCTATAAATACGCCGACCTCCAGATTTTGTGCCTTAAGTACTTCACTCTCTATAATCAGTTTTTTCGCTACATGAGGTTCCATGCCTTTGGCTGATCCGAAGTAATTTTTCCGGCAATCGTGATCATCTGGGTTCCCACCATTGGTATCGCATTTTTTGCATTTGCGATTACATGTTGAATAATCCAGTACCAGCCCTGACATCGCTCCTACGATCGCTCCAAATCCATTCAAACTATCGTAATCACGTCCTGTTCCTCTTCTACTCCAACCCATGTCGTACGAAATTATGATTCGTACAACGTCATCAAACGAAACGGGATACTCATCTACCCCGAGCTCCGTAGTTTGTTGATTGGGAATAAGGAAATCGGACTGGAAGTTCTCTGGTCTGGGAAGAAACCAAAAATGATGAAGCATGCATTCAATTAAATTTCTTAAGGTTTTCCATAATCGATGTTATTTTCTGTTTCATGTTACAGTGTATTACAGTGTGTTCAACGATTTACAAAACATGTTTTTGAAACATGCCAGCAAGACGTATAATGAACAACCATTTAAACCAAATTTTAAACAGGATTCATTTGAATATATATACAATTCATTTCAAAATATCTACAATTCATTTCAAAATATATTAAAAAAATATATCAGTAATTCATTATGTGTCTTTTAGACAAGCTAAAATAATTAACTAATCATAATTCTTAAATCCACTTTCAAAGCAAGATACTCGTAACATTAAGGCGATTATTACAGTGATTTTTGAATGGAGGTTGCATTTTGAATAGTCAGCATTCGTTCTACAGCTGCTGCGTCTTCACAACTTTTTTTTGCCACTTGCTCTGCTGCTTTCCCGACTTCTTTCTCGTAAACTTTGAAAGTATTATAGTTGAAGCAGGGAATGTTTAGACACGCGAACAATTTATTAATATGAGTCCAGCCCATGCCACCATTCAGGATACCTGAAGATATGAAAAAATTGCTTTATAGGTCATTTTTAGTCATTGCTTACAATTATTGTGTATGTTATAATTCTTGTTAGGCAAAAACAAAGAATACATATGATTCGTACCCATTGTTGCTTTGTAATTGATGTCGAAACGTGATGCATTTCGTTTGCCAGGAGGACATTGCTGCTTGCCGGTAGTCACTTCATTTAGAAGCAAGCACTTGTGGCATCGTATGCTCAAAATCGAGCCCAGTCCTCGTCGTATTTCGCGTTCGATGTTTGCCAGTGATAAGCATTCCTTACAAGAAACGCACCACAATTGCTGTCCCAAAATTGATAACTCAACAATTCGTCGTCCGCCCAACAGAGACTTATCATTTTCCTCCTCTGCATCTTTGGTGTTCTCGACAACATTTTCAGAATCTTTGTTCTCGATAACATTTTCAATATCACTGTTCTCGAAAACATTTACAGAACCATTGTTCTCCTCGATTATCAAGGCAGGTGGTGGCACAGTTGGTTTTTTGGCAAGCCTCAATGCACGTCCACGGAGTTTAGCGTTGTATACAGAAGTTTTCACTGCTTTTCCTTTCCAACGACGGGCTGATTGTATTTTGAACATTGTAACACGTAAAATGCCAACAAAAATTGTAGGTTATGCGACACACACGCGAGGCGATTGAAGTTCGTGAATACTACCAACTGCTGCACGAGAATATTTTCTCATTGAGCAGCGTTGCCACGATCGCATGGAATTTCCGACTCATAAAGATTATGTACATATAAGAGTTTTATTAATATAATTAAGATATATATGATCAACACTCACCAAATACAACACATTGGTACATTTTTCACTGTTTTTTATGTGCGTAAAAAGGAAAATTATAGTTTGATTATTTCATTTGCAGCAGTTGCATTTCTGGTACAGTCCAACAAACAAGTTAATGACAAATCATCAAATATTCAATAAATTGACAAAATAACATAAAAAATAAGAACAAATTCAACTGACTTTGCGATAAAAAAACACCATTGCCGATTTCTGACTGGTTTTCATCACAGGAAAAAGCCTTATTAATATCGTGAAAATGGATTAACTTTTGGCTAAGATTGTCACTGAAGTTCTACCTTAAGCGAGGTGGTTATCCAAGCATTGTGAATTATCTTAAGTCAATTGACTGGGATAGAGGCAGAGTTGGGCATTATTCGACTAAATTTTCATTCAAATACGTATTCGTATAAACCCCCAATATTTATTCGCGAAAAACCAATAAAAATTTTATTCGATGAAAAATTATTCGTTATTCAGGAATAAATTTGTACCGTTATTCGAGCCAGATTTATTCGAATAAGAATTTATTCGTTATTCGACCTAATTGAACGGCGAATAAATGTGATACAATAGCAGAAATTAATAATAAGCAAACACAAAATAGATTTGAGATCTAACTGAAGGTTGATCTCGTCGCAACTGTTTTATAGCGTAACGTAATAGATAAACGAAAATATTTAATGTTTTTATCACGCAGATTTATAAAATTGAGAACACGATGAAATTAGAACACGTTTAACGTGGAAAGATGAGTCCATTCACTAAAAAAAAACTTTGGAATCTCTGGCTCGAAATAGAATTTAAGTTAAGGAAAAGAAAATTACTATCCACGGACACCTTGTCACGCTCTCCGCGACTGTACGACAAAGAGTGCCTCAGCTTTGCGCCCCCGTGAGCGTCCTGCCGCGAGGTCCGCTCAGAAAAGCTGACGCTTCAATCCCAATCATGCCCTAGCAACAGATGCATGATGTCTTTAGGTGTTCTCACCTTATTCGCTACCGGCGCCAAACAGGGTACTGTCGTCTTCACGCATTTCTCGCACTCAGATCACTCCTTTACATTGATGCGACGATTCGACGGTCGGGAATGCGCTCGACGAGGTTTCACCAGAATGCTAGATGCATTGTCAAGACGCATCCCCGCCGCTTACATTTAATCGATGTCGCGAGGCATGCGAACCACTGCTTATTTCTGAACGAACTACTGAGAATCATCCTGATGCCTCAGCACAGTCCCACGTTCAGGGTACTGCGCAGCGACCAAACGTCGCGACGACGACGTTCCGAGTATCGAGTATCCGTTTTCAAAGATGAAATACAGTAAGCAAGAGTGCGCTCGACTAGGGATTTCCCAGAACGCTAAGCGTTGTCGAAGCACTCCTCTCACTAACAAAAGAAAAGATAAATTCTAAAAGATTTTCTCTTTTTGAAATGTCGGGACGTAACACCCGTAACAAGACCACCCCCGGTGCTTCTTACTCGGGAGGGTGTTTTTCCAGTAAAAATTAGTAAATTGGTATGCCCAATGTGTCTTGAGTTTGTCTTAAAACGCAATATCAAGTGATTTGTAAAAAAAATATGTATATAATAATTTCCATAATAAACATGTTTCAAGGACTGTCGATAAGGTGCCAGTGTTCTCAATCTGTTTTCTCACGTACACACTATCAAATACTTAAGATACTAAGAAGGATTGGCATATGAACTGGAAAGATCAGTTTGTACCGCTGGCGAGTTATGACAAGAATTACTTAACCTAAAACGTTAGGTCTCACGGGTGTCAGTCAGTGGTGTCACCATACATAGTCGAAATCACGTGATTATTTTATTCGTCCGTTGAGTCCACTAAATTTTTATTCGACAAGAAATTATTCGAATAAATTTTCAGTTAAATAAACAATCATTCGTTATTGTCGAATAATTTTATTTGATTCGAATTTTTTATTCGAAGATCATTCGAATAAAAATTTATTCGCACAAATTTATTCGAATACTTATTCGAATGAAAATTTAGTCGACTAATGCCCAACTCTGGATGGAGGGATGGCTGTGTTACGTATGTGGAATTTTCCCATACGCCGATCTCAATCGTCTTTCGAGCTCGTGTCTGCGAAGGGAAAATCTCGAACGCAAAACGGAACGGGAGTGACACGCGACGACCCCGAAGGACCTCCTTATATGGAAATTCCTAATGAATCCCCACTCATTTTGGGACTATATAAACCCTTTGGTTTCAACCCTCGTCGGTTCAAAGCTATAGAGTCACAGAGTCTCGTCGTGTCACGCTCGTACAGAGTTGGTTATATTCAGTAAGATCGGGCTAAAGTCCCTGTCAGAATCAATAGTTAACCTCACAGAATTCGCGAGTTCGGTTTATATTCTATTTGGCATATTGTAATAGCCACTCTTACGCCCTGCATCGCCAGTACGTTAACACCGTACAACTACTGCTAACTATATTATTTAATTAACTAATCGCGACACTTACATTTGTAAAATAACTAATTATTGAAAATAGGAATGGTGTTCACATGTAAATCGAGTAGATTCGTTAAACCCATCTCTTACCCAGCGATCCTTATAATATTAGTAGCACTCACCCACTGGTACAACTTTACTGCTTGAGTTGTATCAAACTTTAATTAAGAGTTACGAGGCATTACTAACATTTCCCGCGACTCCCTGATCTCGCATTAGGTTCATTCGCAACCTTTCATCCAGAACAAGGAATCTTCTCCAACCCAGTGGCTCCTTGATTTCGCAGCAGGTTCGTCCACGAAACCTTACCCTCCTACGACTCCCTAATTTCGCATCAGGTTCGTCCGTATCCTACATCTCCCTGATTTCGCATCAGGTTCGTCTGCAAATCTACCAACTTCCGAACAGCTTCCTGGTTTCGCACCAGGTTCGTCTGTGAACTTCATCCTAGTGACTCCCCGATTTCGCATCGGGTTCGTTCACGACGTTTCACCCTCCTGCGGCTCCTCAGATTCATCCGTATGTGACTTCATTCCTAGAGGCTCCCTGATTTCGCATCAGGTTCGTCCTCGCCGTCAATAATCCTAGCGGCTCTCTGATTTCGCATCAGGTTCGTCCGCGCCCCTAACTAACAAACTCATAAACCCTATTCCTTGGGAAATACCCTTCTCGTCGACCTCTCGCGTTGCCGCAGCCCCGGCTCGTAACAGCTGGTTACGTCGGGCCCCGTGCGGCAGTTGACTTCCTGTATAAGTACCTATGGATCGCAATTGGTGCCTTCGTTTCCATGCGAAGTGTTAGGCGCTCTTGTTTTCCGCAATGGTTTTCACCCCGTTTGTATAAATTAATTCACCAGAAGAAGAAGGCGCATAGAGTCTATAAAATTACCAAATCGATGAGTGACTACTTGAATTTCTCTGGACTAAGAACTCTATGTAGGTCGCTAACAAAGTCAGACTACTCGGCCTATTTATATCGAACAGAATGCTCCTTGAGGGACAATGCGAGGAATTTCTGGGGTTTTGTCAGGTCTCAACAGGGTAGTCCAGGCATCTCGGATACAATATGTTTAGATGGCGATGTGGCATCCTCGAAGCAGGCGGTAGCTAATTTCTTTGCCAAATTCTTTGGGTCAGTTTATGTGGATTCGTCCGCCGGATCTCCTGCTCCGCCCGTTGACATGACGGTGAACAGCGCGGTTGACCTATGCTCGATCACGATAACTATAGGCAAAATTGTTACTAAGCTTGCGTCGCCAGACGCTTGCAAAGGTGTAGGCTTTGATGGCCTTTCTCCGCTGTTTGTGAAAAACTGTGCCTTTATTCTCTCCGTCCTGTATGGAATATTTTCAATGCTTCCCTGGAATCGGGAATATTTCCATCGAAATGGAAAACTAGTCTCGTGACACCAATTTTCAAAGCGGGTGATCGGGCGGATGTTCGGAACTACAGGCCCATTAGTAAAATCTCGGTACTGCTGAGGGTCTTTGAGGACATAGTCACGGATAAGTTATCTCCTACTATCGCTAGTGTGTTATGCGAGGAACAGCATGGCTTCGGCTTAAAGCGATCCACATCGACCAACTTAGCCGTGTACCATAGTTATGTAAATGCGGTCCTGAATGAGAATGTACAGGTGGACACGGTATATACAGACTTTCGAAAGGCTTTCGATACCGTAGATCACCAACTGCTACTAAGGAAAATAACTACCATGGGTGTTCGCATCCCCCTCCTATCATGGATTGCGAGTTATTTCAGTGACAGGGAACAGGTTGTAAAAGTTGGGAGCCTGGCATCTAAACCGATTCCAGCGATCTCTGGGGTACCACAGGGCTCACATCTAGGTCCTTTGCTTTTTAATATATTCATAAACGACCTAGATCATGTCCTTTGTAATTCAAACTTTCTGTTATACGCCGATGATTTAAAAATTTTCAGAAGGATAAAGGACATCCAGGACGCGGTTTTACTGCAAACAGATTTGCGGAATCTTGAGCATTGGTGCACGTGCAATAAAATCACCTTGAACTTAGAAAAATGTTTTGTGCTAAGGGCAGCGTGCACCTCTTCAGTGGTCTTGTACCCCTTAATGCTAGGAAACTCTGTTCTTAATGAAGTACAGGAAGTGGTTGACCTAGGGGTCACCATCACGCATGGTCCCGATTTTAGGAAATACTACACTCGCATCAGTAGTAATGCATGTAAAACCCTCGGAGCCATTGTGAGATTCGCCAAAGGCTTTGGAAACAAGGAGACGTTGAAGATACTTTATATCGCCTTGGTGCGTCCTCGTGTAGAATATACATCGGTAATCTGGAATCCGAGGCACATGAAATATAATCAGTTATTGGAAAGGGTCCAGCACAGGTTTCTGCGATTTGCAGCTCGGGTTTTAGGTAATCCTATGAGGATTGATGATCACGACTATGGGCCTATCCAGAGCTCGTTTGGACTTTCCTCCTTATCGAATCGTAGGACGACTGCGGATTTATTATTCTTGTACAAGATCGTTAATAACTTAATTGACTACTCGGAATTAGTAGGACTAGTTCGATATAATGCTCCGACCAGAAACCTGCGGAGGCGACCCCTATTCGATTACAGGTTGCCGGCGTATAATCATTGGGCTGTAGACCCCCTGAATAGAGCCATGTTGAGTGCGAACAAATTTTTAGAAAACTTCGACCTATTTACTTGCTCACTGGATTCAATGCGTATACAGTTACGGAACCGCCTTTCGTAGCTTAATGTTATGAGCTGTCTGATTCAAATCATTGTTCCTCTATTCTGTATTTCAATGGGTTCTCCCGTTCATATAAATAAATTATAATAATAATAATAAAACACAATTTCATTTGTCGCAAGAAAACCCTGCACTACTCGGATTCGTAGCTTTCATAATCGTTGTTTGCACTGCTAACATCGCGAAGCATCGAAGGAATTGTCAGTTGCAAGTCCATTTGCCGATGAAGCTGTTTGTTCTTCGGATGTTTGTCGAAGATGTTGTCGGGCTTGAAGTAGGCAAATCATATCCCCGGGCAAAGACCCTTGAGGTATTTTTGGTAGATTTCGCATAGATGTTATAATCGCATCAGATGTAATGAAAAATCTTAAAAATATGTCCTTGTTTATCATTGCGCTGGATATTTTTCTCGCGTGTTATTCGCGGAAACACTATGTGTTTATTTCGAGCTTCGTGTGCTTCTTCTGACGATCTGTCCTATTAGTAAAAGAACTGCAGAAGTAACTATGGCTTCATGTATTAAAATCTTATGGACTGATGATGTAGTACCAGGCTTCATGTAGTACCAAGAATACAAATTAATAAAATGTCTTGAAGTATCCATGTAATTCTCTTCAAAAGTCAGTATGTAGGTACTGACAAAAGTCAACACGTAGGTACTGACAAAAGCCAGTACGTAGGTACTGACTTTTGAAGAAAATTACATGGATACTCCAAACCATTTTATTAATTTGTATTCTAGATACGTAGGTACTGACTTTTGACAACATTAATGCTAATGTTGTAACCACGCGATAATTCTTGCAAAATGGTGGCAAATAGTTTTGTAACCGATTATCACGGTGGTTACGGGTAAAACAGTGTAGGAACCGTATTACCAGCTCAGGACGATGGTCCAGGGCCGCCGAGTAAATAAATTAGAGTGATCTAGTATAGCGGGTTTATTTCGGTCTACAGTTACGTAAAGAGTGTCTTGGCCAGGTCTATGCTGGCAAACAATATTATAGCGGCTTAATCTAAACCTTAGTCTACTCCGGTCGCTATCACGGCGCGTATTGTGTAGTGCATCGTGGGTGTCCGTTGCGGTTCGGCGGAGTGGTGGTGGAAAGACGATTTGATGGTTTGGCATCCTGGCGGGCCAACCCTGGCAATAATCCTGTTTGGATACCTTTGAGCCCGTTCACCCAGTGGGCACAGCCCGCTGATGAGCCGGAGGCTGTAAAGCGGCCTGTAGACGCTCAATATTATTGTGCAATATATTGCACAATATTTATGTTTGCTGCCCCTGTACTGTTAATATATTGTGCTATATTGACTATGGCACAATATATTGACTGTCTAGGGGCCGCTTACAGTCAATATCGCGCAATCAGCGGACTACTTCTTTTCTTCCTGTGTCTCGTCGCGAGGCGTACTGGTACTTGTTCAGAGTAATTTCGTTTCTGACCTAATTACCAGGCAAACATTCCTCAATCTATGATAAGGACATCGTCTTTTGGTCATCGCGCGGACCACAAGATTAATTGTCGTCGTGGTCAGTGCTCGAAACATCATTATAATTTATTTATACTGTAGCGGAGGTCTATTGCCTGCCGAACGTACAGAGATTAGCTAGTAGAGGAGGAAAATGCCACATCTGATTCCCAAAAATGAATCAGGCTGATCGACCAATGCGTCTGGCCAGAGGCACGGTTTTTGACCGTTTTGTCCCATGAGTTGGCGGTTGACGACGGTACCTGCGCGTCCGAAGTCATCGTACGCATTACCCATTGACAAAGCAATATACGGATTAACTTCAGACTGAACAATGTCACCACGTTTTTTATTGGCCTTTAGAAATTTGCCAACCGGATGTTGTCGAAACGTTCTTGGAAAAATAATAAATTATCGATCGTGAAGAACGAATTAGAGCTCTTACTTTTTAACACGTCCGGTACCCGTCTACCCGAAACAACTTCAAGCCATTGAATGTGGTATTGTTCGATCACTTTTGGCTAACATCAAACAATATCACAGACAATACAACATTCAATTGCTTGAAATTGTTCCGGGTAGACGAGTACGGGACGGGTCAAGAAGTAAGAGCTCTAAACGTTGGGCCTCATCTTCGTGGCGCGAACAAGACCACCTCCGGTGCTTCCGATTTGAGCGGGTTTTCTTACAGTTGAAACATTATAGGTTACTGAATTTGTCTTGATACGTACTATCAAGTGATACCTAAAAAATAGTTCCATTTAAAAAAACAGACTTGACCATCGTATCTATTGAAATAATAATCGAAGAAAAAATTCGTCTGCACTAATAAATTTACCCCCTCGAACCACGTAATTCCATATAAACAATTTCTTTAAGCTCCAATACATTAGGAAATATCCTAACATAATTGAGGAAACGCGAGAGAGTTCACGAAAAAACTTCGTGCCATATTACCGTCATTACTTGTGTCACCACCTACCTATTCTTGCTTTATCAACATACAGACTCATTTCAGCTTTTAGTTCCTGTTGTACTATTGTTTTTCTTGTCAATAAATTCTGTTTATCTTGTATATTTCACACCTACCACATTTTAATTTCGAGACGATACAGCAGATGTAGACTGCACTCGAAGAACCAGATTCTTGCGTGAAGGGTTAAAAGTCATACTTTAAGAGTTGCAGCTTCTACAGATTATGCTTTTCTGCTTGTTATACTAAAACTATTCGTTTGTTTCAGCGTTGCATCACAAATATAGCACGCTTATGTAGAAAGGATATCCGTAATTGCATTATTATCTAGAGACGCGGTAGCGTCTCGACGCCAAGTACAGGAAAGACACCCTATACAGGGTGTCCCAAAAATGCTGCGGGTCCTTAAAGGGGGTGATTCGGGGGGTGATAACAAACAACTTTTTCCTTTGCGAAAATGTTCTCCGAGGTTTCGTTAACGAGATATTAACAAAAAGCACCGACCAATCAGAGCCCGAGATTGGCGGCCGAGTTCCCGCGGTAGCGTGGCCGCGCGCCGCGCTGCGACTGCGAACAAGCAACTCGGCATGCATCGAAGGAAATTGCACAGAATGGCAAATGAAAAAGACGTAACAAATAAAATCGAACATGTTGTCATGGTTTGTTCGTCATTTAAAGTGAATAATGAATAAAGGATAAATGGATGAAAATCGCGTGCAACGTAAAAAGACGAATACGCAGTTTTTTTTAGAAGATTCGAAAATAATAATTATTTGAAGTGGGAGGATAAGGAATACGTAAATTTTCTTGTGTTAATAACGTAGCCACGAAAAGGTAATGTAACAGGAAATTAACGAAAAATAATAGTAGTTCGTTATTGTGATAAAAATCCGTAATTCAATAACGGCCAGCACTGTTGGTGATAACGAATAAGTCTGTTTAAAAAGCCCGAATAAATATTTTCGTACGGGAATTTGGAGAATTATCGCCGGAAGTAAGCCATCGTTTGCGTTAAATTTAAAAATGAATGATCACCAATAAAGTAACTAAAACTCACCCTTGTTGGAAATTCACCTGCAGCTTGAAAATCTGTGTCACAGGGTCACTGAACCGATCCTGGTCATCGATGGACGAGCTCAGTGCACAGCTGGTCCCAGGTATACGACACTACCGAAAGTTAAGGGTCGCAATGTCAGGTGCGTCCAGGTCAACGTACCGAATATTCACTTCACTGCACGGCTACTAACACTGATCACTTAATTCATTTTTCATGGAACGTGTTGTTCCTACGTTATAAAAATTGGTGGAAATGAATTTTTACTTGGCGTTCGGAGCCGTGGGTATTTCCGCGCAAATTCTCACGCTGCAGCACTTGCGTCCTCGTTGTTCGGGGGGTGCAACCAGAACATCGCGTAATACTCTTGAGCAGAGAACATTTCTGCGACGTGATTGCTTGCTGACTGACAAGATTTTTACGAAGCGACTTCTTCTACCCTCAAATAGTTTCTCTCGTTCCATTATGAGTTGACCCCCCACCAGACCAAGAGGCTTCAGGTAGAAAGAAGCCAGCACATTTTCGAAACACACGTGCTTCGCAGAAGTGCAACGAACGGACTATCGTGCACTTTTACAAAACTCCGCGTTCCGTCCTTTTACTGCTAATGTACCCATTGCTTCGAGGTAGGCAGCAGACACCACGTGCATCCCTCCCAAACGGCCACTGTCCTAAAGAGGTCCTCTTCACAGCAGTATCTCCTCCCCAAGGCTTCACTCGCACGGAATTCGTCGACGCAGAGCATTTCGCTAGGGTCGCGGTTTATGACCGTACTGTCCCACTAGTCGACGGTAGACAACGGTTTCCTACAGTTTTGGGTAATTTATGGCTTAGTTGGTTCCGCCTCGTAGCAGACGTGAACTCAGAGTATCGGAAAATGGAAACTGGAAACAGGATTTTTTTCTTTATAGCAACTCGAAGACTTTCTGTTTCTCTTCTCTTCCGTCCCTTTCGAACCGAAACACGTTGTGTCTGCTGCCTACCTCGAAGCAATGGGTACATTAGCAGTAAAAGGACGGAACGCGGAGTTTTGTAAAAGTGCACGATAGTCCGTTCGTTGCACTTCTGCGAAGCACGTGTGTTTCGAAAATGTGCTGGCTTCTTTCTACCTGAAGCCTCTTGGTCTGGTGGGGGGTCAACTCATAATGGAACGAGAGAAACTATTTGAGGGTAGAAGAAGTCGCTTCGTAAAAATCTTGTCAGTCAGCAAGCAATCACACCGCAGAAATGTTCTCTGCTCAAGAGTATTACGCGATGTTCTGGTTGCACCCCCCGAACAACGAGGACGCAAGTGCTGCAGCGTTAGAATTTGCGCGGAAATACCCACGGCTCCGAACGCCAAGTAAAAATTCATTTCCACCAATTTTTATAACGTAGGAACAACACGTTCCATGAAAAATAAATTAAGTGATCAGTGTTAGTAGCCGTGCAGTGAAGTGAATATTCGGTACATTAACCCGGACGCACTTGACGTTGCGACCTTTAACTTTGGATGGCGTCGTGTACCTGAGATCAGCTGTGCATTCGGCGCGTCTGTCGATGACCAGGATCGGTTCAGTGACCTAGTGACACAGATTTTCAAGCTGCAGGTGAATTTCCGAAAGGGTGAGTTTTAGGTACATTATTGGCGACTATTATTTTTTAAATTTAACGCAGGTTATGGCTAATTTCCGGTGATAATTCTCCAAATTTCCGTACGTAAATTTTTTTCGCAGTTTATAAACGGAGTTATTCATTATCAACAACAGTGTTGGACGTTATTGAACTATGGATTTTTATCACAATAACGAACTACGATCACTTTTCGCTCGTTCCCTGTTGGATTACCTTTTCGTTTGTACGTTATTAAAAAAGGAAATTTACGTGTTCCTTATCCTCTCACTCCAAGTAATTATTATTTTCGATTGTTCTAAAAAAAACCTTTGTATTTGTCTTTTTACGTTACGCATGATTTTCATCCATTTATCCTTTATTCATTTTTCACTTTAAATGATAAACAAACCATGACAAAATGTTCGATTTTATTTGTTACGTCTTTTTCATTTGCCATTCTCTGCAATTTCCTTCGATGCATGCCGAGTTGCTTGTTCGTAGTCGCAGCGCGGCGCGCGGCCACGCTACCGCGGGAACTCGGCCTCCAATCTCGGGCTCTGATTGGTCGATGCTTTTTGTTAATATCTCGTTAACGAAACCTCGGAGAACATTTTCGCAAAGGAAAAAGTTGTTTCCAATCACCCCCTGAATCACCCCCTTCAAGGACCCGCAGCATTTTTGGGACACCCTGTATATGTCGATATGTCGACTGTCGCTACCGCTTATCATTTACTCGTCGCCCGGGTTATCCAACCTAACCTGAAACTTATTTCATTAATATCTCATGACGCTTGCAATATTTTCTAAATTTAAAGGCATTTTTCTTATGTAAACCGCATATAAGCTTTGGAATGAGACCAATTTCAATAAAATCGGTCCACGCTAGACAGAAATATCATAATATCGTCTCATGGATCAGTCGGAAATATTAAGATTTTTCTTCTTCTGATACTTCTAGAAATTTTTCGTCAAACATAATACGTATACGCGTTACACGCACACCTTCAGTCAAAACAAAACTAACACATGTTTCGTTCTTCTACGTATATACGTGTTACACGCACACCTTCAGCCAAAACGAAACTAACACATGTTTCGTTCTTCGTTCGTCGACTCTCGGGATTATTCGGCAGGGATCGTCGTCCGTCATTGTACAAACTATTTTTTAAATACATTGAACTTTATAACCTACCAATCTTAACCTCCAAGTGTCAAATAATGTAAGTTGTCCAAATTTGAGATGTCAGGAGTTTTTACACTAAATAGGAGACGGAATTATTGTCTCAATTAACAAGGTAAGTTGCCAAATTTATTTAATAGATTTTTTATGTAGAGTCGCAGACTTGGAAGTTGTCCGGAGAAGGTTCGACAGAGAAGCACCTTCTTTCGCATAAGTTTCTAGAAATTTGTACCATGCTTGTACAAAGTAATATATTGTAGTAAAAAATTGCATTGAATTTAAATTGCCAGATATTTGTATTTGTATACCAGCAATTTAGAGTTTCTATTTTATGTAAAGCTTATTATATTATAGAAATGAAGGGGACGCACAGGACTTCGATAAAAATGAAGGAGACGCACAGGCTTTGGATAGTAGAATTGAAGGGGACGCACAGGCTTGGATGGATAGAAATGAAGGGAATGCACAGGCGTGGAGGTTGTCCGGAGAAGATTAAATAGATAGACAGAGCATCTTGTTTCGCACAAGTTTCTGGAACTTTGTCAAATAAGGTAAATCGACAAAATTTTTTTAAAGACATAGCATTAAGAATTATTAAGAAAATAGATTATGGTGGACTGCTTGCAATGTAAAGCAAGTCACATTAGTGAAGAAAGTACACTGAAAACACATCTCCGTTAATGCTTTTCAATCTTTTGTGAAAGACATTCGTAATACTAATAAAATCCAATTAATAAAATCCAAAGTAGTTGTCACGCTATTCATTAATTCATTAATTTTTTAGATTCCCATTATTTAAAATCACCAATAAACATACTAAATAAATTAGTTTCATTCCAACACCAATACATTGTGCGTTAAAAATATTGGATCTCCGCGTTCATTTCGCTGAATTATTACCATTAGCATTTAAATTTCCTGCAACAAAACTTTCTGCCATACGCTCGCACCTCCTTCGGACACATTATTTAGTCTCTACACTCACTAAAGCAAAAGGCCACTCTATTTCTATATATAATAAGTTCTACGTTAAGTTGTAACTAAAATAACTAAAATGTGGATTTTATATATATTTACAGATAATCAAAGCAGAAGATGATGCAGTATGATCTACGGCAGAGAAAAAAATTTATGGAAACATAGCATTATTATTATATTAATTAAATGAGTTTATTCAGCTTATGTAAACCAATTCCACCAATCCCAATTATACGAAGTTTATTTGTTGTTTTATTTTTATACTTATACATTGTAAGAATATAAGAATACATAAAAGTAAATAAATCACAAAAATAGAAGATAAAGATATATATAATATTAAAAATTATCTGACGTCATTCCCTATGCAAATTATCTTTGTAATAAATTCTACGTTAAGTTGTAACCAAAAAATAAAATGTGGATTTTATATATTATTTATTTACAGATAATCGAAGCAGAAGATAATGCAGTGTGATCTACGTCAGAGAAAAAAATTTATTGTGACATAGTATTATAATAATTATATTAATTAAACAATTTTATTAAACAATTTTATTCAGCTGCAATCCTCTATTTGCTTCTTGTAAGTTTGGTTCATATCAGAAAACTCAAATTTAAACCAATTCCACCAATTCAATCATCATCTTGAAGCATTGCAGGTGTGCATAGTTTCTATTATGTAGAATTTATCTTTAATTCTATCCCGTCATAAGACTGTTTATTAGGGTGGACCTTAGTTACTCTTGTCGAAATATAATTTTGAGATTTTTGACGGGGTCACCCCCAAGGATTATGCCACTGGGAGAAAAAATAATGTGTGCAAAATTTGAAATTGATCGGAGAACGAGAAACTGTGCCTCATCGCATTTGAAATTTTTTATTTTCGTAACTCGTTTTTCTTCGTTGTAGTATATCGTTAATATACATTTTTATATATCGTTATCTTTTTACGCTCTGTAATAATATAGAATCAAAGTATAAGATTACACAAAAAAATCATGACCTTGAAATCTAAAAAAATGAACCATCAAAAAATACTTTTTTCGTTGGCATTATATTTATGTTGTCAAACAGTATAATTTTCGTCTAAAATTTTTTTTGGATAATTATAAATAACTGATTAAAGGGAAAACTACATCCGAAATGCACCAATTTTTGCAGATATTTTTCAATTTATTTTAAAAACTAGGGCTCTAGAAGAAAATTCACCATTGCACGTGATGCAACAGACATTTTCCCCCCGGAAAACACCAACAAAAGTGGTAAGTCACGGTTTGTTTTCAATACAGAAGGCAACAGCGGCGGGCGTATCCATTGCCGCTCACCGACAGAATCGCTTATACGCGCGCGACTACCACTGTCGGCGCCATACGTTTTGCCAAACTATTTCGCTCAGTTATTGAAAACGAAATGTGACCTACCACTTTTGTTAATGTTTTTCGAAGGAAAAATGTCTGCTGCATCGCGTGGAGTAGTCAGATTTTCTTCTAGACTCTTAGTTTTTAAAATAAATTGACAGATATCTGCAAAAATTGTTGCGTTTCGGGTGCATTTTTTCTTTGATCGTGGTTTAAATATATTTAAATAGTAATAATGCAATAATAACTTATATCGTTGTGTTCCCGAAGGTTTATAAAATAATTTTGACGGAACAAGCAACCGAATAACTATTACTATTTCGATACGCAAGACGTTCAAGTTGAAAATTTGCATTTTTTTTTTAAATAAACTAATTTTTCGAAAACTGAGGATGTTGGCGAAAAACGGTTTGCGAATTCGTATTCAGCGTACGAAAATTTATAAGAAACGAGTATTGAATGTTACAAGTCCAGATGGCTGTTGAATAGTTACAATTGAACTTTTGCATGAGTTTGACTGCTCGTTCGGCCGAATCGTTTACTGCTAAATTATTTACTATATTTAATCCAATATTATAATTGGGATCACTTTTCCATTCTAGAGAATCCATATTTATAAAATCTGTTGGAACAGTGTATTCTTAACGAAAGTATCGGTTATTTCATTAAAATTTTGAAATCTATTATTTATATATATATATGAAAAAAATTCCTTAGACAAAATTTGTACTGTTTGACATGGTAAAAATAATTACAACGAAATATGTTTTTTTAAGGTAAATTTACGAGATTTCAAGGTCATAATTTTTCAAGTAATCTTATACTTTGATTCTATATTATTACAGAGTGTAAAAAGACAAATTCAACCATGTATAAACATGTATATTGACGATATACTACAATGGAGAAAAACGATAACAAAAAAATGCGATGAGACCCGGTTTCCCGACTTCCGGTCAATTTCAAATTTTCCACACATTTTTTTTCCCAATAAAAATTATTTAAAGTCTGTCCCTACTATGCCAATTATCTTTGTAAAAAGAAGTGAGATCCCCACAAAAAAATTTCAAAAAGTAAAAAAATTACGCCAAGTACATGAAAAATCAAATATATCACAAAAAATAGAAGGTAATAATAAAATCACAAAAAAATAGAAGACAATATACAATCCCCCAAAAAATAGAACAAAATATATAATCACAAAAATAGAAGATAATAATACACAAAAAATAGAACAAAATATACAATCACAAAAAGTAGAAGATTATAATAATTACAAAATAAAAAAAAGGTGTGAAATCAAAATGAGCTGCAAGTACATAAAGGTGCTTTCCAACTGCGCTTAAGATGACACAACTACATATACACAGCTAAAATGCTGTGATCATACATTCCATTACTCATATCGCGGACATTTTTTAATTAATCCGTCAAAAAGAATCCCATTTAAAAACATTGTCGTAAATTAATAACTTTACAAAATTAATAATATACCAAAATTACGCCAATTATAAGAATGGCTATTATACAAAGACAAAATTGTATTAAATAATATTAAGCAGACATATTTTTATACAAGTAAATATTTTAATACGAATAAATATTTTATTCAAAATACTTGGCGCTGCACCCCGAATTGGAGTTGCTAAACTGAAATAAATATATATAAATGGCATTAATCTTTTTCTTTCTTTCTTGTGCGTGCTTTCGTGAATGTGTGTATGTGTGCGGGTGCATATGCTACGTATGATATTAGAGTTAAATATATAAATTAATATAAATTTCTTAATATGCTATATTTAACTTTACAAAAGTGATGAGATACAACAATTGCGCCAATTATCACAATGGCTATTTATACAAAGAAAAAAATGTACTCAATAATATTAAGCCGACATATTTTTATACAAATCAATATTTTAATACGAATAAATATTTTATTCAAAATACTTGGCGCTGCTCTCCGAAAAAATGTTAATTGTCTTGGTTAATAAATAAAACAAGACAAGACATCACAGAGACAAGAAAGAAAGAAAAAGATTTTAATGCAATTTATGTATATTTATTCAGTTTAGCAACACCAATTCAGAGAGCAGCGCCAAGTATTTTGAATAAAATATGTATTCGTATTAAAATATTGATTTGTATAAAAATATGTCGGCTTAATATTATTGAGTACATTTTTTTCTTTGTATAAATAGCCATTGTGATAATTGGCGCAATTGTTGTATCTCATCACTTTTGTAAAGTTAAATATAGCATATTAAGAAATTTATATTAATTTACGACAATGTTTTTAAATGGAATTCTTTATGATGGAATTATATACTTGGCGCTCTTTTTTGTACCTTTTTTAAAAGAGGTAATTTTGTGGGGATTTCACACATTTTGTAGTGTTTATTGATGACTGGATAACTTTTTCACCCCCTCGGGGTTATTTTTTCAACAATATATTATATCGTTATCGAAACTCCGCACGCTTGCAAAGCTACAAGACAATTGGATTGGTCGAATTGGTTTAAAGTTGAGTTTTCAGATATGAAGCAAACATACAAGAAGCAAACATAGAATCGAAGCTGAATAAAATCGTTTAATTAATATAATACTATGTCCGATTTATTTTTGTTGTCTGAATTATACAGTTTTCCACATTCATAATAAAACTCAATATTAATTGTATATACATATTTCTTAAAACTCTAGAATAAAATTATACATGAAAATGTGCTTATTTTTCTCATTTGCAGCAGGGTTACTTTCTCTATCGCTTCTGCTTCGATTATCTGTAAATATACAAAATTCCACATTTTAGTTATGACTTAACGTAGAACATATAAAAATAGATTGGCCTTTTGCTATTTTAAGTGTACAGACTACAAAATGTGTCCGAATGAGGTGAGAGCGTATGGCAGAATGTCTTGTTGCAGGAAATTTAAATGCTAATGGTAATTCAGCAAAAATGAACGAAGAGATTAAATATTTTTAACGTACAATGTATTGGTATTGGAATAAAATTAATTTAGTATGTTTATATTTTTGAATTGAAATATTGTTAGTGGGAAACTAATAAAATTAATGAATAGCGTAGGAACTACTGTGGATTTTAATAAAGTATTAGGAATACCTTTCCAAAAGAGATTGAAAAGTATCACGGGAGATGCGTTTTCAGCGTACTTTCTTCACTAATGTGACTTGCTCAACGTTGCAAGCAGTACGCTATAATTTTCTTAATTCTTAATGCTACGCTACTTTGACAAATTTTGTCGATTTACCTTATTTGACAACTTTCCAGAAACTTTTGCGAAACAAGATGTTTTTCTGTCTGTCTAACCTTCTCTGGACAACCTCCAAGCCTGTGCATCCCCTTCATTTCTACCCAAGCTTGTGCGTCCCCTTCATTTCTATCCAAGCCTGGGCGTCCCCTTCATTTTTATACGAGCCTGTGTAAAAATTGTTTGCTGGTATAAAAACAATATATTAATTTGTGGAAACTTGTGCGAAAGAAGATGCTTCTCTGTCGAACCTTCTCCAGACAACTTCCAACTCTGCGACTCTACATAAGAAATCTATTTCAAAAAATTTTGGCGACTTACCTTGTTAATTGAGACAATAATTCAGTCTCCTGTTAGTGTAAAAACTCGTGACATTTCAAATTCCGACAATTTACTTTATTTGACACTTAGCACTTGGTAGGTTATAATATCTCTGCCTAGCTGTCACGTGACAACAATTTGTTACGCGATTGGCCGATGCCCGCATCCAATGAACAACGTGCCTGAGAGACATTTCCTCACCCTTTCATACTCCCCTCTTGCCTAGAAGTGTAGGACGATGACTATGACGATGCTGAATTTTAAGAACATAAAATTCAGCAAATTGCAACTTTACATCGAAATATCTCAGGTCATAAGGCCCGTAGGAACAAAACGAAGACACTTTTCTGATGTAAATCAAACCCAAGCTATCCATTAAGACCATTCAAAATCTAATTGGATCAGCCGTTATTGAGATTCGGAAATCTCAGGGTTCTTGATAGCGAGTCGTCGCGTAATAGAGCCACTCCGTGTCTTGCGCTGCGCATATATATCTATATATATACTTGGCGCGAGACACTACCGTGTCTCTTGATGTAGAATAGATCTGACTGCGTTTCTAATATGTATATGTATATATATGTTTATGTATTTTAGATTGTAAGGGAGTTATTATAAATTATTATTACTACTAAAACAATTAACATTTTTTCGGTTCCGCAGCGCCAAGTATTTTGAATAAAATATTTATTCGTATTAAAATATTTACTTGTATAAAAATATGTCTGCTTAATATTATTTAATACAATTTTGTCTTTGTATAATAGCCATTCTTATAATTGGCGTAATTTTGGTATATTATTAATTTTTTAAAGTTATTAATTTACGACAATGTTTTTAAATGGGATTCTTTTTGACGGATTAATTAAAAAATGTCCGCGATATGAGTAATGGAATGTATGATCACAGCATTTTAGTTGTGTATATGTAGTTGTGTCATCTTAAGCGCAGTTGGAAAGCACCTTTATGTACTTGCAGCTCATTTTGATTTCACACCTTTTTTTTTATTTTGTAATTATTATAATCTTCTATTTTTTGTGATTGTATATTTTGTTCTATTTTTTGGTGTATTATTATCTTCTATTTTTGTGATTATATATTTTGTTCTATTTTGGGGGGGGGGGGATTGTATATTGTCTTCTATTTTTTGTGATTTTATTATTACCTTCTATTTTTTGTGATATATTTGATTTTTCATGTACTTGGCGTAATTTTTTTACTTTTTGAAGTTTTTTGTGGGTAAACCTTTCCGTCTACCATGCTCATTACACAGTACCACAAATTTTGACTTTTTTCGGACTTGTAACATTCAATAGCCGCGTCTTATAGATTTTCATGCGCTGAAAACGAATCCGCAAACCGTTTGTTACCACCACCCTCAGATTTTGATAGAATCAATTTTGAAAAAAAACTGCAAATTTTCAAATTTGAACATCTTTTTTGTTGAAACGGTAATAGTTATTTGGTTGCTCGTTGCGTCAAATTATTCTATGAACCCTCCCAAATACAACGATATAAGTTATTATTGCATTATGAGCATTTAAATATATTTAAACAACGATCAAAGGGAAAAGGACACCTGAAATGCATCAATTTTTGCAGATATCCTTCAATTTATTTCCAAAGCTAAGATTCTGGGAGAAAATCTGACCATCCTACGCGATGCAGCAAAGACTTTTCCTTAAGAAAACGTGAACAGAAATGGTATATTGTTACGTATGTGGAATTTTCCCATACGCGGCTCTCAACCATTTTTCGAGCTCGCGTCTGCGAACGGAAAACGCCCTAAAAGCCTTTTTGTTTATCACATACCACTAAGGGGGTCATGATCTCGACCATCTGGATCACGACCATGGGAACGGGAGTGACACGACGACGACCCCGAAGGATTTCCTTATATGGAAATTCCTAATGCATCCCCACTCATTTTTGGGACTATATAAACCCTTTGGTTTCATCCCTCGTTGGTTAAAAGCTATAGAGTCACGCGTAGAGTCACGTCGTGTCACGCTCGTACAGAGTTGGTAAGATCGGGCTAAAGTCCCCGTCAGAATCATAGTTAACCTCATAGCATCCGCGAGTCCGGTTTATATTCTATTTGGCACTTTGAAATAGCCACTCGTACGCCCCGCATCGCCAGTGCGTCAACACCGTGCAACTAGTGGTAACCTACACACTTTTATTTATTATTTAATGGCGACACTTACATTTGTACAATAACTAATTATTGAATATACGAATGGTGTTCACGTGTAAATCGAGTAGATTCGTTAAACCCATCTCTTACCCAGCGATCCTTATAATATTAGTAGCACTCACCCACTGATACAACTTTACCGCTCGAGTTGTATCAAATATTAATTAAGAGTTACGAGGCATTACTAACATTTCCCGCGACTCCCTGATTTCGCATCAGGTTCGTTCGCAACCTTTCATCCACAACAAGGAATCTTCTCCAACCCAGTGGCTCCCCGATTTCGCATCGGGTTCGTCCACGAAACCTCACCCTCCTACGGCTCCCTGATTTCGCATCAGGTTCGTCCGTATCCTACAGCTCCCTGATTTCGCATCAGGTTCGTCTGTAAATCTACCAACTTCCGAACAGCTCCCTGGCTTCGCACCAGGTTCGTCTGTGAATAATCCAACCTCCTAACAGCTCCCTGGTTTCGCACCAGGTTCGTCTGTGAACTTCATCCTAGTGACTCCCCGATTTCGCATCGGGTTCGTTCACGACGTTTCACCTTCCTGCGGCTCCCTGATTTCGCATCAGGTTCGTCCGCGCCCCTAACTAACAAACTCATAAACCGTATTCCTTGGGAAATACCCTCCTCGCCGGCCTCTCGCGTTGCCGCAGCCCCGGCTCGTAACAATATCCTGTTTTGTTTTCAATACAGAAGCGAAATAGTTCGGCAAAACGCGCGGAGCCGACAGTGGTAGTCCCGCGCGTTAAGCGATTGTGTTACGCTGACAAGGGACGTTCGGTAACCCGAAAAATTAAAAAAATTATGAAACTCGGTTCGCAAGTAGAATAGTTCATCCGTAATACAACCCCATTTTTTGTTGGTGCCATAATGCAATTTTTAGGGGTGAAATCACCCCTTGAAAAATTCAGAATTTTCTTTTCCGTGGAATATCTCGAGAACGGTAAGAGATATCGAAAAGAAGTTTAAACAAAAGTTGCATCTTTCTTTTATACCTCCATAACCGCGTAAAAATAATTTTCGAAAAATTCATATTTTTCAAGTTATCCCCACCAACAACCCTTAAAATTAAGTTTTTTATTTTTTAAATATACGCTGAAATACCTCTGGATAATCTCTTTTCATACATATAAATAGTTTATGTGCTATATTTTATTTGCAAGCAAATAAAACCTCTATTCACGAATTTGAAGTCCATTTTGGCAGTTTCCTTTAATAACATGGTTTCTTAAAGCCATATTTAGATGATTATTACAAGGCAGTACGTACCTAAAATTGCGTCAAAGGTAAAACATTAAAACTGATCAGTGACGCGCATGAATCAGTATAATAGCAGCACACTCGTACATGCATTACTTGAAGTGTAATCAGTAGTATAACTATGAGAGTTCTAACCCAAATTTGAGTTTCAAGGTCAGGAGGAAATCCAAATTTAGATTTGAAAAATCCAAAATTTGTTTTTTTTTGCGGGCGGGCGCGGCGGACGATGTGTGCGGGCGGGAGGCGGATGACGTCACAGGGGTACCAGCGCGAGATCTGATACCGAACCGATGTCGAGAATCGATAGCGAAGTGCGTGGAGGGGGAAGCGGAAGTGAAGTGCAACTCACGAGGCGTGATACCGACTGCCTGTAAGGAGGGAAGGACGGGTAAGTAATTAAACAAATATTAATTTTCAAGATTTAATGTACGCGAAAATACAGCAAACCTCGGGCGACGGGGTTCGAAACCAAGACCTCGAGAAATATTAATTTTCAATATTTAAGGTACGCGAAAAACAGAATCTCGGGGTTGACGGGGCTCCAACCCAAGACACCTCCGCCGCGTTACTGGTCAGCCGCCTAACCGACTCCCCCAACGCAGGCTCTCTAACATACTCTTTCTCGATCGCCACATATGTGTACTCACACCATGGGCCGTTATCAACATCAACATTAATAATGTATTTTTTCACTAATTATTTGCTACGTTAATGACGCGCAGTCGACATGAGTTTCGCAGTTGAAACATTCGCATAGCTGTATGTAATGTGAATTCTCAAGGACAAGGCAGCTGGGAGAGATGATGTCATTTCTAGTAGCGTGAAGAATGCACGAATTAAATATGTTACTTTTGGAAATCAAATTGAATCGTAGAAAGAATTATGCTGAGTCAGTGGAAACTGTGTCGCAAGATGTTGGGGAGGATCGGCATTTTTTTGCATACTATGTATTCGGGGGAGGGGGCATAGGGAATATAAATCTATATATTCTATACTATCATATAAAGAGAGAGCCGATTTTTATGTTCATGCCAAACTCAAGAACTACAGAACCGATCTTTCTCCAATTTTAACACGTTATTCCTGAATACTCTAGGACGAACATAGGCTATGTAGCGTGTTTAAAAACGCGTTGTTACCATGTCATTTATATGTACAAATTTCATGTGTATAGCTGTTTTGCAGACCATGTGACCCACGTATACGACAGTCTACGTCGCGCGCGCATGCGCATACTTGTCCCACATGATACCTCCCCCATAGCAGTACCTCACGATATCACCACCAGATGGCGAAGCTGCTGGCGCGCTTTCTTGCTAGAGAAGTGGATTATCGCAGATACATATATGTTAGAATGATCATCGAGATACAAACTGCACTTTTTGAATTCCTGAAACTCTCTTCGACGCAATTCAGTATCGATACTTGGTTTTACCATAACAACACAAATATCTAATATCAGCATATACTATATATAAATGTTCGTTTAGCCAAGGTTACTTTATAAAAATTACGTACAAAGGTGCTTCTTAGGGTTATCTTTAATTATTCTACCCAAGCGCAGTACGACTAATTTTCTATACATATATAAATGTTCGCGTTATACAAAGAGAGTTACTTTACAGAAATTACATAAAGATTACTTCAAAGACAGATGTTAAGATTTAATAATAATTCCTTTTAATTTTTCAGCATAGCGAAGCACGGGTATTTATCTAGTGAAGTATAAAGATATCATGTTTCGGTGCCAGTCATACAAGTATGCTTTAAACTGCAAGAAGTTTCAAATCATTGTGGTGTGCCGAGTGAAAAAATATTACAACCATGGAAGAATTGATTCAAGTAGAACGGCAACTGTAGGATCAATCCGCCCGAGCGAATTCGCAAAAAGAATACCTCGCGTGGCAGGAACGATGCAATGAGTGTCTCGAATCGCTCGAATGATATAGTCGAGAGAAACATGAAGTCGCACATCTCGAAAGTTTAAAATATTCGCTGCTTAGAGGTTGCGTGCATGAAAGTGCCCGGAATTCGAGCTCAGGACTTTTGTGCCGTGAGATGGACACCGCTTTCGATAGTTGCATATTAACCGGTGCCGTGCTAAATTCGGATTACATCGAACCTCGCAACTTCCTCCAGGACGCGAAGAGCATCTTGCTGGAGCATGTGCGAGGCGCTTTGTAGAAACATCAAAATCTCAAAGTGAATGCGGTGTTTAATGGTGTATTTGTGGCGGGCTATAAACGTGCGAGTAATAGTATCAACATCCGAAACTGTGAACTCTCTCCCGTATCCGATCTACAAGAGTGGTACCAGCGATGCGTCGTCGCACCCACCTTGGCATCGTGGGAAGAATTCCAGGAACGTGATAGCGGAAGGGCATAATCACGAATCCTCAATCTGACAGTTAATGTGAACAAGTGTAATCCACTACATGCGGGGTGTGACTTTAAGTTGTCGCGGGAAATATTGCAGAAGACAGCAACGATTACCGTGCGATCCGAAGACGATGCGTGTTTCGCGTGGGCAGTGGTTGCTTCTCTATATCCAGCTAAAAGACACCCCGATCGCCATACGGTTTAAATTGCACAAATTGTACACCATTTCGGAATCCGAAATCGCTTTAAGTCCAGACGATGATAAGCGGTATATCGTACCCGATTTGACCGACACTCTGCCCTCGAGACATTACAACATACCCTTGTAAACAAGAAATTATTGTATTTATTAACTCATTATTATTATAAATGGTGGAATTATTGAGTAATATAAAATTCTTCACACTTGCATAGAAATTATTAAAATAGCGGAATTATTGCATAAAAAAATAAAATTGGTCACACATGTGCATAGAAGTTATAAATAACGAAATTATGTAAATTAAAATTGTTCACACATGTATATGTATCATTGTATTTTATTGAATCATGTATCATTATTTTACAATACATTATTTTTATTTATCCAAGAATTGTGTGATTTATTAAACACCAGCCACTTGACGTATACCTTATACACCTTCCTACCCAACACTTTTTCCACTAGATACACATCAGGATCGGTGACGCGTTGCAGCTCGTGTTCATAGAATCCACCGGCAACTGGTTTTCCACAGGAATCGAGGAGCAGATACGTCGCGGGATTAGTTGCCTGTACTTTGGCCATCTTGAACACCTCCGTTGTCCAATTCGGTGTATAGCTTTTATCGAAGATGGTTTTAAATTTGCACACGCGTACAAACTCGCCCAACTTGAATCTCGCTAGAGCAGCGATCCTTATGTTGTTGTATACGATGGCTAGCAGCTTGTCGGCGATCGCAGGGGTAACATCGCGGGGACGCATATTGATGGTTCTATGTTTTCGTGTGTGTGTAACGTACCGCTACCTACCGCCATAAATTTTTCCTTTTGTTTGCGCACATATTGTTAATTTCGTTTACATTATACCTAAGTT
This sequence comes from Andrena marginata, assembly GCA_963932335.1. Lineage (NCBI taxonomy): Eukaryota > Metazoa > Arthropoda > Insecta > Hymenoptera > Andrenidae > Andrena > Andrena marginata. Next base: position 23,402,170 of record OZ010662.1, read on the forward strand.
ACTATACCGCGCATGTGAGAGCGCGTTCAAACAGCGCGACAGAACCTATTAACGCGCAACACGTGCGCATAGCCGCCTATTCAAACAGTGAACTCAGTGCCGCGAGTGAATAGAGCGCGCGTGCGCAGATCGCACGTTCAACCGGACGCCGAATAAACCGAACGTAGTACGCGAGTGGCGCGAACAGGATGTTAATTATAATTTATGCGCGAGACCGCACAGCCAGTGATTGGTGCGGGCCAAGTCCGCCAAGCAGCGGAAAGACAGACTTGGTTCTGCCACCGAACCACGAATACTTCGGTCGCTTTAGCCAGCCCCTCAGTCTGGAAGAAGTTATATTTAAAATTCCAAATCCTCAACTTCCTTTCAAGGTAGCTTTAGTTAGCTCCTAAACTTCCTTTCGAGGGAGCTTTAATTAGCTCAATCTCAAAAACCGAGGTAGCTTTAGTTAGCTCCTCAATATCCTTTCGAGGTAGCTTTAATTAGCTCCTCAATCCCAAAACCGAGGTAGCTTTAATTAGCTCCTCAATTTCCTTTCGAGGTAGCTTTAATTAGCTCCTCAATCCCAAAACCGAGGTAGCTTTAGTTAGCTCCTCAATTTCCTTTCGAGGTAGCTTTAGTGAGCTCCTCAATCTCAAACCTGGGCCATACTTACTAGTCCCTAAACCACATACTCCAAAGCGTGGGCCAGCTGATAGGCACCAGAAGTTACAACCAAATACGAAGAAAGGAAGCCACTATTTCACCTACCATCTGGGGACGCCCTAACCGGCTACCTGGTTACCATCCGAGGACGCTTTATCTAGCAACTCGGCTACCATCCTAGAAAGCGTGGGCAAGCTGATAGGCAACTGGAAGCCACATCTATCTTCGAGAAGGAACGGTCTCAAAAATCTCAACCAAGCATTCCAAATCGACCTAGTGTCGTATCTTGTATTACACCGACTTCGTGTCGAGACTTTATACTCAACTTACTATTTAGTATCGTATCTTTATACTATATCTTTTATACTAATTAACACCTCAATTATAACTACATTCTTTATTACCGACTTAGCGTTAGGAACCGAAATCAAAACAATATTCTTTATTACCGACCGATACGACGTTACGTATTACCTTATTTATATTAATTGTCATAAATCGCACGACTCTGTGTCGTATTATATGTTCTATTTCGACCTAGAGTCTAAACTAAACTATTTTTGAATAAATCTTTTGGAGATATTTCTATATGAAGATATTTCTATTGAGGCTGTAACCCTGATTAAGACGCCTCATCCTAGATTTATTCCGAAAAATCCAAACAGCGCGGTAGAATTGCTAAGTTCAATTGCAGTTGCCGTTGGCGCGAGAGTAATTTTACGCTGGAATATAAGTGAAGGAATTGCATGCTCCAGCTCGAAGACATTTTCCACGTCGACGCGTCATAGTGCATGGATACGATGATCTGTGTCAAGCTGACGTGGTAGAAATGCGTCCCTATTCGCGATTCAACCAAGGTCACCACTACGATACTCGCCGTTATCGATGTGCTGAGCATGTATGCGTAGGTTATGCCGGTCAAGACTATAAGTGGCGTTGAGGTGACAAGCGTTCGCGAATATATTTAGAGATCGGCACCCGAAAAGTGTGCAAACCGATCAGGGAAAAGAACGGTTCAATCGCAACATTAAGGAACAATATGTGGAAACTGTTTACGCTTAATGGAACCTATAGATGGACCGATGTGCTACCGCGTCAACTTGCAGAGTATAACACACGAAAACATAGAACCATCAATATGCGTCCTCGCGATGTTACCCCTGCGATCGCCGACAAGCTGCTAGCCATCGTATACAACAACATAAGGATCGCTGCTCTAGCGAGATTCAAGTTGGGCGAGTTTGTACGCGTGAGCAAATTTAAAACCATCTTCGATAAAGGCTATACACCAAATTGGACAACGGAGGTGTTCAAGATGGCCAAAGTACAGGCAACTAATCCCGCGACGTATCTTCTCCTCGATTCCTGTGGAAAACCAGTTGCCGGAGGATTCTATGAACACGAGCTGCAACGCGTCACCGATCCTGATGTGTATCTAGTGGAAAAAGTGTTGCGTAGGAAGGGGAATAAGGTATACATCAAGTGGCTGGTGTTTGATAAATCACACAATTCTTGGATACATAAAAATAATGTATTGTAAAATAATAATACATAATTCAATAAACTACAATGATACATATACATGTGTGAACAATTTTATTTTACATAATTTCGTTATTTATAATTTCTATGTACATGTGTGAACAATTTTATTTTTTTATGCAATAATTCCGCTATTTTAATAATTTCTATGCATGTGTGAAGAATTTTATATTACTCAATAATTCCACCATTTATAATAATAATGAGTTAATAAATACAATAATTTCTTGTTTACACGGTTATGTTGTAATGTCTCCAGGGCAGAGTGTCGGTTGAATCGGGTACGATATACCGCTTATCATCGTGTGGACTTAAAGCGATTTCGGATTCCGAAATGGTGTACACTTTGTGCAATTTAAACCGTATGCATAATTGTCTGCGAACCATTTCGATCTCCCTTTGGAAATACTGCGCGTAGTCGTCGAATGTTATCGTCCTGGCTACCACGTTGGTCTTGACGCCTTTCGTCTTTTTCGTATCTTTTCTGCCGTCTACGCGAAGTGCATACATTTTCGCTCTAAAACCTATGAATTCGGCCATTATTGCACGGTTATTTTCATCCCTCGTCAACCCTGGAACCTTTTTATTTAAGCGCGGCATATTATATGCATTGTCGATGGGATAGCCGCTTGTGTCAAATCTATTGATATTGCGTTTCATGATCTCGTAGACATCTTCGCATTGAATGTGATAAATGAGGCTGCCTGTGTCTGTATATAGTCTGTACAATACTACTAATAATAATAATATAGAATTTTACCATTTTGATTATGCAGGGAAGACATGTACTCGTGGTGAAATTCATACAAACAAAATTTTGATATGTCCAGAATGCACATACCTACATATATCGGTTTGTTGAATTTCACCTCGAGTTTTCGCAGTTCAACGGCGATTAAATTTTCAGAAAAAAACATTTCTGCTGTGGAAATTTGGTTTTGTAATCATTGCCTCCGCACCATATCGCCCATCCCAGTGTGTTAAAAGTTTTACGTCTACATGCTTTCGCACATTCCCCATAGTTTTACCAAATACTGCGTTGTTCATCAATTTGTACAAATTTTTTTCAAAATCGTTTGTCGCGCTTGTTCTAAACCGTGTATTAAGTTCGATGTAATCGCGGAGCCACGGGGATTGAGCGAATTGGAGCACGTGGTGTATCGGTAGTGGATAACGTAACGCTGCTTATCGTATAATGTCGCGAGTAACTTGTCCTGTCTTTTGCCGTGTGGTTTGGCACGCGTCGGGCAGAACGGTAGATCGGCGTGAGCATCATTCGGACGTTGCGGATATTTCAAATCTGCCTCGAGAATGTACCCCGTGGGCGAATCGATAGCGATTGAAGATACATCCAATTTTTCAACATCTTCGACCCATTGAAATTTGGCGTATGCCAAAAGCTGGCACATTGCCCATCTATACAAATTGTTTACGTCAATGTACATCAAGTACGATGACTGCTCCGATGCGTCGTAAGATGGCATGTACTTGTTATTGGCTTGTGCGTATCTTCCAGAACTTTGACTTAAACCGCCACGTATACCGCGTTCGATAAACATGACCATATCGATATCCGTGAGTAATTCGAATTTAATATTGGCGTGGTTTAGCATGGCATCCCGTGTGAAACCAGGTAAAGTATAATAATGTGCTGCATCTAATCCGTAACTTTTGATACAACTTTCGCAAAAATTATCAAAAATATCTGCCAATAACAAGACATCCGTTTTCGAATACAAGTCGCTGTATTCGCCCAACGTTGTAACGTTGAAACGCTGCCAGACGGACGGCGTGCGCGTGATCGCTCTCGGATATGGTCTCACCCGTCAACGAACTCTAGAATGACTCGCGCGGTGGTAAGCATGGGTCCTGCAGCTTATTCGCGCAATCAAGGTATTCATACGGAAAGACACCCTTTCGCGCCAGTAACTCGAAATCATCGATGGATAATGTTTCAAATTGGGATCGTAAAATTTTTAATTTGTCTATGTTGAGAAAAAATGCCAATTTGTTGAGACTGGTATTTATAAATTTGTACGAATCGATGAATCGCAATTTAATACAATTTTGTGTCTTTGATTGTTCAGTCATATCTTGGACATTTTTCATGAATGAAATATATTTTTCTTTAGTTATAGGTAATATGTCGACGCTGCCGTCAAATGCGGTAGTTATTTCCTCGATAATAAAATGTAAATCGAAGCCGGATAAATTATGGAAAACTACGGAAATGCAGAACGAATTTTTAGAATTTAAATTGCACTTCGAATGTGCGAGGCCTTTTAAACGTTCGGATAGACGGCAATGATCACGCACTCGTTTATTACCAGCCTCGAATGGTTCTTCACAAATGTGGCAATTCGTTGCGTTACGAAATGTCGCACACTGGTTTCTCGTCAACTTTTCCATAGGAACATAATTGGTCAGAATGGGTTTAGCAAAATCCACAAAAAATTTTCTGCTCTTTGACGAACCATGAAACGTAATCCACGTGACGATGATATCGATATGCTGATGCATCGTATGGGCAATGTATGTAATATGCGATACTATGCACTTTATGTTTCTGATAGGTGTGCAATTTGTGATCCTCCTCATTCTTCCGACAATCCTTCGTTTTCACTAGGATGCAATCCAGATCGGCGTACACCACGAAGGGAAGCTGTTCATTCCTACCGTGGTTGTCGAAACTGAGCCATTCGTTGTCCTGGCTGGGCATCTCTTGACAATCAATTATGTGGGTCTCCAACATTTCGGTTGAGTCATAGTAGTCCAAGCACCTACAAAACATTTTTTTTATATAATCTTTCTTTTATGAGGACATTTCAACATTTCATAAGTTTATATACATACCGATAGCAGATGATTTTGCTCAACTGCGTGCTCACGAGCCGAGACAAGTGCTTGATCGACACAAAGTGTCTTATATTACTGTGCTATTGATCCTGCGTGTACGATAAATTGACATGCCGATCCCTCTTTTTGCTGGTGAGATGTAGCGAAAAGATTATCGGCCCTTTCTTCGTCTTCTTCTCCTCCTTCTCCTCGAAGCTGTACACGTTTACCGAGATGCCATTCAGTTACTCAAACATTACAATCTGCTTCATGGACATTGGAAACTCAATGCCTTGGAGATTTAGCACCAATGTATAATGCGGGTATGAACTTTGGCGGTCGGGGTGTCTTTTAGCTGGATATAGAGAAGCAACCACTGCCCACGCGAAACACGCATCGTCTTCGGATTGCACGGTAATCGTTGCTGTCTTCTGCAATATTTCCCGCGACAACTTAAAGTGATACACCGCGTGTAGTGGACTATACTTGTTCACATTAACTGTCAGATTGAGGATTCGTGACATTGCCCATCCGCTATCACGTCCCTGGAATTCTTCCAACGATGCCAAGGTGGGTGCGACGACGCATCGCTGGTACCACTCTTGTAGATCGGATACGGGAGAGAGTTCACAGTTTCGGATGTTGATACTATTACTCGCACGTTTATAGCCCGCCACAAATACACCATTAAACACCGCATTCACTTTGAGATTTTGATGTTTCTACAAAGCGACTCGCACATGCTCCAGCACGATGCTCTCCGCATCCTGGAGGAAGTTGCGAGGTTCGATGTAATTCGAATTTAGCACGGCACCGGTTAATATGCAACTATCGAAAGCGGTGTCTATCTCACGCCACAAAAGTCTTGTGCTCGAATTCCCGGCACCTTCATGCACGGAACCTCTGCGCAGCGAATATTTTAAACTTTCGAGATGTGCGACTTCATGTTTCTCTCGACTATATCATTCGAGCGATTCGAGACACTCATTGCATCGTTCCTGCCACGCGAGGTATTCTTTTTGCGAATTCACTCGGGCGGATTGATCCTACAGTTGCCGTTCTACTTGAATCAATTCTTCCATGGCTGTAATATTTTTTCACTCGGCACACCACAATGATTTGAAACTTCTTGCAGTTTAAAGCATACTTGTATGACTGGCACCGAAACATGATATCTTTATACTTCACTAGCTAAATACCCGTGCTTCGCTATGCTGAAAAATTAAAAGGAATTATTATTAAATCTTAAGATCTGTCTTTGAAGTAATCTTTATGTAATTTCTGTAAAGTAACTCTCTTTGTATAACGCGAACATTTATATATGTATAGAAAATTAGTCGTACTGCGCTTGGGTAGAATAATTAAAGATAACCCTAAGAAGCACCTTTGTACGTAATTTTTGTAAAGTAACCTTGGCTAAACGAACATTTATATATAGTATATGCTGATATTAGATATTTGTGTTGTTATGGTAAAACCAAGTATCGATACTGAATTGCGTCGAAGAGAGTTTCAGGAATTCAAAAAGTGCAGTTTGTATCTCGATGATCATTCTAACATATATGTATCTGCGATAATCCACTTCTCTAGCAAGAAAGCGCGCCAGCAGCTTCGCCATCTGGTGGTGATATCGTGAAGTACTGCTATGGGAGAGGTATCGTGTGGGACAAGTATGCGCATGCGCGCGCGACGTAGACTGTCGTATACGTGGGTCACATGGTCTGCAAAACAGCTATACACATGAAATTTGTACATATAAATTACATGGTAACAACGCGTTTTTAAACACGCTACATAGTCTATGTTCGTCCTAGAGTATTCAGGAATAACGTGTTAAAATTGGAGAAAGATCGGTTCAGTAGTTCTTGAGTTTGGCATGAACATAAAAATCGGCTCTCTCTTTATATGATAGTATAGAATATATAGATTTATATTCCCTATGCCCCCTCCCCCGAATACATAGTATGCAAAAAAATGCCGATCCTCCCCGACATCATGCGACACAGTTTCCACTGACTCAGCATAATTCTTTCTACGATTCAATTTGATTTCCAAAAGTAACATATTTAATTCGTGCATTCTTCACGCTACTAGAAATGACATCATCTCTCCCAGCTGCCTTGTCCTTGAGAATTCACATTACATACAGTTATGCGAATGTTTCAACTGCGAAACTCATGTCGACTGCGCGTCATTAACGTATCAAATAATTAGTGAAAAAATACATTATTAATGTTGATGTTGATAACGGCCCATGGTGTGAGTACACATATGTGGCGATCGAGAAAGAGTATGTTAGAGAGCCTGCGTTGGGGGAGTCGGTTAGGCGGCTGACCAGTAACGCGGCGGAGGTGTCTTGGGTTGGAGCCCCGTCAACCCCGAGGTTCTGTTTTTCGCGTACCTTAAATATTGAAAATTAATATTTCTCGAGGTCTTGGTTTCGAACCCCGTCGCCTGAGGTTTGCTGTATTTTCGCGTACATTAAATCTTGAAAATTAATATTTGTTTAATTACTTACCCGTCCTTCCCTCCTTACAGGCAGTCGGTATCACGCCTCGTGAGTTGCACTTCACTTACGCTTCCCCCTCCACGCACTTCGCTATCGATTCTCGATATCGGTTCGGTATCAGATCTCGCGCTTGTACCCCTGTGACGTCATCCGCCGCCCGCCCGCGCACATCGTCCGCCGCGCCCGCCCGCAAAAAAAAAACAAATTTTGGATATTTCAAACCTAAATTTGGATTTCCTCCTGACCTTGAAACTCAAATTTGGGTTAGAACTCTCATAGTTATACTACTGATTACACTTCAAGTAATGCATGTACGAGTGTGCTGCTATTATACTGATTCATGCGCGTCACTGATCAGTTTTAATGTTTTACCTTTGACGCAATTTTAGGTACGTACTGCCTTGCTTAATGCATTGAAAGCTGGCTGAACTTTACAGAAATAATCATTTAAATATGGCTTTAAGAAACCATGTTATTAAAGGAAACTGCCAAAATGGACTTCAAATTCGTGAATAGAGGTTTTATTTGCTTGCAAATAAAATATAGCACATAAACTATTTATATGTATGAAAAGAGATTATCCAGAGGTATTTCAGCGTATATTTAAAAAATAAAAAACTTAATTTTAAGGTTTGTTGGTGGGGATAACTTGAAAAATATGAATTTTTCGAAAATTATTTTTACGCGGTTATGGAGGTATAAAAGAAAGATGCAACTTTTGTTTAAACTTCTTTTCGATATCTCTTACCGTTCTCGAGATATTCCACGGAAAAGAAAATTCTGAATTTTTCAAGGGGTGATTTCACCCCTAAAAATTGCATTATGGCACCAACAAAAAATAGGGTTGTATTACGGATGAACTACTCTACTTGCGAACCGAGTTTCATAATTTTTTGAATTTTTCGGGTTACCAAACGTCCCTTGTCAGCGTAACCCAATCGCTTAACGCGCGGGACTACCACTGTCGGCCCCGCGCGTTTTGCCCAGGGCATCGGAGTCGACAGTCAAAACCTCGACTCCAACCCCGACTCCCACTCCTACTTTTTTTTTACCACCGACTCCGACTCCGACCCCGAGTCCGACTCCTGCATTTACACACACACACACACACACACACACGCACGCACGTGTGCTGACTGAGTGCATTAACAATCTATTATATATATAAATATATATATATATATAACTGAATTACTAATATTTAATACAAGTATGTTTGTATATATTATATATCTACAGTATAAAAAGCTAAAGCTACGCTAACAGTAAAGGCAAATAATGGAAAGAACCGATAATGAAAAAAACTTTAAATTTAACTAATACATTCAATGGCCATTGAAGCACTTTTTATTTCAATAAAATACAAAATAAAATACTTTTTTAAAAATTAAATATTATAAGTAATGTTTGTTTATATTTTTATTTCAAATAAATGAATTCTGACAAAAAGAAAAAGAAGTAATGAATAATTAATATAAAGTGAAATTCGTTTCAATGAAATTAAAACAAAATAAAATTCAAAATCATGTAACTTATAAAATGGTTCTAAGAATAAGAATGGCTTCAGCCAAATCATCCTTCATAGATGACCTTAAATCCGTTTTAATTATTTTCAATGCTGAAAATAATCTTTCAACACTGACTTGTGTCGAGGGCATTGCTGTCAAAGATCTAGCTGCATTGCGAATAATTTCTGGATAAATAGCAATGGCATCTTCCACATTCAATTTTGATAAACGATCATATTTTTCAATTTCTTTTAATCCTTCTAAAAACTCTTGTTGAAATTTGCTTTTTTGAATTTCAATTGGTTCATTTTCTGGATTGGTTAACCCTTTCGCTACGGGCAGGTTCTCCGCCGCGGTATTCCCACTGAACGGGGCAATACCGCGCGCCGCGACATCACTGTACGGGGCAATGCCGCGCGCCGCGACATCACTGTACGGTAGGTACGCGACGCCGATCGTCAGCAGGAGTACCGCGGCGGAGAACCCAAACTGCTGAATGTTATTCGAACGAAAGAATTTTTCTTCAAAGGGTATTTATAAATAAAGGGTATTCCAGGGAGACTTTATTCGCTACAAACAATCGAACAAATTACTCGAGGCTGATTCTTGAGGAATTTGGGTTGCTAAGCATTTAGTTATTTCGGTTGTGAGAAACAAATGATGCAAAATAAAATATTGTCAATGGTCGTCGGCCAGCGGCTAGTCGTCCGTAGTATCTCAGTGGCACCGTACGGGGAGCCACTATAGTCGCCCGTAGTATCTCAGTGGCACCGTATGGGAAGCCACTATAGTCGCCCGTCGTACCTCAGTGGCACCGTATGTAGTGCCACTATAGTCGCCCGTCGTACCTCAGTGGCACCGTATGGAGTGCCACTATAGTCGCCCGTCGTACCTCAGTGGCACCGTATGGAGTGCCACTATAGTCGCCCGTCGTAGCGAAAGGGTTAAGCGTCGTCGTTTTAATTTTAAACGTTCTAATTTATCCAAATATGCTTCGAAGTCTAAACCTTCATTTGATTCATTTGAAGAAGATGATTCCGAGCTGGCATGGCATCTAACTTTTTCATCCTGTGATTTATCGATTTCAGGTATCTGTAACCTTTTCATGCGAATTGTTACTTCATAGAGTGTTTTTTTCCCTAAGGCAATTTGATCGTCATTTAGTAAAATTCGATTCATTGAATCAACGTAAATAGCAGCTAACAAAATTTTATTTTGCAATAACTGATTCCCCCTTTTTCTCATTGAAGATACAATCGCATCAGCAGTGGATCCTTCAATTTTGTTTAGTTGATGCATTAAGCTTTTCCACTCTAATAAAAATGTTCCAGGTGTCAAATCTTCAGCTTGTAGCTTTATGGTGACAACATAAGGGTATGACAAGACGCTTTCTAATTTTTCTGTTTGGTCCCATTGCCTTTTAGTTAATGAAACACTTTGATTATCCAGATCTTCAAGAAAGGTTTTTAACTCAAGCAAACGCTGAACCATTAAATGAGTGCTTCCCCATCGCGTAGCTTGATCTAAAATAATTCCTTTTCTAGCACGTCTTTTCAGAATAGCATCTATTTTAGGGGTTCTAGCTGCAACAGCCACTTGTCTCAGTTTTTCAATGAGAGTAGCTGCGTGATGATCTTTTAATCCATCTCGTATTGCTAATTGCAATGTGTGCACAGCACATCGCATATGTTGAATTTGAAATATCTTCGATACTTCTTCAACAGTATCATCCAAATATTCGTTGTTTTCCATTGTTTGTCCCGTTTGTGGGTCACTTGCGAAAGTTTCATTATTGTCTTCTAATACGCGGGCACTTTCTTCAATAGCATTATTCATTTTCTCTGTAGTACTTAACATATTTGAAGCATTATCTGTCACAATACATAAAATCTGCTCTTTTTTAATTTTAAAATCGTCTAACTCTTCTTGCACCAACTTCTGGAGATATTCGATTGTGTGATGTGCCTGAGTATCCTTCACCCCCAATGTCCGAGTTAAAATTGTATTATTTTCATCAACAAATCGAACATTAATGGCAAAATAATTCACTCTGTGGCGCGTGCATGCATCTATTTTAATGAAGATAATGCGATCCTTCAGACTTTTTCGAAGTTCTTCTTTTCTAGTTCTAGCCTCTTCAATTACCAGTCTTCTGATGCATTCTCTATCTAAAGAAACTCCAAGTTTTCTAGCCATTTCACCGTTTAAGCCTAAAAAGGCCGACTGTGAAAAAAAGGATACAGCCACACTATTTTGCACCACCATTTGGATTATTAGATTTTTAAACTTTCCTGGGGTCATTGTTACGGTTATCTTATCAGTCATGAAGAATGTGGATAATTGAGTTTGTCTTGCACTAGCGTTCTGATCTTTTCTTAACCCTGAAGTAGATGGAATGTTTGTATTGGTGTCTTTCTTATTTACCTCTTCCAACACTTTAGGATGAATACGTTGCAAATGTCTTTTTAAATTTGATGCTCTTGTAGGCGCATCTTTTTTTTCTGAACTAGTAAAACTGCTAATTTTTGCTGCACATAATTTTTCACCATCATCATTTTTTATAATACACTGATACTGATAATATCTCCCATCCGTTGTAATTGTAAAGTGTTCAAAAACTGCGGACTTTGGTAACATTTTTTTGACACTGTAAATTTTGTGAAACTGGACTGACTGGGCTACTGCGGCCACGGGCTTCGACGAATGCAGAAATGTGTTCTTTCAAAGTAGGTACCTCGATCACCATAGCGAAACAATAACGAAACGAAGTGCCGACAATATTGCTTTAGAGCGACAACGAGTGTCGTTCGAAAACTCCGTTGGCGATTGTAATCTGAGAACCGAGTCGGAGCCCGACTTTGTCAAGGTAGGGCCAAAATGACCCTGCATTCCTCGTACGAGTGTTAAACAAAAATATATCGCGAGCGCGTATAAACACGTAGAGCTCAACAGACTCGGATTTTTATAAAATTTACTAATATGGAGTCGGTGTTGGAGTCGGCATATACTTTTTCGACTCTGACTCCGACTCCGACTCCGGTAATCAGAAATTCCTTCTGAACTCCGTCTCCGACTCCACGACTCCGACTCCGATTCCGATTCCGCAGCCCTGGTTTTGCCGAACTATTTCGCTTCTGTATTAAAAACAAAACAGGATATACCATTTCTGTTGACGTTTTCTGAAGGAAAACTTTTTGCTGCATCGCGTAGAATGGTCAGATTTTCTCCCAGAATCTTAGCTTTGGAAATAAATTGAAGGATATGTGCAAAAATTGATGCATTTTAGGTGTCCTTTTCCCTTTGATCGTTGTTTAAACATATTTAAATGCTTATAATGCAATAATAACTATTATCGTTATATTCGAGAGGGTACATAGAAAAATTTTCCGCAACGAACAATCGAATAACTAATACCGTTTCTACACAAAAGATGTTCAAATTTAAAAATGCGCAGTTTTTCAAAATCGATTTTCTCAAAATCTAAGGGTAATGGGGACATACGGTTTGCGTATTCGTTTTCAGGACACGAAAACCTATAAGAAACGACTATGGAATGTAAAAAATCCAGATGGATGTTGCACTGTGTTATTAATGTATGTTTAATCCCCACAAATTTCACACATTTTGTAGTGTTTACTGATGACTGGATAATTTTGTCACCCCCTAGGGGTTATATTTGTTAATTAACAATATATTATATTTGCATTCAATCTACGCACACCTGCAAAGCTACATGACAGTTGGATTGGTGTAATTGGTTTAAATTTGAGTTTTCCGATATGAAGCAAATATACAAGAAGCAAACGCAGGATCAAAGCTGAATAAAAGTTTAATTAAAGTTCAATTAGATAATACTATATCACAATAATTTTCTTTCTCTGGCGTAGATCACACTGCACCATCTTATGCTTCGATTATCTGTAAATATTTAAAATCCATATTTTAGTTACAACATAACTTAGAATTTATAGAAGAAGAGTGGACTTTTCCTATAGTAAGTGTAGAGACTACATAATGTGTCCGAAAGAGGTGAGAGCGTATGGCAGAAAGTCTTGTTGGAGGAAATTTAAATGCTAATGGTAATTTATCGTAAATGAACAAAGAAATCCAATATTTTTAACGCACAATTTATTAGTGTTGGAATAAAATTAATGTACTATGTTTATTGGTGAATTGAAATATTGTTAATGGGGAACTAATAAAATTAATGAATAGCGAGGGAACTACTGTGGATTTTAATAAAGTATTCGGAATATCTTTCACAAGAGATTAAAAAGTATCAAGGGAGATGCGTTTTAAGCGTACTTTCTTCAATAATGTGAATTGCTCTACATTGCAAGCAGTACGCTATAATTTTCTTAATTCTTAATGCTACGCTAATTTGACAAAGTTTGTCGATTTACTTTATTTGACAAATTTCCAGAAACTTGTGCGCAACAAGATGCTTCTCTGTCTATGTTACCTTCTCCGGACAATCTCCAAGCCTATGCATCCCCTTCATTTCTGTTGGGATATTGGAATTTCCACGTGCTCGTCTTCAGGTCGTTAAATGAAAGCACTTTTAATGAAAGAAAGAAACAGGACGTAAATATATTTCAATGAACACAACGGTTGCAGTATATATACACTAGCGCTTGTACAAAGGAAGTACATAAACTTGAGATTGTTTTTAATTTTAACGATTCTTATAACAGAGATGTTCTAGACACGAGGTTTCTTTTCGTCGTTACTCACACGAGGCAGACACGGAAGTAAGTAGGATCTGGGCCGGGGCCCTTCTAGAATGTTCTAAATATGCCCGTCGCGCACTCTATATTTTAGGCGCCAAATATAAAGTTGCTTTGCGGCGCTGTCGCTTCCAACAATTTCTATTGAAGCTTGTGTGTCTCCTTCATTTATGTCCAAGCCTGTGCGTCCCTTTCGTTTCTATCTAAGCCCCTGCGTCCCTTTCATTTCTATAAACTTTACATAAAAATTGTAAAGTAAAAATAGTTTGTTAGTACAAAAACAATATATTATTTTGTAGAAATTTGTGTGAAAGAAGATACATCTCTGTAGAACCTTCTCCGGACAACTTTCAAGTTTGTGCGTCCACTCCGTTTCTATAAGCTCTACATAAATACTCTATTAAAAAATTTTGGTGACTTACCTTGTTAATTAAGACAATAATTCAGTGTCCCGTATGATGTAAAAAGTCGTGACATTATAAAAATTTTAACTAGTTTTTTTATTTCACACTTGACAGGTTATAATTGTTTGACACTAGCTAGGTTATGTTTACCTCGACAGATCTGATCTCTGCTAGCTGTCACGTGACAACTATTTGTTACGCGATTGGCCGAAAATGCCGAAACCTTCATCGAATCAACGACGTGGATATTGGAGACATTTCCTCTCCCTTTCATGTTCCCCTCTTCCCCACACTTGACGATGACGATTCTTAATTCTTCAGAACATAAAATTCGCCAAATTGGAATATTACATTGAAATATCTCAGCTCATAAGGCATGTAGAACTAAAGCGAAGACATTTTTCTGATGTGAATCAAACCCAAGCTATCCATTAAAACCATTCAAAATCTAAGCGGATCAGCCGTTATTGAGATTCGATAATCTCAGGGTTTTAGATAGCGGGTCATGGCGTAATATAGACACTCTGTGTTCGCGCTGCTCATATATCTAAATATACTTGGCGCGAGACACTACCGTGTCTCTTGATGTTAATATTTTTTCCTATACCTATGGTTGTCCTTGGTGGTTAAAGACTGTAGATTTGTTCTTCAATGTAGGCCTTCTCCTATACAGATAAAGCTTTTTGTTACTTTTCCACTGAATTCTAATGGGTCTACAATACCGGGAAGATGAAGGGCGTGGATTTTACAATACAATAATTTTTGCTGACGTTTCATTCTCTAGAGAGTATAATTGAACAGGCACAATGAGAGTAAGAAAAACATGGCTATCCCTGACAACAAGGATAGGAGAATTTCTGTTTATATTGTGATTGTCCGCTGCCATCCCCATTTCGATATTAAAACAAAATTTTCTGCGTTACTAATGTCCTTTGATTTCAGTCACAGTATTGTAAATGTAATGTATTCATCTCAGATAGTACATGTGTAACTAAGCAGCATGGGCAGTAGCATTGTCCTACCTATATCTGAAGAGCTGATATGTATAGTTAGTTGCCTACCGGCACTGGTACAGAGCACAGGCACTCCGGAATTGTCGTAAAGCTTATAATAATCCTCTTACTTGATTAATTAGATAACGTGTTATATTTATTTCAAGCCACCTTCGCTCTAATGCTTAATTACTGTTGTCTTAATATACAAAAGTAAAGTTAGTAATTATTGTGTGTTATTATCATTTATTTAAACAGGACGGAGTCCAGTATATGTACAAAGAAGTAGGGTAAGTCGGGGATGGATGGCTCACTTTTTTTAAAACAATCAGCACACCGAAAATTTAGTGGTTTTATAAAGGACAAAAATATATTTGCAAAAGGAAATACATTTAGATAAATAATAGAAAATTGAATTAAAAAAATAATCATATATTTAAAAAAAATCAAATAAAATTGAAATTTATGCGACAGGCCATCTCAACCGGGTTGTCCGCAAGCAAGGGCGCGCCTCCGCACTGATCTAGGACCAACCAAAACTAATATCCAGAACAAGTTAGAAAGTGGAATGCGTTGTGTCAGAATAAGTAAACTAATAAATTCCCGAAGCAACAGCTTTAGATTTGGGGTCCAGAGCCCCTCCCCAAAGCTCTCCTCAAACCTCGTTTCGATCGGCCACTGGAATCAAGCCATTCGAAAGTAAGGGAAAGTGGGGTAAACACGAACGCGGGTTAATCGCGAATGCGATGGTTACGGCGTTTTAAGAAATACAAACGATGTTCCCACTTCACTAGCTAATAGATTAAGTCGTATCCAACACCGGGCAAAAAGTAATAAATACAGAACGCTCATGCTATTCAAGATAAACACCATTTATTATTTTCATTATGTTTCAAGTAATATTTTGTCCATTTTCAATTACATGTAATTACTGTCGAATTAAAGATATAGTTGGAATTTTTTATGTAAAAATGAAGCAGTTTTTTACCAATATTTTGGGACCAAGGCATTGCTTGAATCATGATTTTACTCTCTGAAATAAATTCTTTTTTATTTTTTGATTTCGTGGGGTATTGACGAACAAAACGGATGGGCTAATCCCGAACGTTCAAGATTACTGTTAGAGTTAATACCAGAATATACTTGTGATCAGTGATATACCTTTATTCTAATACATTATAAAGAATCGTACAAACACCACGTGTCAGCGGATCGGAGGGCGAAACCAGACAGACACGGACCGCAATAGGCGACGCGACATAACAGACACAGACCACCAACATAAAACGTGGTGCGCGAATTGAACTCACTCCAACAATTACCAACGTCAAACGATTTTGATGAAAGTTTCAACATGTATAAAACTTACTTAAATCTACAAAGGGGATTGTTTAATTTTCATTACAGGCTCGAAAAAAGTTTAAAAAATGACCTTTACTATTTTTTTCGATATTGCGACAAATTGCAAACAGACATTTTTTCCAAACCAATATGCAGCAACCATTCTAAAGCTAACAGTCAGAGATCCCTATTTCACGTGTATTTGCATACACGTGTACGCGTGTAGTAAACGTATCCGAACTTCAATCCGTGTAATTTTTAATACACGGATACCCGTGTATTTCTGTTTACGGATACCCATGTAGTTTTGTTCACAGATACCTGTGTATTTCTTTTCTCGGATACCAGTGTAGTTCTATTCATGGATACCTGTGTATTTCTATTACACGTGACGCACGTGTACTTCTAGTATACGTGTGCACGTATATTTAAATTGGTTCATCACGATTAATTTTGCGATTGCTTAGTTGGTATATCTCTTTTGTCTGTTTAGCATTGAATGAATGGTCTCATAGATCTAAATATGAGACACTTCAGTCTGCACGCACGCAAATACTTACATATCTCCATAAATACTGTCGTTTGCAAAAATGTTGCCGGTATAAACTTGCTGGTCCGATTGAGTGTATCCTCATAGGCCCACATTCTCTAACACTGTGATAGATGTAAAGCACACGTATTGTCGCTATTGGCCGACGCGTCACGTCGACGAATCGGTGAGCAGCACCGCGTGACGAAAAGAGTGAGCGGAGGAATTGGGGAGTTCCACGGCAGAGAGTGGGGCGGCGCGAGCGAGATAG
Organism: Andrena marginata; assembly: GCA_963932335.1. Lineage (NCBI taxonomy): Eukaryota > Metazoa > Arthropoda > Insecta > Hymenoptera > Andrenidae > Andrena > Andrena marginata. The sequence continues at coordinate 23,419,473 of OZ010662.1, forward strand.
CCCCCTTGCCTCTCTCTACATTCAGATACCAACAATTGCAAACTACAGCACTATTGCCCGGCCGAAAGAAGATCCCTAGCATGCGGTCTCGGGTGATGCAGTCCGCCGATGTGACGACTGGTCGCGAGTGACCTACTTGGGCACACTTAAAGACAGGGCACACGTATTTTGGTTATTGGCTGAAGTAGGCACATACATTGTCTAAGAGAGCGAACAAATTACATCGAGATCGAGTAGGATAGAGCGATCTGATCGACGAACACCAAGGCAATAGCGTAGGCATTTCAGAAGGTCACCCATTAATATACAGGGTGTCCCAAAAATGCTGCGGGTCCTTAAAGGGGGTGATTCGGGGGGTGATAGCAAACAACTTTTTCCTTTGCGAAAATGTTCTCCGAGGTTTCGTTAACGAGATATTAACAAAAAGCACCGACCAATCAGAGCCCGAGATTGGCGGCCGAGTTCCCGCGCTAGCGTGGCCGCGCGCCGCGCTGCGACTGCGAACAAGCAACTCGGCATGCATCGAAGGAAATTGCACAGAATGGCAAATGAAAAAGACGTAACAAATAAAATCGAACATGTTGTCATGGTTTGTTCGTCATTTAAAGTGAATAATGAATAAAGGATAAATGGATGAAAATCGCGTGCAACGTAAAAAGACGAATACGCAGAAGATTCGAAAATAATAATTATTTGAAGTGGGAGGATAAGGAATACGTAAATTTTCTTGTGTTAATAACGTAGCCACGAAAAGGTAATGTAACAGGAAATTAACGAAAAATAATAGTAGTTCGTTATTGTGATAAAAATCCGTAATTCAATAACGGCCAGCACTGTTGGTGATAACGAATATGTCTGTTTAAAAAGCCCGAATAAATATTTTCGTACGGGAATTTTGAGAATTATCGCCGCAAATAAGCCATCGTTTGCGTTAAATTTAAAAATGAATGATCACCAATAAAGTAACTAAAACTCACCCTTGTTGGAAATTCACCTGCAGCTTGAAAATCTGTGTCACAGGGTCACTGAACCGATCCTGGTCATCGATGGACGAGCTCAGTGCACAGCTGGTCCCAGGTATACGACACTACCGAAAGTTAAGGGTCGCAATGTCAGGTGCGTCCAGGTCAACGTAACGAATATTCACTTCACTGCACGGCTACTAACACTGATCACTTAATTTATTTTTCATGGAACGTGTTGTTCCTACGTTATAAAAATTGGTGGAAATGAATTTTTACTTGGCGTTCGGAGCCGTGGGTATTTCCGCGCAAATTCTCACGCTGCAGCACTTGCGTCCTCGTTGTTCGGGGGATGCAACCAGAACATCGCGTAATACTCTTGAGCAGAGAACATTTCTGCGACGTGATTGCTTGCTGACTGACAAGATTTTTACGAAGCGACTTCTTCTACCCTCAAATAGTTTCTCTCGTTCCATTATGAGTTGACCCCCCACCAGACCAAGAGGCTTCAGGTAGAAAGAAGCCAGCACATTTTCGAAACACACGTGCTTCGCAGAAGTGCAACGAACGGACTATCGTGCACTTTTACAAAACTCCGCGTTCCGTCCTTTTACTGCTAATGTACCCATTGCTTCGAGGTAGGCAGCAGACACCACGTGCATCCCTCCCAAACGGCCACTGTCCTAAAGAGGTCCTCTTCACAGCAGTATCTCCTCCCCAAGGCTTCACTCGCACGGAATTCGTCGACGCAGAGCATTTCGCTAGGGTCGCGGTTTATGACCGTACTGTCCCACTAGTCGACGGTAGACAACGGTTTCCTACAGTTTTGGGTAATTTATGGCTTAGTTGGTTCCGCCTCGTAGCAGACGTGAACTCAGAGTATCGGAAATTGGAAACTGGAAACAGGATTTTTTTCTTTATAGCAACTCGAAGACTTTCTGTTTCTCTTCTCTTCCGTCCCTTTCGAACCGAAACACGTGGTGTCTGCTGCCTACCTCGAAGCAATGAGTACATTGGCAGTAAAAGGACGGAACGCGGACTTTTGTAAAAGCGCACGATAGTCCGTTCGTTGCACTTCTGCGAAGCACGTGTGTTTCGAAAATATGCTGGCTTCTTTTTACCTGAAGCCTCTTGGCCTGGTGGGGGTCAACTCATAATGGCACGAGAGAAACTATTTGAGGGTAGAAGAAGTCGCTTGGAAAAAATCTTGTCAGTCAGCAAGCAATCACGTCGCAGAAATGTTCTCTGCTTAAGAATATTACGCGATGTTCTGGTTGCACCCCCCGAACAACGAGGACGCAAGTGCTGCAGCGTGAGAATTTGCGCGGAAATACCCACGGCTCCGAACGCCAAGTAAAAATTCATTTCCACCAATTTTTATAACGTAGGAACAACACGTTCCTTGAAAAATAAATTAAGTGATCAGTGTTAGTAGCCGTGCAGTGAAGTGAATATTCGGTACATTAACCCGGACGCACTTGACGTTGCGACCTTTAACTTTGGATGGCGTCGTGTACCTGAGATCAGCTGTGCATTCGGCGCGTCTGTCGATGACCAGGATCGGTTCAATGACCTAGTGACACAGATTTTCAAGCTGCAGGTGAATTTCCGAAAGGGTGAGTTTTAGGTACATTATTGGCGACTATTATTTTTTAAATTTAATGCAGGTTATGGCTAATTTCCGGTGATAATTCTCCAAATTTCCGTACGTAAATTTTTTTCGCAGTTTTTAAACGGAGTTATTCATTATCAACAACAATGTTGGACGTTATTGAACTATGGATTTTTATCACAATAACGAACTACGATCACTTTTCGCTCGTTCCCTGTTGCATTACCTTTTCGTTTGTACGTTATTAAAAAAGGAAATTTACGTGTTCCTTATCCTCTCACTCCAAGTAATTATTATTTTCGATTCTTCTAAAAAAAACCTTTGTATTTGTCTTTTTACGTTACGCATGATTTTCATCCATTTATCCTTTATTCATTTTTCACTTTAAATGACAAACAAACCATGACAAAATGTTCGATTTTATTTGTTACGTCTTTTTCATTTGCCATTCTCTGCAATTTCCTTCGATGCATGCCGAGTTGCTTGTTCGTAGTCGCAGCGCGGCGCGCGGCCACGCTACCGCGGGAACTCGGCCTCCAATCTCGGGCTCTGATTGGTCGGTGCTTTTTGTTAATATCTCGTTAACGAAACCTCGGAGAACATTTTCGCAAAGGAAAAAGTTGTTTCCAATCACCCCCTGAATCACCCCCTTTAAGGAACCGCAGCATTTTTGGGACACCCTGTATACTAACATAAAAATTTCCTTATTTTTCACAATATTGTTACGTTTTGGGTATGGCATAATGGAACTTTAATGTATAACGGTAACCCCGGGTCTCCATCAAGGCGAACACAAACAAAAACATTGTTCGCGAACACTTCCGTCTGTTTTCGTCGCGTCCACACAGCCGCGAACACGAACAGAACACTGCGTACGAACGTTCTCGAGGATGTTCGCGAAGGTAGGAATGCAGCGAACGAACATTTCTGACGATACCTGACGATCCGCACCCCTTTCCATTGTGTGACTGCTTGTAAACAGGCGACCCTCTACGACCCTCTGCCGGCAGGTACTCCACAGAAATAGTATGCGTGACAAGCACGAATAAAATTTTTATATTTTTTGTTTTAACATAATGAGAATATTTCCAACGTATGGATGAGATATTTCTAATAAAAATGAAACTAAACACTACGCAATTCGGACAAATTTGAGTTCCGCTGATAGTATATAATGGTTTTATAGTATCAACATTTTTTTGTACTAGTCAATAACAGATTTTCTCGAAAAAGAAGATTTTTGTTAGGTGGTGATTCGTGTTTAAAGCTGTGGGGTATTACTAGGAAATTTTGGGAAATAGTGGGTAGGGGAGCACGGTTTATTGTCTAGCGAACGTAAAATGATTAGCTTGCAGCAATTAGGGATTAAGCCTAAAGACTTTCCTGCAATCCTGCAATAAATCGTGACCCGCTAACGATTCCATTAGGGCAGATGATTACATTTGGGACTCACGCCCGGGTAATACCGAAAGTCTCAGTTGATTTTTGGACGCATACCTGTTCCCACCATGGCACCCAATGGAGTAAACAGTATGGTCCTGAAATGGTTTATAGAGAATTGTGATTTTGATTGGTTAATTCAAATAAAGTGCTAATAACTGGTCGAAGAAGCGAGAACTAGCTTTGGTCGGTACTGTATGCTCGTCGGTACTGCACGACTCTCTCCGATATATTATCAGCGGAACTCAAATTTGTCCGAATTGCGTCGTGTTTGGTTTCATTTTTATTAGAAATATCTCATCCATACGTTGGAAATATTCTCATTATGTTAAAACAAAAAATATAAAAATTTTATTCGTGCTTGTCACGCATACTATTTCTGTGGAGTACCTGCCGGCGGAGGGTCGCAGAGGGTCGCCCGTTTACGAGCAGTCCCACAATGTAAAGGGATTGCAAAGCCCAAGTTTCATGGGTTTGAAAAGGTACAAGAACGAGAAAACAGCCAATGTTCGTCACAAATGTTCGTGCCTGGTAGATCATCGAACTTTGTTCGCGAACACCCCCTCTCGACGTATACCGTGACCATCCGGAAGATTTATTTAACGATGAAACGAACTTACCTGTATGTGAAGTTCGATCGTAATTATACGAGACTCTCGCCCTCGAGATTACAAGTGTAGCTTTTTAGAGCATGACAAACATTTTGTGTTTTTATTTTTTATTAATATTATTACCATGTGAATATAAGTGTATGTTATATCTGAACTCAACGTAAAAGCTATTTTAGCTTTCTAACTATGACCATATATTTTTGGTAACGCTTAAACTTACTTAGTCGGTTAACACCGCTGTCGCAAACCCGTCACTATCTTGGAAGATGATTGGCCTTTTATAAAAATTAGCAAATACAGATGAATTTTTTTACCAACCTGCTGTCTTTTTAATCAGATCTAGGCTTATCCCTTTTTCCGAAGCTCTCGAGGTCGACGCATGCCTCGTGCTATGTGCCGTAAAAGACACGTCTATGTTACATTTAGACAGAACTACCTTGATCCACTTACTCAGAGTTTGGCTGGATACTGGCCCATGCGGTTTGCGAAAAGAAAGAAACAATAACTTTTCGTTCTTTCTAATACGCTAAGTAGCCTCCATATACCTTAGAACAGTCTTAGCCACAAAAAGTTCGGGTTTGTTGGCAAAAAATGGAAGGTCTAAAACTGGTTGCGGTGCTCCCGGTCTTAATGTTTTAACAAGCCGAGGAATTTTAATTCTTACACCCTGCGCCGAAACAATGATATTCTCTACCGAGATGAGAGAAAAAGTTTGAACCCTATGAGCTGTAGCAAGGGCTAACAGAATGATCGTCTTATAAGACAACTGTTGTAATGAAAGCTGTTCCAGGGGAAACAGATTGCTCATTTTCGTTAAGACCGAACTTAAGTCCCATGTTGTTTCATAACGAGGCGTACTTGGTCGCAAACGAAATATTCCTTTCATGAAACGGGATATATATATACATTATGTGTGAGTTTTTCGGACGCGATCAACGAAATAGCGGCTCTTGCGGAATTGAGCGTTCCGTAGGAAGCTCCCTCTTCAAATTTTTTGGAAAGGAACTCTAACACCGCCGAATGTGTGGTTTCCAACGGGTCCCAGCTTCTTTCTTGACAGAAGCCCCACCATTCCTTGAATGCTGTATTATATTGCTTGATTGTTGCACCTGCCAATGAGGCGATCATAATACGCAATGATGCAGTGGGAATGTTTTTTTTTTTTTTTTTTAAACCTAATGAAGGTTTACATAATTGTGTTTACATGTGTATGTGCAGATGTGTGAAAGGTTGGATTATATGATTCCCCTTATCGGTACATTAGTTTTTTGGCTTCGTATAATTAGATGTATCTCGATTAGTCTAAATGCGCAAGTTGCAATCTTTCAGGAACATGAAGACACACATGCACGCCTTGATGTGTGGTTTGGCAATTAGCACTTCCATGCTAAGGGGAAGGTGGAGCTTTATTTTTTCCAGATTTCTTATTAGTTTTATTCTTTGAGAGTCGTAGAGTTTGCATTGCCAAACTACGTGATTTATATCTTCATTTTCCTGATTACATTTGCATTTTGAGTTGCTTACAATATTAACGCGAGCGAGAGAATCGGCTAGGTTATAGTGATCAGCTCTAATTCGATTTATTGTTACAATGAATTCTCTTGAAAATTTTTGGCGTGAGTACCATGGTTCCCGATTGCTACTGTAATAGTGTAGGAAGTATTTTTTCCCTTTAGTAATACCTTGTTCTTTACCCATGTTTTCAGCGTGGAGCTGCGCTCTTTTTTTGTATGCTTCGTAGGTATCTGTAAATGGGATTTTCGGTATGTGAAGAATATTCAAGTTAGTTGCTGTTTTGGCTAGGATGTCGGCTCTTTCATTTCCCGGTATTCCTATATGGGAAGGGATCTAGAAGAATTTGATGGAGCTGTTGTTTGGGCTCTCTTCAATGAACCTGTTATACTCTTTTTTTATTTCGAAAATATAAGAGTTAGTTTTGATACTTATTTTAGGGAGGTGGAGGCTTTGTAGAGCACTAAGCGAGTCTGAGAAAATAAATATGTTGTGGTCTTTATTGCCTATTGTTAGTGCTATGTCCACTGCATAGTTGAGGGCAGCACATTCCGCTGTAAACACCGAAGCATAACTGTCCATACTCCTCACGATATCTATGTTTAGTTCTGGGCAGGTACATGATATTCCGACGTATTTATTGCCCGAGATTTTGCTACCATCTGTATATATGCCAAGTGCATTATTTTATTCTTTTAGTTCTTTTAAAACCTGGTTGGGATTGGCCGATTCTTTAAGTTCTGTGCCTAATTTAGTTTCAATTGGGATTGCGGTAGTTAACGTTTTAAAGTCTTGGCAGGAAATGTTGTAATTGTTACTAGAATCTATTTTTTTCGTAATATCGCTTGGATGTGTAAGACATTGACTGAGTATTGTGTTTCTCTTTTGTTGTTTGTTTTTTGTTACATTTTGGTAGCTTTTTATCGCTTTATAAGCGAAAGAACTGTTGTTGGATAGGACTTTCGCTAGATACGAATCGCAAAGATACCTTGTTCGTTCCTTTATCGGTAGAAGTTTGGATTCTGCTAGTAGAATGTTGGTTGGAGTGCTTCTACGATAACCTAAGGAAGCTCTGATGGCTATGTTTTGTATTCTTTCAAGTTTTTGCAGTATGCTTTTACTTTTCGGGAAGTATATAAAAGAACCGTAATCAATAACAGAACGAACAACACTTCTATATAGTGCAATTAGCGTTTCAGAGCCGGAGCCCCACCACGTGCCGCTTAAAAATTTAATTATATTCAGAGATTTCATACATTTTTTTTGGACCTGATCAATTTGTGGTTTGAATGTCATTTTGCAGTCAAAGATAATACCTAAAAAGCGAGCAGTTTCGCTGGATTTTATAGTGCATTCGCCGATTTTAATTTCAGTGCTTCCAGGTGATATTTTCTTATTATTGAAATGTACGAAGGTGGTTTTACTTGGAGTGAGTTGTAATCCTAAATCAAGGAGGTTTCTTTCGATTGGTTTGATAGCTTTCTCTAGAATGTTTTTGCCTCTCGTAGTGGACGATGCTTTTAGGTACAGTGCTATATCATCCGCAATTTGAGAGATTGTTACGCTTTTAGGTAGATTTATATTAATGTTTGAAACGTGTAATATGTATAAGAGGGGGCTTAGAACACCTCCTTGAGGAACTCCCTTGTGCAGAAGTCTATAGTTTTCTCCCGAGGAGTCTGTGTATATATACCTTTCATGCGTTACGAATTTAATAAATTGTAATACATTTATTGAGCATCCTAATGAGGCGAGTTTGGAGAGTAGGATATCAATGTTGACATTATCGAACGCTCCCTGAACGTCTAGGAAGGCCGCTAAGACTTCTTTTTTCTCCGTAAATGCTTCTTCTACTTTTAATGCTAAGTTAGTTACGTTGTCCACGCACGATTTCCCTCTTCTAAAGCCTTGTTGACTAATTGGGATTAAGTTGTGGTACTCGGACCACCACTGTAGTCTGTTTTGAATGAGTGTTTCATATAGCTTACACAGACAGGAAGTAAGTGATATCGGGCGTAGACCTTTACCATCCGCTTTTTTAATGAAATGAATAAAGGACTGTTTCCAGCTCTTGGGATAGACCCTTTTTTGGTACATGTCATTATAAATATCTAGTAATAGTAATTTGAATTTTATAGGTAAGTTTTTCAAAATCTCGGAATTTAATGCCATCCATTCCAGGAGCTGACTTTATATTTTTGTGATCAAGTGCAATGTTAAATTCGGTAAATGTAAAGGGTGAGTCGAAGAATTCATTCTGTTGGTGTGGGGGGAGCCAGTTTGGATTTGTTTGGGCCCAGGGGGGGCTTATTTTGTTTAGGGCATCTTCTATTTTGCTGTCTGCTTGCAGATTTTCGGGCCAATGCTGCGGAGTTATTCTGGTCCATTTGTTTTTGAAGATTTTACACTTATTCCACACGTAACTCGGGTCTGTACGAAGGTTGACACATTCTGCAAATTTTTTGAAGCACATTCTCTTCTTATCTTTGAAGTTTTTTTTGGCTGTAGCTGCAACTTTTTTATAGCTTAAAAGGTCTTCTAACTTGCTTGTGTGTTCCCACTTTTTATATGCCGCGCGTCTCATTCTTTTAATTTTGTCGCAGTCCAAATCCCACCATGGGACTGGATTTTTTTTCCATGGGTATTTTATTTTTGTCTGGGAGTACTGGTTTTTATCGTTTCAGTTATGACACTTACGAATGTGTCATATTTTTCGTTGGGGGGAATTTGTTCATATTCGAATGTGAAAAATTCCAAGTAGCGGGTTTCGAGCTTTTCTTTAAAATTATTCCAATCTGTTCGGATGGATTTTAATTTAAAGGATTTTTTTCTGTAGTGACATTTTTCTACAGCCATTTCTACGTAGATAGGAAAGTGATCGGAACCCCAGGTCTCGTCACATACTTGGACATTCAACTTATCGGAAATGTTTGTTGTGGTTAGGACTAAGTCCAAGTTAGATTTTATGTTTCGATACATGTCGATGTGCGTGTATGAATTATTGTTGTGTAAGAATAGGTCACCTGTTTCGATAGCTTTTTCGAACCTTTCCCCATTTTTGTCAGTATATTTGCAGTTCCAGTTCTTATGGTGAGCATTGAAGTCTCCCATTAAAATACAGCAGCTATTATTTTCTACATTTTGGACAATGGTGTCCCATTGATTTTGAGTGAGGGTGTTCCCTGGGGCCCTGTAGCAGGCTATTAATTCCAGCGGAGGACTTATATTATTGATGCGTAAGCCGCAGATCTCGACCGTTTGATCCGGTGTTTTTATGCTGCTTATTTCTGCGTAAGCTAGATTTTTTCTTATAAATATAATAATACCTCCTCCTCTTGAGTGAGCCCTATCCTTTCTGTATGTTAAGAATCCTGCTTGATGAATGTTGTCTTCTGCTTTCAGCCATGATTCGACACAAATTAAAATGTCTACCTTTTTTTAGCATATTTTGGATTTCTGGGGATCGTTGCAGTATGCTTCTAGCATTCCAAAATAGAATTTTCAGGGATTGGGAACAAGTTCTGCTATTTTCATCCATATTAGTTGTTTAAGTATGCCTGATAGATTCTGTTTCTAAGTCTTCTATGGTGCTAGAATCATCACTAGTGATATCTGCATTATCTGAACTTCTTAAGCGTTTGACCATCCTGGTGATGCGGCTTTTCAAGCTTCGTTCTGTGAGAAACTCTTTAATATCCAACAGCATACCTATTAGAGCGGGTGTGTTGCTTGTGTAGTTTGCGGCTGTTTCAGGTATGTTTGGATTGCTGAGGGTCGTGAAAAAAAATTTTTGGATAGCCTCAATATCGAGTGGGTATCTTTTCTCATTGGCTAAAATAAAATCCTCAGCCGGTTGTAATTGCCGTTGGACTTCCTCAATAGTGATTCCTGACTTTGAGGATTTTCTTGGTTTTTTTAGGATTTTTTTGGAAGTGATTTCGCTGTCCGCTGCCTTCCTGCTTTCTTTTGAGCCATGTATGGAGCTGCTTGTGGAAGATGCGCCGGAGAGAGATCTTTTGGTGCTTGAAGGTGGAGGCATTGTGAGAGGTGTGAAGTTGAGTTGAGGAGTTGAGGTTGGGTTTCCTCGCTGAATTGAGTTTTGATTTGCAGCTTTTTCTGTAGCTAGCATCGATGATTTTGGATCACTTACTTCAATGTTTGCGCTATTTGTAAAGTTAAGTGTTTTTTGTAGCGGGATATCAGTATTTTTACAAAACTTTGCGAGATGCCCTTCTTCCTTGCACAAAAGGCAGGCGAGTTTCTCAGCTGATAAGTAGATCCAGTAGACCGTATCGTCATATTTTATCTGGAGTGTTTCTGGTAGTTTCGGAATGTCTTCAGGTTGGATATACATTTGCCTTCTAAAGCTTAGAATGTGATTGTAGTTAGGATCGTTCATGCCTGCTCGGATGAACGTTATTTGCGAGGTTGGTTGGATGTTTAATTTGGCGAGCTCTTCTTCGAGGATATAGTGTGGAATGATTGGACACACGTTGGATAAGATAATACGTTTGGATTTTGAAATTAGCGGTCGTATTCCCAGGACGTGCGTTCCGATGTTAACTCTTACGTGACTATCGATGAGTTTGTCCGCCGTTTCCTTACTATTGAGATATAGACACACACGACCATGAGAGATTCGCGATACAAATCTGATGTTTTTGGGTTCTGTTATCTTACCGATAGCCATTACATAATCTTGAACGGAAATTCCTTCGACAGAATCGAGCACTATTGCATGTTCTTTAGTGGGAAACAGCGTCTGTTGAGCCATTTGAGCGTAGGATACTCTGGGAGGGTTTTTCTGTAAGGTTGTATCCATGATTTCTTCCGAGAGCGTTAGGTGGAAGTGCCCCTGTGGTCAGAAGCACTTTCTGCTCTCCACTTCGTAAAAATTGCCGAATTTGGCCCGAATAGCATGTGCTGTTTCAATACACGCGTGCACTTGCCAAGCAATACACTAATACAACTTGACTATGTATACACTCGTGAGCGCGCAGTTGCTAACACGTCCGACCGCGATGATGTTCTCCGACAGACTCCAGTGGGAATGTTTTTCCTCAAAAGCGAGCTCCTGATAACCTCGCTGCAACCAGGGTAAGCGTGAGAGGGTGGTACCGTTTCCTGCAAGGAGATACCAAAACATCACGATTATACTTAAAGATCAGTGGGTCCGAGGTTAGTAACCTCTGGAACAATGTAAAACCATGGCTGCGTTGTCCAAAGCGGGATCACAACCACACCAGACGCTCCTTCATTCAGAATCTTCTGAAGGACTCTAGGGATCACCGCGAAAAGTGGGAATGCATAGAAATCTCTATTCTTCCAATTTATTGTAAACGCATCAATGTCCATTGCATCCGGATCTCTCTCCCAAGCTCAATATACTCGGCATTTTGCATTAGCACGTGAAGCGAAGAGGTCAATAGACGGCGACCCAAAACGCTGCACAATATGTTGGAAGGCATAATCGGCTAGCTCCCACTCGGTATTAGTATTCTTTACCCGTGATAAGAGGTCTGCGTCAGTATTTTCGCGCGATGGTATGTATGCAGCATGGACCCATAGCCTACGGGTCTCGCACCAGTTCCAAATATCTGCCGCTAGGTTATGTAACTGAAGAAACTGAGTGCCTTCCATTTTATTTATGTATGCCTTAGCTGTTGTGTTATCAACCCTGAGCAAAATTTCACAATCCGTCATGTCAGTAGCAAAACATTTAAGCGCTATAAACGCTGCCATTAGTTCTAGGGAGTTAATATGCAATTCTGTTTCCTTTTCCTTCCATAACCCATGTGCCGCCTTTCCCTCACAAAAGGCATCCCATCCTGTCAGAGAGGCATTGGAAAAAATTGCCCTTCTATAAGACGCGGACCGTATAAGTCTTACTGAATTATCTAATCTCTGATGCCACCATACCAAATCTTGATTTATATAGTCCGGTAGTGTTACTCTTACATCAAAATTTCCTAAGCTATATTCAAGAGCCTGACATTTCGCTCTCTCTAGTAATTTGCAATGCAACGCTTCATACTCCACAGCTGGGCAAGCCGCGACTAGAGAGCCTATTAATTGTGCAAACTCCCTAATCGTACATTATCGCTTCTTGAGAAAGAGAGACACCATATTTTTCAAATATTCTCGTTTTTTCTGGGTTAACTCAATCGCATTTTTTTCCGAGTCTATTATAAACCCAAGGTATTTACACCTTGTACTTGGTGTAAGATCACTTTTCTTATAATTAATTATAAACCCCAAAGATATAAGGAGATCTACCGTTGCTTGAATATTTTCATTGCAAGATTCTGCATCCTTCCCCAGGCATAGGATATCATCCAGGTATATGACTGACAGATATGACTTTGAACGTAGATGGCTAACCACTGGTTTCATTACCTTCGTGAATACCCATGGACTCGTACACAAGCCAAATGGCAAGCAGGTATACTCATATAAATGACCGTCAAACAAAAATCTTACAAACTTTCTACACTCTTTATGTAATGGGATTAGGAAGTAGGCATCTTTCAAATCAATTGAACCAAGATATGCACCAGGCCACATTAGCTTACATACTGTGCGAAGATCTTCCATTTTAAAATGGACTGGATTTAAGAACTCATTTAGCTCCTTCAAATTAATTATGAGCCTGTTTGAGCCATCAGGTTTTGGCACCAGGAACACATTGGAAATAAATTGACCATCGACTGGATCACAAGGTTTTATTGCACCTCTCCGCAATAAACTATCTATTTCGTCCCTAATTTCCAGAGATTCCCTCTGAGACCAGCTGCGCGAAGGAGGTATTGATGACTGAGTGACCTTGCATGCGAAGGGCAACTTATAGCCCCGAATGCATTCCACGACGAAGCTGTCTGAAGTGATTGCCATCCATTGGTTTGTAAAAAGGTTTAGTCTACCGCCACCATAGTTACCTCTAACGGGATTCCTGTTTCGAGTTCTTTTGCCGGTTGGGTGCAGGACGATAGGGTTTTTGCGTTTGCTTCGCAGATGTAAAACGATTGCGTGGTACTTGTTTTAATGCTATCGGTACAAAACCCATCCTTGGACTCGTCTGTACCATTGGTCTCAGTGCAGACGGGTGTTTCGAGTTTCCCTGGTTGTAGTTCGGAGCGTACTTCTTCAACGATTGTTGAGATTTCATTCCTTGTCCTACCTTGTCAACCGACCTAGCCTCTTTCAACTTTTCGCCGAGCTTCGCTCCAAAAAGAAACTCATCTGTAATAGCTTTCTCCAGCACCGATGCCACCTGCATATTTATGCTGGGTATGATACACGATCTTCGGGCCACTGTTTGTCCCCTATACACCTCTGCAAGGAGCTGGGATGTCTCCCACAGCCCTTCAATTGCCTTTCTTACATCAATCTCTTCTCTCTTTTGAGTAAGAAAAGGATCAATAATTTTACCCAAAGCCGATAATGCAGAACCCACTAAATTTTGAGTTTTACAGAAATATTTATCCCTCTTCAGAGAGCTGTCATTTAACGATGCTGCGACCTCTGGGTTCAGCGTCGGTGCTTCCAAGAAACAGGCACCCTTCCTCACATGCTTCTTTAAAAGGGCCTCTTTAACCTCTTTCTTCTGACCCTCTTGGAGCCAGACGGCCCACCGCAACGAAATATGAGGCGAGAGCGTTAACTCACCTTCTTTTGATTCCGGAGTTTCGCCAATTATTGACAAAATCTCCTCGTCTAAGGGAACAGATACGTCAGCTACCTCAATGGGTTGAGGCTGCTCCAAAGGGGTGGTGTTCGAAGTAGAGGCCTCATTCTGTCTCCCCACCAAGGTAACAGATGTTACTATTGGGAGCGCACGCGCTGTATTTGAGGCGGGTGCTGTATCTACCTTCTCCTGGATCAGAGTCCCTGTAGAAGTCAAAGGGGACCTTAGTAAGGGTTCACTATTGTAGATATACTTCGGCCTTGTCTTACCCCTCGTGTAAGCTCAACCGTAAATTTTTTGTCGATCATAGACTTATCTCACGTATAAGTTCGATCGCAATATCCTTACGCCATTGTGTCATGTCTCGCAGAACCTCAGCGTTTACAGGAAAAATGTAGGAATTACCCATGAAAACTCACCTATATAGCTCGATAAATCCAGCGGCCTCGACATATTATCGTCTGTCAATATTTCGTTGTCTGAAATTGCGCCTTCATTATCAGAAACAAAAGAGCGTAGACGCCGCGCGATCTGTCCTCCTTTTTAACTTTCTTTCCAGCTTTTTCAATCTCCTCAACAGCCTATCATCCTTGACGCCCCTCGTGGACTTTTCCTTGTGTTTACCCATTTCTTTCTGGTACAATACAGACTGATATTTTATCCATAAATTATCTTAATAAACGAAAGAAAAAACTTGATCGAAGAAACTCACGACGTGACTGCTTCGGCACGAAAAAATGTTATGGCGAGTCGAGTCGCAGGGGGGCGCAGTAGTATAGCTATGACAGTTCCAACCCAGGTCCTCTGAGGGGAGCGCGGGGGCGGGGGGAAGTGAGGGCGCGCGGGGGAGCGCGGCGGAGGGAAACATGGGCGCGGGGCCTGCGGGGAGAGGAAGACCGGTTGCGCGCGCACGAGCCGCGGAGTGGGGGGAAGTCGCGATGATGGTGGGGGTCAGTCCGGGCCGAGCCACCGCGGAGACCGTAGGGGTACAATCGCATGCATTCTAAAAATTTTCAAAATGATTTTCAATCGCAACGTCTCGCGCGATCGCGTGTAACTTGAATCCTCTGAAGCAGCCATGTAGGATGATGTCATTCGGCGGCGCGAACAACGTGGAATCTTAAAATTAGGTGTCGAGGAGGAGGATGGATAAATAAAATGGAAAAATAATATGTATCGAACGTGTATTGAACGTCAATTGTACCACTTCGAACGTGTATCGAACGTCAATCGAACGGTATCGTACCACTTCGAACGTGTATCATACCTCTTCGAACGTGTATCGAACGTCAATCGTACCACATCGAACGTCAATCGTACCACATCGAACGTCAATTGTACCACTTCGAACGTGTAGCGAACGTCAATCGTATCACTTTGAACGTGTATTGAACGTCAATCGTACCACTTTGAACGTGTATCGAACGTCAATCGTACCATTTTGAACGTGTATTGAACGTCAATCATACCACTTTGAACGTGTATCGAACGTCAATCGTACCACTTTGAACGTGTATCGAACGTCAATCGTACCACATCGAACGTGAATGGTGCCACATCGAACGTGAAACGAACGTGAATCGTACGTCTACCGTACCACTTCGAACGTGTATCGTACCTCTTCGAACGTGTATCGTACCACTTCGAACATCAATCGTACCACATCGAACGTCAATCGTACCGCTTTGAACGTGAATCGAACGTCTACCGTACCACTTTCAACGGGTATCGAACGTCAATCGTACCACATCGAACGTCAATCGTACCACTTCGAACGTGTATCGAACGTGTAATGAACCGCTTCTAAATAATTTCAACTATCGTATTAATCTAGCGTACATGCAGGAGGTTGGGGGAGGGTGAAGAAAAAACATTTATGCATTAAAAATTGATTATATTTTATTTATGCCTCTGGCGTTTAGACCACCAGTTGAATATTTTAAATACATTTTGCAAGGCACAGTGCTTTGCGTGCCTGCCACAACACAGAGTATTAACTACATTTAGCTTATTTAGGGATTTTATATCCTCGTAGTCAATGTCCAGCGTCTCGATGATAACGTCCGCTCTCGTATTTTCATCCAGGAAATCCGCAAGCCAGTCGCGTTTCTGCAGGCCTTTAACGTATATGATATGGGATGTGTCATCTTCTTCGTCGATCGCATCAGCTACAGCTTTCGTAATTAGCTGTTTAGCCATACTGTAGGGAACGTCTCCATCGTCCCAACGTAGTCCATGATGTTTTGCCACCAACCATCGGATGCTTGATTTATCGGATTTTGTAAGAAGATATTGCGGCATTGAACTCCCAAAAATATAGTGCAAGAGAATTGTCCCCTTGCATAGGACAGCCACTTCCTTGACGACAAATCTTCCATCGACGATGAACCCTTGCAGGTCAACAAATGTTGGCACGACCATTATCGGTACAATTTAGAGGTCCAATCGCTTTCAAGACAGACGGGAGAATGCAGTTTTTCTCGTAAAGCATCTCGATTTTCATGATTAAATTTTGTGTGAATTTCGCACAGGAGAGGGCGGGCAAGTAGCGTGGCAATTTAATTCATTTTGCGCACCACGTTTGTCAGTGGATTGTATTCAACCACCCGATCGTGCAGAATCAGACAGTAGGCTGTAGTATTTACCGGCACATTCTCTTTACACTCGAATTCTATGCGCACGTCCACGGTGCCATTCTTGATCGACTCATTTTGTCGCGAGCAATCAATCACCACGATGGGGCCAAATTGTAAAAATTCAGCCACGGTGAATAATGCCTCGTTGCAACTATGTCCATAATACGATTTACCGAATTGCGTATACATGTGATACAAGATGGCATGCTTATTCTTGTCAAAGTCCAAGTTCATGTCATCGTATGGGTAAAATTCCGAGTTGAGAAAAAGTTTTACATTGGTCAATTTACAGTTGTTGAACTTAGTAACATCTTCGCTCATCACATTCCTTCGACCAGTCTGTAGAGCAAGGATCACGCATCGCGGCTTCTCCAGCTGTGCAGATGCCTTCACGGCCCACGAATGCTTGGTCGTGCTCTGTAAGAGAGGATACTCGTACAGATCCCACGATTGAAAACAAATGCTCAGGTTTTGTCCACTTTCCAAAGTACGTAGCAACGATAGCTTATTAACGTCGTTCAGCGTCACATGAGGCATCCGCCATTGTAGTTTAAGTAATTCAATTTCTGGTTCCAACATCGGTGATCCTATCAGAGCATTGTTGTCGTTGCGCGATCGTATTAAAATCAATTCGTGACGCGCATTAATAATCATGCGTTTGTAGTCCTCGCAAAATCCCAGCAAGTATTTGAGTGGGACGCAAAAATTGAAATGGTTTTTCACTATTAGCCCATCGCGTCGTTTCAAGCCCCATCCGGCATTATCCATATTTTTGTCTTCGTCCGATGTCAGCGATACGTAGTTTTTAAGCGTGCTAGTTATTCCAACGTTTCTGTTGCGATCAATCTCCACACCATTCAGCTCGTATCGAATCTCATCGAATAAGAACGCCATGCAATTATTTCCCAACATCACCGTTAACGCATCGTTTGGCTTATTTATCTTCAATTTCCCCTCCACATAGAGGAAACTTTCGCACGGTAATGTGTATAAATCCTTCTGCTGTATCGGTATTCTTATCTCATCGCTGTATCCAAACGTCGTGTTGACGTATGGGTTGTATGTGTGAGTCTCGAGCTTGACGATGCGATCATCAAATGTAGGCTTCCCTCCTATGCTTAGAATATCAGCCATTTTTTTCAACTTAAAGGCGTACAATGAATCCCAAAGATTTCAAAAATGCAATGTTCGCAGCATTGAGCTTCTTCTTTTTAGCGTGATCGGAGTTGTTGCAGTTGTTGGTGTTGTAAACAATTTCACTTGGAAGAAACGTGTTTCTGGAGTCGTTCAATACAAGCATCTCTTTCGCACTACACGTATTATCGTCGTCGTCGTACGTGCAGTCTGATGGTAATCTCTTCACCTCGAAAATCGAGCAATCGTCCGTCTTGATCCACAACGCGTATCGTTAGACCCGTAATGACCCGTGCGATGATTGGAAGGTATATGATCTGCGCGGGCGTTTCCGATATCTTATATCCTGGTGGGACTCTCGGAGAAAATTCATGTATCGTATGTACACGCCTCCCATTGTTGTACGCACCAGCGGTCACGCTACATTCTATGCGAATAATGTTCACGTTCATGATATTAATTGGATCGTCCGATTCATGCCATCGTCCTGGTTCTAATACCCGATTCGTTGAGAATCCCAGTAGCGATCCGATGTTATTGGGCTTTGTAAAGTCTACGGCGAACCGGCAGTACAGTTCGCTTTTCATGGTGTTGTTGTTGGGACGCAACACTATAGGATACGCATCGTTGTCACCGTCATCGGTGCCGTCGAGATTTTTTTGAGGATATCGCTCGAGTAATCGCTGCTTCAGTTACTTGGCAATGGCGTCTAGTTCGTAGGAGCCGTGGGGAATCGTAATGTATTCATGAGTGGTGTCGACGCTGTTGTTTCTGATGTCATAGATTGAGAAAAAGTAGAATTTATCGTTGCTCGAGTCGATGTTCGGTATTGTGTGATAAGTTTCAAAGGTTGTTAGACCAAGCTCGTAATCATCGTCGCTCAAATCTATGGGTGGAAAGTAGTTTACCGCGAGGGTGCTACTCTTGCCGGTTAGAGTGAATGTTAACGACATATTCTGCTCGAAGTGCTCGACTGTTACTGAATCAGAGTGGTGGGAAGTCAATCCTTAAATTTGGTGCCGATCGTTTGTAGAAAGCGTAGACATAGTTGTCCGCAATTGCTCTGATCGTACTTTTGATAAGACGTACGATTGTATTCAATTTTCACAGCATCTTTATCCAGATATTGTATGATTTCCTTAGGCGGTCGAAGATTCCCAAAGCTGTCGAAATATATAGCTCGACTCCCTCTCTTCGCATACGCCACCCAATGAGTCCCAGGCCCCTCGACATTGTCCAAATTTACGATACCGCTCTCGTTTCGACGTACTCCTCCGGCTGGTAACGCGTTACGCATAAAAACACCTCTAAAGAATGGAATACGCATACGTTTTGACAACTCCTCCAATTGTGCATCGGTAGTTACACCCGCAGGCATTTTTATTTTCTTTTCGGCGTTTTTTTTTCGTTTCGATATTCCCTGTCCGCGCTTGTACGGTACGAGATAAAGTCCCCGACCTTCCATGGAGCGAATATGACGTTGCATTTCCTGCAGCTGATGTTGCGCCGCCTTATTATCGTTTACGGCCTTGGCGATCCCCGCCGCTCCGCCAGCCAATGATCCGAGAACACCTAGCAACGGTAGAAGTGGTAATATACCACCCCGTTTTGCTACCGGAAGAATCCGCTTTTTTGGTGCTCTCTTTGGAATCCTTTTGCGGGTTTTTGTTTTCATCCCCATTCCGATCTTCGTCTTGGCCTTCATAGCTGCCCAAACAGCCGTAGCAGCACCTCTTTCACCCAGAGTCGAGTCTCGCGCAACGATGCGTTTTCGCGCTTTGTCAGCGGTATGTTATCTGCCGCGTGCCTTTCGCCGAGCTCGTTGCTACGCGAATACGCAATATCGTGTTCTCGACACGCTGCGTCCAACGGATTGATGCCTCGATCCCCTTTAGCTAATCGTTTTGCCAGATGAGTTCCTAGGCCGCAAAACTGGTATCCCGGAATATGTAATTCGATAGGTAGCGCGTTTATCGCCCGATTTAACAATCCACTGCCTTTCTTTACTCTCGTCGGCGACATTCGCTACAGTTTTTAATCAATGGTGCTGGACCGTCGATATGCGTTCGCTGCCAAGGGCGATTATAATATTCCAGACACCGACGATACTGCTGAACCTCAGAATCGGCTTTTATATGCTCGGGGAGTCTGTCCCACAACTGATCAATGTGCCTGCCAAACTCTCGGAGTAGAATAATCTTTGGTATATATTTCAACTGCTCAGAGGTTAGGTCTCGAATATCACAATTATCCGACAGGATCAGAAGCATTTTGAATACTGAACCGTTTTGCTTCGGTGCGGACCTATAAATAGGGCGCTTCGACGTTTCAAAATCATTCTTCACAGTTCACGGAGAGGATGCGATTCGTGCGACAACCTGTGACGATACGCGTGACAAATTTTGATGATAAATCGCGACTGATGTCTTCGAAAACAAGACGCAGAAATGGTAGCATGCTGCCCAACACTATCCGCAGCGTCATTTGTGGCCCATCAAATTGCGGAAAAACCAACGTGCTGGTCAGCTTGTTGGAAAGTCCTCACGGCGTCCGCTTCGATAACGTGTACGTGTACTCCAAGTCCTTGCAACAGCCGAAATATCAGTACTTGGAGAATTTATTGACTCCGATAGATGAAATTGGCTACTTTACGTTTTCGAATAACAGTGACGTCATCCCACCGAGCGAATCGCTTCCGAATTCTATTTTTATCTTTGATGACGTGGGATGCGACAGGCAAGATACGATAAGGGAATACTTTGCAATGGGGCGCCACTCGAACGTTGACTGCTTCTATCTCTGTCAGACATATGCAAAAATTCCCAAACATCTTATACGCGACAATGCGAATCTGCTGATTCTGTTTAAGCAGGATGGTACCAACTTGAAACATGTATACAACGATCACGTAAACACTGACATGCCTTATGAGGATTTCTGCGCTTTGTGCCGTAATTGTTGGCATCGGGAGTATGGTTTCGTGGTAATAGACAAGGATAGCGCCATGTCCAATGGACGTTATAGAAAGGGATTTAACGAGTTTGCCGTACCATGAGATGGTCAATCGTCATCAACATGTCGGTGGGAAAGCAACGTCTGCGGCACAACGATGATTGATATCGATACTCTGGAGATTAAGGATCGCGAGAGAATAGCGAAGGAAATTGCAAAAACCAGCGATTCCATTCGCCGGAAACATCAGGCTTTGAAGACTGGCAAGATGGAGGAAGATATCGCGTTGGAGAGATACTTTAAACCTATCGTCGAACCCTTGAAACATATTGTGGAAAATACCACAACAGCAAAAGCTGACACATCACCGCTGATGAGTACAGACGTTGAAGGGAATGAAACATTAACGCTTAAAAAAATCCATCCGAAAGGGAACACATCGCGCAAGGCAAAGAGGAAACAACACGGGCCATTGGAATATTCAGCCATAACCTCGACACCAGTTCAATCGAAGCGGAAACGACAAAATGCTACATCAAACGATTCTCCGGCTCCTCCCACACCAATAAATACATTTCCCAATGTGCAATCGCTCTCAGCCGTTGATGACGACGTTTTTGAAACTAGTCCCGATGAGTCGTTTGTAACATCTATTAGACAGCAATTCCAAACATCCAAGGGACAAAAAACGATCCGCAGTCATTTCGGCCCGCTGGGGCAAAAATACATGAGTGCAATCCTAAGTAGTGATAAGGATACAGCAATGGACTATGTGTACGGTGTATACTTTGACAATAGTAGAACGATGCTTGGGGATAAGGCTTTCCATATAGACAAGGATGATAATATAATCATAGATGGTGTAAAATACAGAGGAACACCCGGCCTTTACGAATTGATTTTTATGAGAATTCTCGACGATACTGTATACACCGATGCCGATAAACAAAAATACAAAAGTATACTGCTGGAAACGAATGCCCACAGACGCGGTCATGGTGCTAAAAATCCCATATTGGGCAACAAGGGATACAAGTACAAACATGTAATTGCACCGCTAATTCCCCGTGCATCGGCTAGTAGGGCAGGGAAAGGTCTAACAGTGCCACGAGTCATGGTGGTAAACGATAACAAAATCGATTACGTACACTGGGACGATCCCAACGAGCTGGTGGATCGATTCCGTTTGCTCGAAGCGTCGCGTCAGGCGGGTAACAACTCTCACGATCCCGAAATTCTATCGATTATCGAGGAACTCCGCGAGGTAGGCCTCATTATATAAAACCGCACGCCGATGATGTGCGCAGTATGGATCGAGATGCCAATCAACAAATTTGGGGTATCGCTCGAGAAGAGTGGAGCAGCTAGAATGGACTATTACAAATGGAGCGGTTTGCTTCGAAATTACATGCGAGATAACGCTCTTTGCGTGACCGGTGCAGACTTTGATGCAAAATGACGCAAGATACGACGCGTAGCTGAGCCGGTGGCCGACACCGATGCCATCAATAAACTATACATGGAAAAGAGGATTAAACTTTTGAGAGAGCGGCAGGAAGAATTAGAGAGGAAGCTGTTCGTGTTTCAAAGAGATATGCTGACGTTGCAAAACAGTGTTCAAAAGATTTCGCAAGTGTCGAATTCTGTCTCGCAGCCGGACAATGAAATTCGTAAATAAAAGCGGCTATAACCGCTTTTGCTGCGGAGCAGCAACTTGTCCAGAATTTTCTCGGACCAACGGGAAGCACATAATGCACGTACCCGATAATTATCGCATCATTCGTGTCCAAGACACCTCTGCGATCAAACATGCAGCCATTATCGAAATCCAATAGTAAAGAAGAAAACCATGGCCACAAGAAGCGACAACTCGTTGAGGAATTGTACGCTCCAGCTCGAAGACATTTTCCGCGGAGGCGCGTCATCGTGCATGGATACGATGATCTGTGGCCAGCTGACATTGTAGAAATGCATCCATACTCGCGATTCAACCAGGGTCACCACTACTTACTCACCGTCATCGATGTGTTGAGCAAGTATGCGTGGGCATTACCGCTCAAGACTAAAAGTGGTGCTGAGGTGACTAAAGCGCTTGCAAAGATATTTAGTGATCGATATCCGAAAAATTTGCAAACCGATCAAGGAAAAGAATTTTACAACACCGATGTGCAGAAACTCTTTACAAAGCACGACATTAATCATTATTCGACGTATTCGGTGATGAAGGCCTCTGTCGTAGAACGTTTCAATCGAACTTTGAAGAACAATATGTGGAAACTGTTTACGCTGAATGGAACGTATAGATGGACCCATGCGCTACCAAGTCTACTTGCAGAGTATAACGCACGAAAACATAGAACCATCGGAATGCGTCCTTGCGATGTTACCCCTGCGATCGCCGACACGCTGCTAGCCACCGTATACAGCAACATAAAGATCGCTGCACCAGCGAGATTCAAATTGGGCGAGTTTGTGCGCGTGAGCAAATTTAGAACCATCTTCGATAAAGGCTATACGCCGAACTGGACAACGGAGGTGTTCAAGATAGCCAAAGTACAGACAACTAATCCCGCGCCGTATCTGCTGGTCGATTCCTGTGGAAAACCCGTTGCCGGAGGATTCTATGAACACGAGCTGCAACGCGTCACCGATCCTGATGTGTATCTAGTGGAAAAAGTGTTGCGTAGAAAGGGGGATAAGGTGTACGTCAAGTGGCTGGGGTTTGATAAATCACACAATTCTTGGATAAATAAAAATAATGTATTGTAAAAATAATAATACATGGTTCAATAAATACAATGATACATATACATGTGTGAACATTTTTTTTTTACACATTAATTCCACCATTTATAATTTCTATACATTTGCAAACAATAATTCTACTATTTATAAGAAACGAGTTAATAAATACAATAATAATAATTTCTATACATTTCCAAACAATAATTCCACTATTTATAATAAATACAATAATTTCTATTTTACAATGGAATTTGGTAATGACCCCAGGGCAGAGTGTCTATCGAATCAGGTACGATATGTCGCTTGTCGTCGTGTGGGCTTAGAGCGATTTTAGATTCCGAAATGGTGTACACTTTATGCAATTTAGACCGTATGCATGATTGTCTGCGAACCATTTCGATCTCCCTTTGCAAACACTGCCCGTAGTCGTCGAAAGTTATCGTTCTAGCTATGACGTTGGTCTTGACGCCTTTCGCCTTTTTCGTATCTTTTTTGCCGTCTACGCGAAGTGCATACATTTTCGCCCTAAGACCTACGAATTCAGTCATTATCGCACCGTTATTTTCGTCCTTCATCAGCCCCGGAACCTTCTTATTTACGCGCGGCATATTATATACATTGTCGGTGGGATAATCGCTTGTGTCGAATCTATCGATATTGTGTTTCATGGACTCGTAGATATCGTCGCATTGAATGTGATAAATGAGGCTGTCAGTGTCTGTATATAGAATTTTACATTTTTGTCCATGCTTCGGAGACATGTACTCGTGGTCAAATTCATACAAACAAATTTTTGATATGTCCAGAATGCACATACCCACGTATATCGGTTTGTTGAATTTCACGTCGAGTTTCCGCAATTCAACAGCTATTAAATTTTCCGAGAAAACACTTCTGCTGTGGAAATTCGGTTTCGCGATCATTGCCTCCGCGCCATATCGCCCTTCCCAATGAGTCAAAAGTTTTACATCCACATGGTTTCGTACATTTTCCATAGTTTTACCAAATACCGCGTTGTTCATTAATTTGTACAAATTTTTGTGAAAGTCGTTTGTCGTGCCTGTTCTAAACCGTGTATTGAGTTCGATGTAATCGCGGAGCCAGGGAGATTGAGCGAATTGCAGGACGCGGTGTATCTTTGTAATACGAAGACCATGACGCGTGCACTGCTGCAGGTTAGGGTAATGGATAATGTAACGCTGCTTATCATATACCGTCGCGAGTAACTTGTCCTGCCTGCAGCCAGGTGGTTTGGCACGCGTCGGGCAGAACGGTAGATCGGCATGAGCGTCGTGCAGACGTTGCGGATATTCCAAATCTACCTCGAGAATGTATCCCGTGGGTGAATCGACCGGGATTGAAGACACATCAATATTTGCTGCATCTTCGACCCATTGAAATTTAGCGTATGGTAGGGGCTGACACATTGCCCATCCATACAAATTGTTCACGTCAAAGTACATCAAGTACAATGACTCTTCCGATGCGTCATAAGATGACATGTACTTGTTATTGGCATGTGCATATCGTCCAGAACATTGGCTTAAACCACCACGTATACCGCGTTCAATAAACATAACCATATCGACGTCGGTGAGCAATTCGAATGTAATTTTGGTGTGTTTTAGCATAGCATCTCATGTGAAACCAGGTAGAGTATAATAATGTGCTGAATCTAGTCCATAACTCTTGATACAACTTTCTCGAAAATTTTCAAAAATATCTGCCAATAACAAGACATCTGTTTTCAAATACAAGTCGCAGTACTCGCCCAAGGTTCTAATCCCGAAACGCTGCCAGACTGTCTCGGCGTGTGCGTAATCGGTCTCGGATACAGTCTCACCCGTTAACGAACTGTAGAATGACTCGCGCGGCGGTAAGCACGGGTCCTTCAGCTTGTTCGCGCAATCAAGATATTCGTACGGAAATACACCCTTTCGCGTCAATAAGTTGAAATCCTCAACGCATAATGTTTCAAATTTGGATCGTAAAATTTTTAATTGATCTGTGCTCAGAAAATATGCTAATTTGTCAAGACTGGTATTGAGAAATTTGTACGAATCGATGAATCGTAATTTAATATAATTTCGCAAGTCTGATTCAGCCGTATTTTCGACATTTTTTGTGAAAGAAATGTATTTTTCTTTAGTAATAGGCAATACTTCAACGTGACCTTCGAAAGCTGTAGCTATTTCCTCGATAATGAAATGTGAATCGTAGTCGGATAAATTGTGGAAAACTCTGGGGATATAAAACGCATTTTTATAATTTAAATTGCACTCCGAATGTGCTGGGCCTCTAAACCGTCCGGAGAGATGGCAATGATCGCGAACTCGTACATCATCAGCCTCGAATGGTTCTTCGCAAATATGACAGTGTGTTGCATCGCGAAATGTCGTCCGCTGTTCGGGAGTTAAATCCAGCATGGGAACATTATTGGTCAGAATGGGTTTAACAAAGTTTGCAAATTTTTTCAGTTCGTATACGAACCATGAAACACAATCCGCGTCGCGACGACATCGATACGCCGATAGCGATGTATCGTATGAGCAATGCATATAATAGGCTATACTATGAACTTTATGATGTTGATATGCGCGCAATTTATTATCATCACCCGTTCGACTGTCCTCTGTTTTCTCGATGATACACTCCAGATCTGCGTACACCACGAAGGGAAGTCGCTCCTTCCTGCAGTGGTTCTCGAAACTGAGGAAATGTTTGCCTTCGCTGGGCAGCAGGATGGCACAGTCGTTCATCTGCCCACAGTCCAGCGAATGAAGATCCAACTTCTCGGCAGATCCGAAATAGTGCATGCATCTGTAATAAAACAAAAATTTTTTATTTAATTGTTTCGCGAGACATTTCAATATTTCATAAGTTTTCTATACGTACCGATCACAGATGAATTTCTTTCCATCGTGCCTGCTCAGTTGTGCGCTCACCAGCCGGGACAAGTTCTTGATCCATACAAAGTGCCCTACATCGTCATGTTCTTGATTCGGCGTGTAGAGCAGGTTGACGTGCCGATCCCTCTTGTTGCTTGTGAGGTGCAAGGGAAAGACCGTCTTCGTCTTCTTCGTCTCGAAGGTGTACACGTTGACGGAGATGTTGTTCTGCCGCTCAAACTTCGCAATCTGTGCCAGGGACATTGGAAACTCAATGCCCTGAAGATTTAGCACGGAAGCATAAGGCGGGTATGAACTTGGGCGATCGGCGTGTCGTTCGGCGGGATGGAGAGCGGCGACCACTGCCCACGTGAAACAGGCATTGTCCGGGGATTGTACACTGATCGTTGCATTCTTCAACAACAATTCCCGCGGCAACTTGTAGTGGCATCCCGCGCGCAGTGGATTATACTTATTGACATTGACGGTCAGGTTGAGGATTCTCGCCAATGCCCACCCGCTGTCGCGTTCCTGGAACTCTTCCAGCGATGCCAGGGTGGGTTCGATGATGCATCTCTGGTACCACTCCCGCAGATCGGATGTGCCGAAGAGTTCACAGTTCCGGGTATTGATGCTTTTACAAGCATGCTTGTCACCCGCCACAAATTCGCCGTTAAACACAGTGTTCACTTTGAGGTGTTGATGTTTCCTCAAAGCACCTCGCACCTGCTCCAACACAATGGTCCCCGCATTCTGGAGGAAGTTGCGCGGCTCGATGTAATTCGAATTTAACACGGCACCAGTTAATACGCGGGTATCGAACGCAGCGTCTATTTCGCGCCACAAAAGTCCTGTGCTCGAATGTCCGGCACCTTCATGCAAGAAACGTCCGCGCAACGAATATTTTAGCCCTTCGAGCTGCGCGATTCGAGCAACCAACGATTGCCGAACACCGATCGATAATCGCGGGCGTTTCACACGGCTCTGTTCTTCCAAAGATTCGATGCACTCATTGCACCGTTCTTCCCACGCAAGGTACTCTTCCCGCGAAATCAATCGTGCAGATTGATCCAGCAATTGGCGGGTTACTTGCGCGAATTCTCCCATGGTCGTAAATGCAATGTAAATGTCTTTTCCATGCAACACGTTGCAACGATTTGAGGCTTTGTGCAGTTTGGAGCGCATATTTATACCTAGACTGCAATTTGCTATCTCTGTCAGCGTACCCCCTCCCTCGAATACAAAAACGACGATCCATGATTCATTCGTATGACTAATTGGCGCGCAAGATCATCCGACACAGTTTCTGCTGATTCCGCAAAATTCTAAGATTCGACGTTCAACACGTGTCGAGACTTTTATCCTTGAGGATGGGGCTCAAATTACATACTGCGACGTTAAGATTGAAACACATTATGGAAAAATTGATAGCTTTAAAATAAAAATGGTGTGGTGGGTGAAGCAATTACACCTCTATTTAAGACGCCTCCCGAACGCTATTCCATCAATCGCTCAGTAGCCTCAGTGACTTTCGACGGAACAAATAGTGCTCTGAAAACAAAATGTGCAGTACCAGTGCCGAAGCAAACGTTGAACGCATGAATTATTACGTTCCGATCGTGCGAGATGATGGCGTGGCTCAATGCGGGGAGGATACAGTTGTTTGGTAAGGCTTAATTTTCACATCTCAAAATTTTTATGTTTATTCCCAATACGAGTGAGCAATTTCATAGCTTTGATTATTCTCTTAGCCCGCGCCGAACATCACGTATCATGGTTAGAAGATACGCATTAACATCCATGGGCAGCAAATACTTGGCAATTGGGATCAGAGTACGGCCTACGATTGATGTGGAAATGGTTCTCGGCGACAATCGTGGGATGTTTCTCACGTTACCATGGGATACATGGGGTTCGCTATGTAGCAGTCGTATGACCATTGAAGAACGTTCACGATCACCTGGATCACCTTCGATGCAAATGGATAAATTAACGGTGGATTTTTGTGAGATCTATAATTCTCCGATTATAAGGATGACACTACATAATAAGCCACTGTATTTCAAACCGGATACAGTAACATTTTTATTAAATCTTGAACCATGTTTAGACTATGTATATCTACGGCTGCATCAAAATGTAAGAGATGTGCAGATGAAATTTGAAACTTTTGTTAACGTGTTGCAACAGAGCGATGTTGCCTGTGAAACATTAGATACGCATCATGCTGCTAAAATAATACGTGATAGCGAATATTACTGTGAGGATTATCATGTAGATTGTGAACTGGTAGCATGTGCCATCAATGATATTCTAGCTGATGCTCGTTGGAAAAAATGTTAAATTATATTTTTTTAATTTGAAATAAATTTCTTAAACGCACTTCATTGTACCATTTTATTCACCCGTCTTCCGCCTCGCCACCTAATTTTAAGATTCCACGTTTCAATAATTACTATTTCTCTGCGTTGGGGCAAAACATTCTGCTGACGCTGCATAATTCTATTTCGTTCTTCGCGTCATGAAAATGACGCCACCTTGCACGGCCGCTCCAGAGGATTCAAGTTACACGGGATCGCGCGAGACGCTGCGATTGCAAATCATTTTTGAAAAATTGTTATCTAAACAACAAAAGCGATTGTACCCCTATGTAGTGTTGTCTCTTTCTCTCTCTAGAATTTTAGCTTTAAAAGTGATGCTCTGTCTCTTTCCCTCTTTCGAAGACGCGGTTCGTAAAACGTCGATCTTTCCCGAGATCTTCCGAAACAATTTCCAATAAAAATAAATTATTATTATTTCTCTGTGTTGGGGGAAAATTTCATCACATACTGGTTTGGAAAAATATTTGGGAGTCGTCTGGTCTGAAAAAATTTTTGGGGTGGACTGAAAGAGATTTTTCGGGGGTCATTCCCCCTCTGAAAAGTTTCCGACGGTGGGCACGATCTCCGCGGCGGCTCGGCCCGGAGTGATCCCCTCCATCATCGCGGCTTCCCGCCACTCCGCGGCACGTGCGCGCGCAACCGGTCTTCCTCTCCCCGCAGGCCCCGCGCCCATGTTTCCCTCCGCCGCTCTCCCCGCGCGCCCTCACTTCCCCCCCCCCCCGCCCTCGCGCTCCTCTCAGAGGACCTGGGTTGGAACTGTCATAGCTATACTACTGGGCGCCAGGTCCGTACGAGCCGGGAGCCCAGATTTTTAGGTTTAAAACTCTGAAATCGTGACTGTTAGTAGGTAGAATATATGCTACTACACTTGTAATCATCTCGGGCGAGATTCGAAGTATAATTGCCTATTAGGAGGGTCATTTGTTAACGAACACTGTTATTTGGCGTCCACACCGAGCCGAACGCCGTGTTAGCTAATGTGGTCGCGAGAAAATGTTTTTGTTCGTGTTCGCTTTGGTGGAGACCCGGGGTAAGAACGGAACATCAACAGGAACAATAGTAATGGAATACATCTCTCCAAAGCAATGTAAGTTTCGATACGTCTGCTCATAATGGCGTCCGGCTTTCGAATGACGGCTTGACAGGCGATCGATCGGATCGCCTTCTTCTCGCTCGTCTTCTTGTCCTGGTCGCGAGTCCCAGCAGGCCATGGATTCCCATCTATAGGGTGCTCCCAACACTGTTCCCCCCTCTGGAGAAGGGGTCGTCCCAACCGCTGCAGTCTCGTCGCCTCCTGCAGCCGTACCTTGATCCAGAAGAGTGGGAAGAACGCTGCGTGGCCTCTTCCGTCCGCCGCCTCGGCATTCGCCTTCAGGCCCAAGGGAAAACCAACCAAAAACCTTGGACAAGGCGTGGGTACGCGAGTCCTCCACGTCTCCACCCTCCACTAGCTTCTTCGAACTTGTGGACTTCTTTCTTGCACGGGCTTCGTCTTCTTCGACGGCGCATCTTCTTGTTGAGTAGAGACTGGCGAGGGAGTCCTGTTGTCTAATGGTTGGGACTCCTGAGTTCGTCCTGCATTTCGGGACTTCTGGATTTCAGGATTCCGATCCGTCTCGAAATTTCCTCTTTTGCATATCTCTTCTTTCTTCGTTCTTCTCCTACGGTAGCGGGTATAGTCCTCTTGTTTGCTTTCCTGCAAACACTACCCTCATTCCTCTTCTTGGCATCTGGTGCTGACCCAGGGGACCGTCCTTTTCAGCTCGTCAACGCCCCCGTCTCCGTGATGCTCCCCCCCCCCCCCCCGACCGATCCGTGCAACTGCGTCGCACGTCGGTCCGGTGAATGAGGACACCATTTCCCGTCTGCTGTCCACCCCTTGCGTACTGTCACCTGGGGATCACCCTGAGTTCCACCAAATCGAGGCCACGCCCGGGTCTCAGAGGATTCGCTTCCAGGGGGGCTAGCGAGACGGTTTCACGTATGTCCGCGCCTCGCTGCGGACCACCACGCTATTGTGGCACATTCGGGGAATTCGGGGTCGCATCCGAGCCACGGTGGCAGTCCCCCGACACGTTGTCCCTCGTCGTGGGGTACCGTGTTTTCTGTAACAAACTAAGACAAGGTGGCCGAGCTACGAAGGTAGCCTCCGCAGCCCAGTCCACTGATTAGCTTACAAACTAATCTTCGTTCTTGAATCCTCGAAGTTTTTCAGCCTTGGATCCTTTCGTCTACGGGATTCTTCAGTCTTAAATGCTGGTAGTCGTGTCCCTGGAAGTCTTTACTCCTGCTGAAACCGTCCTTCATACTTCGCAAGGCGGCGCACATGGACCACCTTGCACTTCTCTCGGGGTAAACGTTGGATCCTATAGACGACGTCGTTAATCCTGTCCGTTATCGTGCATGGGCCTTCCCAGTCCGCCTGTCGCTTCGAGCACTTTCCTTTGACTCTTCGTGGTTGGAATAACTACACACGTTTTCCAGGATGGAACATCACTGCGGATACGCGACTGTCTTACCACGACTTCATCTTGGAGCTATAGACGTCCAGACGGCGCCGCTCAAATTCGTGGATCATCTTCATTTTGCCTCTGATCCATTCAGAGTATCTCTGTTCGAGGTCCTCTTCTTCTTCCACTTCTGGAGGCAATCCTCTCCATAGCTGCCGGGGGAGGCGAAGTTCCTGGCCATACAGGATTATCGCTGGCGTTAATTGGGTAGCCTCATGCCGTGCTGATCTGTAAGCGAGGAGGAACATGGGAATCCACTCGTCACAATCCCGCTGGTGCTCTGAAACAAACATTGCGACATATTGGAGCAATGTCCTATTCAAACGTTCTACCAGCCCATCGGATTGAAAATGCAGGGGAGTTGTTCGTGTTTTCCTGATTCCAAGCTGCTTCAGTAATTCCTTGAACACGGCGGATTCGAAGTTCCTTCCTTGGTCCGTGCGTATCTCCAAAGGCACACCATGAGGATATACTACGTTGTGCAAAAGAGCTCTTGCTACTGTGACAGCTCGCTGGTCTGACATCGCTACTACTTCTGGCCACCGGGTGAAGTAGTCCGCCACTACCAACATAAACCTGTTCCCGGCGTGGGATCTCGGAAGCGGACCCACAACGTCCAGGGCAAGCATCTCGAACGGAGCTCCCACATTGTACACTTTCAGGTTCCCTGCTCCCCTTTGACGTGGTTCCTTCTTCGCCGCAAAGGTGTCACACCGCCGGCACCACTCTTGAACGTTTTATCGGCATGTGGACCAGAAGAACTGTTGGCGGATCTTCGCCAAGGTCTTGTTGACTCCGAAGTGTCCAGTTTCTGGCGCATCATGGAACTCCTTCAGTACCTCTGCAACCCTTTCGCGTGGCACCATCAGAAGCCACGAGGTCGTTGCACCATCGTGGGACTCCCATTTCCTAAAAAGCAAATCTTCCCGAAATTCCAGCGAGTCCCATATCCACCAATAATACTTCAGCAGCGGGGAGAAATGAGCGACGTCTTGCCAGACGGGCTTCTCTCCTTCCCCCTTCTTTTTAAGAATGAAGCCGATTACTTCATCCTTCTCCTGGCTTCGTTTTCACTTGATATTCCTTTCGTCGCAAAATATGCTGTGAATCTTCTTCGTGGTATGCGCTTCCTCCTCCGCTTCTTTCTTCTCCAGTCGGTTGCAGTTCTTACAATCTTCTTCGATGCAAGGTCTTCTAAAAAGTCCAACAGCGTTTCCGTAGGCTTTTCCTTCCCGACGGCGAATTTCGAAGTCGTATTCCTGTAGTTGCTCGATCCAACGGGCAACCTGTCCTTCGTAGCTCTTTAAGGTCAGCAGCCAGCGAAGAGCCGCAGGGTCCGTTCTTATCAGAAATCTTCGTCCATAGAGGTAGTGGTGGAAATTTTCGACAGATTTCACCACTGCTAGTAACTTCCTCCGTGTCACGCAGCAGTTTCTTTCCGCTTTTCCCAAGGTCTTGAAGAAGTAGGCTACAACTTTCTCTTTACCTTCATGTTCCTGCGAGAGGACACCGCCTATGGCGAAGTTAGAAGCGTCCGTGTCCAGAATGAAGTCCTTTCCCACCACTGGGTAGGCTAACACCGGGGCTCCGGTGAGTCTTCTCTTCAGCACTTGGAAAACTTCATGACATTCTTTGGTCCATTGTTAATTCTGTTTGGCCTCAGTGAGGCGATGTAGGGGTTTGGCGATCCTGGAGAAATCCTTCACAAATTTCCGGTAGTAAATGCACAATCCGAGAAAACTTCTTAATTCGGTGACATTCTTCGGCTGGAGCTATTCCGAAATCGCTTTGATCTTCTCCGGATCCGTCTTGACTCTTCTCTCGGTGACGATATGTTGCAGATGTTTCACTTCTTGGCAGAAGAAGGAGCATTTCTTTGGGGCTCATCAACAGCCCGGCTTGGCGTAGACGCGAAAACACTGTTCGGAGGCGTTCGAGCTCCTGCTCAAAGTCACTCCCGTAGATAATGATGTCGTCCAAGTAAACCAAGCAGATCTTTCAGGTCAGGTCTTGAAGTACGTCCTCCATCAAGCGTTCGAAAGTTGTAGGGGCGTTGCAGAGTCCAAAGGGCATCACCTTGAATTGCCACAATCCTGTTCCTATTGAAAATGCGGTTTTATTTCGGTCCTTCTCGTCCATGGAGATTTGTCAGTACCCGTTCTGCAAGTCCACAGTCGAGAACCACGAAGATTTGGCGAGGGCGTCCAAGGTATCATCGATAGGAAGCAGAGGATACGAGTCCTTTTTCGTAATCTCGTTCAGGCGTCGGAAATCCACGCAGAACCTTATGGTGCCGTCCTTCTTCTTGACAAGGATGATCAGGGAAAACCACGGGCTTCGCGATTCCTCGATCATGCCATGAGCCAACATCTTCCTGAGCAGCTCTTCCAGTTCTGTTCGACGGTGTAGAGGCAACCTCTGTAGTGCCTGTTTTATGAGCCGGCAATCCCCGGTGTCGACGGCGTGTTTCACCCGATCGCAGTTCCCAATCTGGCTCGAATCCATAGCGAAAACGTCCTGAAATTCATATAGTAGATCAGCAAACAGCTTCTTCTGCCTTTCTGACAAACCTGGCGAGCAGCGGGTGTACAGCTCCTACAAATGTTGCGGGACGACCGTTTCTCCCTCTTCTTCCTGTTTCTTCTTCTCGGCGGTCGGCTCGCCAAGCCGTATTTCCGGTTTGCCGGGAAGGCACAGCACATTCCGGGACAAATTTATGGTGCACCGGTGCTTCTTCAGGAACGACGTATAAGTCTTCTACGCTTAATGGCCTCCGATGTGGACTTTCAAGTTCTTCTTGCCGTAGACTTTGATTTTCTCCCCAATAGTGGAGCGAATGTCGACCCTTGCCTGGACGATGTCATTCGTCGGACACAGCTCTTTCTCCAGAAGATTGACGAGGAAACCTGTGTCTAAGATAATTCTACAGGAGTTCCCACCGATTTCCCCACAAACGCACGTTTCCTCCCAAGGAATTTCTGTAGCTCCAGTCGCCTTCTGCACCGCCGCACTCTTGACGACCGAGGGACCGCTCCTTGCGGTCCAACGTCTCCCCCTTACGCCGTCCTCTTGGCGTTTCCCTCGTAGCGCTTCTTGGGAGGGGCTGCTTTCGCCTAGCCGTTCTTGGCCTTAAAGCAGCCCTTTCGGAAGTGACCTGTCTTACCACAGGCCCAGCAGGTCCTCGGCGGGTAGTCTGTTCGGTCCTCGGGATTGTCGGGCCTCCTCCTTTTCTCCGGGGACCTTTCAAAATTGTTGGAGGGTTTAGACTTCCGTTTTCCTAAGTACCGCTCTCGCGATTCGACCGAGGGCCTGCGAGACATTGCCTCAACGGCCTCGATTTCTAGAGCTCTGGTCACGGCGGCTCTTAGGGTCGTCAACCCGGCGAGTCGCAGCTCCCGCTGCATGACCGAGCTGGACACTGCCTGTAGTGACCGACACACACGCGAAAGATTGTTTTTCCTTTTCTCTGGGGGTTGTAAGGCCCAAGAGACTCCGTGGCACGCGGTGTTGATTGCTTTATCACTCGCCAAATTAATTTTAAGTGACTGTTTTACTGATGCGACAAAAATGAACTTGCTGGTCTGAATGATGAACAGACAAGAGCACGAATGTTTTGAACGATGGTCGTAATCACGAACGTTTGATTAGACTAATTACTCAAATCCGAAAGATGATTTGAGTAATAGCAGTTTGATTAAAAAGCCTTAGTCACGAATGCTTGACCAGACTAATTACTCAAGTCCGAACGATGACTTGAGTAAGACTGTTTGATTGAGAGTCTTAATCACGCATGCTTGACTGACTCAAATATTCGAATGTATCGTTGATGATAATTGCTCGAGGTTTTTCACGAGAGAAGAATGTGTTCGCTTGAGAAACGATTGAATTCTACCTTTCGTCTTGTCTTTCAGCGTCGAAGGTAGACAAGACATCAGATTTTCGGGAGGTGCCAAATTGCTGAATGGCTAGTTTTCCTCGAAGAGGAGAAACCTTCCTTCCGGCATTCTTTTAACTGCAAGCAGTACAAGTTATCGATAAAATGGTGCACATAAATCCGGTGAATGTAATTAATTTACTGATAACTGCTCTGCATATATCTAGAATACCGCCGTCTCCTATTAATTATAGGGAAGTCGAATTATCAGAAATTATACATACCATAATACTTGATAGTATAAATGACGTTTCATTCACAACCAACTATGTTACAACCCTAGAATTTGAAGATCTAGCGCGGCCCCAAGAATGTGAGTTTGTTCAAGACGATAATATCCAGGAAGACAAAGAATTTACTATCAATGAATTTGTTGATGTGTGTG
This sequence comes from Andrena marginata, assembly GCA_963932335.1. Classification (NCBI taxonomy): domain Eukaryota; kingdom Metazoa; phylum Arthropoda; class Insecta; order Hymenoptera; family Andrenidae; genus Andrena; species Andrena marginata. The sequence goes on from OZ010662.1 coordinate 23,454,859, forward strand.
TCCCAGGTGAAAGTGGTAACGTAGATTTAAATTATAAAATTCGAGCTGTTGAGTTTTGGAGAAGCGGCTCAAAAGATAGAAAACCTCTCGGCAGTGTGCAACATCAATTCAGGAAAGTTAAATCAGTTCAACAATTGTATCGCTGGGAAGCAGCGTTGGCGAATGGTGGTACACGCAGAGAACAGCTGTTATCTATCGTGCAATATGTGTTGGACAAATTTCAAACTGCTATCGATCAGGGCTCATTGATACATGACATTGATATAAGAAGATGGGCGCTAGAAGCAAAAAAGGAGGTCAATCTTCCCACATTCAAAGCTGGCCATACCTGGATCATGAATTTCAAAAAAGTGCACAACATCGTTTCGAGAAAAGTTACAAAATTCGTCAGTCGTTCCGCACAGCAAGACAAGCAACATTTACATTTAACTTCTTCCACATTCGTAAATCAAGTAAAACCATACATTGCTACACACAATCCAAGTAATGTATACAACGCAGATGAGAGTGGATTTAATTTAGAAATCCATTCCGGTCGTACGTTGACACGCCATGGTGGAAAGACTATACAGGGTGTCCCAAAAATGCTGCGGGTCCTTAAAGGGGGTGATTCGGGGGGTGATAACAAACAACTTTTTCCTTTGCGAAAATGTTCTCCGAGGTTTCGTTAACGAGATATTAACAAAAAGCACCGACCAATCAGAGCCCGAGATTGGCGGCCGAGTTCCCGCGGTAGCGTGGCCGCGCGCCGCGATGCGACTTCGAACAAGCAACTCGGCATGCATCGAAGGAAATTGCACAGAATGGCAAATGAAAAAGACGTAACAAATAAAATCGAACATGTTGTCATGGTTTGTTCGTCATTTAAAGTGAATAATGAATAAAGGATAAATGGATGAAAATCGCGTGCAACGTAAAAAGACGAATACGCAGTTTTTTTTTAGAAGATTCGAAAATAATAATTATTTGAAGTGGGAGGATAAGGAATACGTAAATTTTCTTGTGTTAATAACGTAGCCACGAAAAGGTAATGTAACAGGAAATTAACGAAAAATAATAGTAGTTCGTTATTGTGATAAAAATCCGTAATTCAATAACGGCCAGCACTGTTGGTGATAACGAATAAGTCTGTTTAAAAAGCCCGAATAAATATTTTCGTACGGGAATTTGGAGAATTATCGCCGGAAATAAGCCATCGTTTGCGTTAAATTTAAAAATGAATGATCACCAATAAAGTAACTAAAACTCACCCTTGTTGGAAATTCACCTGCAGCTTGAAAATCTGTGTCACAGGGTCACTGAACCGATCCTGGTCATCGATGGACGAGCTCAGTGCACAGCTGGTCCCAGGTATACGACACTACCGAAAGTTAAGGGTCGCAATGTCAGGTGCGTCCAGGTCAACGTACCGAATATTCACTTCACTGCACGGCTACTAACACTGATCACTTAATTTATTTTTCATGGAACGTGTTGTTCCTACGTTATAAAAATTGGTGGAAATGAATTTTTACTTGGCGTTCGGAGCCGTGGGTATTTCCGCGCAAATTCTCACGCTGCAGCACTTGCGTCCTCGTTGTTCGGGGGGTGCAACCAGAACATCGCGTAATACTCTTGAGCAGAGAACATTTCTGCGACGTGATTGCTTGCTGACTGACAAGATTTTTACGAAGCGACTTCTTCTACCCTCAAATAGTTTCTCTCGTTCCATTATGAGTTGACCCCCCACCAGACCAAGAGGCTTCAGGTAGAAAGAAGCCAGCACATTTTCGAAACACACGTGCTTCGCAGAAGTGCAACGAACGGACTATCGTGCACTTTTACAAAACTCCGCGTTCCGTCCTTTTACTGCTAATGTACCCATTGCTTCGAGGTAGGCAGCAGACACAACGTGCATCCCTCCCAAACGGCCACTGTCCTAAAGAGGTCCTCTTCACAGCAGTATCTCCTCCCCAAGGCTTCACTCGCACGGAATTCGTCGACGCAGAGCATTTCGCTAGGGTCGCGGTTTATGACCGTACTGTCCCACTAGTCGACGGTAGACAACGGTTTCCTACAGTTTTGGGTAATTTATGGCTTAGTTGGTTCCGCCTCGTAGCAGACGTGAACTCAGAGTATCGGAAAATGGAAACTGGAAACAGGATTTTTTTCTTTATAGCAACTCGAAGACTTTCTGTTTCTCTTCTCTTCCGTCCCTTTCGAACCGAAACACGTGGTGTCTGCTGCCTACCTCGAAGCAATGGGTACCACGGCTCCGAACGCCAAGTAAAAATTCATTTCCACCAATTTTTATAACGTAGGAACAACACGTTCCATGAAAAATAAATTAAGTGATCAGTGTTAGTAGCCGTGCAGTGAAGTGAATATTCGGTACATTAACCCGGACGCACTTGACGTTGCGACCTTTAACTTTGGATGGCGTCGTGTACCTGAGATCAGCTGTGCATTCGGCGCGTCTGTCGATGACCAGGATCGGTTCAGTGACCTAGTGACACAGACTTTCAAGCTGCAGGTGAATTTCCGAAAGGGTGAGTTTTAGGTACATTATTGGCGACTATTATTTTTTAAATTTAACGCAGGTTATGGCTAATTTCCGGTGATAATTCTCCAAATTTCCGTACGTAAATTTTTTTCGCAGTTTTTAAACGGAGTTATTCATTATCAACAACAGTGTTGGACGTTATTGAACTATGGATTTTTATCACAATAACGAACTACGATCACTTTTTTGCTCGTTCCCTGTTGCATTACCTTTTCGTTTGTACGTTATTAAAAAAGGAAATTTACGTGTTCCTTATCCTCTCACTCCAAGTAATTATTATTTTCGATTCTTCTAAAAAAAACCTTTGTATTTGTCTTTTTACGTTACGCATGATTTTCATCCATTTATCCTTTATTCATTTTTCACTTTAAATGACAAACAAACCATGACAAAATGTTCGATTTTATTTGTTACGTCTTTTTCATTTGCCATTCTCTGCAATTTCCTTCGATGCATGCCGAGTTGCTTGTTCGTAGTCGCAGCGCGGCGCGCGGCCACGCTACCGCGGGAACTCGGCCTCCAATCTCGGGCTCTGATTAATCGGTGCTTTTTGTTAATATCTCGTTAACGAAACCTCGGAGAACATTTTCGCAAAGGAAAAAGTTGTTTCCAATCACCCCCTGAATCACCCCCTTCAAGGAACCGCAGCATTTTTGGGACACCCTGTAGAAGCATCCGTGCTTCGAAATCTGGGAAGTTGACATCGTACCATTTTAACATTTGGTTAACAGAAGTCTTTTTTACCGAAGACTGGATCTCAAAGTGTCCTGTTGCTTGATTCATGGAGCGGCCACTGTCCTTCCACTTTTGAACAAAATAGTCTGGCCAACAAACAAGTTATTGCGTTAACCATACCGAAAGGAACAACAGGCCTGATACAAGCGCTGGACGTTTTTGGTTTTCGGATAAGGAAAAATTTTGTAAGAACTTTTTCAGACCGCGTCTTACTATACAATCTTGACGTAAATTTACATTTGCGAAATAATATCATCACATTGCAATCGCTCACACATATTCAATTGTCTTCTCCGAGATTTCAGGAATTATTTAAATACGCTTGGTATAAAAGTGGATACCTTGAACAAAGACCATCGCGGTTTGAAAATCCAGTACACCAATCTTTCAATTTTCTTGAAGCATATAGCTTGCCACGCTGTCATCTGTGTGATAAGCCTGCTATTATAAGATGTGCTTGGTGTAAAAAATATCTATGCATAGAATATTTTTTTGATCAACATCATGCCTGTGAAAACTATGTGGAATGAAATGCATATATGTATACACGTATTTTTAACCGTAGGGTTAAGAAATAACTTGTTAAGAATAGTCATTAAATGAATATTTATATATATATGTCTGATACAGTACAGTGCAACGTATGTGATTGCAGCATAGTATGCACAAACATAAAACATCAGATATTATAGACAAAACATAATCGAATAATTTTGATATAAAACTTTATATTTTGATATTTTTATGTTATCATATTTGTCACCGTCATGTGTTAAGGCCTGCAGCAAATAGAACGAGTCTTATTATGCAACTTACTATGTGTTGTGAGCGCGCAACCGTGCGAACCGTGTACTTGCCATCGTGTAACTCCATAAGCCGATAGTGCATTATACAATTCATATACACGGTTGAATTCACAAAAAAAAACTGGGACCTATATTTTTAGTTATTATATAAATGGAAGAATTGTTAAAAATAACGCGAGGTAAAAATTTTGTTACCGTTAATTTGTAGCGCTTATTGCACCATTAAACTTTTGTTTGAAACCTTTTTTTCTGTCTGTTGTACTTTGAAAGTTATACGTGAAAAAGTGGAAGTGGTAATTTGACTTTGAGGTTAGTTTTCACCCCCTTAAAAGGCGATAGGGCACAAATGAAACACACCGTTGTTCTTGTTTTGAGTCACTCTAAAAACCCACAAAGTTGCGTTCCAATCGGTAAGTCCGGGTTCGCGGTGTTCCCTTGTGACATGGAGTGGGCAGAGAAAATTCACTAGTTACTCGGAAAGTTTGAAACCGCGAGCTACACGTCTTCTCAAGTACGCTACGTGAACAAGATTGATTCAATGTGGATGATTATTTCCGTTACCGGCGTCGTCTCGAACATTCTCGAAGATGGACAGACGTGGGGAAATCTGATTGGTTGATCGATAGATGTGGTGAGATGTGATTGGATTCTGCGTGTTCTCAAACCGACCGAAACAGCGTCAAGCGTTGCGCTGATTGGATGAATGGTGCACACTCTGCGTTGATGATTGGTGATCGGCCGTCGATCCCCATCGCTGGTTGGTGGATCGATCGTCGATCTGCGATTCTGCGCTGAGTCGGTGAGGTGCTGCGCCGAGAGCGAGTGTGGTGGCTTTGGGAATTAATGCATTCCCAAACAATATTGCATTTATATTATTTACTTTTGCTTGTGCTTATCTGCATTTATATTATTTAGTTGCTAACGCTCACCGCTTTATATTATTTTCTTTTGCTTACGCATATGTGCATTCATATTTTTTAGTCGTTAACGCTTATCGCTTTATATTATTTTCTTTTGCTTATGCTCATCTGCCTCTATATCATTGCTTTCGCTCTTGCATTTATGTTAACTTGGTTATAACTAATATTCACGCATCTCATGCTTATATACTAATCATTATATATTAATCACCGTTTATATAAATGCTTAATGTCCCACGCATTATTATAATACTTCTACCGCTATCGCATCAATACTGCATGGCTTATTCATATGCTTTCAAATAAATAACGCTTTTGTTTTAACCAATGTATCGAATTATTGCATTAATCCTTCGAATACTCGAAATCATAACAAGCCACCGCAGCGGCTGATCTTTCTTCACGAACACCGGGCGTTCTTATAGTGTTTACAAGCTTAGTTTCGTTTAGGGTCCCGCATGCCCATAACTACACCTATTATAAAGAAATACAACGTGTGCCTTTTTATCGCAGTGCAGCAGTTAAGCCAATTACCGAGCCATAAATATAAACCACAAGTGTTCTAACGGATGTCACTCTGATGAGCGATTACTGCGTAACCTTCCCTGGTTGACTTATGCTACGAAGCAGGCCTTTGTGGTAAAATTTCCTTCTAACCCCTCAGAGCTGCGAAGCTGGCCTTTGCGCCTGAATTTCTACCCCTCAGAGCTGCGAAGCCGGCCTTTATGCCTGAATTCCTACCCCTTAGTGCAACGAAGCTGGCCTTCATATCTAAACTTCCATTCCCCTTGTGCTGCGAAACTGGCATTCGCACCTAACCTTTCCCAAATTACCCCATATTGTCACTGTCCTAACCACCGTCTCCCAGAACGTGACAGTCAAAAACATTTTTTTAATAGAAAGCTTATTATTCGTGACTGAAAATAAAAGTGTCAACTACTGGTACACTGTCAACTACGAGTACAGTTACCCTAAATGTTTCTTTAAAAAGCCTTCAAGTTTTTCCCCCAAAATTACCGAATAAACATGTTTTTTCAGACCTTACAGGTGGGCATAAACCCTTACGCACGTGTTTTCGTGCGTCCCAGAATCCATAATAATCTTTGCAGTGAAACAATTTTTAAATACCACTTTTCACGTAGCCTGGGCCCATGCGCTGTTAAAGGTTAGATATATAGTGAAGAAAAAGTATAGAGTTAATAGTAGTAGGGATATGCCGATTCTGGACCAGGTCCTCTGAGGGGAGCGCGGGAGAGTGCGGTGGGGGAACTCTAGGCACGGGGAGAGCGAGGAGTGGGAGATTGGCAGCGGGCGCACGAACCGCGAAGTGGCGGAAACCGTAATCGTGGAGGGGGTCAGTCCTAACCGGGCTGCCGCGGAGACCTCTCGAGACCTAACCCGCCGCCGAAAATTTCCACAAACGCAGGGGATGATCCCCTGAAAAATTTTCAAACTCGATTCGGCCACGGAAATTTTTCCAGAAGGAGGGGACGACCCTCGAATATTTTTTCCAAACCAATATGCAGCAAACAGGCATTTTCCCCTGACGCAGGGAAATAATACTTTTGAATCAACGATCTAGCGAACCAATATGTAGCAAATATACATTCTAAAGCCAACAATTTTTCAAAATGTTTTTCAATCTTAACGTCGCAGCATATCACATGATCGCATGTAATTTGAACCCACTCTCAAGGATAAAAGTCGCGACACGTGTTTAAGATGTGATCGTTTTGGGGGTAATTATGCAGAACAGGTGTTTCCTCATCGATTTCAATGATTTTTCGATATGTTATCGAGGACATGATTCTGAACAACTTATTCCTATACATGTTACCGCCGCTCGACCTTCACTTCCAAGATATTTGCGAAATCTACTGCTACTATTACCATGTATTCTGCCATGTACCTACCTACAGTACGCGTCCGTAACGAAACCGACCTTTGTTTCTGAAATATTTACGAAAAACTTCTTTTGACTTATTCCGACGCAACGCATTCCACTTTCCAACTTATTCAGAGTATTAGTTTCGATTGGGGCTAGATTAGGGCGGGCGGGGGGGGGGGGGCGCTCGTGGGCGCGTAAAGCATGGTAACGAACCGATGTGAGTTGGTATGTTGACGGGAGTCCACATGCACCTAACAGATGCTACTTAATACTTTCACGTCCGGTGACACCATTGGCAAGCCGGTCGTTATTTGCCGGTGACATTAAAGTGGTGTTATTGGAAAGCCATTTGCAAAGCCTTTCAGAGCGTCAGTTGCTTGTTTTCAGAGCGTCACATTGCAGTTCGGTGTATAACTTTAACTGCAGTTTGTTCAATGCGTTTAGAGTATATGAACATATGAATATAAGTTGTGGTAAAACTCTGATATTTCGTGACTTCCTTTTGCATACATCAAGATATTGGATACAAGACACACACACACACACCGAAGAGAATTTTGAAAATCCTACAACATCGACTCATCGTCATCATGACCCACTTCACAGACTTTCTGGAAATTTAAATCACCACCAATTGATTCCAATTTCTCCAACTAATAAACGTAAAAGAAGAAGATGTCACGGATGCTATTCACATAAAATGAGAAAAACCATAAATTTGATGTGTAAAAGTAGCAAAATTGCGTTACATTTGAGGAACTGTTTTGCTACCTACCATCAAAAAGGGAAATATTAAATGATTTATAATTAAATTACAATATATTTTAATGTTTTTTTTCAATAACCTCGATAAATATCATGTATTTACACGTATTATTTAATAAAAAGCAGCTAAGTTGATTATGATGTAATGAATTTTATGTTTTATATTTGTACATTTTAATGAACCACTTTGCAAAAAGTTCCGGCAACAGAGAAAAAAATTTTTGTGAACCATGCGGACGTGAAAGTGTTAAGACACTCTCTTCCTTGCAAACAATTTATGCTTCAGAACTAGAGTCATCCTATTATCCGGCGGCGCCGGCACCGCCGAACAGAACCAGGGTGTTAACGGGTATCCGCAAGTTTCTGGTTCAAATCTCTAAACTCAAATCGGTTCCCTACCATGCTTTACGCGCACGCGGGCGGGCGCGCTATCTCCGCACTGTTCTAGCCCCAACCAATACTAATACCCGGAACAGGTTGGAAAGTGGAATGCGTTGCGTCGGAATAAATCAACAGAAGTTCTTCTCAAATATCTCGGAAACAAAAGTCGTGCGGCGGTAACATGTATAGGAAAAAGTTATTCAGAATCGTGTCCCCAACAACATATCCAAAAATCATTGAAATCGGTGAGGAAACACCTGTTCTGCATAATTACCGTTTTTGCGCTGCGAATTTAATATAATACTTTTTGGAAACGTTGTAAGGTGAATGTCCCAATTTCTCCTCATTTAAGAGGATACTCATCATAAAAAAGGTGTAAAAAATTTGTTTGTGATCAAAATTTGCTGAGTAATTGATTAATTCTTTAATAATAAATCAACCAATTCAAAAATTATTTATGAAATATATTTCAAGATGTTTAACTATTAGTAATTTGTCATTAAATACAATGCTCTAAATGTCCGTATTTCTGCTCACGAAAAATAGCGATGTACGTATTTCTACTCACCATTTGTACCAATTTCTGCTCACATTATATATTGCCTTTTCACGTCAAAATAAGTTACATCTTTTATAGAGAGGTTTTATAACACAACAGTAAAGCATATAATAATGATAAACAAAAAATAAACTGCCTTCGAATAGAAATAGGGGTTACAGCATACACTGAATTGTGAGGTTATGTTACTATAAGTGTGGTGAGTAGAAATGCGGACGTGAAGGTGATTCACTTGACCCTAAATCCAGTCACCTATTTTCTACTTAAAAAAATTAAAAATAGTAAAAAAATCCGAATCCAGAGCACAATAAGAACTTTTACTGCAAAAACTATTTTCTGTCCAATTATCGAATACCAATAGTGACGCTGTTCCTTAGCACAACCAGCTAGAATACGATCGAAAAATCATGAGTCTCTCGTTTTAAAAGTTTTTCGTTGCTTATGCTGTACTTGTTTAGCCCCAACCTCGTGCAACGCGCGCGTAAGTGTTCAAATAAATTAAAATTATCTTGTTGCAACTATAGTACAAACATAACGCTAATAATAATAAGAAAAATACGAAATGAGCATAAATGGGGACATGAGCAGAAATTGGGACATTTACCTTATGTGTGAATCATAGAAAGAATTATGCTGTGTCGAAAGAAACTGCATAGAACAATGTTGGGACAGATCGTCGTTATGCACGTATTGCATTCGAGGGGAGAGGGTACACCGAAAGAGTTAGACAGACAGTGGCACACCCAGAATTTTATTTTTGTGGGGGTCGAAACAGACGATGCGCGACTCGTTGATACTTTATCTCATTCGTTCTTTCAGGCACTTGATACAACGCCGTTCATTCTCCATTGTTTCTCTTTTTGTTTGGGGGGGGGGGGGCACGGCCCCCTGCTCCCCGTGAGTGCGCCACTGTAGACAGAGATACCAAATCGTGGTGCGGGTATAAAATATGTACTCTAAACTGCACAAAGTTTCAACTCGGTGCAACGTGTTGCGTGGAAAAGACATTACAGCCTCGGAAAAATTCGCACAAGTAGAACGTCAATTGTGGGATCAATCTGCACGATTGATTTCACGGGAAGAATACGTCGCTTGTGAAGAACGGTGCAACGAGTGTATCGAATTTTTAGAAGAATGCAGCCGAGTGAAACGTCCTCGATTATCGATCGGTGTCCAGCAATCATTGGTTGCTTGAATCGCGCATCCCGAATTAAATATTTGTTGCACGGACGTTTCGTATATGAAGGTGCCGGACATTCAAGGATAGTTTTTTTGTGGCGCGAAATAGACGCTGCGTTCGAAAGCTGCGTATTAACTGATGCAGTACTAAAATCGAATTATATCGAACCGCGTAACTTCCTCCAGGATGCGGCGACCATTGTGTTGGAACATATGTGAGGCGCTTTGAAGAAACATCAGAATCTCAAAGTGAACACGATGTTTAACGGAGAATTTGTGGCCGGTGACAAGTATGCTACTAAAAGCATCAATACCCGAAAGTAGTTAGGCTATGAGAGTTCTGGCTCAAGTGGGGGCGAGGGGGTGAGGCGAGGCGGGGGAGGTACCGCGCTCTTCCGCGAGATAGGCGAGAGGGTGAGGCGGGGAGGGGTACCGAGTTCGTTGGTGAGGGGGATGACGTCACAGGGGAGGGGGATTTTCAAAATTTTCAAAATGGCGTCGCGCGCGCAGGTCGAGTTCGTGGGTGAGGAGGTTGACGTCACAGGGGAGGGGGAGGATTGTCAAAATTTCAAAAAGGCGTCGCGCGCATTTCGCGTTGGCGCCACCTACTGGATGTTTGCGGTACTTTGCGCCCGCGTCGGTATTTGGGTCCGTCTTGGTAAACTTTCCAGGTTTTTCGTACATTTCGTGTTGGCGCCACCTATTGGACGTTTAAGATACTTTGGGTCCGCGTCGGTATTTGGGCCCGCCTTGGTAAATTTTTCAGACTTTTCATACATTTCGTGTCGGCGTCACCTGTTGAATGTTTGAGGTATATTTGGGCACGCGTCGCCGCCGCGCAATCTCCGTACGCGTGCGGGGATCGGTGCGCAGGCGCGACCGCGACCGATTCGTGGAAATTCAAATCGCGTCTTCGATGATGATTTCTGAGAAAGAGGGTGGACCAAGAGAAAAGATTTTTTCTGAGAAAAGATAAGGAAATATTTGAATCGTGGGACCGGTACAGCACGCGTGCAATGATGTAAACATAGAGCGATAATTATTGTAAATCAATCGTCCCAATAGCCCATGGAATAAACATGACATTGCATTCGATGATGATTTCTGAGAAAGAGGGTGGTACATGATTTCTAAGAAGTCATAGAGTGAACCGCGCCATGCAGTGTGTTTATATCTGAGCAGGATTGAACGCGTTTTTGATGCCTACGTGCACACTCTTCGTGCCGTATGTTTATATTTGAATCGTGGGACCGTTACAGCGCACGTGTCATGAAGAACTGAATTATGCGTTGCGCTCGCATAAGCAACCATCGTAAACATACAGCGATAATTATTCGGGGTAGAGTTCCGAGTATTTTCACGATCGAGGAGGCTGTAAGTCAATCGTATTTGATTTGAATTTACCGCGTATTCTCTATCCCTTGTGTGGTATACATAGACGCCTTGACCATCACCATCACTAATGTGATATATTTTCACACATTGACGTGTACGTGTGCTTGAATCAGTATAAAGTGACGTGGATCAGTCTTATAGGCATCAGTTCACCACGTACGCTCGAGTGCTAACAAGTATCGCCCGCGTCATTTTTTCGTCGATGAGAATCATACGTATTGTATACAGCGTGTCCCAGAATTGATGTACATCCCGGAACATGCAATATCCTGATGGAAAAAGACATCGAAAAGTCCTTAACCGTTTTGGGATCCGGGGTTTCGTTTTTGAGATATTAAGAAAAAACCCCGACCAATCAGAGCGCGAGCCTTCCGCTCGAGCTCCCGCGCTAGCGTGGCCGCGCGCCGGGCCGCGCCGCGACTACGAACAAGCAGGCGCGGCATGCATCGAAGGAAATTGCGTAGAATCGCAAATGAAAAAGACTTAACAAAAAAATCTAACCTTTTGCCATGGTTTGTTTGCCATTTAAAGTGAATAATGAGTAAAGGATAAATGGATGAAAATCATGTGTAACGTAAAAGGACGAATACACAGTTGTTTTTTTAGAAGATTAGAAAATAATAATTATTTGGAGTGAGAGGATAAAGAACATGTAAATTTCCTTTTTTAATAACGTACAAACGAAAAGGTAATGCAACAGGGAACGAGTGAAAAGTGATCGTAGTTCGTCATTGTGATAAAAATCCGTAGTTCAATAACGGCCAACACTGTTGTTGATAATGAATAAGTGCGTTTAAAAACTGCGAAGAAAAATTTACATACGGAAATTTGGAGAGTTATCACCGGAAATAAGCCATAGCCTGCGTTAAATTTAAAAAATATTAGTCGCCAATAATGTAATTAAAACTCACCCTTTCGGAAATTCACCTGCAACTTGAAAAGCTGTGTTACTAGGTCACCGAACAGATCCTGGTCGTCGACAGACGCACCGAGTGCACAGCTGTTCTAAGGTACACGACACCATGCAAAGTTAAGGGTCGCAACGCCAAGTGCGTCCGGATTAATGCACCGAATTCACTGCACTTCACGCCTACTAACACTGATCACTTAATTTATTTTTCATACAACGCGTTGTTCTTACGTTATAAAAATTGGTGGAAATGAATTTTTACTTGGCGTTTGGAGCCGTGAGTATTCCCGCGCAAATTGTCACGCTGCAGCACTTGCGTCCCCGTTGTTCGGGGGGTACACCGAGAACATCGCGTAATACTCTTGAGCAGAGAACATTTCTGCGACGTGATTGCTTACTGACTGACAAGATTTTTTCCAAGCGACTTCTTCTACCCCCAAATAGATTCTCTCGTTCCATTATGAGTTGACCCCCACCAGGCCAAGAGGCTTCAGGTAAAAAGAAACACACGTGTTTCGCAGAAGTGCAACGAACGGGCTATCGCGCTCTTTTACAAAAGTCCGCGTTCCGTCCTTTTACTGCCAATGTACCCATTGCTTCGAGGTAGGCAGCAGACACCACGTGTTTCGGTTCGAAAGGGTCCGAAGAGAAGAGAAACAGAAAGTCTTCGAGTTGCTATAAAGAAGAAAATCCTGTTTCCTGTTTCCCTTTTCCGATACCCTGAGTTCACGTCTGCTACGAGGCGGAACCAATTAAGCCATAAATTACCCAAAACTGTAGGAAACCGTTGTCTACCGTCGACTAGCGGGACAATACGGTCATAAACCGCGACCCTAGCGAAATGCTCTGGCCGATCAGCCTGATTAATTTTTGGAAACTAGCAATTTAAAAGTATTATTTAACATCAACACGGCTCGCGAAGAGACACAGGAAGAAAGAGAGCATGTAGTTCGCTGACTGCGCGTTGTCCCGCCTGCTTCGTCCTACCTTCAAATTAAAGACGGATCCCTTATCTCTCGAGTATAAACACGCGCTCGAATTTCAAAACAAAAGCACGCGTCGACGTATTCCGTGCGAGAGGCGATGGGCTTGAAGTCCGATTGGCCCTACATCCCTCCCAAACGGCCACTGTTCTGAAGAGGCCCTCTTCACAGCAATATCTCCTCCCCAAGGCCCACCTTCTCTCGCACAGAATACGTCGACGCGTGCTTTAGTTTTGAAATTCGAGCGCGTGTTTAGACAAGAGAGATAAGCAGGCCCGATTGGTTAGTTCGGGACCAATCGAACTTTAAGCCTACCTTCTCTCGCACGGAATACGTCATCGCGTATTGTCCCTGAATTGAGGGACAATCCGGGGCATGCATTATCCTGATGCCGGAAGACATCGAAAAGTCCTTTACCGTTTCACTTCGAGGTCGCGATTATAAAAATCCGAAAAAGTACTACCACATTCGCTGATATGTTTTTTGTAAATTAAGCTTATTTCTAGAGTAACGCAGCTGATATTAACGTCGCAGTAAGCTCTTGAAGACAATGGGGCGCCCCGTCTCAGGTAAAGCAACCACGCGCGATTACAGTCAGCTGACCGTACCGCTACGACCCCAGGTCTTCAGTCAGGTCAAAAAACAATTCGACAGAAGGATTGCAGGAGAATCTTACTAACCCACTCTTGGCCAATGACACTGTTCTTTATAATAATCAGATTTGTAAGTTCCAGCTTGTCCTTATCTTGATTATTTGTTGAAAAATGTCGTTGCTCAATGGAAACCACGAGAAGGTGGTGAGCTTTTTCCATCAGGAGATTGATAAGGGTGGGTCAGGAGAATGGCATGGATAAGAGTCAAATGACGGGTTTAGCGGTTGGAAGTAAGAAGGCAGTCGAAAGTACTTACATTGTGTCCCAATTTCAATATAATTCGAGTCATGGAGAGAAAGCAGTGATCGATTTGCCGTGGAATTATCTTAGTGTCTATTACTCACTTAAAACAACACTAAAAACAAGCACTCACTCACTGGCATTATTAATGTACACTCTGTTGCACTACACTGCTCAATCTGTCACTCACTCACTCACTCACTCACTGGCATTATTAATGTACACTCTGTTGCACTAGACTGCTCAATCTGTCACTCACTCACTCACTCACTCACTCACTGGCATTATTAATGTACACTCTGTTGCACTACACTACTCACAATAAATGTTCAAACAGGTCTCCTCCTGTCTCTACACACTTTTGAAGCCTTCTGATGGAGGAATTGCGAACATTCTCGCACAACCGTTGTTCTTTAATATCTTCAAATGCCGCGATTATCCGTTGTCGTAATGTTTCTACGGTATCAATTTCAACGGAGTAGACCTTTTGTTTTACATACCCCCAGAGGAAGAAGTCCAAGGGAGTAAGATCTGGAGATCGTGGTGGCCAAATTATTGGACCCCCACGGCCTATCTAACGACCCGCGTAGGCATTATCTAAAAAGTCCTTCACAATATTCGCATAGTGTGGTCCAGCTCCATCTTGCTGGTACAACATATTTTGCCGCACATTCACTGCAACATCTTCCAAAAGAATCGGCACATCGTTCTCCAAAAAATTTAAATACGCTGCACCTGTCAATCTTGCTGGTAGAAAGAAAGGACCCAAAATGTCATCACCAATTATCCCAGCCCAAACGTTGACGGTCCAATGAGTTTGATAACTTCTGATGGTGGTTGCGTGTGGATTTTCATAACTCCACACATGCGAATTTCTTCAATTAAAAACACCTTCTCGGATGAACGTACTTTCGTCTGTCCACAGAATCCTTTTCAAGACGTCTGGATTTTGTTGATACTCGTTCAAGAGCCATTGACAGAACTCCAATCGAACTGGCAGGTCGCGAGGCAGTAATGCTTGTACCCGTCGCAGGTGGTATGGATACAATCCTTCTTCTTGTAAAATTCGATGTGCCGTCGATTTCGGTATTCCCGATCTTCTTTCAATGTCACGCACACTTATAGTTGGATTTTCTTCCACAAAATCGATCACTGCTTCCTCAATTTCCACGGACTCGTTGCTTCTTGTTCTTCCTCTCGTACTGTTATCAGAACGAAATTGACCATTCCTTCTTAGGTTGCATATCAACCCCGTCATTATTCTTCTGGTTGTGGGACGCCGATTGGGAAACCGCTCATTGTATACGCGTACAGTAGCGACGACGTTGGTGTCACAGCTCCCGTACACCACGAACATATCGTAATACTCTTCGTTGGTATACATTGCTTGCCAAATGTATGATGATAGCTCTGTTAATATCCGTTCGCTTTCGCTCCAGAAACAGTTCTGACTGTCTCATGTCAGGTATTAGCCATCGCGCCCCCACAACGTCCTCGAAGGTAGGTACATTATTGGACACTTCAATATTTCGAAAACATAAAGAGATTGGTTGTGGAAGGGATAGAGAGGCGAAGGAACGGTGTCGGTTAGGCGAAAACGTTATGATCATTTCGTTGTAAAATTTATTATGGGGCTAAGTCCGAAAACGTAACACGGAGGTGCTATTGACAACGCGTTCCGTTTCTATCCTCTTCGCCTTTCGTTTCGTTGGTAAAACTCATTTGGTTTACTAAGGGGTTAATCGGTATACTGCTTCATTATCGGGTGGGACAACATGGTGATCGGGGCGCACTGTTCTCGACCGTCGACTCAGGGAACAATACGATCATAAACCGCGACCTTCTTTAGACTACGTTGACGATCAACACTGTTAGTTTTTACGATTGGTCAGAAACAATGTCGAAGAAGTAACACAGAAACGTGGGAAGTCTGGCAATCGACAGAATTAAGGTACATGGCCGCTCACTGGTGTTTAAAATTTATGACCGGGCCTTCTTACTTCCAACCGCTAACCCCGTCATTTGACTCTTATCCATGGCATTCTCCTGACCCATCCTTAACCTCTCCTGATGGAAAAAGCTCACCACCTTCTCGTGGTTTCCATTGAGCAACGACATTTTTCAACAAATAATCAAGATAAGGACAAGTTGGAACTTACAAATCTGATTATTATAAAGAACAGTGTCATTGGCCAAGAGTGGGTTAGTAAGATTCTCCTGCAATCCTTCTGTCGAATTGTTTTTTGACCTGACTGAAGACCTGGGGTCGTAGCGGTACGGTCAGCTGACTGTAATCGCGCGCGGTTGCTTTACCTGAGATGGGGCGCCCCATTGTCTTCAAGAGCTTACTGCGACGTTAATATCAGCTGCGTTACTCTAGAAATAAGCTTAATTTACAAAAAACATATCAGCGAATGTGGTAGTACTTTTTCGGATTTTTATAATCGCGACCTCGAAGTGAAACGGTAAAGGACTTTTCGATGTCTTCCGGCATCAGGATAATGCATGCCCCGGATTGTCACTCAATTCAGGGACAATACGCGATGACGTATTCCGTGCGAGAGAAGGTAGGCTTAAAGTTCGATTGGTCCCGAACTAACCAATGCCTGCTTATCTCTCTTGTCTAAACACGCGCTCGAATTTCAAAACTAAAGCACGCGTCGACGTATTCGGCGCGAGAGACTGTGGGCTTGAAGTCCCATTGGCCACGAACTAACCAATCGGGCCTGCTTATCTCTCTTGTCTAAACACGCGCTCGAATTTCAAAACACAAGCACGCGTCGACGTATTCGGTGCGAGAGAAGGTAGGCTTGAAGTTCGATTGGTCCCAAACTAACCAATCGGGCCTGCTTATCACTCGTGTCTAAACACGCGCTCGAATTTCAAAACTAAAGCACGCGTCGACGTATTCTGTGCGAGAGAAGGTGGGCCTTGGGGAGGAGATATTGCTGTGAAGAGGGCCTCTTCAGAACAGTGGCCGTTTGGGAGGGATGTAGGGCCAATCGGACTTCAAGCCCATCGTCTCTCGCACGGAATACGTCGACGCGTGCTTTTGTTTTGAAATTCGAGCGCGTGTTTATACTCGAGAGATAAGGGATCCGTCTTTAATTTGAAGGTAGGACGAAGCAGGCGGGACAACGCGCAGTCAGCGAACTACATGCTCTCTTTCTTCCTGTGTCTCTTCGCGAGCCGTGTTGATGTTAAATAATACTTTTAAATTGCTAGTTTCCAAAAATTAATCAGGCTGATCGGCCAGAGCATTTCGCTAGGGTCGCGGTTTATGACCGTATTGTCCCGCTAGTCGACGGTAGACAACGGTTTCCTACAGTTTTGGGTAATTTATGGCTTAATTGGTTCCGCCTCGTAGCAGACGTGAACTCAGGGTATCGGAAAAGGGAAACAGGAAACAGGATTTTCTTCTTTATAGCAACTCGAAGACTTTCTGTTTCTCTTCTCTTCGGACCCTTTCGAACCGAAACACGTGGTGTCTGCTGCCTACCTCGAAGCAATGGGTACATTGGCAGTAAAAGGACGGAACGCGGACTTTTGTAAAAGAGCGCGATAGCCCGTTCGTTGCACTTCTGCGAAACACGTGTGTTTCTTTTTACCTGAAGCCTCTTGGCCTGGTGGGGGTCAACTCATAATGGAACGAGAGAATCTATTTGGGGGTAGAAGAAGTCGCTTGGAAAAAATCTTGTCAGTCAGTAAGCAATCACGTCGCAGAAATGTTCTCTGCTCAAGAATATTACGCGATGTTCTCGGTGTACCCCCCGAACAACGGGGACGCAAGTGCTGCAGCGTGACAATTTGCGCGGGAATACTCACGGCTCCAAACGCCAAGTAAAAATTCATTTCAACCAATTTTTATAACGTAAGAACAACGCGTTGTATGAAAAATAAATTAAGTGATCAGTGTTAGTAGGCGTGCAGTGCAGTGAATTCGGTGCATTAATCCGGACGCACTTGGCGTTGCGACCCTTAACTTTGCATGGTGTCGTGTACCTTAGAACAGCTGTGCACTCGGTGCGTCTGTCGACGACCAGGATCTGTTCGGTGACCTAGTGACACAGGTTTTCAAGCTGCAGGTGAATTCCGAAAGGGTGAGTTTTAATTACATTATTGGCGACTAATATTTTTTAAATTTAACGCAGGCTATGGCTTATTTCCGGTGATAACTTTCCAAATTTCCGTATGTAAATTTTTCTTCGCAGTTTTTAAACGCACTTATTCATTATCAACAACAGTGTTGGCCGTTATTGAACTACGGATTTTTATTACAATGACGAACTACGATCACTTTTCACTCGTTCCCTGTTGCATTACCTTTTCGTTTGTACGTTATTAAAAAAGGAAATTTACATGTTCTTTATCCTCTCACTCCAAATAATTATTATTTTCCAATCTTCTAAAAAAACAACTGTGTATTCGTCCTTTTACGTTACACATGATTTTCATCCATTTATCCTTTACTCATTATTCACTTTAAATGGCTAACAAACCATGGCAAAAGGTTAGATTTTTTTGTTAAGTCTTTTTCATTTGCCATTCTACGCAATTTCCTACGATGCATGCCGCGCCTGCTTGTTCGTAGTCGCGGCGCGGCCCGGCGCGCGGCCACGCTAGCGCGGGAGCTCCAGCGGAAGGCTGGCGCTCTGATTGGTCGGGGTTTTTTCTTAATATCTCGAAAACGAAACCCCGGATCCCAAAACGGTTAAGGACTTTTCGATGTCTTTTTCCATCAGGATATTACATGTTCCGGGATGTACATCAATTCTGGGACACGCTGTATACCAACGCGTATAAAATACAATTTTAGCTATTCCACGCTATATACAATTTTTTACTATTCTACGCTATACATATATTCATAAATAAATAACCAAAGAAAGAAACGTATATACATATATGCATGCAAACATACTTAACAATGGAATTCTCGAGGGACTCGTCGGGGTCAAGCTGGAGACGTTCGTGTGTCTTGAGCTCGGGGATTGGATAATGACCCCACGGAAGGGTGTCGACTCGATCGGCTAAAATACACCGCTTGTCGTCGAACGGACTGAGAGCGTTCTTCTCTTGAGTCACGGTATACACATGGTGCTCTTTGGAGCGTATATTGTTCTGCCGAATCGATTTCTCGGTGAGATCGCGGAGACAACGAATGTAATCGTCGAATTGTACATGATTCGCGACCACGTGTATCCGCACACCCTTCACTTTTTTAGTCTCCCTCGTAGACCCCACTGCCGCGTTAAACGTTCTAGTTGCGTACATCTTAGACCTCAATCCGACGAACTCGGTCATCAAGGCGCCGTTGTTCTCATCTTTCATGAGTCCCGGCACCTTTTTGTTTTCGCGGGGCATACCGTACGGATTGTCCACCGCGTAATCACTCGTGTCGAATCGGGCGACGTCACGCTTCATCGTTTCATACGCATCCTCGCATTCCACGCTATACATTAAACTGTCGGTGTCGGTGTACAGGACCTTACACTTATCACCGAACTCCGCACGCATATACGCATAATGAAACTCGTACAGGCATTATTTCGATATGTCCAGTACGCTCATTCCCACGTATATGGGTTTGTCGAACTTCACTTTCAGTTTGCGCATTTCGATGGCCACCAACTGCTCGGAGAAGGTCGTGCGGCTGTGAAAGTCCGGTTTTGCGATCAGCGCTTCCGCGCCGTAACGACCGTCCCACCGCGTCACCAGTCGCACATCTACGCGATTCCGCACGTTCTCCATTGTTTTTCCGTACACCGCATTGTTCATTAATTTAAATAGCGGTTTTTGGAATTCGCTAGTAGCTCGCGTCCTCAAATTGGTGTTCAATCGGATGTAGTCGCGCAACCAGTGCGACTGATCGAATCGCAACACCCGATGAATTCGCGTTACGCGTAAACCGTGTCGCACGCACTGTTTCAGGTAGCGATAATGTATGACGTATCGTCGAGCGTGGCAAGCAGCTTGGTCTGTTTTCCTTCTGGAGCGTGCTCGCGCACCGGACAGAATGGAAGGTCGGCGTGGGCGTCGTGGATCTCCTTGGGATATTCGATGTCGACCTCCAACAGGTATCCCTCGGATTCCTCGGAGTCCTCGCCGTCGGATAGGCATGATACGTCGAGCGCGGCAGCCGTCGCATCGTCCAGCCATCGAAACCCACCTTTCGGCATAGCCTGCGACATCGCCCATCCGTACAAGTTGTTGACGTCGAAGTACATCAGATACGTCGACGCCTTCGATTCGTCGCACATCCCTGCAGGCAGGTGTTTGTTGTTGGCACGCGCGTACCTGTGCGAGCACTGACTCAGACCGCCGCGTATGCCACGCTCTACGAACAGTAGCATGTCCACGTCCGTCAAAAGTTCTAATCGTACGCCGGTGTACTTGAGCATCGCGTCCCACGTGAAACTCGGTAGCGTAAAATAATGCGCGGGATCTAGATCGTAACTCGCGATACAGTCGATGCGGAAACTCTCGAATACGTCGGCGAGTAACAGTGCATCTGTTTTCAAGTACAAATCACTGTACTCGCCCAATGTCTGTACGCGAAAAGTATTCCACCCGTTCGCGGCGTGCGCGTAATCAGGCTCCGACGCGGCGCTATCGTTCAACCGATTATAGAACGCTTCGCGGGACGGTAAACACGTATCATTCAGTTTGATGTGTGACGTCACGTAGTCGTACGGGAAGACGCCCTTCCTGGGAAGGAGATTGAACTGATCATCCGACAGGGATTGAAACTCGCGTCGTAGAATCGCGAGTCGTTCTTTGCCAAGGTCCAAAGCGAGTTTCTCCAGACTAGCGGCCAAGAACTTCAACGAATCTATGAATCGAAACTTCAATCCCCTCTTCCAATCGTTGTTCTCGGCGTCGATTCCCTTGACGTGTTTCGTGAACGATATATACCGCTCTTTCGTTACCGGCAGCAGGTCGATCTGTCCTTCGAACGCGGACGCCAACTCCTTGATCACGAAATGCGCGTCGTAGCCTGATAAATTATGAAACACTACCGGTATCGTGTACGATCGTTGAAACTGTATGTTACACGACACGTGGGCTGCGCCTCGGTACTCGCCCGTCGAGTGACAATGGTCGCGCACTTTTTTGTCCCCCTCGACGAAAGGTTGTCCACAAACGTGACACACGATCGCGTCGTTAAAACTACGCCACTGTCGACTCGTCAACGAGTTCATCGGTTTCGCGTTCCGCAACCACGAATACGCAATGTTCGCAAAGTCACGCAGTTCTTATACGAACCACTTCACGCACTCGGATTCGTGACGATACGCGCGATAACGACACAGAGACGCGTCGGTGGAACAATGAATGTAATATTCCACGCTGTACGCTCTATGCTGCTGGTATGTGTACGTCCGACTCCGCTCCGCAGGCTCGACATCCTCCAGCATGCATTCGAAGTCCGCGTAAATGATGATTGGCGCTCGTTTCTTATTTTTAAAGTTCTTGAACTGCAACCATTTATCCATCAGGGACGGCAATTCGACGGCGCACTCGTTCAGACGTTGGCAGTCCACGTTGTGCTTCGTCAATTGCACGTTCGAATGAAAGAAGCTGAGACATCTGCAACGATAACAACATCAATAATAAAACATAATAATCAATAATACATCGATCGAAATATACCATATTTTACACACCTTTCGCAAACGAATACTTGTCCATTGTGTTTGCCGAGCTGCTTCGAAATCAGTCTCGACATGCTGCGAATGCACGCGAAATGATAAAGTTGGGGCTCATTGGAGTCCTGCACCAGTAGGAGATTCGCGTGTTTCTCTCGCTTGTCCTCGGTCAAACGCAGAGGCGCGCAGCTTCCGTCGGACCACGCATAAACGTTCACCGACACGTCGTTCATCCTCTCGAACTTGGCCAGCTGGTCCAACGTTACGGGTAGAGTCATATCGCCCGTGCGAAGCACCTCCGAGTAGTGATGGTACGATGCGATCCTATCACTATTCGCAGCAACAGGGTACAAACTGGCAACGACAGCCCACAAGAAACACGCATTATCTCTATTCTTTATGTTGACCACCGCTTTCTTCAGGACGACGGCGCGCGGAAGCGGTACGTTGCAACCGCCTCGAAGTGGATTGTGCTTATTAATATTCACTAGAATATTTAGCACGGCCATTAAGGTCCATCCACTGTCGCGATCTTGAAACTCCTCGAGCATCACTAGCGTCGGAGCGACCACGTATTTCGAGTACAACTCGCGAACGTTCGATGTCATTAATAGTACGCGATTTCGCGTACCGAAACTTTTCATCTCTGTATTCTCACCCAACATAAACTCCGCGTTAAAGTTCGTATTCACAGACACGCTCTTATGTGCCGTGATAGCGTCCGTGACACGCGAGATCACAGTTCGTCAAGTACCCTCTAAAAATCGACGCGGATCGACGTGTCCCACGTTGATGACCGCACCGGTTGAAATGCGACCTTTAAACGCAGATTCCACGTCTTCCCATACGACTTTGGGTGCCGCCGATCGGCCCGAAACTCCGCAACCGATTCGCGAAAACTTTTCCCGCACGATAGCGTGCAATGTCTTTATTCGCGTGATCAGCGACACTAGGCGTTGTTTTGCGGCCACGGACATTCCTCCGCTGCTCTGGTACTCGACGATGAGCTGCAGGCAAGTGTCGCAATGATCAACCCAGTCTCGGAATTCCGCAATACTGCGTAAAAGTTTAGACATCCGGGACAAAACCCTATACATGTCCATGAACCCCTCCATGTTCACTTATTTACAAAGAGTTTTTTTTTGTCTACCAGACACGCACGAGTAGTGTCGAATGGGTGATACGGCTCTTCCAGGTGACGTGGTCCGTGTTCGGAAATCGGAAACCCAACGGCAAAATGATGCGCTTTGATTGTCGTCGCACAATCGGTGTCGGGTGCTCATCCAAAAATCTTGCTAATTCACGACACAAAAACGAGTCCACGGTAATAGTCAATGTTGGAGGACACAACACTTTGTACACTTCGATCGTACCGTTCTCAATGTCCTGCAGAAGCGTTAACGGTGTACACACGACCGCGGTAAAGTACTTCGTACGCTTAAGGTACACGTCCTTGTCACCAACGATGCAATATAATGTGCACTTGCTCGTAGTACTATATCGCGCGATATGGCGTAGCAATTGACGATGTTGATGCGACAATTGCATAAATCCGTATTGAAAGATGCTAATCCACGACGTCTCGGATAATGACGCTGGGCTTAATGCGTCGCGGATCTTATGTCTCTCGATCTTCAGTGATTTTTCATCCAACTGCAGCGACATCGATAAAGGGCTCGCCCCACCATCGGTATCGTCATCGGAAGACGATGACGCGAGCATCGTGGAGGTACTAACATTGGTATAGTATAAATCAGATACCCATGGGCCTATATCGACCTCTTTTCACCCTTACACGGTCGCTGTTCCGCTTCCACTTACCTACTATAAACATACAGCATGGCGCGGTACAATGTCGTGTTTACTGCATGGGCTATCGCGACGATTGACTTACAGCCTCCTCGATCGTGAAAATACTCGGAACTCTACCCCGAATAATTATCGCTGTATGTTTACGATGGTTGCTTATGCGAGCGCAACGCATAATTCAGTTCTTCATGACACGTGCGCTGTAACGGTCCCACGATTCAAATATAAACATACGGCACGAAGAGTGTGCACGTAGGCATCAAAAACGCGTTCAATCCTGCTCAGATATAAACACACTGCATGGCGCGGTTCACTCTATGACTTCTTAGAAATCATGTACCACCCTCTTTCTCAGAAATCATCATCGAATGCAATGTCATGTTTATTCCATGGGCTATTGGGACGATTGATTTACAATAATTATCGCTCTATGTTTACATCATTGCACGCGTGCTGTACCGGTCCCACGATTCAAATATTTCCTTATCTTTTCTCAGAAAAAATCTTTTCTCTTGGTCCACCTTCTTTCTCAGAAATCATCATCGAAGACGCGATTTGAATTTCCACGAATCGGTCGCGGTCGCGCCTACGCACCGATCCCCGCATGCGTACGGAGATTGCGCGGCGGCGACGCGTGCCCAAATATACCTCAAACATTCAACAGGTGACGCCGACACGAAATGTATGAAAAGTCTGGAAAATTTACCAAGGCGGGCCCAAATACCGACGCGGACCCAAAGTACCTTAAACGTCCAATAGGTGGCGCCAACACGAAATGTATGAAAAACCTGGAAAATTTACCAAGACGGGCCCAAATACCGACGCGGGCCCAAAATACCGCAAACATCCAGTAGGTGGCGCCAACGCGAAATGCGCGCGACGCCATTTTGTAATTTTGAAAATCCTCCCCCTCCCCTGTGACGTCACCCCCTTCACCTACGAACTCGGTGGGCGCCATCTTGGAATCCCCCTCCCCTGTGACGTCATCCCCCTCACCTACGAACTCGGTACCCCCCTCCCCGCCTCACCCCCTCGCCCATCTCGCGGAAGAGGGCGGTACCTCCCCCCGCCGCGCCTCACCCCCCCCCCCGCCGCCACTTGAGCCAGAACTCTCATAGCCTAACTACTCCCGAAACAGTGAACTCTTCGGTGCATCCGATCTGGGTCATTGAATCCACCCTGGCACCGCTGGAAGAGGCCCAGGAACGCGACAGCAGATGGGCGTTGACGAGAATCCTGAATCTGACCGTCAATGTGAACAAGTACAATCCGCTACGCGCGGTGTGTCACTGCAAGTTGCCACGGGAAATATTTCTAAAGAAAGTGACGATTAGAGTGCAATCCCCGGGCAACGCTGTTTCGCGTGGGCAGTGGTCGCCACACTACATCCCACCCAAAGATACATCGATCGCCCAAGTTCATACCCCGACTATGCATCCGTGCTAAGTCTCCTGGGCATTGAATTTCCAATGTCCCTGGAGCACATTGGGAAGTTTGGGCGACAGAATGGCATCTCGGTGAACATGTACAGCTTCGAGACGGAGATAAAGAAAGTACCGACAGTCTTTCCGCTGCTTCTCACCCGCCAAAAGAGGAATCGGCACATCAACCTGCTGTACACACCGAATCAAGAGTACGGTGTGTAAGGCACTTTGTGCTGATGAAGAACTTGTCCCAGCTGTTGAGCGCCCAATGGAGCAGGCGCAATGGAAAGAAATTCATCTGTGATCGGTACGTATATAAACTTATGAAATATTGAAGTGTCTTGCGAAACAAAAATTAAATAAAAAAATGTTTGGTTTTGCAGATGCATGCATTACTTCGGATTCGCTTAGAAGTTGGTGGTGCATTCGTTGGACTGCGGGAAGATGGATGACTATGCCATCCTGCTGCCCAGCGAAGGCAACAATTTGCTCAAATTCTACAACCACGACAGGAAAGAGCGACTTCCTTTCGTGGTGTACGCAGATCTGGAGTGCATCTTGGCGAAAACGGAGGACAGCCGGAAGGGTGAGGTAGATTCTGAATTGCGCGCGTACCTTTACCCCAAAGTACACAGCATTGCTTATTATATGCACTGCTCGTACGATACATGGCTATCGATATATCGATGTCGCCACGACGCGGATTGTGTTTCATGTTTCGTCGAAGAACTAAAAAATTTGACAGATTTTGCAAAGCCCGGTCTAGCCAATAATACTCCAATGCTCGATTTAACTAACGAACAGTGGGTGACATTTCGCAATGCAACACATTGTCACATTTGGACTTCCGTTTCCGGACGCGTGTGTGATAGTTGGGCGTAAGAGTGAGTGAAGTGTGTGGTTGGAAGGAAAGGCGAGTGAGGTGGTGAGGGAGAGTGGAAAGTGGAGTGAAAGGTGGAGAGGAGTTGACGAAGGGTCGGAGGATAAAGGGCAAGGGACGGTGTTAGGGGGTAGCAGAAGTGCGAGGGGGATAAGGGAAGCTTTGGAGGTTAGGTGGTGGAGACAGGCGAAGAAAGGCGGGAAGGAACGTAGAGTGTGACAGGTAGTGGCGCGGGTGAGAGAAGAGCGAAACAGGAGGGAAGAGCTGGTGGGAAGGCGGGAAGTTTGAAAAAGAGATAAGGCAAGGGAAAGGGGTCAGAGAAGTAAGGAAGAGATGGAGACGGAAAAAGGTGAAAAAGAAGTAGGAAAGAAGGCAGACGAAGGTAGGGTTAGAAAGGACAGTGGGAACAGCGGGGGGAGTAGCGCGGGAAGTTTGGATAGTTTATGGGGAAAAAAGAGGGAGAGAGAGGAGGACGCTGGGGCAATGGAACAAGACAAAACAGGAGGTTTTAAGAGAAGCTCCAAGACTCGGAGGTCTCCGGAAAATGCAGGCAAAGGAGGGAGGAAGGAGGGAGGAGAAGAAAAGGGATCGCTGGAGGGAATGATAAGGGAAATGCTGTTGGAGATGAGGAAGATGAGGGAGGAAATGAGAAGGGATAGGGAGGAGAGAAGGATGATGAAGGAGGAGATAAGGAGGGAGAGGGAGGAGAGGAAGAAGGAAAGGGAAGAGAGAAGAAGAAGTGAGGAGGAGTGGAGAGAGGAAAGGAGGAGGTGGGAGGAGGAGATGAAGGAAGAGAGGGCGAGGAGAGGAGGGTTGGTAGAGAAGATAGGGAAGATAGAGGAATGGGATAGGAGGATGGAGGAGGTGATGGAGAAGGTAGGGAGGTGGGAAAGGGAAAGAAGTGGGGGGGTGGGGGAGGGGGTGAGGTGGGAAGGACAAGAGGAGGAATGGAGAATGAGAATTAGAAGGATGGAGATCATGCACGACAAGAAAGAAAGGGAGGTGAGGAGAAATAACGTGGTGGTTAGGGGGTTGGGACTAGAAGGAAAGGAGGTGAAGGAGGAGGTGGGGAGGTTATGGGAAAGGATGGGTTTGGGGGCGAAGGGAATAAAGGAGGTGGTGAGAATAGGAAGTGCAGGAAAGGAGGGGAGTGGAATGGTGCTGGTGAAGTTGGAGGGGAGGGAGGAAAAGAGGAAGGTGATGGACGCGAAGAAAAAACTGAGGGGAAGAAGGGAAAGGGTAGAGGACGACCTCACCGAGGAAGAACGAAGGGCGAAATGGAAGATAGAGAGAGAGGCGCAAATGGAGAGGGAGAAGGGAAGGAAAGTGCAGGTGGGGTATTTGAAAATGTGGGTGGACGGGAAGATAAGAAGATGGGACGAGTTAAGGGAGAAATGGTGTGAGGGGCAGGGAAACGAATGAACCGGGAAGGGGGAGACAGGAGGGAAAGGGGAAGGGAAGGGGGGATAAGGAGGGTGGCGTTCTGGAATGTAGCAGGGATAAAGAGGAAGGATGTAGGATTCTGGAGGGGACTCGAGGAATGGGATGTGATGGTACTGAGTGAGACGTGGGTGGAAGAGAAAGATTGGGGGTATGTACAAAGGAGTCTACCGAGAGGGTATACATGGGAAAAGCAGTGGGCCAGGAGAGAAAGTCAAAAGGGAAGAGCGATAGGAGGAATGCTGTTGGGGGTGAGAAAGGAGCTGGAAGTGGGAGATGGGGGAGGGGGGGGAAGGAGGGGATAATGGCTAAGAAGGTGAAAATTGGGGGGGGTTGGTGGAAAATAGTTGGGTTGTACATAAATGGGGATCTGAAAGAGAAGCTGGAGGATTTAGGGGAGTGGATGGAAGAGAGAGAGGTGGGGATAAGAGTAGTGATAGGGGGGGACTTTAATGCACGCACGGGAGAGGAAGGAGGGGAGATACGGGGGGAAGAGGAGGAGCAAGGAGGAGGGGTAGGGAGAAGGAGATCCAAGGATAAGGAGGTGAATGGGGAAGGGCGGAGGCTGTGTGGGTGGTTAGAGGAAAGGGGGTGGGGAATATTGAATGGGAATACAGAGGGGGACGAGGAGGGAGAGTGGACTTTCACAGGGGGTAGGGGGAACACGGTAATCGATTACGCGGTAGGGAACGAAGATACCAGGGAGAAAGTGGAAAGGTTAGAGATAGCGGAAAGGGTGGAATCAGATCACCATCCGGTGGTGGTGTGGTTAAGAGGGGAAGGGAGGGAGGAGGGGGAAAGTGGGGGGAAAGGAGGGGCGAAGGGAGGTGGCAGAGGAGACTGGACGGAAGAGGGAAGGCGGGAGTTTATGAGGAAGTTGGGGAAAAGGGAGCAGGGGGAAAGAGGAGTAGAGGAGGAATGGTGCGAGTTGCGGGAAAGGATTAAGGGCGCGATGGGTAAGATGGGGAAGGGGGGGGAGACGGTAAAGAAGGGAGGGTGGTGGGATAAGGAGTGTAGAGAGGTGAAGAGTAAGGTAAGGAGAGAGTTGAGAAAATGGAGGAGGGAAGGAGGGGATGGGAGAGAATATAAGCAGAAGAAGAGGGAGTATGCCAGGTTGTGTGAGGAAAAAAGGAAGAAGGAGGTGGAGAGGTGGATGAGGGAAGTGGAAGGAGTAAGAACGGAGGGGCAAGTATGGAAGGTGGTGAATAGGGGACGGAAAAGGAGAGGGAGGGTGGAGGAAGGAATAGCAATGGGGGAATGGGACGGGTATTTCAGGGGATTGCTGGGAGGGGTAGAGTGGAGGGTGAGAAGGGGTGGGGAGACGAGAAGGAGGGAGGATGCAGAGGCAGATATAGGGAGGGAGGAAATAGGAAAAGTGATAAGGAATCTAAAGGATGGGAAGGCGGGAGGGGGGGATGGGATTCCGAACGAGGTGTGGAAGTATGGAGGCGCGGAAGTAGAGAATTGGCTATGGGGGCTGTGTAAGAGAGTGTGGAGGGGGGAAGGCTGGCCACAAGGATGGAGAGAGGGGGTGGTGGTGCCTGTAGTGAAGAAGGGGTTGGGGAAGAAGGTGGAGGAATATAGGGGGATAACCCTAACACAGACAGCGTACAAGGTGTACGCGTCTGTGTTAGCGGAAAGATTAAGAGTGGAGGTGGAGGGGAAGGGACTGCTGCCACCGGGTCAAACGGGCTTTAGGAGGGGGGTGGGTTGTTTGGATAATATATATGTACTGAACTATTTGATGAACAGGCAATTGGGAAGAAAGAGGGGAAAAATGGTGGTTCTGTTTATAGACATGAAAGCGGCGTTTGACTCGGTGGACAGGGAGGTATTGGTTAGGGCAATGAGAGGGAGGGGGGTGAGGGAGGAGTTGGTGGGGAGGTGTGAGGAGATACTAAGGGAGACATCTTGTAGGGTGCGGGTGGGTGATGAGGAGGGGGAGAGGTTTTGGACGGCGAGAGGGGTGAGGCAGGGGTGCCCGCTGAGCCCGAGCCTCTTCACCCTTCTCATAGCGGACATGGAAGAGGAGCTGAAAAAGGGAGGATGGGGGGGAGTGAAGCTAGGGGGGGAAAAGGTATACGCGTTGGCATACGCCGACGACGTGGCGGTGTTGGCGGAGGATGAGGAGGGGATGAAGGGGCTGATAGGGAAATTGGAGAAATATGTGGATAGGAAAGGACTGCAGGGCAATGTGGAGAAAACGAAGGTTATGAGGTGTAGGAGGGGCGGGGGGAGGTGGAAGAAGGTAACATGGAGGTGGAAGGGGAAGGAGATTGAGGAGGTGAAGAGCTTCAAGTATTTGGGGTACACGGTGATGGGGAACGGGGGGCAGGAGGAGCATGTGGGGGAAAGAGTGAAAAAAGGGGCGGCGGTGATGGGGAAGGTATGGGGTATTGGGAAAAGGATGTTTGGTAGTGATTGGGAAAGGAGACTTTGGCTCTTTGACAAGTTGGTGTGGCCGGTGGTGGGGTACGGGGCGGAGGTGTGGGGGTGGAGGGAAAGGGAAAAGGTGGAACGCCTGCATGACAGGTTTTTGAAGTGGGTGATGGGTGTTGAAAGGGGTACACCGAGTTACATGGTGAGGGAGGAGGTGCAAAGGGAAATGTTGAAGGGAAGGGCAGGGATGAGGGCGTGGGGGTTTGAAAGGAAGCTGGAGGAGGGGAAAGGGGGGGAGCTGGCGAGAAGGTGTTGGGAAGAAATGAAGGGGAGGTTCAAGAGGGGAAAGGCTTTGGAGGGCTGGGAAGAAGAAAGGAAAGGGTTTTACGAGGAAAGGGGTTGGACCTTGGAGGAAATGGAAGGGATGAGGGAAAGGGGGGGAATAAGAGGAGAGGAGTTAGTGAGCAGGGAAAGGAAATTGCAGGAAGAGGAGAGGTGGAGAAGGATAGGGGATTCAAGATTCAACGTTTGGTATGGTAGGGTGAAGGGGGAAGGGTTGCCGGGGTACCTGAAGAAGGGGTGGGGGGAAAGTAGGTGGAGAAGGGTCGCGAGGTATAGGCTGGGCAATGAAATGAGGGGGGGGGAGGTACTGGGAGGAGGAGGAAAAAAGGATATGCAGGGTATGTGGAGGGGGGGAAGAGACATGGGAACATGTTTGGGAGGTATGTTTGGGGTGGGGGGAAGAGAGGGGGTGGCAGGGGGTGGCGGGGGAGGTTCTAGGTGATGGGGGGGAGGGGGAAGTGTGGATGAAAAGAATTGAATTGAAGAGAGGAGAGAGGGAATGGAGCATGGATGAGGAGATGTGAGTGGAAGGGGAGTCGGGCGGAAGCGGAGGTCCGGGAGAGAGGGGGAAACGCGGTCTCTGCGAATGCGAGCGGCGGGGAGGAGGGTAGGGGGCGAGCGAGCGGCGAGGAGGGAGAGGTGGAAGTAGGAGGAAGTAGGTTAAGATAGGCTAAGATAGGTTAAGATAGGTTAAGATAGGTTAAGGTAGATATAAGGTAGATATAAGGGAAGAAGAGGTTGCGAGAGGAGGGTTTGTAAGGAGTCTGTAACCCCTAGGGGAATCAATAATCACATTGTCACATTTGCGAAAACCGAGTCCGCGATCACTATTATCTATTCGGACGGTTTAGAGGCCCAGAACATTCGTAGTGCAATTTAAATTATAAAAGTGTGCTCTACATCCCCATAATTTTTCATAATTTATCCGGGTACGATTTACATTTCATTATCAAGAAAGTAGGTACCGCTTTCGAAGGCAGCGTTGACGTATTGCGTATAACTATAAAGAAAAATATATTTCATTCACAAAAAATGTCGAAGATACGGCTGAAGAATCAGACTCGCGAAATTGTATTAAATTGCGGGTCATCGATTTAAATTGTATTAAATTGCGGGTCTCAGACTTCTCTTGTACTTTACTTTTATCATTATTAGAAGTGGAAGGCTTATTTTGCATATCTGTTTCTATTACAGATTTATTAGGTTTTTTTCCTAATTTTACTTCTGAACTTACTTTTACCCTCGACACCGATACATCTGATTTATCACTATCAGATTTACTAGACTCTCCATCTATTTCTACTGATTTTGACCATATGTCAGATGTATCAGTTTTATTATAGATGTTCTCATCCTTTTCAAGTCTCAGTATCGGTCGAGTTTTTAAGTAATTTGTTTCATCCACAATTACATCCCTAACTACAACGAAACCCTCTTTTTCCACATTGATGGCATTTCACTGTTTGTTGGCTGTTATTATTTCGAAATTGCTTCTTTTTCTTCCATTTTCCGTGGTTACTCTTGAATGTTTTCTGTCCTTCGTTGACTACTTTATTAACACTTTGCATAGTATTTGCGT
Source organism: Andrena marginata (assembly GCA_963932335.1). Taxonomy (NCBI): domain Eukaryota; kingdom Metazoa; phylum Arthropoda; class Insecta; order Hymenoptera; family Andrenidae; genus Andrena; species Andrena marginata. The sequence goes on from OZ010662.1 coordinate 23,486,317, forward strand.
GAAGTACCTTGGAACTCGTGCCACCACTTTCTTCACGCAGTTTCACTTCATGATCTAAGAGTCTTATTTTGACAAAAGCAAGCGTCAAATTATCTTCTGACAATGTTTCATTTCATTCTGAGATTTTCCATTGTCCTGTCCTTTGGTATATTACTCACAGTTCTTTCATAAACACTATCACACTATAATTTTACAATAACTATATTAATTGTCACACACTTATAGTTTTAAACCACACAGTTAATAAAAACGTTCACTGGGCCCATAACCTATTGGAAATGGGTAATGAAATAAACAGTAATTACAGAATATACTTTTTATGAACTCTGCTTTATTTACTAAGCTTGGAAGGACGTCGTGTCTGACGGAAACCTAGACTCGAAGTGAAGAGAAAGCGCAGCTTTGCCTTTAGGCAATTTGAAAAGTCCGTTTGCCACTTCAGATAAAGGGACAGACCTGCGTTATGTCTCTTACCCTGACAGTTAGGTATAAACAAAACTCGGCAGACCCATGGGTCCGCTGACCTCTTGTTTACTGCTTTAGACAGTTGTTCTCACACGTAACCAAATTCATTTTTGTTCTTAGGAACGTAATTGTTACCAACAATCCAACAGTCACGTGACAAATTTAGTTCAGCTAGTGGATACGAGATGGCGCCTACTCGGGAGGACTGCGAACGTGGAATCGTAGCAAAACTGAAGCGTTAACTGGATACTTGTGCCACAGTAAAAGCGTGATGCAGTCAATGTATGCCTTTTCGTATGATTATAGGTTATGTTATATGCATTTTAGGCATACATTGACTAGGAACTGTTACGAACTGTATACAATTATAGTAATTGAGGCAGTTAGAGCAACAACGGACTAACCCACATTAAAAATGTTTTTCCTATTGTATATGATTAGTACAGCCTATTGGAATACGTTATTACTACTAACTCAATTTCGAAAAAAATGCAGGTTAGTCCGTTGTTACTCTCACTGCCTAAATTATATGGCAAAATACAAGAGATGGACATTACTTAAATAACCCAAGCCAATTTTTAATTGAAGCACTATGATTGAATTAATTTAATCATGGGGAATTCAATGAAGGCTTGGATGCAATAAGGGGACTAGCGGTCGAAAATAGGAAAATTTATTGTCCAAACGCTAAGAAATATTGGAAAATTAAATGTTGTTAAACTGTATCTTTGAAACTATAGTGTTGTAAAGCTCGTCGCGACACATATTTTTTCTATTTACAGTTTCTTTATCGAATCATTAGTATTCGAGATAAAAATTATAAACCAAACAAATTTCTTCGACCAAAGTCAATACCTTTTTAAACAAAAATTGCGATAACTTGAGTAATTATTATCGGATCGTTATGAGACTTAAAACATAAGTTCAGAAAACTCTAGCGAAGCCGTAAAATGTATGCACAAAACCCTTGTGTTAAATAATGTGATAATATTTAATTAAAAAGAAATACTAGGCATAACCCATGTTTTTCAACGTTCGCGGTTAAAAAGTATCGAGGCAATTTTGACGTACATATAACTTGAGGTGACAAAGTTTTTCCTTAATATACAAGGAACATTTTCACCAATTTTCACACTGAATAATAAATAATTGTAGAAGATATGGCGATATATATAAATCTCGCGCGGCACCAACAGTCAGCAGCCGCGTATAATGCTCTACTTACAATTAGCTGTTTTAGCACTCGCATTGACTCGCATTAACGGGGTGGTATATTATGACTTCTCTTGCTGCTAAGAGTTCTTGGATCATTAGCTGACGAAGCGGCGGGGATCGCCAAGGCTGTAAACGATAATAAGGCAGCGCAACATTAGCTGCACGAAATGCAACGTCATAATCGCTACATGGAAGGTCGTGGACTTTATCTCTCACCATACAAGCGCGGACAGGGAATATCGAAACGAAAAAGAGACCGCCGAAAAGACAATAAAAATACCTGCGAGCGTAACTACCGATGTGCAATTAAAACAGTTGGCAAAACGAATGCGTTATTCCATTCTTTAGAGGTGTTTTTATGCGCAACGCGCTACCAGCGGAAGGAGTACGTCGAAACGAGAGCGTTGTGGTGAATTTTAACAATGTTGAGGGACCAGACACTTATTGGGTGGCGCTTTGCGAAGAGAGGGCGTGGCGTTGTATATTTTGATAACTTTAGCAATCTCCGTCCGCCTAAGGAACGGAAGTATTATCTGGATAAATATACCGTGAAAATTGATTACGACCACATGTCTTATCAGCAGTACAATCTTTACACGTTTTCACTCGACGTTTTTATCATCTATAATCAATTTAATGGGAACAGGAGGGACACTGACAGTAATTGGTACATGTAACACTTATTTGCAAATCTCTTTTGTTGCTGTATATAGTTTATGAGTTTGTTTAAACACTATAGTATTAATTAAATAACTGTATTAATTATTTATGTCAGATAATGTCCACGTTCGCATATATTCCCTCAGTGCCGGCCTGTGGAATCTTAGACTGTATTCTGCGTGTCGAGAATTCGGGATCGTCCCCCGTAATTCCGTATTCATTGCGAATTCGTTGCTGAACTGTTCCACGTGGGTTAAACCGTAATATATGCGCAATATTTCGCGGCAATTTGTGCGCAATATTCCCGAAATATTGCACAAACCTGGCTATTGCAATATTACACGGCAATGTGTGCGCAATATTCCCAAAATATTTCACAAACTTGACCATTGCCATATTGCACGGCAATGTGTGCGCAATATTCCTGAAATATTGTATATAAACATAGCCCTTGATCGGGCTATGTGGCGGAATAATCCAGATGTATGTACCTAGAACTCTGGAATGCTTCACGATTTTTTTATGTTTATTACGTTTGTAACGTGCCAATATTCGTCGTCATCGCCGTTGACGTTGCCGTCCATTAATATTCTATTTATATTCTATTTTTATATTCTTTTAATTTTAAATAACTTTCTGAAACATATATCATATCTCTATTTATTTACCCACCTTCCTCCTTCTCTCCTCACCACATAATTCTAAGATTCGACGTTTCAAAAAATATTATATTTCGTTCGTGCGTTCTTCACGCCATGAAAATGGTATCGTCTCACGCAGCTGTCCCAGGGGATTCAAATTACGCGTGATCACGCGATACAATGCGATGTTTGAAAAATTGTTATCTTTAGAATGATTGCTACTTATTGGTCCGCCAGATCGTTGATTCAAAATTATTATTTCTCTGCGTTGAGAAAAAATGTCTGTTGGTATGGAAAAAAATTTCTGCTGACGCCGCATAATTCTTTCTATGATCCGTGCGTTCTTCGCGCCGCCAAATGACGTTATCCCGCACGGATGCTCCAGAGGACTCAAATTACATACGTTATCATGCGACACGCTGCGATGTTAAGATTGCAAAACATTTTGAATTACTGTTAGCTTTAAAATGTATGTTTGCGACATATTGGTTCGATATCGTTGATTCAGAAATTATTTCAGTGCGTTAGGGGAACATTTCTGCTGCATATTGGATTGGGAAAAAAATATCCGGCGGCGGATTGGGTCTGAAAAATTTTCGGAGGGACGTCCCCTCCCTCTGTGGAAATTTCCGGCGGCGAGTCAGGTTGGGAGAGGTCTCCGAGGCGGCTCGGTTAGGACGGATTCCCTCCACGATTACGGCTTCCCCCACTCCACGACTCGTGCGCGCGCAGCGAATCTCCCACTCTCCGTTCTCTCCGCGCCAAGAGTACCCCCACCGCACTCCTCCGTGCGCCATCACTTCCCCCGCCCCGCGCTCCCCTCACAGGACCTGATCTAGAATGACCGAATGACGGTAACATGTATAGGAAAAAGTTGTTCAGAATGTTAACTTTGATAACATATTTCAAGGTCATCGAAAGCGGCGAGGACTGTCCTTTTGTAAATAATTACCAAAAACGTTTATAGGTACTCTCTAATTGTAAGTAGGGGGATCCCCCTTGGTACCAGTACCGATCAACTGAGAAACTTTATAAGCTGCCGTTTTCAAATCAAGCAGCCGACTGGGAATCTTGGGAAAAAAATATTTGACGTGTTTGATATTAGTGTTTTATTTACCCCACAAAATTACCTTTTTTAAAAAAGGTACAAAAAGAGCGCCAAGTATATAATTCCATCATAAAGAATTTAATTTAAAAACATTGTCGTAAATTAATATAAATTTCTTAATATGCTATATTTAACTTTACAAAAGTAATGAGATACAACAATTGCGCCAATTATCACAATGGCTATTTATACAAAGAAAAAAATGTACTCAATAATATTAAGCCGACATATTTTTATACAAAACAATATTTTAATACGAATAAATATTTTATTCAAAATACTTGGCGCTGCTCTCCGAAAAAATGTTAATTGTCTTGGTTAATAAATAAAACAAGACAAGACACCACAGAGACAAGAAAGAAAGAAAAAGATTTTAATGCAATTTATGCATATTTATTCAGTTTAGCAACACCAATTCAGAGAGCAGCGCCAAGTATTTCGAATAAAATATTTATTCGTATTAAAATATTGTTTTGTATAAAAATATGTCGGCTTAATATTATTGAGTACATTTTTTTCTTTGTATAAATAGCCATTGTGATAATTGGCGCAATTGTTGTATCTCATTACTTTTGTAAAGTTAAATATAGCATATTAAGAAATTTATATTAATTTACGACAATGTTTTTAAATGGAATTCTTTATGATGGAATTATATACTTGGCGCTCTTTTTTGTACCTTTTTTAAAAAAGGAAATTTTGTGGGGATTTCACACATTTTGTAATATTTATTGATGACTGGATAACTTTTTCACCCTCTCGGGGTTATTTTTTCAACAATATATTATATCGTTATCCAAACTCCGCACGCTTGCAAAGCTACAAGACAATTGGATTGGTCGAATTGGTTTAAAGTTGAGTTTTCAGATATGAAGCAAACATACAAGAAACAAACATAGAATCGAAGCTGAATAAAATCGTTTAATTAATATAATACTATGTCCGATTTATTTTTGTTGTCTGAATTATACAGTTTTCCACATTCATAATAAAACTCATTATTAATTGTATATACATATTTCTTAAAACTCTAGAATAAAATTATACATGAAAATGTGCTTATTTTTCTCATTTGCAGCAGGGTTACTTTCTCTATCGCTTCTGCTTCGATTATCTGTAAATGTACAAAATTCCACATTTTAGTTATGACTTAACGTAGAACATATAAAAATAGATTGGCCCTATGCTATTTTAAGTGTACAGACTACAAAATTTGTCCGAAGGAGGTGAGAGCGTATGGCAGAATGTCTTGTTGCAGGAAATTTAAATGCTAATGGTAATTCAGCAAAAATGAACGAAGAGATTCAATATTTTTAACGTACAATGTATTGGTATTGGAATAAAATTAATTTAGTATGTTTATATTTTTGAAATGAAATATTGTTAATGGGAAACTAATAAAATTAATGAATAGCGTAGGAACTACTGTGGATTTTAATAAAGTATTAGGAATACCTTTCCAAAAGAGATTGAAAAGTATCAAGGGAGATGCGTTTTCAGCGTACTTTCTTCACTAATGTGACTTGCTCAACGTTGCAAGCAGTACGCTATAATTTTCTTAATTCTTAATGCTACGCTACTTTGATAAATTTTGTCGATTTACCTTATTTGACAACTTTCCAGAAACTTGTGCGAAACAAGATGTTTCTCTGTCTGTCTAACCTTCTCTGGACAACCTCCAAGCCTGTGCATCTCCTTCATTTCTATCCAAGCCTGGGCGTCCCCTTCATTTTTATTCGAGCCTGTGTAAAAATTGTTTGCTGGTATAAAAACAATATATTAATTTGTAGAAACTTGTGCGAAAGAAGATGCTTCTCTGTCGAACCTTCTCCAGACAACTTCCAAGTCTGCGACTCTACATACGAAATCGATTTAAAAATTTTTGACGACTTACCTTGTTCATTAAAACAATAATTCAGTCTCCTATTTAGTGTAAAAACTCGTGACATTTCAAATTCGGACAACTTACTTTATTTGACACTTAGCACTTGGTAGGTTATTTATCATATCTCTGTCTAGCTGTCAGATTACAACAACTTGTTACGCGATTGGCCGAAACCCACATCCAATGAGCGACGTGCCTGAGAGACATTTCCTCGCCCTTTCATACTCCCCTCTTGCCTAGAAGTGTAAGACGATGACGATGACGATCTTAATTTTACGAACATGAAATTCGGGAAATTGTCACTTTACATCGAAATATCTCAGCTCATAAGGTCCGTAGGAACAAAACGAAGACACTTTTCTTATGTAAATCAAACCCAGGCTATCCATTAAGACCATTCAAAATCTAATCGGATCAGCCGTTATTGAGATTCGGAAATCTTAGGGTCCTTGATAGCGAGTCGTGGCGTAATATAGACACTCGGTGTCTCGCGCTGCGCATATATCTATATATACTTGGCGCGAGACACTACCGTGTCTCTTGATAAACGATTTTATTCAGCTTCTATCCTCCGTTTGTTTGATTCAAATCTTGAAACTCAATTTTAACCTACTGCCGCTAATCCAATAGACATTACAATTTGCAGGCGTGCGTAGTTATGACGACAATACAAAATTTTGCGAAAAACCGGGGGAGGGGAGGAGAAAAAATTACCCAGTCACCAATAATTTTAACTCATAACCACGAATCCAATCGATTTGAAATCATCCTATAACCACAAATTTAATTGTAACGTCCGGTTGCCCGGAAACAACTGAATGCTAATAGGTTCTCGAGAGGAGAGCGGTGTCCCCTCGAGTATAAGATAGGTGTGGTTCGTTGGTAGTGAGTTAAGGATTAAAATCAAAGCTCTAAACTTAACAATGGCTATTTATACAGCAACACATAATTCTAAATAACAACAACAAACTAAGATTACATACAGCTATGATTATGTATTTATGTTTTATGGGTTTTTTGTATTTTCTTTTTATATATGTTAAATTATGTGGAGTGGATAGTAATATAGATATGTTGCACTGTACAATCGCTGTCGTCTCCGGGGCGAGCTCATACTCTTGGCAACCACTGCTGTAAGAACGGCCGCTGCGGTCTCCGGGGCGAGCTGAATCTTGCTGGCTAATACTTATCTACCTCTAGATCTTAAAATTGGGGGTTTTAGCGCGTGCGCAGTATTTTACTCGGTTATTACATTCTATTTTGATTTGTGTCCTTACTGGCGCTTATAATTAGTTATTCCTAATGGTTTTACAGTATTTGTTCTTTCAATGCCTTAAGAGTTTACAAAATATGTACATTGAGTTTGGGCGATGGTACAGAACGACTCTATTTTACCAACGGTCGGTAACGTTGGGTTTGAGTCCGCGTGAGACGTTACACGGTCAATTCAATCGACATGAAATAAATCTATAACCACAAATCAAAACAACTTGAAATTAGCCTAGCTGAAAGACAGAGAAGGAGATACAGAAAAGCAAAAATAATATTACTAGTAGTAGTAATTATGATAATCATGATAATAATAAGTAAAATATTCTTTATGTTGTATATAGAACTCGTTGGCTCTTGTCTTGGGACGAAATCGGTCGATAATGTATCTGTGAACAGTGAACGAATTCTATTTACGTCCACATCGTCCGCGCCCATGCCGCGACGGCAGGACAGGGTATAGCCGGTTAAGATGATCAAATGTGCCCTTGAACCGCATTCCACTCGAAATGAGTCATTCGAAAGCATATAAAAAATGAACCATTTGTGCCATGTTTCAACTTTGTGTTTCAACCTGGGAGGCAGTAAAGTGTAAAAATAGAAATTCTGGTTTTTGCCGATTTTCTCCTATACTAGCGTGTAAAAAGTTTTGAAAAAAAACAGAGGCATTTTTGTTACCAGGGCATATATTAGGGAATCGCTTCAGATTTTTAACTTGAAAAACAAGGCTGTGAAAAATAAAACCCGTAAAAAATGCTGAAAAATGCCGGCTGTGCATTTAAGCAGTCTTAATACTATAATTATATTTTTACTGTAAGTCCAAATCATTATTACTCTTGTCGTGAATTTTTGCAGATTTTTAAACTGGGTGTATCGCAATTAAAAAAAGTAATAATCGCTTTTTTCGCCGTTTTTTCCATGTCAGAGTAATTTATAGGTCGAACTTTCGTACATACTTTATGAAATAAGTATTAATATTTCATAGTCTTTTATGGGATCATGAATGTCTCCACATGCAGCAAAACAGCGTAGGAATTAAACGAACTAAACATGCTGTGAGATTACACTCTGAAATATCTATCATATTTTCAACGGTGTTGATGGTGCAGCAATAAAGTGTCGGACTGATGAACCGCTGCAAACTTTTTGAACGTAGGTTTGACCCTCGGTAGGAGCAATCGCCGTCAGCGGGCAATGATGGTCAGTTATTATAAAACGGCATGTCCGAAATGTGCAATATCTTTTCTTTACGTTCCACAACATCATTCGCTATATTGTTAAACGACTTGCAGTGGTCGGACCTATAGGGAAGGAAATTTTGAATAATTTCCTGTTATATTACTTCTTAAATGTCAAACTTACTATAATATTAAACAAAGAATTTAATACGATTTTTTTCATATATATTATTTCTGATGACGTTATTAACTAATATTTTAACATACGTAAACTACACGTTACTTTATGTACAACAGTTATGTTTGTTTAAAAATATTTGCAAAATCTATACGTATGAATCTATTTTATTAATGATTGTACTTATTCTCTATGTGGGAGGGACTTACAAGGGATATTCAGTTACCCGAACATTCCGATTTTTTTTTTAAACTGTGCTGGTTTGTAGAGGACCTCAATAGCAGTATCAGAAACCATTAAACTTTTATCTAAAACATTTTTGGATATTATCAAACATGAAACCATGATACTCCAAATACTGATTAAAGCTGTAGCAAAAAAACTCCCCACACCAAAGCCACAGGTTTACGCAGCTGAAACCTGTTCGGTTATGTACTCAAAGGTACAATGCACCACTAGTATTAAGTCTTACCTTGACCCTAGCTGTCGCAAAAAAGTTATGTCTAATTAAACTTCGATTCTATTATTAAAAATACCTCTTTGTTCAACATGTGTCCTACTGAAATCCACGGCTCCATATCGAAACGACACAATACAAAACTACACATGCAATTTAGGACACATGTAATTTAGGACACATACAATTTAGGACACATACAATTTAGAACACATGTAATTTAACGCACATTTTTTTAGTGCACATCAGGATAGGGCACAACCAAGATTTCGCGTACAACCATCTACTCGTCACCGTCGACTGTTTCACAGCCGATGGTATTAGTATTGGTTTGACTAGACCAGGGCGGGGGGGGGGGGCGTAAGCGCCGTGAGAGGGCGGACGGCGCATTCGAGTTTATCACTTAAAAGAATATTTCTTTCTTAATAATTGAACTTGAAACGCGCCGTCCGCACTCTCACGGTGCTTACGCGCTGTGAGACGGCCAAATCTATAACAAATCCCCCCGGCGACCGACCACTTCGAGTCCACCGTGGATTCAAAGGACCCTAAAATCAACATTTATCTACTTTTTTTGCAAATATCTCGAAACCTAAATCCACCATATTTTTGCAAATATCTAGTTTACCCGGTATATACGTTGTCTGCCGGTCACAGCGACGTATATATACAGAAACAGCAGATAAGCGGTGGTCTCGTGTTGACGCATACGCTGCCGCATCATGCACGTACAGATCGGATTTAATGTAGTGGTAGCAACATAATTTTGCGAATATCTCGAAAACGAAGGTCGACCGCCAAAAAGTTTAGAGGAAAAAGTTGTTCGGAATGACGTCCTTGACAACATATTTCAAGGTCGTCAAAATCCGTGAGGTTGCCCTCTATCTATACCATTACCCAGATTTCAATATATTATGCCGAAAGTTTTTATTAATATCTCCGAATCTACGGCCGACCGCCAAAAAGTTTAAAGGAAAATGTTAGTCAGAATGACGACCTTGACAACATATGTGAAGGTCATCGAAATCGGCGAAGGCCCAGTTCACCGGCAAGTTTACCGTGCTATTCTGTTGAACACTAAATAAAATGTGCGTCAAACTGCATGTGTCCTAAATTGTATGTGCCCTATAAATCTCATGTGTTCTAAATTGTATGCGCACTATAAATCTCATGTGTTCTAAATTGTATGCGCACTACTTTCTGTGCACTATTCTGATGTGTCCTAAATTGCATGTGTAGTTTTGTACTGTGTCGTTTTGATATCTAGCCAAATCAACGATGGTGTCATTGATTTAATTCGTGTAATTTATTTGTTCAGTATGAACATAATCAAATTCCAAATTGCGACATTTTTTAATTTGTAGATACTTTAAATTTTACTTGTAAGATAGTTCGTTTGTAACTCAAAATTGCAGGTATTCTGTTCCCCAATTTTCGATATTATAATTTCCTTACAAATTATGTTCCGTCCTTAGACGGAATTTGGTATCTGGTGCCTTGAAAGAAATGTTTATTTCAAGGCGCCAGTATTCTTAAACAAGGCGCGACTTTCCGAAGTGAGGCGTCAGGTTTCCTGGTGTGCAAGAGGATTTCAAAGGCCTCATTTTACTCAGGCGACAAGGACTTGTAGGGCCCGATGACGGGTCAGAGGTCCTCGTAAACGCCGGCCTCCCACGTCGCTGACTTTCCCACGTCGGATTTTCCCTTTCCCTAATTATTAGGGGAAGGCCTTATTGAACCCTTGGTGGGAGTTACGCCGGATGCACCAATAAAGACACAGGATTCGAAAATATGAACTGAACTCCACCCACGCGGAGTCCACGTTGTGTCGCGTGCTGTTCCTTTTAGCAGAGTTGTCCAAAAACCTTTGGAGCGAAAGGTTCAATTTTATCTACGGTTCAAGACCTTTATATTGCCCTGTATATATCCGCGTGTTGAGTTGTTGTTGTTGTAATCGAGATTATTAAAGTTAGTGCTAGGAGATACTGTTGTTACAGTTCTTTCAAATTCTCCCAGCCAGTTACAGTTCCCGTCGCCATTAATTTGCCGCCGGGAAGCGTTGTTCTGATCCGCGCAAAGTATCAGACGCGCACCTACGTTCGCTCATAATTGAGTGACGTACGGTCGAAACATTGGTCCTTCGAGCCGGAGCCACCCTTTGAGTGAGTGGTCCATATCTATCGAGGAAGCAACATCAATTCAAGTCGGATAAGCGGCACTTGTTACGTGATCTTCTGCACGGCTGCCAGCAACCCGAGTCTTCGTCGACTGCCCGGCTTCTAGCAGGGAGATCGTTGCGGAGACCGTATCCTGGGTTCAGCGTCGCCTGATCGCCTACCTGCGGAGCTCGTTGCGGAGACAACACCCCTGGGTCTTCATCGCCTGCCCAGCTGCCAACAGGGAGAACGTGGCAGAGGGAACAGTCTGCCGTTCGAGGTCGTCGGCCTATATTCCAGTCAGCTGAGGGTCAAGGACATCAGCGGTCACTACAGAGGAGGGCCTGGACGAACCACGTGGCAGCAGTCGAGGACAGGGCTGAAGACACCATAAATCACGCTCAGGTAGGTGGTGACTCACTTTTCCGTCTTCCTAAACCTCCTGTCGTGTATACTTTCAAGTCTCAATTGCCATGGCGGAAGTGATAAAAACATTAAATCGTCAACGCGGTTCATTTAAAGCGCAGTTGACGCGACTTCACAAGGCAGTGCTCGATGTCGAGGAGCCTCTTGACGTTGGCATGTTGGATCAGCGTCAACAAAAATTAGAGGAAATTTATAATGGTTATGGAAATGTTCAATTAGAAATCGAGTCGTTGGATGATAATCTAGATAACGAGTCTGAACGGGAAGAGTTCGAAAAGAAATATTATAAGTGTAGTGATGATATCAGAAAGGCCCGCAGTAGATTGACAACGACATCAAGTCATCAGAATCTTTCGACGGTGAATGTTGCGTCGACACCTTCACCATCGAACGAACGGTCAATTCTACCAAAGATTGAAATAAAGTCTTTCGATGGAAACTATGCAGAATGGAATAGTTTTTTTGATACGTTCCGGGATTTAGTTCATGAGAACGAGTCATTACCGGTAGTTCACAAATTTCATTTACTAAAATCCTATTTGACCGGGAACGCGTCCAGCGTAGTTACGTCGATTAATGCGTCGGAAGAGAACTATAAGATCGCGTGGGAGTTATTGCAAAAAAAGTACAATAAGGCGCGCAAGATCGTTCATTCGCATATTCGTGCACTTTTCGAATTACCAGAAGTGCCATCTAATAATGCAACCGCATTAAGTAGTTTGGTGGACAAGGTCGAGATGCACGTCAAGGCTTTAAAATCGTTGGGTCAGCCCACTGATTGGCACGAAATGCTGATCTATATAGTTGGTGCAAAACTGGACAAGAATACACGCATTCATTGGGAGCGTTCGATAGATGAGGGCGTCATGCCTACTCTGGAGCAATTGCTAGTATTTTTGAATAAATTTGCTAGAGACGCGGAGCCAGTGAGCTTGTTAGTCTCGAGACCCACAAATACGCAACGCGAGAAATCGCAATTCGGGAAGCGTGGGGATCGGCCGCGTCAGGCTTATGTTCAGGTTAAGGAAGGTGTATGTTGTCCAGTCTGCCAGAAAGGGCATTATATACAATATTGTGAACAGTTCTTAGCGTTGGAACCGCGAGCTAGGGTGCCGGAAGTTAAAAGGGCGAGGCTTTGCCATAATTGCTTTCGGTCCGATCATTCGACTTTGCAATGTAGGAGAGCTAATTGTACACAGTGCGGCAAAAGACATCATGTCTTATTGCACTTTGGTAACACGGTAGTCGAGAATGGTGCTATGACAAAGGCTGAAGAGCCACCTGCAACAGGAGTGCGGGTTAACGTGTCATATGTGCGGTCAGAAGTTCTACTAGCCACAGTGCGTATCATTGTTCTAAATTCTGATAATAAAGAAGAACAATGTCGGGGTCTTTTGGATCCGGGTGCGCAATTCAATTTTATGACAGAGCGCCTAGCCAAAGTCCTTAAATTAAAGCTGTATACCTGTGAAGTATCGGTTTTGGGAGTGGGGGCGAAAGGAAGTAGCGTACAGTACTACGTGAAAACGCGGATTAGGTCTAGATGTTCTGATTTTTCAGAAACGGTAATGTTTTTAGTATTACCAGTGATTACCGGTCGTCTACCTGCTTGCCGCGTGGACCCGGGAAAGGTCCCTGTCCCGAAGAAGATCAGGTTAGCCGATCCAGAGTTTTATAAGTCAACCGAGGTTGACGTGCTATTTGGCGAATACATTTACTATAGAGTACTAGATATTGGACAGATTAGATTACCCAATAAAGTAAGTGTATTGCAGAAGACGCGTTTTGGCTGGGTTTTGTCCGGTAGAACGAGTTGTGCGAAATCTAATACGAACAAGTCCAGCTGTTATTTAGCTCGTCTCGGGTTGCAGGAAAATATTGCTAGGTTCTGGGAGTTAGAGGAGTGTCCTACGCAAAGGTATTTCTCTGCCGAAGAGAAATTATGTGAACAATATTATCAACAGAATTCTTCTCGCGATGGCGAGGGTCGGTATGTTGTACGACTACCCTTTAACGGAGAGGTAGAAAAAATAGGTGACTCATATCAGAGAGCGTTAAGGCGATTTTATGCATTAGAACGTCGATTAGAGGGTCATAAAGAGTTATATGGTCAGTATAAGGATTTCATTTCCGAATACGTACAACTTGGACACATGTCTATTATAAGAAATGATACGGTAAAAGAAGGGTTTTATTTGCCGCATCATGCGGTGATAAAAACCACAAGTAACACCACGAAGTTACGCGTAGTATTTGATGCTTCTGCCAAATCTGCCAGTGGAATATCCCTCAATGATACTTTACTGGTAGGTCCTACAATTCAAGACGATCTGTTTTCATTGCTAGTTCGGTTTAGATTGCATAATTATGTTTTAACGGCAGACATTGAGAAAATGTTTAGACAGGTAAAAATGCATCCGGAGGATACGAAGTTTCAGAAGATCCTTTGGCGCGACAATAAAACGCAGGTTGTAAAGGCATTTAGGTTAAATACCGTTACTTACGGAACTGCTTCGGCACCTTTTCTGGCCGTTCGGACACTAAAGCAATTAGCGAAGGACGAGGGCCAGGCGTTTTCTCTTGCGGCCGGTGCATTAGAATCCGACTTTTATATGGACGATCTGTTGTCGGGGGCCGACACGATCGACGAGGCTATACAACTTCGAGATCAGCTGTCTAGTTTATTGAGATTAGGAGGATTCAATTTGAGGCAGTGGGCTTCTAATGAGCAGTCTTTGATAGAAGGATTTCAAGATCAGGCTAGCCCCAATACCGTGCATTTCAATGCTTCGGATACAAAAAAAACGTTAGGGATTTGCTGGAACGCAAAGCAAGATTTTATTTCTTACGTAATCAATACCGATTCGCAAAAGCAGCGCAGTACAAAAAGGGTCATATTATCTAGAATTGCCCAGCTTTTTGATCCGTTAGGACTGCTAGGACCGGTCATTATTTCCGCAAAGTTTATAATGCAAGAACTATGGAAGTCAAAGATAGATTGGGATGAAACGGTTCCTCAACATATATATACTGCGTGGACAGAATTGGTGGAACAACTTTCAATTTTAAACGATTTTCATATCACACGTCGGGTATTACTTGATCAGATAGTAGACATACAGTTGCATGGCTTTTCGGACGCAAGCGAGAAAGGTTATGGCGCCTGTATATATTTTCGGTCAGTTGATAAGGCAGGTGGGATCGCGACTAATCTCATTTGTGCCAAATCAAGAGTAGCGCCATTAAAGACTATATCTTTACCTAGGTTGGAGCTTTGCGCTGCACTCCTATTGGTACGACTATATATTTCTACTACCAAAACGCTAAAGCTTAAATTTAGTAAAATCAAATTTTGGTCAGATTCTATGATTACTTTGCATTGGCTTAATGCTGAACCATATGTGCTGAAAACATTTGTAGCCAATCGAGTTTCGGAAATTCAAACACACACAGTAGCAAGTGATTGGTCGCATGTTATGTCGGCTGATAATCCTGCGGACTTCATTTCGCGAGGACAGTTACCGAAGGAATTTGTTAAGAACAATATTTGGTTATTTGGGCCTGCTTGGTTGAGCCGCGCAGAAAGCGCTTGGCCGAACACCCCGCTGACACCCATTCCAATACCGGAACGACGCGCTAACATAGTACTAGTGAGTTGCAAACAGTTAGACAAATCCGATCTCTTCTATAAGTTCTCTTCATTTCTCAAATTACAACGAGTAACAGCTTACTGTCTCCGATTTCGGTTTCTTGCATCGAGGAAGGGCAGTTTTAGGGGTGAATTAACAGCATCGGAATTGAGGGTTTCTCACGATGCAATTATTAAAATGACGCAAGCGCAATCGTTTTCCAGAGAATTGGCGCAACTACAGAGTGACAAACCTCTTGATGCATCTAGTAAGTTAGTCGGTCTTACACCTTTTCTGGATGCAAACGGTATGCTTCGGGTAGGGGGACGCCTGAAAAACGCGGATATTGAATATACGCAAAGGCATCCAATATTGCTACCAAAGTCTCATCCCGTTACAACATTGATTATTCGATATGAACATATTCGGAACTTACACGCTGGTACGCAAGCAACATTGAATGCTGTAAGACAGAGTTATTGGCCAATTGACGGAAAAAACCTGACGAGATTCTTGATTCGCAAATGTCTGCGGTGTTTCAAAGCAAGGCCGATTAATCCACCAAGCTACCTGATGGGTGACCTTCCACGCGATCGATTAGTAGCAACCCGTCCGTTCGAAAACGTAGGTGTAGACTACTGCGGTCCATTCTATGTAAAGGAGAAACGGTTTAGAAATCAAAAACGCCTGAAGGTTTATGTGGCTGTTTATATTTGTTTCCTCACAAAGGCGGTGCATTTAGAGGTCGTCAGTGACCTTACTACGGAAGCGTTTATGGCATCCTTGAGAAGGTTTTTTGCGAGACGCGGTAAAGCCAAAAATATTTACAGCGATAACGGCACGAATTTTGTCGGCGCGA
The DNA here is from genome assembly GCA_963932335.1 of Andrena marginata. Taxonomy (NCBI): domain Eukaryota; kingdom Metazoa; phylum Arthropoda; class Insecta; order Hymenoptera; family Andrenidae; genus Andrena; species Andrena marginata. The sequence goes on from OZ010662.1 coordinate 23,502,443, forward strand.
GAAATGAACTTGTCGAATTGTTTGATTTTCTTCGTTGTAAGGAAAATACTGAAGAAATGACTCGATATCTGAATGAACAATCCATATCATGGCATTTTTCGCCACCAAATTCACCGCACTTCGGTGGCTTATGGGAGGCTGCGGTGAAGTCATTCAAGTATCATTTAATTCGGACGGTGGGAGACACGTTAGTAACGTTTGAACAATTTAATAGCTATGTGATCGAGATTGAAGGTATATTAAACTCCCGTCCACTAACACCTCTTTCCTCGGATCCAAATGATTTACAAGCCCTAACCCCCGCACATTTCCTTATTGGTGGGTCATTAGCCGCTATACCTGAGCACGATTTCAACGATGTGCCATCCAACAGGCTGTCTCTGTGGCAGCACATTCAAAAAATGAAGCAGCATTTTTGGGTTAGATGGCACAAGGAGTATATCAACGAAATTAGAATTCGTAGCAAATGGAAACAGGGATCCAGCGAGATGCTGAGCGTCAACGATCTCGTATTAATTCGAGATGACGGACTGCCAGCATTGCGTTGGCCACTCGGACGGGTCTTGGAGGTTCACCCTGGAGCAGATGGAGTGACCCGAGTAGCCACAGTCAAGACTACCAGCGGGATCTACAAAAGGAGTGTTAAAAGACTATGCCCCTTACCCATTGAACTCGATTAGTTGAACCCAAGACAGTGAATTTATATAACCATTTTAAGATAGTTTTATGTTTATGGTTTGCTATGTTCTAGTATAATATTTGCTTTGAAACCTCACACTATTATTTCTATCTGTGTATTCCAGTATTTTTACTTTATATGTAGACTGGCTTGGTTTTTTTAATTATTTATTGTTTGTAATTTCTGTATTTCTCTTTATGTTTATATTTTATGTTTGCAATACAATTTGTTAATTACTAGATTCATTTAGTGTCACGCGACAGTTTGTAAGTGGCTCTGTGTGGGTGGAGTTGTGTATTAGTGCGATCGGCTGGCTGACTCTTCTTTTGGATTTCAATTTAACTTTGAACATAGTAGTTCAATGGGCCCGGTATGTTCCGTCCTTAGACGGAATTTGGTATCTGGTGCCTTGAAAGAAATGTTTATTTCAAGGCGCCAGTATTCTTAAACAAGGCGCGACTTTCCGAAGTGAGGCGTCAGGTTTCCTGGTGTGCAAGAGGATTTCAAAGGCCTCATTTTACTCAGGCGACAAGGACTTGTAGGGCCCGATGACGGGTCAGAGGTCCTCGTAAACGCCGGCCTCCCACGTCGCTGACTTTCCCACGTCGGATTTTCCCTTTCCCTAATTATTAGGGGAAGGCCTTATTGAACCCTTGGTGGGAGTTACGCCGGATGCACCAATAAAGACACAGGATTCGAAAATATGAACTGAACTCCACCCACGCGGAGTCCACGTTGTGTCGCGTGCTGTTCCTTTTAGCAGAGTTGTCCAAAAACCTTTGGAGCGAAAGGTTCAATTTTATCTACGGTTCAAGACCTTTATATTGCCCTGTATATATCCGCGTGTTGAGTTGTTGTTGTTGAAATCGAGATTATTAAAGTTAGTGCTAGGAGATACTGTTGTTACAGTTCTTTCAAATTCTCCCAGCCAGTTACAGTTCCCGTCGCCATTAATTTGCCGCCGGGAAGCGTTGTTCTGATCCGCGCAAAGTATCAGACGCGCACCTACGTTCGCTCATAATTGAGTGACGTACGGTCGAAACAAATTAATAGTATTTACAGAAAATTCTTGTTGGTTCTGGTGCTTCAACTATCCTACTATGGAAATATATTGAGAAAACTCTGTGTACTTAACATTCAAAAAATGACTTTTTCCCTCTGCTCAAACCATTGTGCTACCTCGCCTTAATCGTTGCTAAGCAACCAAGAAAGACAACCCTTTTTGTGTTGTAAACGTCATTGATGATATATTTTGTGTGCACCACGTAAGAGATAAACACTAATTTTGAAGCTTTTTTTACATTTCAACTTTACGTAAATACAGACATACTGTCAAGACAAAGGATTAGAAAAAAATTTAATATAAATATATTTAATTTATTTATTTAATGTTCAATTTTATCAACGAAAACGTGTGCGGGCAATAATGATCGCTTCACAGTTAGGGCCTGCAACGCGATTACCATTATTGCCCAGTGTAGAATAAAAATATCTTTCTTCAGTAGAAGAATTTTATTCTGCAGATGGTAAAAATACCCGCTAGAACAATTGGAAAAGCCAATTGAGCTTCCGAAACCTTGAAAAGTCAGTGTAGTAGTGTATTATTTGCTATCAGTTTAGCCATGATAGTGAAATGTGGTTTCGATGCATCTCGTGTGGCCTCTGGGCTCATTCTGAATGTTGTGGATAGGACTCGGCGTGATAATCGCCCACAACGTGACCGCTATTACCCGCAGGTGTGGACAATGGCGGTAAAACACTTTTTTTTCAGTGTTTTATAATTTTATTGATTACAGTTGACCCTCGAACAACGCGGGGGTTCGGGTCCTCGACTGTCCGCGTAATCGGAAATCCGCGTAAAATTTTTTCGCCCCCCCCCCCTCCGGAATCTGTACCTTACCTTATACAATATGTAATCTACTCTGAGCCGGAATGCATTGAGCTGTAGATTTGTATAATATAATTAATTATATAAAAATTATAAGAATTAATTAAAATAAATACTCTAAAAAATAGAATGGAGAATTTAAGCGATTTATAAGTATATATGGAAAAGAAAACGTGTAATATAGATTCATTCATTGTTATATATAATAGTTAGTTTATATCATTATTTATACGTGGAAATTATAAAACTATTACATAATATTACATTTACGTTCTTCAATTATTGATTGCAAATGGATCATCGCAAAGCTCTTCATTCTCGTCATCTTCATGCTGAATAGGCTCAAGGGGGAGAATAAATGGTGTGAGTCTACCTATCTCAGGCGGGACTAAAACCGAAGATAGGCCTAAGGTGGATGGGACAGCGTGTTCATCCGAGACATTTTGTACATTTTTACGAAAATACATCGTAATTGGTGGTTGACGAATTTGTTTTTTCATCTCCTCGAAAATATTTTTATATGGCATCAATCCTTCTTCCACAGTTTGCTTTAATGTCAGTGCCCGTGTCATAGAAAGGTCTATATCATAAAAGAAATCAAAAGCAGTTTTGAATAATCGAAACCCTTCTGCCAGATTATTTAATGTCAGTCTGTTTTCCGGCATTTCTTCTTTAGCATCTTCTTCGTCATCTGTTACAGTTTCGACAGCACTCATCTCTACCAAGTTCTGTTCCGTTAATTCTTCTACTCTAGGGTCTATAACTTCTGTTATATCTTGGAAATTCATATCCTGAAAACCTTCGCCTCCTATCGTTTTTGCTAATTGCACAATTTCTTCCATCACTCCATTAATTGACTCTGTGGTACATGCTGTACAGTCATACATAGTACTTTCTTTTAATAATTCTTGGCACAGTTTTTTCCAGCAAGAATTTATAGTTTCTGGCTTAATGGCTTTCACGGCTTTATTTATAACAACAATAGCGTTTTTAATATTATAATTTTTCCAGGCTTTCATAACGTTGTCTACATTGGATTGCTTCTCTATAGTATTGAGAATCCAATCCATCGAAAATCGAGTGTAATGCGCTTTAAAGGTCCTAATAATTCCCCGATCTAGTGGTTGAATTAAAGATGTTGTGTTGGGTGGTAGGTAAACCACTTCGACGCCTTCTGCGTTATATTCTTGAACTTCTGGGTGACCAGGGGCATTGTCCACTAATAAAAGAATGTTTAGAGGCAATCCTTTATTTATCAGATATCTTCTAACTTCTGGAACGAAACATCGATGGAACCAATCCAGAAAAAGTGTTCTCGTCGTCCATGCCTTCTTATTGTGCATCCAAAAGACTGGTAACTGCTGTTTATCTTTTCCCCTCAGTGCTCTAGGGTTAGCAGCTTTATAAATAAGAGCCGTTTTTACCATAAATCCAACTGTATTTGCGCAAAAGAGTAGAGTCACTCTATCCCTAGCTGCCTTAAATTCTGGTGCTCGTTTCTCTGTTTGTGTAATAAAAGTTCGTTGAGGCATCTTTTTCCAGAATAGGGCAGTTTCGTCTGCATTGAAGACTTGTCCAGGCAGATATCCTTTCTCTTCAATGATTTTTTTTAACACTTTTGGAAATTTTTTTGCTGCGTCCTGATCGACAGAAGCTGCTTCTCCGACTATTTTTATATTCCTTAAGGGGGTAAACACGGGTAATGCAGCGCTCTGTATACCGACATAATCTGGCCCGAAACATGGGTTTGTGCCCCGACGTTTTTTGTCCTTACATGAGCAAATTTTGGGCTGGGCGAGGTCTCATTCGAAAGATGAAGGTTCAATGCAGCCCGCTCTGGTCATGGCTCAAAGAGATTGTGTTGATATGTAATAATACGAGTGTCCAAAGTAGAGAAAAAATCGACAAAATACACTCGCAGATTTCCAGTATTTGTAGGCCACTAAAAGAGTTCTGTGACTCAAACGATGACCAGAGCGGGCTGTATTGAACCTTCCTCTTTCGAATGAGACCTCACCCAGTCCAAAATCTGCTCATATAAGGACAAAAAACGTCGGGGCGTGATTGCATTCCCAAATACGAGTTCCGCCATATTGGCGATAATACAGAGAAAGTCACGTGACAAATTTAGTTGAGCTAGTGGATACGAGATGGCGCCTACTCGGGAGGACTGCGAACGTGGAATCATAGCAAAACTGAGGCGTTAGCTGGATACACAAGCCACAGTAAAAGCGTGATGCAGTCAATGTATGCATTTTCGTATGATTGTAGGTTAGGTTATATGCATTTTAGGCATACATTGACTAAAAACTGTTACGAACTGTATACAATTATAGTAATTGAGGCAGTTAGAGCAACAACGGACTAACCCACATTAAAATTTTTTTTCTATTGTATATGATTAGTACAGCCTATTGGAATACGTTATTACTACTAACTCAATTTCGAAAAAAATGCGGGTTAGTCCGTTGTTACTCTCACTGCCTAAATTTTATGGCAAAATACAAGAGATGGACATTACTTAAATAACCCAAGCCAATTTTTAATTAAAGCACTATGATTGAATTAATTTAATCATGGGGAATTCAATGAAGGCTTGGATGCAATAAGCGGACTAGCGGTCGAAAATAGGAAAATTTATTATCCAAACGCTAAGAAATATTGGAAAATTAAATGTTGTTAAACTGTATCTTTGAAACTATAGTGTTGTAAAGCTCGTCGCAACACATATTTTTTCTATTTACACTTTTTTATACAAAAATTGCGATAACTTGAGTAATTATTATCGGATTGTTATGGGACTTGAAACATAAAACTCGGAAAACTCTAGCGCAACCGTAAAATGTATGCACAAAACCCTTGTGTTAAATAAATGTAATAATATTTAATTAAAAAGAAATACTGGGCAGAACCCATCTATTTCAACGTTCGCCGTTAAAAAGTATCGAGACAATTTTGACGTACATATAACTTGAGGTGAAATAGGTTTTCCTTAATATACAAAGAACATTTTCACTAATTTTCACACTGAATAATAAATAATTGTAGGAGATATGGCGATATATATCAATCTCGCGCGGCACCAACAGTCAATGCGAGTGCTAAAACAGCTAATTGTAAGTAGAGCATTATTTTTTAGTACTTTTTTTTATATTATTTGTTAATAGCCAACAGTTATATGGACAGGAACATTAAAAGAATTGAAGCATCTTTTACAAATAAAATAGTAATAAGCATCTAGTGTTTCATAATACATCTAGTTCAGAATCCGTTCATGAAATCCGCTACTGAAAATGCGTACGCTAGATGCGCGTGATTATTATGTGGTCGGCTCCTCGAAGTGACAGAAAATATAACCTATATGCTATACCCGATTTCCTAAAGATACCGTTGCGGCGTAATAATAATGTTTCGGAAAGATGATAAAAAGTTCACAAATGTAGCGCAAAAGAACGAAATAGCCGCTAAACATTTGTTGCCATATAGCATATACTTAGGTTATATTTTCTGTCACTTTGAGGAGCGGATTTTCTGTCTTCGAAGTGACAGAAAATATAACCTATGTATATGCTATATGACAATAAATGTTTAGCGGCTATTTCGTTCTTTTGCGCTACATTTGTGAACTTTTTATCATCTTTCCGAAACATTATTATTACGCCGCAACGGTATCTTTAGGAAATCGAGTATAACGTATAGGTTATATTTTCTGTCACTTCGAGGACAGAAAATCCGCTCCTCCAAATGACAGAAAATATAACCTATAAGCCATACCCGATTTCCTAAAGATACCGTTGCGGCGCAATAATAATGTTGCGGAAGGATGATGAAAAGTTCACAAATGTAGCGTAATAGAACGAAATAGCCGCTAAACATTTATTGTCATATATCATATACATAAGTTATATTTTCTGTCACTTCGAGGAGGGGCCACATAATAATCACGCGTTGAATTCAACATCAAACACAATTTTATATATGTTTGTTCATAACAGTTTTCTGCATAGGATGTGTATTTCATGTTCTGTTTGAGTGTTTTGCTAATTAAAAAATGCCTATCCTAACAAACTTCATTTTCTGGGGACATGCCCTCATGTATTTTTCCTTTTCACTTATAATTCCTTACTGCCAATGTAGAATATTGTAGCATAAGCACATTTCAAGCAAATGTACAATGAATTTTCTACGTTTACAGTACCAGCAGACTTTCTGTTTAAAAAGTACAACGCAACAGCTGAGAATTTCTTTCCACATTCAAAATAAAATATGGAAATAGCAAACAGCTCCCTCTCGCGTGCACAGGCAGCCGCGTATCTATGGGTATTACCATTTCTGTGCAGAAAAAATCTGCTGTAATACCGACCGGCCTCGGCGGCCAGACCACGTGACGTGTCTACCCCCTTAAGCCATATCTTTTTCTGAACTTATCGAACCATCCTTTGCTACCATTAAATTCTCCATCTTTAGAACTTTCGCCTAGCTTCTGTCTTAAATTCCTGTACAAAGATATCGCCTTTTCTCTAATCATATTGGAATTTATAGGTATGCCCTTTTTGTGACAATCGTGCACCCATATAAAAACTAAATTTTCTGTTTTTGACAAAAGCGTGTCCGTTAGAAAGTGTCGCGTTTTCGCAGCCGTTGCAGTAGCTGCGGCAACAGCTTTACGAATTTCTTTTTCTTTTTTTATAATAGTTCGAACACTGGATTCATTTATTTCACAATGACGAGCAACCGCAGCAGCCGATTTTAATTTATTATACTTGTTTAGTAACTCAACTTTCTGTTGCAGTGTCATTACTTTTCTCTGTCTCTTCGAAACACTGCTAACATCACTGATGGCACTTCGTTTAGGTCCCATGGTATCACTAGAGATTCACGGCACAGTAATTGTTCAAAGTGATCGAAATCTGTAATGTCCAAATCAATCACCACAAGCTCGTCGTACTCTCCCTTAACTATTTCACTGCCGCACTCAAGAACGTTGAGTGTTCCATTCAACTCAACTGACTGCGTATTCATATACGACACGCTGCCGCACCGTAGACCGCCGCACGCCCTTCGAAAATCGACGATCGGTATGGCCAACGTTGCGTCACTCCTCAGGCAGCGAGAACTGGATTTTTTGCTCGTCGCTCGGCTTTCTTTTTGACATCCGATACCCGATGCCGCGGCGCGGTCGGAAAAAGTTAATAGCTCCTCGGAATCGGTCTCCTCTCGGCGGCGCGGCGACTCCAACCGAAGTAGTGGGGATAGCTTCGCGCGTATAGAGAATCCGAAAACGCGTGCAATTTGAGAGACAACACTGTATTTTCTCGGTGTTCCATCGCTAATGAGAACAACATTTCGATTGATGTTGGCGAATCACTGAAAGAGCTTATCCTAGCACCAAAAGCTACAATAGTGAAGATTGTAAACTAGCGTTTGATGTTTGGGCATGCAGTCGTTTCAAATTCAACCTGTTTAACATTTAAATGGATTTAACGCAGACGTGTGTTAGAACTTACAACGTAATTTATGGGGAGAGGACTTATAATAGATATTACTTGTGCTTCTGAAATATATCGAGAAAAAAATCCGCGTATAACCGAATCCGCGTTGTTCGAGGGTCAACTGTACATCAATACAATAGTAATTATTTTCGTATCCTACGAATGGGTTGATAGTTTAAGTTTAGAAAAAAATCATTTTCAAGAAATATTGCTGTTAAGAAATTTAAATATAAGCGCCTTTTCTTTGTACGTGTTGCAGCGTGTTACGATTCAGAATGTCAACTCTACTAAATCATAAATTTATTTTCCTTTTGTCGACTAGAGTAGTAGCGCTCAGATACTTCCTCATTCTGACATTTTTCCTTCTTCTTGAAACATACCAATCGCAATAAGCGTGTTTCAGTTTTTCAGTTTTATTTTTCATGTGCGTCATCGATAGATATAATAAGAATCGAGGTGTTGATATAGGAGTGGATTTTGCGGGAGCAATATACATAATCATTTTCACAGATTCCGGTTTATATTTTTTGGTGCTTGTTAAGTAATTTAGTTTCATAACCTCAAAAATTCTAACATGTTATGGGCACAGAGCCACGTGTTACCACGTGTCGTTAAAAAGCAACTTTTGTTTTATTACTTGGTGAATGGAGAACCGTGAAAGCACTCCTACTGTCCAAATAAATGATTCAACCCTGGGTGAGTCTTTTGATGGTCATAATACATCAATAATTAACGTACATGATCAAATTCAAATTATTTAAGAATCGATCAGCGACGAATACGAAATCGAAGATCAAGTGGCTGAGAATTTTCATAGTAAAGTATCCAACGTTCGCAAACTAATAGAAAATATGGCAGAATCAAGAATGTATCAAATACACAAGTTCAATGGACAGAATTATCAACTGCGGAGAATGCAGATGAAAATATATATGGATGAAAATGAACTGGAACCGTACATACTAAAGTCCAGTTCAGATTTATTGGCCGGTGAATTTCGTTTCCCGAGCAGTGCCCGAGGAGAAATCAGCCACCACCACCAGACGATCGTAGATTCGGCGTTGAAGTTGCTGGGCCCCCGAAGTGTGTGGTGGGGTAACGGGAACGCTGCTCGACTCCGCCTGAACGAAGCCGTGTGGCTGTTGTTTTTCTTAGCGTAATAGTAGTGTGCGTTACTAATCTATGCGTAGATCAATACGAGAAGAAGCTATCGAGGAAGAATCAATGTTCTGACCAATGAAGGTCCTGAATTTTTCGGGGCGAACGCACACCTATTCTAATGTGCGTAGTTCTACGCTGTCAGCCAGCATTGGACATTATTCGTATAAATCTGTACCGTTGTTCCAGTCAGATTTATTCGGATAAGAATTTATTAGTTATTCGACCTGATTGAACGACGAATAAATGTGCGTGCGCTCTATCTCTTCTGGTAGAGCGTACCAGAGTTGGGAATTATCTAGGTAAAAAAATTATTTAAGTAACTATCGAATAAATAATACTTTATCTTTATTCGTTATTCGAGGTTCGAATAATCGAAATTATCTTTATTCGAAGAGTAACGAATAAATAATTTTATTTTATGCGAATTTATTCGACGAATAAAGATAATTTTTTTATTGGGTAAGAATTTATTCGGCGAATAAGGATAACTTTTTTATTCGATGAGAATTTATTCGACGAATAACGATAATCTTTTATTCGAATGTTTTATTCGAATAAATGCGTCGAATAAATTTTTGATGCGTAGCATTTATCTTTTCGAAGCCTTCGAAGAAAGCCACGAATAACTTTCGTCAGCGTCGAAACTTGGTGAGTGACCACCATGATCCCAAGTCGTCGGCGCCGGGCATTACTTTTCGGCGCTCGCCACTCGGCCGGGCTCGACCTTCGAAGGCTCGAATAAACATGCACGCCGCTGACGAAAATTATTCGGACGCATTTATTCGAATAAAATCTTCGAATAAAAAATCACTTTTATTCGTCGCATAAATTCTCATCGAATAAAAAAGTTATCTTTATTCGTCGAATAAATTCTCATCGATTAAAATGATTTATTCGTTGCTCTTCGAATAAAGATAACTGCGATTATTCGGGCCTCGAATAACGAATAAAAGTTATTTATCTTTTGTGCGTTATTTGAGATTTTTATTTAGATAAACTTTTTCTTAACTCTGCTTACAATGTCTGTACAGTATTTATTCGCGAGGAACTCTAACTCGCTCTCGTGCCATCTCGCTCTCGCCTTCGGCAAGAAAGAAGCGAGTAGGCACGACCACTTGGAATCGGGGGCTCGTCTATGTACACAAAGTGATAGGGACGCTTCGCTGCGTGTGTATGTACCTCACGGACACTAATTCCCACCGCGCGACGAATAGGCGTAGCCCGAGAGAGAGCGAGAACGTAGAGAAAAGGAGCACCGAGGCAGGCAAGCGGTGTGGTGGGAGAATACCTCTCACGAAACTCACCGGCCAATATATATGAACTGGACCTTAGGCACAATTCCACGACCTCAACGCAGAAGCCTGGGACAAAAAGAATAAGGCAGCAAAGGCGTTTCTGATGCGTGGGCTGAAGATTGAGCAGCTGAAGTTTTTGTTAAAATGTACAACCGCAGAACAAATGTGGTCAAGATTAAAATCAATTCATGCTGAGATAAGCGACCATTCAGCACAGGTTTTGCTCGATCGGTTTATAAATGCGAAGATGGAGAGTAATGAACGTATCATGGACTTCATAACAAGGTTGACTTCAATGACTTAGCGACTGAGTGAAATGGTTCATGAGCAAAAGGAACCGGTAACCATCGCTAAAATCTTAGGAAGCTTACCACAAAAATATGATAACATAAGAGCTGCCTGGTTACTTGTACCAAAGGAGGAACAAACAGTTGAAAGACTAACTGAACATCTCATCAATGAGGAGAGTTTATTAAATCAGAGGTCTGGAGACAGCAAATAACGAACGTCCGAAGCTTTAAGTGCTCGGTGGGATGGCAAGAAGAATAACAATAAAAAGAAAAGTTTCAGTTGACATAGTGAAGGACAAAATACAGGACACACACAGAGCCAAAATCCAGGTAAACGTAACTACTGCAAAGTTCCTGGACATTGGGCATGAGACTGTTAGAAGAGACAGAGGGAGCAAGAGAGCTCTCAGAAAAAAACTCTTGTGGCAGAAACAACGAAAGAAACAACTGTACGAACAAAGTCAAACAAGAGTGAGTTACTTATTGGGGACAGAGTAGAGGCAGTGATGGAAATCAGAAGAGGAAACGACTGGTATGCTGATTCAGGCGCAACGCACCATATGTTATTCGTAAGACATTGGTTTAAAAATTTCACTTCATGCTCAGCTGACGTACACAGTGTTAGAGTTGGTGAAGGTACGTGCATTGACGTCAGAGGGAGAGGTGATATTGACATTCAAGTGACAGATGCAGATGGTGAAAGTGTAACTCATACGATTAAAGATGTGCTGTATATTCAAAAAATTCAGAAAAATCTGATATCGATTAGGCAGTCATCTGAAAAAGGGATCAGAGTGATATTTGAGGAAGGCGGCAAGCGCGTGTTCTTTATGAGAGGTGACTATGTCATTTTGAATGGTATAAAGATCAATAATTTATACAGGCTCAACGTTAACATAATAACAACTGAGGAAGTCATGGTAGCGACAGAAATAAGTTTGAATCTGGGGCATGCCAACTACCAAATGCTGAGACAGATGCGTGAGAGAAGAGTAGTAGACGACCTACAATTCAACCCTAGCACTGAAGATCCTTTTTGTGAAGGGTGCATTTATGGTAAACAACACAGGAAAGCATTTCAAGGAACGGGTGAGCGGTCAACTTCACCAAGTGAAATTTATCATGCTGATCTCTGTGGTAAAATGAATGAGCCCTCGATTGGAGGTGTAAACTATTTCCTGCTAATTAAAAATGATTGTTCAAGATATTGTTTCATCTATTTTTTAAAAAAGAAGACAGATGTGTTGGAGTCTCTTCAAGAATTCTATGCAGAAGTTCAGGCTGATGGGCATCACATTAAAAGAATCCGAACCGACTGTGGGTTAGAATTCTGCAATGCTGAGGTGAGAAAATTCCTACTATCAAAAGGAATTAAACACGAGAAATCAACCCCTAGAGCTCCAGAGCAAAATGGTTTTGTGGAACGCCAAAATCGAATTGTTGTGGAATCAGCAACGGCGATGCTCCATGAACGAAAACTGCCACGTTATCTCTGGGCTGAAGCTGCAAATACAGCCGTATACCTCAAGAACAGAACAGCCTCAAACACTCTGGGTGGCAACACAACGCCTTTTGAGATGTGGTATGGTGAAAAACCTTCTGCTAAACATCTAAGCGTTTTCGGTAGCAACTACGTACACATACCTACGGAGGAACGCACAAAATGGGAGGAGCATTCAGTGAAGTGCATGCTGATGGGTTATAGCGAGGGAAACAAGGCCTATCGAATCTTCAATCCTGAAAGCAGAAAAGTGTTAATTCGTCGAGATGTCATATTCCACGAGAGTAACCAACCTCAAATAGTGACAGAAGAATCATGGGATGAAGATTATTCTATCAGGCCAGTATTCATCAGCTAAGGGAGATGAATCACAGCCTGAGCAAGGTCAAGATTTGCAGGCTGAGTCACCAAAAACTAAATATAAAAACCCACGACTTCCGTCTCCAAGATCACCATATCAGACAAGAAAAAGGGCACAGAGTATTGTAAGCCCTGATGAAGAGAAAGGAATTATGGTGATTGCTGAGGCCTACATGACCAACGCAGAGCCAGCAACCCTCAAGAAAGCATTGAGGGTGGATGATTCTGAAAGATGGCGCGAAACAATTGATGCTGAAATGAACTCCCTAGAACAGAACCAAAAGTGTGTGGTAGTCCCTCGACTTGAAGGCGCTAACGTAGTCACTAATCGTTAGGTACTCAAGCGAAAGCTTAGAGCCGGCGGCTCTATTGAAAAATACAAGGCCCGTCTGGTTGCAAGAGGATGCTCGCAGAGGGAAGGCATCGACTATGACCAGACATTTGCACCTGTTGTCAAATTTAGTTCGGTGAGGACCATTATATCCATCGCAGCAGCCAATGATTTGGAGATACTCCAGTTCGACGTCAAGACGGCGTTTCTACACGGTGACCTCTACAACGAGATCTACATGGAGCAACGAACTGTGTTCGGGAGAAGTGATGAAGTGTGTCTCTTGTTGAAAGGCCTATATGGTCTAAAACAAGCTGCTAGACAGTGGAACGAAGGGTTGATTGATTTCCTGGAGAGATGTGGTTTTGTGCAATCAAAAACAGATCCATGTGTATTTTTGAAGGCTGACTGCCAAATTTATCTTGCAATTTACGTAGATGATGGTTTGATGTGTGGAGAGTGTGTGGATGAAATGAATGTTTTACTGTTAAAATTGCACCGAGAATTTCAAATAACTTTTTCAGAAGCTGAGTACTTCGTGCGCTTCCAGATCGAAAGAAATCGAGACGTAGGGAAGCTTAAAATTCACCAAGGCGCATATACAGAGCAAATATTACATAGATTCAATCATGAAGCTAGCAACCCAGTCTCCATTCCTGCAGATCCGGGAGTGAGATTATCAAGAACAGCTGTTGATGATAACAGTGGCGAAAGCGTTTTTCCATATAGGCAAGCGATTGGGTCATTAATGTATTTAATGGTCGGTATACGACCAGACATTGCGTACATTGTAGGAATACTAAGCAGGTTCATGAAAAAACCAAATGCGCAGCATTGGAGAGGAGTACAGAGAGTACTAAACTATTTAAGAGGCACGACTAGACATGGTATAAATTACAATATAGGTTCATGCGATTATAAAATGATAGCGTATTGCGACTCAGATTTTGCAGGAGATATTGATACACGAACCAGTACATCTGGTTGGGTTTGTTTTGTCAATTCATGTCCCGTATCTTGGAGCTCAAAGAGGCAGACGGCAACTGCGACGTCGAATACGGAGGATGAGTTTATTGCACTTTGTGCTGTGACCAAAGAAGTAGTGTGAATCAAAAGACTACCATCAGATTTAGGTTGTACACCAGTTGGTGGGACGACTGTTTATTGCGATAATCAGAGAGCAATAACACTAGTTAAAACTCCAGAATCCATTAAGGCAATCCAGCATATAGAAGTAAAAGTCTTTTTCTCTTGCGAAAAACAAAGGGAAGATGAAATCGATGTCAAAAGGCCATCACACACGGTCCGGCCGGCCTATCAGTTTGGCCTGCGCAGGCCGGCCGGACGCCTCACAGTGGTCGGAATAGAGATAGTTAGTAACATTCGTGTTGTATAACTTTTAAACTATAAAAGATATAGAAATGGCGCCAAAAAACATAAATTGAAAAAATTATTCCTTTCTAATGATTTATAATTGAATATATTGTACGTCCATTTAATGTTTTTTTTTTTAATTTTTTCGACTTAATTGTTATAAAAAAATTGAAAAATGTTTATTTAGTAGTTTATCTAATGATCTTTAAGTGTTTAAAGGTCGTCGCTCACTAGGCCGAACGGAAGCGAAGCGAACACGCATCGCTCATATGACAGAACAGTAGCGACCACGCATCGCCTATATGATAGAACAGCGCCGACGATCAGTTCGCTTCCGTTCGGCGAAATGAGCGACGGCCTAAAATCGATATGGACTACTATAATCGGACTACTTTTACATAAGGAATACAAATTGCTTATGTAAATAGTAGTCCGATTTGCATGAAATTTGTTATGATTTTAATCGGGAGAACGCCAGGAATCCATTGGTGCCACTTTCATATCGATACGATAAAGAATGATGAATTTTTTACTACGCTGAAATGGAGAATAGGGAGTCTCAAGTGGCGTTCGGTTCAGATCTGGCCGCGAACTCAGGCCGACCGAATCGTTTTTCGATTTTGCTCTGGCCGGCCGGCACAGTCAGGATTGCGCAGGAAAAATAAACTTTCTCCTACCGAAATCTACTGAATGCATACTACAGGGTGATTCTCCAGCGACGCCTGTCAAAGAGATGCCGCCTGGTACCCTGTGGCGAGGACAGGATCCTCCATTGGCTCACCGAATATGATGGCTCCCGATCTTCGAAAGGTTGGAATACCATTAAAAAGTCAGAAATATATAGGATTTCCGCATTTCTCATCAGATCTTTGCGAAAACGACGCCTATCGAATCGAATTATATAATTTCAAGCTGGATTTGTTCAAAATAGTCCGATTTACATGAAATTTTGTTTGATTTTCATCGGAAAAACATAAGGAATCCATCGGTATCACTTCCATATCGATACAATCAATAATAAAGAATTTCTTAATACGCTGAAATGAATAAATCCGTTGAATAAATGAATAATAAATGAATAATAATGTTTAACTAAACTGTAGATTTCGTCACAATTTCTAATAGTACTATTTGGTTTTTCCTTACAGTCGGAAACGAAAAATTTCCCCAACAAGCGATTTTGGGCCGTCGCTCATTTCGCCGAACGGAAGCGAACTGTTCGTCGGCGCTGTTCTATCATATAGGCGATGCGTGGTCGCTACTGTTCTGTCATATGAGCGATGCGTGTTCGCTTCGCTTCCGTTCGGCCTAGTGAGCGACGACCTTTAAACGCTTAAAGAGCATTAGATAAACTACTAAATAAACATTTTTCAATTTTTTTATAACAATAAAGTCGAAAAAATTAAAAAAAAACATTAAATGGACGTACAATATATTCAATTATAAATCATTAGAAAGGAATAATTTTTTCAATTTATGTTTTTTGGCGCCATTTCTATATCTTTTATAGTTTAAAAGTTATACAACACGAATGTTACTAACTATCTCTATTCCGACCACTGTGAGGCGTCCGGCCGAGTGCATCCACATGGTCCAGCTGGCCTGCGCAGGCCAAACTAACAGGCCGGCCGGACCGTGTGTGGCGGCCTAAATGCATAAATACAAAATACCAGTTAGCGGACACTTTAACAAAGCCTTTACCTCGAGAGAAGTTCGAGAGGTGTCGAGTGAAGTATGGGATATGTTAAAACTATTGTTATTTTATGTTGTTTGAGAAATGCTCTGGTTTTGGTGGTGAGTACGCTGGAAAGGATGAGGTTAGGTTCGACGGTGAAGCGTGGCACACAAGACAGTACTTAAAATGAGTACGTCGATTTATTTAAAATCTCTCGTTAAGAGAGCGTGAGCATGAGATTTGCGAGTTTTATTATAATGGTCCGACGCGACTAGAAACACGTGCGGACGCCACCACGCCTTGAATCACACACGGCGTTCCACACTAGATCAAAAGGCACAATGATGAGAGCGCTTGAATGAGCTTAACAATGAACTTTGAGTGCACTACTAAATGCTACAATTAGCGGAGAGTTAAGATATTCACACTGTTAACTTAACCAAAATGTCGAATCGTACGCGACGCGTCCAGCTCGTTACGCAACGTGAACAAGAGTGAGTCAATGTGGATGATCATTTCCGTTACCGGCGTCGCACAGTGGGACAAAACGACCCGACGGCGATCAAAAATCTATAACTTTGGTTCTAGTCTGGATATTTTAATGAAACTGGGCGCATTTTAACCGCAAATTTACGGCCTTTAATCTGTGTTAATATAATTGATATTAACCAACGGAGGCCCGTGCTGGGCCCGTGAATTTAGACCCATGTTTTCGAAAAGTGGGGCTACAGGCCAATTACAATACACATTTTATTAACATTACTGTATTTTATTGTGGTAAACCCAGTTTCTTAATATTTGCTATTGTTTTCATGTGATCGATGCTCAAAATTTGCCAAAACCGCAAAAGTATCGCTTATCAAAAACTTTTATGTTTCCCACAGTTTTTATTCACGATTCCGAAAAAATTTTCTTTGAGAGGTGCAATTTGAGTTAGTTACAAAGTTAATTACATAGCTATATATTCTATTAAGGCCATTCATTAGGGTAAAATGTTAATAACAAACTTTTTTAAATTTTAAAAAGTTGCAACCATATGCAATGGGTTTAACTGATATCATGTGAAAGAATGAACCTTTCTCTCTTAGAAACAAAAAGAATTAGGTGCTACTTTGTGCTACTTTCCAAGAAAATGGTAATTGAAGTAAAATCTACCTTACCAGCCTATTAGAGTTTTCTGTGCTGTCTCATGACTCCGGCTATGCAAGATATTTTTGTCACACATCTAATAATTTACTCATTTCTTCCGGATATATCTTCATTACATCCTTTTTGCTTCTTACTCTTCGAAACGATGATATGTAAGGGTCCGAAGATATCAAGAGCATATTCATTAGGTCTTGATTTTGTGCAGTTCGAGAATTTATTCGACTGTCATGGTAACGGTAATATTTATATTCTTTATTTTTCGTTTCCTGCGCCTCTTCTGACAGCTCGCCAATTGGCAGTAAGTGGTGAAGAATGATATTTTTTCCATGCCTTAACACCTTGTGTACTGTGGCTGTTAATTTTCGCCAAGGATAAAATAAAAAAATAAAATAAAAGTTGCTCAACATTTAACAGATACTAAATCGAGTTCCACTTGTATCATTTGCCAAAAAATTTTGTTACTACTGGAGGAAAAGACATAGAATAGAATTACCAATATGGCCTTTCACCCCTACATGCAAGGATACGATTTATGGAGTTCGTTTTACATGTAAGCTACGATTTAAGCTTTAAGGGTGAAGGAGTTAGAAATAATTCAGACAATAAACAGAAGAGGCAAGAGGAAAAGTCAAGGATCATAAAAGAATTCAGGAATCAGCTTGGATTAATCATTGACACACCTAAACAAGGATTTGGGAACACAAATGATGGCAACCCTGCACGCAGATTTTTTAATATCCCGATATAACTTCAGCAATTACCGGAATAAATGTAGATATTTTAAAAAAATTTAGGACAATATGAAATGTTCTTTCTTGTGGTCTTCCAAATTAACAGCCACAGTACACAAGGTGTTAAGGCATGGAACAAATATCATTCTTCACCACTTACTGCCAATTGGCGAGCTGTCAGAAGAGGCGCAGGAAACGAAAAATAAAGAATATAAATATTACCGTTACCATAACAGTCGAAAAAATTCTCGAACTGCACAGAATCAAGACCTAATGAATATGCTCTTGATATCTTCGGACCCTTACATATCATCGTTTCGAAGAGTAAGAAGCAAAAAGGATGTAATGAAGATATATCCGGAAGAAATGAGTAAATTATTAGATGTGTGACAAAAATATCTTGCATAGCCGGAGTCATGAGACAGCACAGAAAACTCTAATAGGCAGGTAAGGTAGATTTTACTTCAATTACAATTTTCTTGGAAAGTAGCACAAAGTAGCACCTAATTCTTTTTGTTTCTAAGAGAGAAAGGTTCATTCTTTCACATGATATCAGTTAAACCCATTGCATATGCTTGCAACTTTTTAAAATTTAAAAAGGTTTGTTATTAACATTTTACCCTAATGAATGGCCTTAATAGAATATATAGCTATGTAATTAACTTTGTAACTAACTCAAATTGCACCTCTCAAAGAAAATTTTTTCGGAATCGTGAATAAAAACTGTGGGAAACATAAAAGTTTTTGATAAGCGATACTTTTGCGGTTTTGGCAAATTTTGAGCATCGATCACATGAAAACAATAGCAAATATTAAGAAACTGGGTTTACCACAATAAAATACAGTAATGTTAATAAAATGTGTATTGTAATTGGCCTGTAGCCCCACTTTTCGAAAACATGGGTCTAAATTCACGGGCCCAGCACGGGCCTCCGTTGGTTAATATCAATTATATTAACACAGCTAAAAGGCCGTAAATTTGCGGTTAAAATGCGCCCAGTTTCATTAAAATATCCAGACTAGAACCAAAGTTATAGATTTTTTATCGCCGTCGGGTCGTTTTGTCCCACTGTGCGTCGTCTCGAACATTCTCGAAGATCGATAGACGTGGGGAAATCTGATTGGTTGATCGATAGATATGGTAAGATGTGATTGGTTTGTGCGTGTTCTCAAACCGACCGCACCAGCATCAAGCGTTGTGCTGATTGGATGAATGGCGCACACTCTGCGTTGATGATTGGTGATCGGCCGTCCATCCCCATCGCTGGTTGGTGGATCGATCGTCGATCTGCGACTCTGCGCTGAGTCCATGAGGTGCTGCGCCGAGAGCGAGTGTGGTGGCTTTGGGAATTAATGCATTCCCAAACATATGTCAATTTTTTTTTGTATGTGTATGAGTGCGCGACACGTCAAACAGTCGAGAAGGAGTGTTAAAAAACTTAAATATAAACGCCTTTTCTTGTACGTGTTGCAGCGTGTTACGATTCAGAGTGACTACTCTAGTAAATTATAACCCATAAAAAAACTTCAAAAAAAGTAAAAAAAATACGCCAAGTACATGAAAAATCAAATAAATCACAAAAAAATAGATGATAATAATAATCACAAAAAAGAAGATAATAATAATCACAAAAAATTGAAGATAGTAATAATCACAAAAAGAAGATAATAATAATCACAAAAAATTGAAGATAGTAATAATCACAATAAATTGAAGATAATAATAACAAAATAAAAAAAAGTGAAATGAAAATGAGCTACAAGTACATAAAGGTGCTTTCCAACTGCGCCTAAGCTGATACAACTATATATAATAACATATACACAGCTAAAATGCTGTGTTCATACATTTCATTACTCATATCGCCGACATTTTAATTAATCCATAAAAAAGAATCCCATTTAAAAACATTGTCTTAAATTAATAGATTAACAAAATTAATGATATACAACAATTGCGCCAATTATAACAATGGCTATTTATACAAAGAAAAAATATATTAAATAATATTAAACAGATATATTTTTTATAGAAAAAAATATTTTAATACGAATAAATATTTTATTCAAAATACTTGGCGCTGCGCAACCGAAAAAATGTTAATTGTTTTAGTATTAATAATTTACAATAACTCCTTTACAACCTAAAATACATAAACAAATACATACACATATTATTGTATCATCTTAGGCGCAGTTGGAAAGCACCTTTATGTACTTGCAGCTCATTTTGATTTCACTTTTTTTTATTTTTATATTATAATCTTCAATTTTTTGTGATTATTACTATCTTCAATTTTTTGTGATTATTATTATCTTCTTTTTTGTGATTATTACTATCTCCAATTTTTTGTGATTATTATTATCTTCTATTTTTTTGTGATTTATTTGATTTTTCATGTACTTGGCGTATTTTTTTTACTTTTTTGAAGTTTTTTTATGGGGATCTCACTTCTTTTTACAAAGATAATATGCATAGGGACTGACATTAGATAATTTTTAATATTATAAGTTACAAATTATAACGGGACAGAATTAAGGATAAATTCTATATTCTACGTAAGTTTAACAACTACGAACAGAAATCATGTGCACCGGATTGCCAATCTATATGTATTATATTATATATATAGTACTTTGTGTACATTCAGCTCAAACGATTGTGGCCGTTCGAGATTCGATTGCATTCGAGCTTACCAGGGTCCGCTTTTTCACATCGCTAACATTCTACAGTATTTCATGAACATGGTGAGGGTCCTGCCTAGCCACAGGTTCCCGTCTAGAACACTTCTAATTCATGATGAAACACCACTGTGGTGGCATCTGCGTATGATTGTCATAATTACTGTTGAACATATGACTGTTCACGATGATGTAGCGTAAATGACGGCAAAAATAAATGTCAAATGACTTTTATTCCAATGAACCTAAAAAAAAAATCATAATAATTTTGGGACTGTAAACAATAAATTTGTAATGTCCAAAATAAATAAATCAATGGATTTGTAATGGAAGACACAAATAAATAGAGCGGGATGGTGGGGTAATAAAGAATAGAATGGAAACGAATGTCATGTATTTCGTACAGATGGCAAAGGTTAGGAAACCAGAATACTGTGATGAATAAAGTCTTGTCCAAAGTAAATAAATCAACGGATTTATAATTGTCACGGGGAAATCCGCAAAATTTGTGACACGGTGTATTGGTTCGCACGTGTCCTGCTGGACGGCTCGGAATCGCACGTGAAACGCAGTACGCTTATTAATTAGAACTAGAGTCGGTTAGAATGAACTACTCATGACAATAGGTTTGGAACGACTGACTTCATTTATTTTCCCTTGGCAACGGAATCGATTCTTAACAGCGGAATTTACAGAGTGGAGGGTCAATCCTTATCGTTTTGTCTGGAGTTCGATCGGAAGTGAAGCATCGGATAGCTGGGTGGCGATTGAATATCGAGCGGCGTAACATAATGGAAGACACAAATAAATAGAGAGGGATGGTGGGGTAATAAAGAATAGAATGGAAACGAATGTTATATATTTCGTAGAGATGGCAAGGGTTAGGAAACCAGAATACTGAGATGTATAAAGTCTTGTGGTATTTTATTCCTAGCAGTCCTCATAGATTAAAATCTAAGACGCTCATTATTAGTGGAAATATGTAGAGCAAAGAAATACGCATTTATTTCAAAATTTACTATCCGTTATTTTATGTTAACAACGGGAAAATAAACATAACCGAAGCAATGTAGATTAAATTTTGTGACAGGCCTGCGCGAACGTGTCTCATATTAAACAACATCCGTTTACTTCACGCTATATCATAGGCAGATGGTGCCACAGTGGTGTTTCAACATGAATTAGAAGTGTTCTAGACGGGAACCTGTGGCTTGGCAGTGCCCTCACCATGTTCATGAAATACTGTAGAATGTTAGCGATGTGAAAAAGCGGACCCTGGTGAGCTCGAATGCAATCGAATCTCGAACGGCCACAATCGTTTGAGCAGAGTGTACAATACATGGTGCGCGAAGCAGCTTATGGCGCTGTAAGCAGTCTTTTACGCTGAACGTATTTAACATTGAAGTGTTTTAACAAACGCAATTAACACCTTTCGAAGAAAAATATGTATGCATTTTTAGCATTTCGTGGCCAAGCTTGTTTTTCTACTCGTAAATCATCAACGCATACCCACGTTGTGCCCTTACCCCTTACCATACTCGTGTAATGACCATCGGCATTACTTTTACCATGGTGGAAAATCACTGCCTTAAGTTTATAACAGCGATCTACCAATTGTATTTTATTAGTAGGCATTGCTTTGACGTAGAAATTTTCTACTTTCGTTGTTGTTCCACTGCTATCGTGATCGAACAAATGTAATTTTGCAATAAGAATTTGTTTGGAAGCAGTAATATCGATTTTCTTCATTGTGTTTGAATTATCACAATTATTGCAGGAATCTTTCAAATTTTTCCATCCTGTGAAACTGTATTTTATTATATCTTGAAATTCAAATGTTTTTTTTTAACATCTTGGGTAGTGCAAGATGTACCACACAATTTGTACTGATAGTAGTACTTGTGTAATTACAACTTAAACATCTTAATACCGTTTTAATTTCGTGTTGTACTGCATTCTTAATAAGAATCTCCTGATCACAAAGAGAGGTAATAAACTCAGCTGCATCGTGTAGTTGATTGTTAGCACATGTTTCTCCTGCAAATTGCTGTAATTATATTATATTTGGATTTTGATCCGATTTATATTGGTCCATAAAGACTTTTATAATATGATCATCTTTTTCAATCGAAAATAAGTGTTCTCTTATCGATGAACAATATAACATACATTGGACTGTGGCATTCGCATAACAAGACACACCATCAGAATTCGGGAGACCTTTTACGTAGTATTGAGTGGTATCCACGATGTGATCATCAGTATTCTGACATTCGGATACATTATAATTAGGTACTGCCCAAACAGCATCACGAACTTTAAGGACGCGGTTTTTAGAATATACTTAATAATAATAAAATAAATAAATAATCTTCTATTTAGGTTTGATTTGATCGTATTATTTTATATATTATTAGGAGTTAAGTATGCGTAGTTGCGATTCGTCTGCATCGTTAACTGAAATAAGACACGTTTATTAATTATTTATATGTCAAAATAATAATTGAATGAATAATTGCATATGCAAAACTATACCTGCAAATTGGTGCGTTCATAGTCCGACGTAGATCACACTGCATCATCTTCTGCTTTGATAATCCGTAAATATATAAAGCCACATTTTAATTATATACAACTTAACGTAGAACTTATTATTTATAGAAATAGAGTGGCCTTTTGCTCTAGTGAGTGTAGAGACTACATAATGTATCAGGAAATGTTGCAGGAAATTTAAATGCTAATGGTAATGATTCAGCGAAAATGAACGAGGAGATTCAATATTTTTAACGCACAATTTATTGGTGTTGGAATAAAATCATTTTGGTATGTTTATTGGTGAATTGAAATAATGGCGATCTAAAAAAATAATGAATTTATGAATAGCGTGGCAACTACTGTGGATTTTGTTAATTAAAGTATTACGAATGTCTATCACAAAAGATTGAAAAGCATCAAGGGAGATGTGTTTTCACCGTACTATCTACGCTAATGTGACTTGCTTTACATTGCAAGCAGTCCACCATAATCTATTTTCTTAATAATTCTTAATGCTATGTCTTTAGACAAAGTTTGTCGATTTACCTTATTTGGGAAATTTTCAAAATGGAGAGAAAGGAGATGCTTCATTTCTATTCAAGCCTGTGCATCCCCTTCATTTCTATCCAAGCCTCTGCGCCCCCTTCATTTTTATCCAAGCCTCTGTGTCCCTTTTATTTTTATCCAAGCCTCTCCGTCCCCTTCATTTCTATAAGCTTTACATAAAAACTGTAAATTAAAAAAAAATAGTTTTCTGCTATAAAAATAAATATCTGACAATTTAAATGCAATTTGTTACAATACATTACTTTGTACATATGGTACAAATTTTCAGAAACTTATGCAAAAGAAGATACTTCTCTGTCGAATCAAACCTTCTCCGGACAACTTGCAAGCCTGCAACTCCACATAAGAATTTAAATGCAATTTGTTACAATACATTATTATTTTGTACATGCATGGTACAAATTTCCAGACACTTATGTGAAAGGAGATGCTTCTCAGTCGAACCATCTCCGGACAACTTCCAAGTCTGCAACTCTACATAAGAAACCTATTAAAAAATTTGGCGACTTACCTTATTAATTGAGACAATAATTCAGTCTCCTATTTAGTGTAAAAACTCGTGACATTTCAAATTCGGACAACTTTATTTGATTTGACACTTATCACTTGGTAGGTTATAAAATAAAATATATAATTCAATAGTATATATACATATATATGTATACACAATGACGGACAACGATCCCTGCCGAATAATCCCGAGAGTCGACGAAAGAAGAACGAATATGTTTTGGCTGAAGGTGTGTGTAACGCGTATATACGTATATTATGGTTGATGAAAAATATATATGTATTATGATTGACGAAAACTTTCTTGGAGAATCAGAAGAAAAATCTTACCATTTTCGACAGATCCATGAGACGATATTACGATATCTCTGTCATGCATGGACCGATTTTATTGAAATGGGTCTTATTCGAGAACTGATATGCGGTTTACATAAGAAAAATACCTTTAAATTTAGAAAATATTGCAGGCGTAATAAGATATTAATGAAATAAATGTCAGGTTAGGTTGGAATAGCCCTGCGACGAGTAAAAGTACACGGCAGCGACAGTTCGACATATACAGGGTAGGGTGGAGCTTATTTTTCAACTATGAAAATCTAGAGACGCGGTAGCGTCTCGACGCCAAGTACAGGAAAGACACCCTATATATCATTTACTCGTCGCCCGGCTAATCCAAGCTAACCTGAAACTTATTTCATTAATATCTCATGACGCTTGCAATATTTTCTAAATTTAAAGGCATTTTTCTTATGTAAACCGCATATAAGCTTTGGAATGAGACCAATTTCAATAAAATCGGTCCACGCATGACAGAGATATCATAATATCGTCTCATGGATCAGTCGGAAATATTAAGATTTTTCTTCTTCTGATTCTTCTAGAAATTTTTCGTCAAACATAATACGTATACGCGTTACACGCACACCTTCAGTCAAAACGAAACTAACACATGTTTCGTTCTTCTACGTATATACGTGTTACGCGCAAACCTTCAGTCAAAACGAAACTAACACATGTTTCGTTCTTCGTTCGTCGACTCTCGGGATTATTCGGCAGGGATCGTCGTCCGTCATTGTACAAACTATTTTTTAAATACTTTGAACTTTATAACCTACCAATCTTAACCTCCAAGTGTCAAATAATGTAAGTTGTCCAAATTTGAGATGTCAGGAGTTTTTACACTAAATAGGAGACGGAATTATTGTCTCAATTAACAAGGTAAGTCGCCAAATTTATTTAATAGATTTTTTATGTAGAGTCGCAGACTTGGAAGTTGTCCGGAGAAGGTTCGACAGAGAAGCACCTTCTTTCGCATAAGTTTCTAGAAATTTGTACCATGCTTGTACAAAATAATATATTGTAGTAAAAAATTGCATTGAATTTAAATTGCCAGATATTTGTATTTGTATACCAGCAATTTAGAGTTTTTATTTTATGTAAAGGTTATTATATTATAGAAATGAATGGGACGTACAGGATAAAAATGAAGGAGACGCACAGGCTTGGATAGTACAATTGAAGGGGACGCACAGGCTTGGATGGATAGAAATGAAGGGAATGCACAGGCGTGGAGGTTGTCCGGAGACGATTAAATAGATAGACAGAGCATCTTGTTTCGCACAAGTTTCTGGAACATTGTCAAATAAGGTAAATCGACAAAATTTGTTTAAAGACATAGCATTAAGAATTATTAAGAAAATAGATTATGGTGGACTGCTTGCAATGTAAAGCAAGTCACATTAGTAAAGAAAGTACACTGAAAACACATCTCCGTTAATGCTTTTCAATCTTTTGTGAAAGAAATTCGTAATACTTTAATTAATAAAATCCAAAGTAGTTGTCACGCTATTCATTAATTCATTAATTTTTTAGATTCCCATTATTTAAAATCACCAATAAACATACTAAATTAGTTTCATTCCAACACCAATACATTGTGCGTTAAAAATATTGGATCTCCGCGTTCATTTCGCTGAATTATTACTATTAGCATTTAAATTTCCTGCAACAAGACTTTCTGCCATACGCTCGCACCTCCTTCGGACACATTATTTAGTCCCTACACTCACTAAAGCAAAAGGCCACTCTATTTCTATATATAATAAGCAGAAGATGATGCAGTATGATCTACGGCAGAGAAAAAAATTTATGGAAACATAGCATTATTATTATATTAATTAAATGAGTTTATTCAGCTTATATCAACCAATTCCACCAATCCCAATTATACGAAGTTTATTTGTTGTTTTATTTTTATACTTATACATTGTAAGAATATAAGAATACATAAAAGTAAATAAATCACAAAAATAGAAGATAAAGATATATATAATATTAAAAATTATCTGACGTCATTCCCTATGCAAATTATATTTGTAAAAAGAAGTGAGATCCCCATCAAAAAACTTCAAAAAAGTAAAAAAATTATGCCAAGTACATGAAAATCAAATAACTCACAAAAAAATAGAAGATAATAATAATCACAAAAAATTGAAGATAGTATTCATCACAAAAAAGAAGATAATAATAATCACAAAAATTGAAGATAGTAATAATCACAAAAAAGAAGATAATAATAATCACAAAAAATTGAAGATAGTAATAATCACAATAAATTGAAGATAATAATAACAAAATAAAAAAAAGTGAAATGAAAATGAGCTACAAGTACATAAAGGTGCTTTTCAACTGCGCCTAAGCTGATACAACTATATATAATAACATATACACAGCTAAAATGCTGTGTTCATACATTTCATTACTCATATCGCGGACATTTTAATTAATCCATAAAAAAGAATCCCATTTAAAAACATTGTCTTAAATTAATAGATTAACAAAATTAATGATATACAACAATTGCGCCAATTATAACAATGGCTATTTATACAGAGAAAAAATATATTAAATAATATTAAACAGATATATTTTTTATAGAAAAAAATATTTTAATACGAATAAATATTTTATTCAAAATACTTGGCGCTGCTCTCCGAATTGGTATTGCTAAACTGAATAAATATGTATAAATTTCTATAATCTTTTTCATTCTTTCTTGTACGTACGTTCATGAATGTGTGTATGGGCATATGCTGCGTACGATATTCGAATTAAATATATGTAGAATACATCTGACAGCGTTTCTAATACTCGTATGTATATGTATATGTTTATGTATTTTAAATCGCAGCGCCAAGTATTTTGAATAAAATATTTATTCGTATTAAAATATTTATTTACATATTTATATACACCTGTATGTACTGGCAGCTCATTTTGATTTCACATCTTTTTTGTATTTTATATTTTTCTATTTTTGTGATATTATTATCTTCTCTTTTTGTGATTTATCTGTTGTATATTTTCTTCTATTTTTTTTGTGACTTATATTATTATCTTCTATTTTTTGTGAGTTATTTGATATGATCTTCTCACCATCTCAATTTGTTCCTTTCTATAAAAAATGAAATTGAGCAGAACATGAACACGATTGCTCTATATTTAGGGGTAGCTCAATGATGGTGAAATTTCCAATGTACATGATAATTATATGGAACGACTTGGAACTCTAAGTGGGAACTCCACACTAAGTGGAACTAGTAAGTTACTACTGATTTGTTCCTTTAGATACATAAACACTATATAAAAACTTTAGATAATACATTCTTATGTTTAGGGGTAGCTCAAGTGAGGAAAAAATTATAGAAATTATGAAAATTCAACATATAATGGACATATTTTAATTTATACATTTACGTTACATTACATTGCCATTTGTATTTGATAAATTGTTAAATTTATGGTTCACGAAGGCTCAGACACCAGACAGTGTCTGTTTCCTGCTGTCAGGGTACAATCTACGATGGTCTTCAACAACTTGCATTAGGAATTGTAGCTGCATTTCATCATGGGTTATTAATCCACTGTATTCTTGTATAAGTGCCACTCCACGTTCAGCATGGTCGTTAACAACTTTTAGAGACCTGATTGTTTCCATAGCCTTTTCATAATCATCCCTAACCTCCCACAAGTCTGGATCAGCCGTGAGAAATCCATGTGGAAGTTCCAACATTCTGAAGAGTGTCATTGACTTAGTAGTAACAAAATCTTCCAAGTTTTTGTTCTTGAATGAATGAAGAACACCAGTGATTCGCTTGGAATGCTTTTGGTTTTTGTTTTCTTCATTCTGCAAGGCACTCACCATAAGTCTCTTGGTTGACGAACTGACCCGACTGTCGAAGAAAGCTAATGCAACAAGTTCCTGTGACAAATACCATAGATGATTACAAAACTTATGTGATGCTGACTTCGAAATGGGTGAATTGATTGACGAATAATCAATTAGCAACTTCAACAACAACAGATCATTGTAAGGAGCACTGATAGCTTGAGGTGCAGAGATCCAGGCTTTCATGTAGACACGTACTGTGAAAACACATACATCTCGTAATCCTTTCTCTTCTTTAGAGGTCAATTTGAATTGAGCCTTGAACATCCAGATCTTGAGGCTTAGGTTAGGGTGGAGCTTAGGATGAAGCTTATTTTTCAACTATGAAAATATGATCTTCTCACCATCTCAATTTGTTCCTTTCTATAAAAAATGAAATCGAGCAGAACATGAGCACGATTGATTTATATTTAGGGGTAGCTCAATGATGGTGAAATTTCCAATATACATGATAATTATATAGAAAGGCATGGAACACTATAAATGTTTTCAAATGCATTCATTTGTTCATTAAGAAAAATAGAAATTGAGAAAAGGTATTATTGGGAATGGATGTTCCCTGATTTCGGTTGAACTCTGGAGCGAAGCAAGCCGTGGACGATCCTCGCTTGTTTTCCAGCGTCTCGACACGAGACACTACGCCATGCGCGAGAATACCTCGCTGCACCGATCACGCGACACACGTTTTTTTGTCCCAGTCGACATTTTGTATTGTTAACCATAGTGAATAAACGTACAGGTAAGTGTACCTCAGCCGTTATATATATCGCTCTTGCTCCTCTCTTATAAGGATCTAACAGATATCATTGTGCCCCATTTGACGTATAATTTGACGCTGTTTGCCGCCTGAACGGAAAGCAGAGCAAAACTGGCTCCGCGCTCAATGTGTTAAATTATACTAAAGTTCATGATTCCAAGCGACATAGTAAGTATATTTTTCTTTTAGATTAATTACGGAATGAAAATGGCAAAAGCAACAAGATCTAAAAATGGGTTGTATCTTCTTGGCGATCTTGTTAGTGAATTAACAGGTAGCAAGTTGCCATCATTGCGTGTGGCTCTTGGATTTTTCCTACATATACACATTGAATTGAAGGAGACTATAAGGAAAGCATCAAGTGTTACCATAAAAGAAATAGCAAACTTTTGGCAAAAAGCTAGGATCCCAATAAGGGATCATCAACACTGCCAAAAGAAGCTGCAAAATTTGTTTGAAGAATGGCGACTTCTGAAGAAGAACAAAGCGCGAACATCACCAACTCAGCGTGCAAAAGAGTTAGCTTTTGTTTCTAAACTCGAAGATCTCTTTGATGTTGCTCATGCTGATTCATTAATCATGACATCAGTATTACAAGAAGACAAGGATTTTTTGATAACCCAGAGAAAAAAAGGGAGAATTTGATCAATGGCTGGAGTAGATAAAAGGCTTGCTGCTAAAGAAAAAAGGGTATCTGAAAGAAAGGAAAACATCCATGTCAGACGACAGCGAATAGAGCAAACGAGACTTTTGGAAGCTTCTGTAACTGAACACGTTTCATCCATTGATTCCGAAAACAGTTCAGCGGAAGATGGTGACGAAGATATGGAAAGCAAAGACAATACAAATGAGGAGGCTTCTGGAAAAATAAAATTAAAGGGACAAAGAAGACAACGAGGGCGAAAAGCTGTAATTACTTCAGAACTTGCTACAGCTCTAGATCGAACAAAAGTGTCAGATCGCAAAGCCTTTTTTATTATAGCAGAAACTGCGAAAAGCTTAGGACAGAACATTAATGAACTTGCTCTAAATAGAGACTCAATTCGCCGACGGAGGATAGAACACAGAGTCCAGAAATCAGCAAACATAAAGGCCAAGTTTGTGGGTGTTGTGAAAAATGAGGTTTATAAAACTGTACACCCTTCGATTTGACGAATAAGTCCATTATATTTAGTGCAGTATAAAGCAACGATTGTTGTTTTATAAAAGGATTACAAAACGCAGGTAACAAGCGGTAGCAGGACTAATACAATACGCGAATGTTCTGATAGGAAAAAAAACGGACAGCGTACACGTCATCACATGGCGCTAGTTTTGAACATAGTAAACGTCATGAACATGTATACACATTTGTGTAGACTCTAACAGTGGGTAATGTTCCTCTTGTTGTTCACTGGGACGGCAAACTGATTCGTGATCTAAGTGGGAAAGATAAAGTTGATCGCCTGCCAGTATTAGTTTCTGGAAAAGGAGTCTCTAAGTTATTAACAGTTGCCAAACTTCCATCCGGAACAGGTGAAGCTCAGGCTGCTGCTGTTTTTGAAGCTATACAAAACTGGGGTATAGCCAGCAGCATCTGTGGTATGTGCTTTGATACGACCAGCTCAAACACTGGTCATATGGCTGGTGCCTGTGTCCTCCTAGAGCAAAAGCTGGAGAAAGAGCTCTTGTCATTGGCATGCAGGCATCATATTATGGAACTCATAATTGGTGCAGTGTTTGAAGTGTGTTTGGGAGTCACATCATCTCCCGAGGTTTCACTATTCAAACGCTTCAAGGAATACTGGAGACTTATAGATGCTGACAAATATGAACCAGGGATTGCAACTGATATTGTCGCTGATCTAGTAGAAGATATACAGCATGATACCATAGATTATGCAAATAAGCAATTACAAGAGAATCAACCTAGGGGTGATTATAAAGAACTCTTAGAACTGGTAATTATTTTTCTTGGTGCTGCTCCTGTCAGAGGAGTACGATTTATATCACCCGGAGCAATGCATGCTCGCTGGATGTCCAAAGTAATATACAGCCTCAAGATCTGGATGTTCAAGGCTCAATTCAAATTGACCTCTAAAGAAGAGAAAGGATTACGAGATGTATGTGTTTTCACAGTACGTGTCTACATGAAAGCCTGGATCTCTGCACCTCAAGCTATCAGTGCTCCTTACAATGATCTGTTGTTGTTGAAGTTGCTAATTGATTATTCGTCAATCAATTCACCCATTTCGAAGTCAGCATCACATAAGTTTTGTAATCATCTATGGTATTTGTCACAGGAACTTGTTGCATTAGCTTTCTTCGACAGTCGGGTCAGTTCGTCAACCAAGAGACTTATGGTGAGTGCCTTGCAGAATGAAGAAAACAAAAACCAAAAGCATTCCAAGCGAATCACTGGTGTTCTTCATTCGTTCAAGAACAAAAACTTGGAAGATTTTGTTACTACTAAGTCAATGACACTCTTCAGAATGTTGGAACTTCCACATGGATTTCTCACGGTTGATCCAGACTTGTGGGAGGTTAGGGATGATTATAAAAAGGCTATGGAAACAATCAGGTCTCTAAAAGTTGTTAACGACCACGCTGAACGTGGAGTGGCACTTATACAAGAATACAGTGGATTAATAACAATTCCTAATGCAAGTTGTTGAAGACCATCGTAGATTGTACCCTGACAGCAGGAAACAGACACTGTCTGGTGTCTGAGCCTTCGTGAACCATAAATTTAACAATTTATCAAATACAAATGGCAATGTAATGTAACGTAAATGTATAAATTAAAATATGGCCATTATATGTTGAATTTTCATAATTTCTATAATTTTTTCCTCACTTGAGCTACCCCTAAACATAAGAATGTATTATCTAAAGTTTGTATATAGTGTTTATGTATCTAAAGGAACAAATCAGTAGTAACTTACTAGTTCCACTTAGTGTGGAGTTCCCACTTAGGGTTCCAAGTCGTTCCATATAATTATCATGTACATTGGAAATTTCACCATCATTGAGCTACCCCTAAATAGAGCAATCGTGTTCATGTTCTGCTCAATTTCATTTTTTATAGAAAGGAACAAATTGAGATGGTGAGAAGATCATATTTTCATAGTTGAAAAATAAGCTCCACCCTAATACAGGGTGTCTTTCGTATACTTGGCGTCGAGACGCTACCGCGTCTTTAGATATTATTTTCCTTTTGTCGACTAGGGTAGTAGCGCTCAGATACTTCCTCATTTTGACGTTTTCCTTCTTCTTGAAAGATACCGATCGCAATAAGCGTGTTTCAGTTTTTCAGTTTTATTTTTCATGTGCGTCATCAATAGTTATAATAAGAATCGAAGTGATGATATAGGAGTGGATTATGCGAGAGAAATATACATAATCAGTTTGAGTTTGTCCTCTGGCAATGCAACACGTGTTTTTGTTATCGCTCTGAGTTCGGTAAAATCTTGTGTGTCTCTCGCCTTACTAGGCGTAATATTTGACGTCTCTGATAGACTTTCTGATCACGGTTGTGGGATTAGTGTGCCTTTGTCCTCAGCGTAGAGTCTTTTTAATTAAGATAACTATTTAATTAAACTACTTATAAAGTAGTTCTCTCAATCGTCGTTCTGTTCTGTCTCCTCACTGTCCAACTGGACGTCTGTCAGCATTATGGGTCCTCCTGATAAAAAGTTCAAAGGTTGTGGATCTGCGGTGATGAATCCGGTCATCTGTGCTCATTGTGGCATTGTTTCTCATCCCGGGCCTTCGTGTCTTGGCCGGACCTGTCACCCATGGTATAACGGCAAACTTTTAAATTGTGGCCCAAGTTCATCCGGATCAGATGTTGTTGACATTGACGTCACAGGAGCTCAGTCGGTTCAGTCGCAATCTTCTTTCCCGACTGTCGATCGCTCAGGGATGTTATGAGAGAACTAATCAGATCTGAATTCGATACTATTCGGCAGGACATAGTCTCTAGCATTCGATCTGAGCTTGTGGACATCAAAGCGAAAATTAGCGATCTTGATGCTCGGTTACGCCAGCTTGAGCTAATTTCATCTGGCACACCTGGTCTGCTTTCTTCGAGTCCTATGA
Source organism: Andrena marginata (assembly GCA_963932335.1). Taxonomy (NCBI): domain Eukaryota; kingdom Metazoa; phylum Arthropoda; class Insecta; order Hymenoptera; family Andrenidae; genus Andrena; species Andrena marginata. The sequence goes on from OZ010662.1 coordinate 23,535,728, forward strand.
TGACGGAAGAGATCATTGCCGAGTTGAACGATAGGCAGCTCAGAGCCGGCAACCTTATTATTCACGGTTTGCCTGAGTCGCCAAATACTTCCCCTGATCTCTCTCGGGGTAATGATCGGGAGGGCGTTACGTCCATTCTGAATCAGATCCAGCCCTCTGACTATGCTGATATAACGCTGCATAGGATTGTAAAACCTAATGCCTCTGCTCCAAGGCCTCTTTGTGTCAGTCTTAAATCAGCGGAAGCGGTTATCAACATTTTGAGAGGCAAGTCCTCGTTATGCCGGGCCTTGCAAAATCTCGGATGATAAGACGAGGACTCAGCGTCAGGCTCTGGATGAACTTAGGAAAAGGCTGTGGGTATTACACGAGAGTGGCGAAGAGAACTGGACTATCCGCTACATCCACGGAGTATCGACCATCGTCGAGCGAAGAAAAAAACCCTTAAGTCCCATGGTGTATTACCAGAATGTTCGTGGGCTCAGAACAAAACTTGACGATTTCAAATCTGTTATTATGTGCTCGACCGATCATTACGATATTATTATTTTAGTGGAAACTTGGCTCAATGAGTCTATCTCTTCGTCTGAGTTGGGCCTTAGTGACTTCAATATTTTTCGTGTTGATAGATCCTCCCGCACCAGTAGTTTCTCTAGAGGTGGTGGGGTCCTGGTTGCAGTTAGAAGTTCGCTGCCCTGCACGATGATACGTCCCATATGGGATGATTTGGAACAGGTCTTCGTGAGGGTGCGTCTTCAGACCAAGTACTTAATTTTTGGAGCTCTATATCTTCCGCCAGCCTCCCACCCTGATCTCTATGAGAAACATGTTGGCTGTGTCTCGCAGATTTTTCACGATTTTACTGGGGATGTCTTCTGTATTTTCGGGGATTTCAACCTCCCCCATGCAGGCTGGTCTACTGGCCCGGGCTTGAACTGTTCAAAGAAGTCGGGTATATCAGATGCTGAGTCTACTGCCATTGTTCTCCTCCTTGAAGGTTATAATTACTGTGGCCTTGTTCAGGCGAATACTATTTTCAACTCCCTTGAATGTTTGCTAGACTTACTTTTTGTTAAAGACACTGTAGTTACTGTTGACATTGCCGTTGATATCCTGATCTCTCCGGATCAGTATCATACGCCGTTAGTTGTGAGGTTAAATGATTTGTTTTTGCCAACTGGCCATAGTTGTGATTGTGTCACTTATATCGATTTTAACGAGGTGATTACCCTAGTATAATAAATCACTTGAATGCTATTGACTGGGATTCTGAGTCCCATGGAATAAACCCAGATCTTGCAGTAGATCGTCTATACTCTCATCTTTACGATGCTATTGATGCCTTTGTCCCTGTTAATACCTTTAGACGTTCTCTCTATCCTCGGTGGTTCTCGTCACGCTTGAGATGTCATTCGAGACAAAAAGCGTGCGCATAAAGTCTATAAAACCTCTAACACTCTCAGCGACTACTTGTTATTCTCTAGTCTTCGCTCGCAGTGCAAACTATTATCTAAGGCTGACTATCGTGCGTATATTGATACCACCGAGGAATCTATACAGAACAATGTAAGGAGTTTCTGGAGTTTCGTGAATGCCAAACGAGGTGACCAGGGTCTTCCGAATTCTATGCACTGTGAAAGTTCTGTCGCTTCGTCGGGTTTGGCAATCGCTGATCTCTTTGCTACCTACTTTGGGTCAGTATATACTTCTCCGTGTGGGCAGTCATCGTCCTTGAACATTGACCATATTTCCTATAAAAATCTTAACTTGAATGAGCTCACTATTTCAATTGGTGACATTTACACTAATCTTAATGGTCTCGAAGTGAATAATGGCCCGGGTGCGGACGGCATTCCCCCTCTATTCCACAAACAGTGTAGCTATATTCTAGCTCGGCCTCTCTGGAATATTTTTAATGCTTCACTTACTACCGGAGTTTTTCCTGTGAGGTGGAAGTCATGTCTCGTTACCCCAGTCTTTAAGGCCGGTGACCGCTCCGATGTTCGTAATTATCGTCCTATCTGTAAACTATCTATAATGCCTAAGGTCTTCGAAGCAATCATCACTGATTTGTTATCCTCACAGTTAACAAATGTCATTTGCGCTGAACAGCATTGTTTCGTCCCGAAACGTTCTACATCTACTAATCTTGCGGTATACCATAGTTTTGTGTCCGGAGCACTTGATGGGGGCCTGCTGGTTGACACAGTCTATACGGACTTTCGGAAGGCTTACGATACCGTTGATTACTCTGTGCTGCTTCGTAAGCTCTCTTGTTGGGGGTTCGGTGGATCCCTTTGAATGTGGGTTGAAAGTTATCTATCTGGGCGGGAACAGACTGCAGGGTGTCGAATTGTTTTTCTTCTCCGATAAGTGTTACCTCGGGTGTTCCTCAGGGGCCGCACCTTGGTCCTCTACTATTCAATATATTCATTGACGATATTGCTGTAATTCTCTCGAATACTAACTTCCTCCTGTATGCTGATGACTTAAAACTGTTTAGAATTATTCGGGGATTCGGAGATGTTTTCAGTATGCAGGATGATTTAGTAAGATTGGAGCAATGGTATACTGTGAATAGGATGCCGCTGCGCACGGCAAAGTGTGTCGTGCATATAGCCGCTCGCGTGAGGTCGTGTATGAAATATCCCTATCACTTAAATAATGTGGTTCTTAGCGAAGTGTTTGAGGTAACTGATCTTGGAGTCTGCATAACGCCCTGCTTTGATTTCAGGCCTCATTATGCGCGATGTACTAATACGGCCATGAGAACCGCAGGTTTCATCTGCAGGTTTGCTGAACATTTTAGGAACATCGAAACCCTGACGCTGTTATATGTTGCCCTTGTCAGACCTCACGTCGAATACGCCTCCATCATATGGAGTCCTAAGCGTGCTAAATTTATAAAGTCGATAGAAAGGGTACAGCATAGATTTTTGAGGTTCGCCTCACGCACTTTGGGCAATCCAATGGACAGAGAGGATCACGATTATTGTCCGGCTCTTGCGTCCTTTAAGTTGACTACTATAGAGGATCGTAGGCGTGTTGCAGATATGACTTTTCTGTATAAGATAATTAATGGCCTTATAAGTTGTCCGGATTTGCTGTCCTTAGTAATGTTTAATACTCCGGTGAGAAGTCTGCGATCTAGGCCCCTGTTTGTTTCTCGGCCGCCGAAATATCGGTATTATGCATGTGACCCGGTTAATAGAGCGTTAAGTACTGTGAATCAATATTTTAGCGGTATGGACCCCTTCCTGGGCTCCCTTAACTCGATTAGGTCGCAATTGTATAAATTTGTGAATAACCAGTAAGACGCTACTTAGTTTTGTCCTTTTGGTAATAATTATTATGCTCTTTCATGTATCTATTATTGCTAAGTTTCTGCTCAGACTCTGTATACTATTTTTGTGTTCATTCGTATACCATGGGATTTCCCGTTTAATAAATATTATTATTATTATTATTATTATTATTATTATTATTATTATTATTATTATTATTATTATTATTATTATTATTATTATTATTATTATTATTATTATTATTATTACTAATATAATCATTTTCACAGATTCTGGTTTATATTTTTTGGTGCTCGCTAAATGTTTAGTTTTATAACCTCAAAAATTCTAACAATTGCACCTTATATCTTGGTTTTATTACACTTATTGCTTAAGTGACCGTTGAAAATATTTTAAATACAAAACAAGACACGATTGCTGTTGCAGTCTATCCACAATTGTTAAACGTAAGAGATTAGAAAACCAATTTCATATAATATTAATTAAGTGTAGGAAATGTTACAACAATACTGTAATTGACGGGATACTTGACCAGAGAAACGGTGGCATCACACTGCTCTCAGGACTTTTTTCGTATATTTCAAGTATTAAAATATGTTTAAAATGTTTTAAAACATTTGTAAATAAATATTGATCATTGTCATATATCTAGAAATAGAAAAAATACATAATTAATGTGAAAACAATATGACCCTGTGGGACTTAAAAGTACCGAGAGTCGAAACTACGTTCAAAAAGTTTGCAGCGGTTCAGCGTTCCGACAGTTTCTTTTTATCATGATGTTTTTTGAAAAATGGAGTACATTTGTGTGGAATTGATGAGTGCAACACACATAAGAAAAAAGCTTAATTATCTGAGATGGTTCGTGAGTGTTGCTCGAGCGCTGTCGAGACTCCAGTCCCACATTTTACCGCTGCACTATCAACACCGCTAAAAATATGATAGACATTTCAGACTGTAATCTCACAGCATGTTCAGATCGTTTAATTCCTACGCTGTTTTGCTGCATTGTGAAAACATTCAAAACGGCATAAATGTCTCTCTCTCTCTCTCTCTCTCTCTCTCTCTCTCTCTCTCTCTCGCGACATCATACATACATACTTTTTTCACATACATTCATACACACACTCACGCTCTCGTGACCAACTCTCGTGATCGGCTACACAGACCAGTAGTATCTCCATAACATTCGCCGAAATCATCACGTATCTATTGTATCACCTCATTATCAATTCTCTATCTCTAAATAAACCGAACTGTTCTGAACGTTTGTGAGTTCTCTCTATACAGACTTATTTCATAAAGTATGTATGAAAGTTCGAGCTATAAGTTACTCTGACACGGAAAAACGGTGAAAAATCGGTTTGTAATTTTTTTTAACTGCGGCGCACCGAATTTAAAAATCTGTACAAAATTCACGACAATAGTAACAATTATGTGTACTTACAGTAAAAATATAATTATAGAACTAAGAGTGCTTCGATACACAATCGGCATTTTTCAGCATTTTTGGCGATTTTAATTTTCAAAACTTGGTTTATCAATTTAAAAATCTAAAGCGATTTCCTAATATGTACCCTGGTAACAAAAATGCCTTTGATTTTTTTTTCAAAAATTTTCACACGCATAGTATAGGAGAAAATCGGCAAAAACCAGAATATCTATTTTTGCCCTTTACTACCGCAAGTTGAGATATAAAGTTGAAACTTGGCACAAATAGTTTTTTTTTATATGCTTTCGAATGACTCATCTCGAGTTGAATTCGGTTCAACGGCACATTTGACCATCTTAACCGGCTATACCCTTTCCCGTTTCACTTGCTTATAAGCTGTAATAAGTGTCGCAGACGAAAAATGTACTGGAAGAAGGTCGAAAAAGCCGGTGGGGTTCATTCCACATAGCCATCAATTTGTAATTGTCTACGATCAATTTTGATAATGCGCGACAAAAGATTCATAGAAAATGTCGCAAATTACCCAGTACTTACTTTATGATACTAGTAACAACTATTAGAAAATTATGTAGTTAAAGAAAATATGCGGAGAGAAATATAAAATAAATTTAAAACAACCAGTAAAGTATCGTTTAATTATATTTATATTCATAAATATTACAATTTTTAAATAATAAAGCAGATAAGTTAGCCGAAAGCAACGTCTAGAAGCATGTCTTTGACGCTGATAGGAAGTCCGGATCAATCAGATCACTTCATGTCGTGGAAATCGTTTGGTTTGGGCGATGCGGTCGCATCAATGACGTTACCCGTGACGTCTACAGCGCGATCACGATGACCGCGCGGTCGTTATGTGGAAACGACGGGTGTTGCGGGCAATATGGGCGTACATCAGGCAATATAATTTTGCCTTCGAGCGGCCACTGAGTAGGCCCTGCGTGGGAGAGCCGCAAGTCGCGTCTCGTTCGAGAGGGCGAGTCCTAGTCCGCTAACTTCTAAACGGTCTCTGCAAGCACAGTTACTTTCGCCAATATTTCGCTAACACTCCGCTACAGTGGGTACCCGGTGTGGGGCCCGGTGAAACACATTTATCTCTACAACGTACCTATCTACACCCAAACTCCCATCGTCCTCACAATCCTTTCGCAAAGGACAAAAACGCATGGGACTAATGAACGGAAAAGGACAAGTTCACAGCCGCTGACCGCGTCTACCGAGAAAGTGTTTCAAAAAGCGCTAAAAGAACTGGGGGCCCGAACAAAGTGCCCAACTAAACCTAACCTCAATGTTAAGAGAAAGAGGTTGGAAGCCACTCCTTTTCCCACCAAGCACAGGGTAAGGAGCCCACAGATTCTTGAAAAGCGAGTCGAGACACACTCTCCGGCTCTCACCCATAATCAGTTTGACCTGTTATCTACGGAATGTGTCAATGACGGAGATGAATCATCAATGGAGGTAGGGTATACAGAGGATACTGCAGCCCTATCGCTAATTGTAATAACATCACACCGAACACACCAAAAGAAACAACGGAGAATGAATCCCTACCTGTTAAGGGAAAGTCAAGACTCCCACCCATCTATTGTGTTAGTATGTCAATTAAAAGCTTATTACAAGCTGTCAAGGATGAGATCCCTCGGAATGGGATTACGTAAAAGGATATTGGTAGCGATACCACAGCAATCAGCGTTACAATGATGAAATACTACACCAAAATGAAGGTGATCTTGGAAAACCTTAACGTCAAGTTTTACTCGTATACCCCTAATTATCTAAAAAATAAGCTACCACTGCTCAAAGGCAACCAGGGAGATTTTAATGAGCAAGATATTATAGATGAAATTGATGGTTTGGAATTGCAAGACACAAAAATAATTAAAACGTCAAAAATTAAATTAGGTCGGCACGACAACGCACAAACACACTTCCTGGTGCAGCTCTCCCCAGACAGCATCCCCAGTATTCTTACAAAACAGAATAGGCTAGCATGTCAACGTGTACATGGGGAGCTTACAGAAAGAACAAAGTTTTTTCAGTCCAGAAATTTTCAGCGTGTCGGTCACTCCAGCGCAAATTGCAGACTTGGATACAGGTGCGTAAAATGTCTTAACTGTCATGCTCCCGGGGAATGCACGGTGGAGAAAAATGCAAGTATATCGCAAGCAGCGTATGTCAACTGCGGTGAATCTGGGCACCCTACAAGCTATAGAGGCTGTAGGTATCTTAAGGGGTTACGTCTAGTCAGCTTTTGAAAAAGAACGCGATTTTCGGGAATTTTTTGTGGAATATCTACTGTATATTTTTTTACAACTATTCTCTTATTTTAAAAGTACATATATGGAGAAACTTGCAGTAATTTTATTATAGAAAAATATTAAAAAATAAACGAATAACAGCCATTCTCGCGGAAGCTGTGTTGATAAAGGCGTTGTGCGGTGAGCAAGTTTTCTCTGAGCCGGATCATCTAAAATTAAAAATTCAAAAACATTCCGTTAACATATGGTTCAATTCAGTAGATGAACGAAGGGTTTTTCAAAAATTTGATTTTTGACAAAATGGCGGCCGTTTAACTCAAAAACACGCTTTTTCGATGTCTGAATTGTTCGATTTTCGTTAATTAAAAATAGAGTTTTTGTTAAAATAAAAAATCCTTCGTTCATCTACTAGTCATTGGTATATAAAAGAAGTTTGCAAAAGTGTAGGCCAATCGGTACAGCGATTTTCGAAATATCTTGCTCACCGATTGCCCCGTTTTAGAAAAATGTGATTTCGAGATAAACGCGTTTAAAGTTTCAGATTAAGTTTACACTCAAATGAAATGTTAATTTTTTAACTTACACAGAATCATCTATTCCAGGCCCATAAAGTAGACCTTCTGCTGCAGAAGCTGCCTCCAAAACATTTAGTTGATCTTGTCGACGACGCAATCGGGCCTCTCGTGTGGTTGCTTGGGCACGACGCTCGGCAATGGTGACGCGTGCTTGATCTTCTTTACTTGCATATGCATGGGCATTTGGGCCAGTATGCACTCCCATGACTTGCATAATTTGCAGCAGAGCTATACAACCCTCGTTAAATACGCAGGCTGCTATATGTGCTGCTAATTCCACTGTTGTCATTCCACTAGGAATGATTTTTGGGCTGATCTTCCATATTAATTGATTATAACTCTCATTATTATTTTGAGTGAATCCGCCAATGCAACGATTCAATAATTCAGGTTTACTCAAGTCCTGGTATATTGGCTCGATAGCTGTTAGGACATTAGTCGGTAAAGGGTTGTACGTGTGCTTATAAGATTTTATACGCTTTTTGACAGGCAACTCCGCATACGCGCGCTTCCACTCACACCAGGAGTCCGCTCCAGCCGGGCAATATTGGTGTTGTGGTTTTTTATCAGTTGAACTGTAATGATAGAAAGTTGCCCATATTGCATTCTTCATATTTTTTACGGAGTCGCAATGTCGACGTATAGCCAAACCATAATACACAGTTAGCTTGTCAATCATTTTAGCCGTCAATTTTCCTTTGCCCCCGAGTCCTTGGTTCTTCTTTTTGCACTCTCGTAATCGAGTGCCCATTCTCTTCTGTACATGGCCGATACATTCTTTTTTATTTACAACTGTATCGGCATAAGGCGAAGATTTTATTATACCCGCATAAGTCTTCGAGTCGCCGTCCCCGATATAATTAATATATTTTACACCATGCAAGGTGTCCGAGCGTTCAAACATTTCAACAATTGAATCGACCTCCATTTTGCCCGAAGACCCTATGTGGTTCGACGTACAAGTAGGTTGATGGGTTTCAAGCCATTCGTCGAATTCAGCCGTCCCTTTTTTCTTTTCCCATGTTTCGCATATCTTACAATAGGCACTTTTCACCATTACGTCAACTACTTTGCCACTATAATACCCAATTATAGCAGAAACTCCATAGAGGGACGTGAACCCTCGCTTCTTCCACGTTCCGTCCCCCGAAACAGTTAATTGTTTATTATTGTTAATGTTTGTCTTTTTAGACGTTTCTTTAACTTCTTCGTTAGCGGCTTTTTTAAAGAGCACATCACGTACTGTTCGTGCGGATGAGTGTATATGTTTTATAATTACATTATACGTGCTATTATATAAAAACGGTGGCATATCCATCAATCCGCAAAATTTTTTAGCACCTGCCAGTCCCAAACCAAGCACGCGCATCACGAATATAAAACGTCTGTTGATTTCGAACGAACGTTCAACATAAGGGCACGAAGGAATTTCATGTGGCATGCACTCTCCGCATGAAACGACAATTTTAAAACCGAGTCCGCATGTACTTGAAGGTTGAAATTTTACATTATTATTACACACTTTGCACTTGACAAATGTTGAAATCGCCGAAAAAACAGTAATAAAATTCAAAATTCTATATTGCACTGAATCATCTTCTGGTAAAATAAAATCATGCTGCGTCTTCAATTTTTTCTTCGATGCACTAAAATTCCCATCGCCAGTTTCCGATGTTTTTGGATTAAAATATTGCTTCCTTTTGTTTGGTCTCGATTTTTGTACATTTCTCGATGATCTCACATTTCGTGTTATTTTACTACGAGTATCCATAATGCTGAAGCAAGCAAAAGTCCAAAAAAATTCACAGTAAGCTATGTGTACCTCACAGCTCGACGTCAACGGCTATACTGCTACGTTAGGCTGAAAATGCTTTGTGTTTTCGAACATCAGCTTCTTGGGACCCTCTATAATAAAATGCAGGTATAGAACCCCACCATACACACCCCACGGTACGTAGTTAGCCGTAGTTCCCGGCAGAACGGGACGAATTTGCCGCACGCAGCTGCCGCGTGTTACATGCCTTTGGGACCGCGCTACCTGCTTTCGGAGCGCACGCCTTGAACACGTATAACTTTGTCAGTTTCAAGCAGATTGATTTGAAACTTTCAGAAAACATTTTCAATATTACAAGCTTGAAGAAAATGCAAAAATCCAAAAATCGATTTTTTCCAAATTTCTGACTAGACGTAACCCCTTAAGGGGGTAGACACGTCACGTGGTCTGGCTGCCGAGGCCGGTCGGTATTACAGCAGATTTTTTCCCCACAGAAATGGTAATACCCATAGATACGCGGCTGCCTGTGCACGCGAGAGGGAGCTGTTTGCTATTTCCATATTTTATTTTGAATGTGGAAAGAAATTCTCAGCTGTTGCGTTGTACTTTTTAAACAGAAAGTCTGCTGGTATTGTAAACGTAGAAAATTCATTGTACATTTACTTGAAATGTGCTTATGCTACAATATTCTACGTTGGCAGTAAGGAATTATAAGTGAAAAGGAAAAATACACGAGGGCGTGTCCCCAGAAAATGAAATTTGTTAGGATAGGCATTTTTTAATTAGCAAAACACTGAAACAGAACATGAAATACACATCATATGCAGAAAACTGTTATAAACAAACATATATAAAATTGTGTTTGATGTTGAATCCAACGCGTGATTATTATGTGGCCCCTCCTCGAAGTGACAGAAAATATAACCTATGTATATGCTATATGGCAACAAATGTTTAGTGGCTATTTCGTTCTTTTACAAAACATTTGTAAACTTTTTATCATCCTTTCAAAACATTATTATTACGCCACAACGGTATCTTTAGGAAATCGTGTATAGCATATAGGTTATATTTTCTGTCACTTCGAGGAGCCGACCACATAATAATCACGCGCATCTAGCGTACGCATTTTCAGTAGCGGATTTCATGAACGGATTCTGAACTAGATGTATTATGAAACACTAGATGTTTATTACTATTTTATTTGTAAAAGATGCTTCAATTATTTTAATGTTCCTGTCCATATAACTGTTGGCTATTAACAAATAATATAAAAAAAGTACTAAAAAATATTGGGAAACACCGAATTTATGAAATTTTTTCCGCGAATCCTATGTTACGTGCCCCACTGTTGGGCGTTACCATTGCAGGCCACCCCGACGCAAAGGATAGAATAATGATTACACGGGAGTACACGCGACTGAACTATATTGTTACATAAAGCAATATCGGTTACAAAACTGTGCGGTACAAGAGTCTTCTGGTCTTCTGGGCCTAGACGCGGTGCTCGGAACACTGCTCTCCCCTCTGAAAGAGCGGACGTCTCGGCCGCATTGAATCCTCTTCGGAATCTTCGTACCCCTGCCTGAAGAAGTGGTCGTGCAGCCCCGTGGCTTCTTCAGACATCCGCCTCGGCATTTGCCTTCTCGCTCAGGAGAAAAGCACGGTAAAACCCTGAGCAAAGCGTGGGTACAACGGGAATTCTCGATCTGCCACGACGAAACGCTCCAACTTCTGGTTCCGCGACGTCTCTGGAACTCTGCAGCTTCCTGTCCCACGACGCGACGTCTCGGGATCTCGACAGCTCCTTGTCCCACGACGTCGCTGGAATTCTGCGGTTCTTGGTCCCACGACAAAATCCATGGGGAGCTCCGGGCGCGTTCCTCTTTCGTGTGTCCCACGACGAAATCCACGGAGAGCTCCGGGTCCAGCAGTCAGGCACGGGTACCGCGGTGCTTCTAATTCTCCCTCGACGAAACGCCCCTGGTCCTTGTCCCGCGACGTCCCTGGAACTCCACTCTGGAACGTTCCACGTCGACTCCGACGCTCCGACGCTGCATCCTCCTTCGTGCAGCCTCCGGAACCCCGTGCAGACTCCAGCGCTGCCTCATTTGCAGGCAGCCTCCTCCAGAAGGACGTCCGACGACGTCTCCACTGCTTCGGCGACGTTCCCTCCTCCTCGTCGAATCCTTGGTCGCGGTCGACCCTCTCCCCCAGGGACTCGTCCTCGATGTCCTTCCGGTAGCCGTACGAGCTTGAGACTTCAATCCCTTCACGGCTCTGGATTCCATGCAAAAGAGACGGAGAAGCATTAACATTTACTTTCATTTGAGAGAATCCGTTGGAGCTGAAAGAATCGGGAAGATAGAAAGGCGAGACGGAACTGATAACAGGGGATCACAGCTCATGAGCATGTTATCGGCCCGTTCCCCGATCAATCTGCCCAGCACCCCAGCTCGTCTGCATTTTCTTTCTTCTGGGCTTCTTGTCCTCTTCTCCCTCTCTCAGGCCTTGGCTTTCAGATGGCCCCATTCCTCTTCGTGGCTTCTGGTGCAGACCAAGGGGACCGTCCTGTGCGTCCTGTTAACGCTCCCGTCTCCGCGACATCTCCTCCAGCCGATCCAAGCAGTCGCACCGCTTGTCCGACTGGTGGTTGGAGATGCCATTTCCCGGCTGCTGTCCACCCTGTCGACGCGAACCTCTTGGTTTGCACAAACCGGGGAGGAGCCAAGATTCACGCCAACAGGGCTAGAGAAGCGGTTCCACGTATGTCCGCACTCCACTGCGGACTGCTACTCTGTCGTAGCACAGACGGGGAACTCGGGAACGCGTATCCAGGCCGCGGTGGCAGTGCCCCACACCTTGTCCCTCGTCGTGCGGTTTCGTGCTCTCTGAAACATTTTAAAGAAACAGAGAGCTGGGCTACGAAGGTAGCCTCCGCAGCCCAGTCCAGTAGATTAGCTTAGACTAATCTTCAGACTCTTCGTTCAGAACTTCAAACTCTCTCCTCGAGCGAGAGACTTCCTGGATCTTTGGTCGGCGAACAACCCATCCTGTCTAAACAACTCCACTCTTCGGGGCTCTCTCACATGGGGAATTCGGCCATTCTGCGACGATGTTCACTCTCGAACTCCCTTCGTCGCAGCTCAGTAACTCTGCGCACTCCAGGCGCCTCCACGTTGCTTATTCGCCAGTTCTTCATATGCGCTGGATGCACTCGCCGGTGCAATAGTGACTTTGAATTGCAATTGATTATTCGACAGCTCTTCATATGCGCTGGATGCAGTCGCCGGTGCAATAGTGACTTTGACTTGCAATTGCTTATTCGACAGCTCTTCATATGCGCTGGATGCACTCGCCGGTGCAATAGTCACTTTGAATTGCAATTGATTATTCGACAGCTCTTCATATGCGCTGGATGCACTCGCCGGTGCAATAGTGACTTTGAATTGTAATTGCTTATTCGACAGCTCTTCATATGCGCTGGATGCACTTGCCGGTGCTATTCCGATATTTTCATCCATCGTTTTGTGTACTTTCATGTGTACTCGTACCCGCTCCTTTTTCTTTTATGTACGGAGGTTCTCTAATCGGCTGTTGTCGATTGTATCTGCTATCTATAATTTCTGGCAACATGCACTCCTCATAGAATTTTCTGAGTTTTTCCTCCATCTGTGTTGCCCAGAATCGAGCATCTCTTGTTACTGTTGTAACCTTCATTCCTTTCGGCGTCCATACACAAAAATAGGCTCGTTGCCTTTTCGTTATGTGCAATTGTCCTTGCACTTGATAATAGTAATGATGATTCTTATTCATTTCATTACTCTTGCAAATACGCCTTATATGATCAAGTTGCTTTATTGCTTCATCAGGTGATAAATCCTTGGCCGATACAGGACACTTTACTTCGACGATTTTATCATGGTCCACGAGGCAGTCAGGAGTTGCACCTAAGTGAGGCACAGTGTCGTCGATGAAGAGGCCACACGGTTGAATATGCATTCCTAATTCTTCTTGCATTTGTCGCAAGGCGTTTGCCTCATTTTCCCTTCCGTATTGGAGAGAATGTAAATCGTGGAGTTGCGGGTACATTATACTCTTCACAGTATTTGCCCGTGCTATAGCTTTTCGTAATCGGCATACCTTGCCGAAATTGGATGCAGTTAATAATTTCTTCCTATAACCAATCCACTTTTCGCTATTCGCCTGATCGCGAGTTTCCACTTGGATCTCGTCTCGCCTCGTTTGCCAGTGAAGGAGTATATCGGCGTGCCTTTTACACTCGGAAGAGTATACTGCCTCTTCTATATCTGGTTTTGCCGTTGGGGCCGTAATCCTGGTCGCACGATTGTTTTTATTTCGAAAGGAGGATGCTTTCGCTTCTTTTTTATACTCCCTTGCTTTTTCTGCTGTGCGCTTCCGACGTCCTTCCAGCTTTCTTACCATGGTTGGCGGCTCTTTATTCATTGCCGTACTCAATCTGCTGAACACCTGTTTTGTGTTATATTGGACAACTGCAGCGGAGACTGTACCCTAATACGAGGCCCCTCGTCCAAATTTTATCCTTTTGCCTCCGATGAATTTAGCAATTATGTTATTAAAACCTTCGACAGCATTGTTATTTAGACCGCGCAGCAAACTGTCAGCTTTAACGAAAAGTTGCTGCATCGCTTCTTCGATACTTTCATAAATACCAGCTTCTCTCAGTCGTGGAACGTAGTCTACTCTGTTGGGATCAGAGTATTTCTTACAGAAGTATGCTAACTTCTGACACTCCTTGTGTTCATCGAAAACGTGACTTGGTACATTTTTCAAGTCTTGCTTCAAATTTTGAATTCGTTCCTCCAGTGGTATTTCTTCTCGCAACCGGTATTCCGCAGCTTTTTTTATACCAGTGCGCAGGCGGAGAGCATTATTCTGTACGACAGCTCTTAGATCTTTATTGCGGCCTTTTGTTCCGATTTCGTTTATTCTTTTACTGAAATTGCGTAACAGGTGATTGGTGCATTCGATTTTTTGTACCTGCACCATATAGTTTCCATATGGATTACTGTCCAATATCTTCTTGTACACACTGCTATCGCCATCGGCAACTAATATATGGTATATTAGGCCGTGCATATCTATGCTGCAATTGAAGCCTTCGACAATAGCAACACTCTCCATGTCAGTTGAACTCTGATAACGACCCCAGTTCTTGATGCAACGATGCTCGCGCGGTTCTTCCTTCCTCGTACCTGCTATTTGGCAAGTCATGCAGAATTTATTCTTCACGCTGATGTACAGCACTTTCTTCGTGTGGTATCCCACGATGGCTCCTACGCCAGAAAGAGAATTGTAATCTCCTCCGCGGTAGGACTTTTTCATCCAGCTGCCATCCGCGACAACTGGGATAAACGGTAGATTGGATTCTGCATGTACGTCGCCTCTTTCTATAGCTAATGCTTTTTCCTCATTTCCAGCATCTTCCATTTCGCGTTGTGCGGCCACTTCGGGGGCATCGATTAGCTCCATCTGACATTTCTCGTAGATCCTTTTCGTCATACAGGACACGTTCACGGCAGTCAGTATGTCCTCCAGTTGATTATATCCGCCGCCCGTCATCATTGTTCCGGCAACAGCGGCGTGGTTGATGTCCATAGTGGCATCACTCTTCCGAAGACAGGATATACGCTCTGTGTATTTGCACATTTTGCACTCTACATAATACACTTTTTCTAATCCATTCTGTTCAGATCTAACTATATCAAAATCTTCGATGCCACAGCCAGTAGTCGAATGTTTTCGAAGATTTTTTATTTGCTCGAAAACATGCTCAAAATCAACGAAGTCTATTCCTTCCGAAATTGGGTTTTCCGACTGTTGTGGTTCTGCATTCTCCACCACCCAGTAATCGGCATCGCTTCCAACATCTTCATTCGTTTCTTCGTTGATGTCTCTTACGGAATGTATCTCATCCCTGTCTACGTCGAAATCTATTTCTTGTGCAATTTTTTCTTCGTTCGACTCGAAATGCACTTGTTCTTCAATTTCCTCTTCGTCCGCATTGAAATGTATTTGTTCTAAAATATCTTCCGCGTCCGTGTCGAAATGTACTTGTTCTACAATTCCTTCGATAATTGGAAAGTTTTGAAAATTTCCTACGTCTTCATCGTGTATTATGTCCGTAGGAAAATCATACGCAGCAGATGTGCTGGGAAGTGTTTCGTCGTACGAGGTACCTGCACGCGTACCTGCTTCCGCCACGGTGCCCTGACCTACCGTGAGGCACGCTGCTGTTTTTAATCGTTGCCTGCACGTAAAGAGTCAATAATCAGTAACACGTAATACATACATAGAAATAAGAAAAACATACATTAGAAAAGAAAAGCAGGCATAGTAAAAGAAGATATAGTACAGTAAAGTCTCGATGTAAGCGAAAGCCTCGGAACGTAGGAAAAGAGAGCGAGTGGAAGAAACGACTGCCGATTGTCCCTATCTTTTTCATTCGCTGCCCTTCTCTGCGGCCGACGCGTATTACCACTAAATATGTATTATCCAAATTATATCCTGTTTGGTGTCATTTATCATTAGGGAAACATCACAAATGTTACGATGCTTTATTTATGAAAATATTATTATTATTGCATTACTGTGAATATCATTCTAATTTATCTTCGCGATACGAAGAGGGACGTAGCGTGATACAAATGTTCCTCT
Organism: Andrena marginata; assembly: GCA_963932335.1. Classification (NCBI taxonomy): domain Eukaryota; kingdom Metazoa; phylum Arthropoda; class Insecta; order Hymenoptera; family Andrenidae; genus Andrena; species Andrena marginata. The sequence goes on from OZ010662.1 coordinate 23,551,789, forward strand.
TAGACAACGCGATTCCCTCGCTACGCAAATCGAAGGACATGCACTTTTGGCCCGTTTTCTTTTCACACACACACATCTGCACAACCCTCTCCGCTACTCGCAAGCGAAGGCAGCCACAAGCAGCATGCCTGCGCTGCGATACGCGGCTGTGTGTGTATGCAGGCACGCGTGCACTTGACCGCCTGTGAAAAGAATCCTTTTCGCATTTCAATTCTGGGTCATTCAACGCGAAATCGGACACTTTTCGGAGTACCATTGGGGATTTTTGTGAAACTTGCAATATATTCTGGTCTTTAGTGATACATAAACGTATTTCAAAGGATTTTTCAAAATTTTCAAAATCGTGGAAATTTACTTTTTTTCATTAAATTATAACTGTTGAACTAAGAGAAAGGTAAGAATGAGCTTTTGGGTGCTTACACTGGGGAAGTAAGAGTACCTAATAAAAATGATGTCACTTAAAAAAAAATTTTAGACCATTTATTCTGCGATTATTTTAAACAAATGCAATTTTATACCAGCAGGGCGCTATTTCAAAATTTGAAAAAAATTGAAGATACAGCCCTACTTGTGCTCTTTGCAGACACGTTTTCAGAAACGGGGATACTTTAAAATTGGTCGCATGAAAATTAATTGAATGTGACGCTGCATCGCCCAATACCGGCTGGACTAGCTAAGCCGCGCGGTACTAGCAGCAGCCAAGTGGCTATATCTGATATTGTTATATAGGGTTCTCACGAATGGTAAGTGTTTGATGAAAAATGAAAGAGGAAAAGTTTTAATATTTTTTATATCCATACATAATACGGTATGTCATATTTTGATGTTCGCGATATTTTCCGTGAACCGAAGGTGACCTTCAGTTTTTTAAATGGAATGCTACATATTTCATTACCCGATATGAAGGCCACGCAAGGTTAGGAATGAAAGAAATAGATAGTTGTATATTGTAGCACGCACGGCTCAGTCTGTCGAGCCGGGGCTGGGCGGCGCAGCGTCACATTCAATTAATTTTCATGCGGCTAATTTTAAAGTGTTCGCGTTTCTGAAAACGTGATCATAAAGAGCACAAGTAGGGCTGTATCCTCATTTTTCCAAATTTTTAAATAGTGCCCTGCTAGTATAAAATTGCATTTGTTTAAAACAATTGCAGAATAAATGGTTTAAATTTTTTTTTTAAGTGATATAATTTTTATTAGGTACTCTTACTTCCCCAGCGTAAGCACTCAAAAGCTCATTCTTACCTGTCTCTTTCTTCAACAGTTATAATTTAATGGAAAAAAGGCAATTTCCACGATCTTGAAAGTTTTATAATTCGCGTGGAATGTCCCTCCTTGAAAGTCTATAATACAGTAGAGACAGAGAGAGAGAGAGAGAGAGAGAGAGAGAGAGAGTTGGTAATAATATAATTGAAATGGTACTACATTGTGTAAGACACACAGGACCATATTTCTAATAAATTATAATCTGAAGGAATAAAAATATTTCCAAACAAACATTTTGCCCTTTTGCACACTCAGACAATACGACGCAGAAAGGATAGGCCGGCAATCCAAATGATTATCCTATTTTTAACGTTGTACCTCCTACAACAATTCAACGAGGGGCTGCAGGGTGGTATTTCGTTTTATGGAACGTTGTAAAATAACGACGAAACGAAGGGTCCGAGAAACACGTGTCGTTTGCCTTTCGCGAAGTAAACCCTACTTGACCGCGCCAGTGTTGGAGATCCGTCTGCTTCTCGTCAACGAGCACGCTTTCCAGCGCATCACCCTGTCTCTTTAGACAGTTTTTAGAAAGCGTGGGACTGACCTCGACTTTTGTCACCCTCACACAAGGCGAATCGATGGGGGCGCGAAGCGTTGTTTTCGGTTTTTCGGCAAGGGCTGCCTGCCTCGGTGTATCGTATATAACAAAATTTAAAATTTCTACATTCCGTCTCATCGGCCCGAAAGTTGCAAGAACGTACTGCTGACAGTTTTCACATGAAAATGAGCCCAAACACGGTTTAAATCGAATTATTAATTAATTAAACAATGATGAACATACGAATGGGAAAAGAATGAGTGAGGCAAGAGGGGTAAAGTAATGACATGCGTTGCGGTGCGCATAGCATAGAATATATGTAGGGGAAAGTGGGGTAAAACGGAACGCTTAACTTTGGAGGGTGATAACATAAAATCGGAAAGAGAAAAATACACGGAACTTCGGCGGGATTCTTCGGTAGACCTTAGACTATAAGAAAATCAAAGTCATTGTTAAGAAAAATCTTTGGGATCGACGGAAAATTAAATTTACCGGAAGTATTGAAATCTTCGCCTCACTCAAGTGGTGGGGTAAAACGGAACACCCACTTCAACACCATGTAAACGTACAACATCTTTATTTTTATGATTTAAAATGTATTCATTTATGTTAAAAACTATAAATATATGTTTTAGGTATAATTATTACATATAAAATATAACAAAAATATATATTATACACATAGGAAAAATTATTTACCAGATAACATAAAAATTACTGAATATAACCGAATACATATGGATTTTTACATGAATAATGAATATCAACACGTGCATGGAGAATTTTTCAGTTTTTAGTGCATTTTAAATAAAATTGTTTAACTTAAAAATATTTTCATATTTTTTTATTATTTACTTTTCAGTGTCTTTTGATTTCTGGTTATATGCGATTGCATATCAATTGAATTTATTTGATTTGTGGTTATAGGCTGATTTCAAGTCGTTCGGATTTGTGGTTATGGGTTACATTTATTGATGACTAGGTAATTTTTTTACCCCTCTCGTTTTTTCTTTCATAATGTTGTATTGCCATAATAACTACGCACCCCTGCGAAGTTTCAAGACAATTGGATCGGTGGAATTGGATTAAATAGGTGTTCCGTTTTACCCCACCAAAAGTGTTCCGTTTTGCCCCAATGAGGATGTCCAACACGTGGACATTCAACTTGAAAAAGCTTGCAAGGCATTCTATAGTTATGGCAGGTTGTTTTAGTCCAAAAATCTAAGCAACAGAGCGAAAATAATCTGTTATATGTTGCTGATAAGACCCATCATTACGTACGCAGCCTCCACGTGGTTTAACGTTAACGCAACCACTATGGAAAAACTCAGAAGATTTGAACGTCAGATACTCAGAGATTGCATCTTTAAAAACAGGTCGGCCTCATCTAACGACACCAAATATATCAGCAACATTGCACTGTATAAGGAATCGAACATTACTAGGATAGATAACTTCGTCCTCCAACTGACCAGGGACTACTATACTACATCCATCTCCATTGAAGATAATGTTGTTATCAACAATTTTTTAAAGACAGACGACGACTACGCTAAAAATTCCCTTATTACCGGATACATACTCCCACAGGCGTTCATCTTTTTGGATGAAAAATATATCCAAAACGAATTCAACATCCCCACAATTTATCATTGGCGCAGACACAAAACAAATAAGAAAATCATTTACGACCCTCTGACGAACCCATCTAACGCATCAGAGGCCTTCAAATACTCCACTAGTATACCCCCACCCAATTGATTTCTATAGCCCAGCGAGACTTAGGGATAAATACTGGTGGCTTAATACAAATTGCGTTTACTTTATGGAGCTAAAAAATAGAATTATCAGACATAGGCATAGACAAGTTACTAATAGATAACTGTAGTGTTTACAAAAAAGTGATAGGCCTATGTCCTTTGTATATATCCATGTACATATCCTTAGATTAATTTAGGCTAGGTTAGATTTAAATAGGTTTATAATTATATTTAAGACGCTCACACCAAAGCGACCTCCCTAGTTTAGAGCCGATTTTTCCAGGGGAATCTAAGTACAATTGCCCTATCATTAAATGATAGGGAAAGTAAACAGAGCACAAAATAGCACTTATCCAAAAAAAGTTCCTTTATTTTTTAAGCACGAGCGCTCGTGTGAAACGAAGTGCCAATTCGGCTGTGTTTATACCTAGTACACATTTATAAAACTATTGTGTATTATGTATTTCCTATGGCAAAATAAACGCATTTCCAAAAAAGGTAGGCCTTGCGTTCGAGAGAGTCTGACCGCCGGCGTTGTTGTAATTCGTTTAGAAAAACATGCGATCTGATATAATCTGTATCCCGCAATTAAAATATTTTGTTTCATTAATGCAAATGAAAACTCCCTCGCAACAAATTCATTTCAACGTTTGCTTCTATATTAAAATGATTCATATCCTGTTATTAAAAATATCCTACCCCACAATTTTATCTAAGATGACATATCACCATCGAAATTGAAGTACAAGAAAAGAAATAGTTTTTAGATTTTAGTGCATTTTAAATAAAATCGTTTAACTTAAAAAATCTCTTTTATGTAGTTTTTTATTACGTCAATAAATGACAGTAAGGTAAAAAGAGTAGAACGAATAGAAACGTTACCTAAGTCGAATATGCTGTATAATTTTGTATTAACTATTTTTATAATAATAATTCAGTTTCTTTTATACCAACACGTTGTTGTTAATACTTTAGTAACCTAACATTGTTTTATTCTTACGAAAATATTCTTAACATACTAATAAGATTTCACTGATGCAACTAAAACCAACCACAAAGAGATTTTGATAAAAAACGTAATACTTATTTATTTCTTACTTCCCGTACTTTGATTCGCGGGCGAGGGCGAGGGAGGGCCCTAAATTTTGTCGTTTCCTGACACCCTTCTTTATCGGGTATCTTTTGCATTATTGGACGAGCGAATCAACTATATAAATAATTTCTGGTTAACGTTATCGTCAATATCTTGACATCATATTATTTTCAATACGTTCGATATTTAATGCTTCTCATCAATACGTTCGATACTTATCGCTTTTTGTGTTTCTTATCTGTGTAAAATTCAGTGAACGACAATAGAGTCACGGCTGGAAAACTCACAGTTACTCTTTATAATTAGGTTCATGACTAATTTAGTGTCCAACAGGAATTTTTTTTATTCAAGTTTCTGGTATTAAAGGATATTTACTGAATTCCATAAACGTAATGAAGTTCATAACTGTTCCTTATAGAAATTTTAATTTATAAAAGAATTCACTGTCATTAGTTCATTAATGGAATTTCTTTCGAAATAAATGTTACAAGTGGCTAACAAATATAAATATTAACCTATATTAATAATTAAGAAAATACAAACACAGCACCATAAGTTAATTTCGTTTCATTACAGAAATGTACGTATGGAAATAAATGCAAATTTCGACATCCAGAAAGAGGTGCCCATTCTCAAAAGTCAGTTACAGAAAAATTAGTAGACCAGGTGAATAAACACTTGCATGCAAGAGGATCAAGTCCAAACCATCTTTTACCAAGTAGTGTACCTGCCAGTATATCACAGCATCAACCATTGTGCAAAACCAAATCAACAGTAATTACTAGGGTTCAGTCATTACTTCCAGTTACAAAAAGTAGATCTGTAGAAAACATTACAATTGAACAACCAATAAATTTAGGTGCACATGGATCGCAAGTACCTCTAACGACAAGTTCTCAAGGTAACAGTATTTTTTGTTATTAATGTTCTTACTTAAATATTTACTCATTCTACAGATTTTTATCAAACTTCTGATATTATTGCAGTTTTATAAATACAAATGTATTCTTTGTTTGAGGGTTAAACTAATAAAAACTGTTCAAGCTCGAATTTATTGTTGTACACAAGTTGGTACATTATGTTATTCAGAGAGCCAGTGGTGGCATGTGGGGTAACGTTACACGGGTGTCCAGTTCGTCGGAGAGGAGCTGTACTGAGAGGAGAGGAGTCGTACATGAAGCTTCGCGCGCAAGAGTTGGTAGTGGGGGTAATTGTCGATGGGGCTGAGAATCTGCAGATTTCTTTTAGTTCCACCGGAACACGCTGTGATAATTTTTTGCCCTTGGCCTTCACGGGTGCTCAACTCGAATAAAAAAAAATAATCAACTTCTCTTCGTAAAAACGATTTATTTTTAATATGGAAAAGTACGAGTTAGAATTACTTCCTAAATCGTAGCATACTTATCCTTGTTGCAAAACTAAGGATTTAATGAACTTCGATATACGGCGAACAATAAGAAAAGCTATCTGCGAACGACGGCTCGAGACTGACTCGTATTTACAGGTCATGCGAGGCAGACCCGTAATGGTCCATTTATACATATCCGTTCCGGGTCCGTTCCGTTCCCGCGTGCCTGTGGTAAGAAGAAGAGGGGCGTAGAGGGTCTTTTCTTCTTACCACTGGCACGCCGGAACGGAACGGACCCGGAACGGATATGTATATATGGACCTTTACCGGGGATTTGAAAAACACCAATCGACAGGTCACGTGCTTCGCTATTCACAACAAACCTTATTCGTACTTTCAAATTTAATTACTGCAATCATCGCATCCATATTCAAAAATAATTCTATCGATTCCTGCACAAGGTTCGTGTTCCCACATTTTGCACTGCGAGCATTGTATCATACTTTCCTGTCTAGTTTCTTGATACAATTTACAAAACCAGCTTTCATTTTCATCACCTTTCTTCTTCTTTTATTTCTTTTGTGTATTGATTTTGACGGTGTTCTTCCTCTTGCGAGTTTCCATTGCTGTTCTGGTTTTTGTCGTTATGATTTTCTCTTTAGTCCTATCCATTTTTTTCTACATTGCCTTGTATGTTCGTACCATTATGATTTAAGCTTACACGCGGTCGTACGAAATAGACACATAGGTAAATTTGAATTCAAATCTATGCTGCTAAAATATAGGGCATTGTTCGTTGATGTCAAAACAAGAAATAAACTTGAAAATAGACGTATTTTCACATAGAAATTTGTTGCACGGATTCTCACAAATAGTAATTTTACAAAATCCGCATGAATCATGGCAAAATCTTAGTGAAAAAACCCGATAAACTTACCTGCTTTATATTTTTTTGTGGAGTGACAGCATGGTGGCTCGGCTTGCTATTGGCGTATGGCTAACTGTTGTTTACATTTTCTACATCTAGGGGCGATTGTAACTGTGTTAGATTAAAGGGGCAGACCACTGTAACGGTCCGAAATGTAAGGGTGTTTTCGGGAATTTATTTCAACCAAACAACGCAAGTAAATCAATGTATCGTTTAGTATAGTTAATAGTGTACATATCGAAGGGTAAGAAAATTTTTTTTCAATCAAATTCATAAATCCGTTTCCTGTATACTCTTCGTCAAAATGTGTGCTGCGGCAAAATCGTGCTTGTCGCGTTGACAGTGCCCAGGCCATACGGTTAATCTGAATTCAAAAAGACATAAATATTTAGAAACTAGAAGCCTACCTCTATTGCGTAACTATAAAAAAAGTCAAAATCGGAAAAAATTACAAAATGGTAGACTACTGGAAAAAATCATGTTTTCGGGGTGCAAAATTGAGAAAATGATAAAAAATAGAAGCAGGTCGTTAATTGAAAAAAACTGATCGTCACGTAATAGCGATGGGTTTTCCGTACAATAAATGCCCTTGCTTATGTCAATTGGACGTATAGTTTTCATTGTAGACTGTCAACGCGGTTGAAAAATGTAATTCTGAGAAAAACGCGTTCAAAGTTCCGCTCGGCTCAGTCGCACGCTTGACACCGCTTCGCAGAAAATATTATGTCTCCGCCAATTTTGCGAATTTCTTCATAAAATGTAGAGAAAGCATTCTTAAAACGTACGGCTTTCAGAAAATGTAAAAAAGAAAAAGTCGATTTTTCCGATGTTTTACAGTGGTCTGCCCCCTTAAAGGAAACAGCGGAGGTACGATTTGGGCGCAAGTACGAATTAGACACGTACCCTATGTCTAAAAGCAGGCAACCCGGATGCAGCAGTGAACCCGGGACATGTCAGGTAAGGATCGCAGCTATCCTCGTGCACGGTGCCGAAATACGCGAAAAGAAACACTACCAACAATTTCAACGGTTAGATAAATTACATATTTAAACACGATGTAAAATGATGTAAAAGAAAAGAATGGATAAGGTAAAAAAGGAAAAAATGATCCATGTAATACTCGTACTTTCGATTTTTCAAACTCGCTCATCGGCGTAATGGATAAGGAAGACGAAAACAGAAGTGGACACGCATCGATGATCGATCCGCAAATCGATCGCCATAAGCGCCCCCGTGGCGCGGAGTAGGTAGGTAGTGCCGATTCTGGGACTGCGTGGTGAGGGGGTGAGGCGGGGCGGGGGGTACCGCGCTCTTCCGCGAGATGGGCGAGGGGGTGAGGCGGGGCGGGGGTACCGAGTTCGTAGGTGAGGGGGCTGACGTCACAGGGGAGGGGTTTTTCAAAATGGCGTCGATCGAGTTCGTGGGTGAGGGGGTGACGCAACCGTCTCGTAAAAGAATGCAACGTCGCCCTCTTATAAACATCCGCCGACGAAATGTAATTTGACACTCTCAGAGCGATAATTATTCGGTATCGTCCAACGTATTTTGAATGAAATAAATATTCGAAAAAGATAAGGAATCACGGTGCGCGACAGGATGTAACGCGTCGAGGCGCGTACTCGCGCACTCCGCGGATTCTGTAATTCGACACTTTCTGACACAGCCTGAAGCGATAACTATTCCAGATTTATTAATTAAATAGCGCAGCTGCCCCATGATCATCATGAAAGAATGTGGCGTTGCGTTTGCGTAAACATCCGCCTACGAAAACATAGAGCAATAATTATTCGAGTATCGCTCTGAATATTTCAAAGATTGGGACCGCCGTGACGGGTGCGCATGTTCTTATCGCGGACGGGGAATCCGATACACGTGGTAACGCAACGAGCAAGTGTGACTTTACATTACTCGATTGAGATGCATGAGAGAAAGAGAGAGAGAATTCGATGATCATCACCACCACTGCTGCAATATAAATTCACACATTGACGTGTACGTGAATCGATATAAAAGGGACGTTGGCCAGTCCTGCGGACTTCATTACACCACGTACGCTCGAGTGCTAACAAGTATCGTTCGTGTCAATTTCTACGTCGATCGGTATATTCGTATATAGTGCATATTAAAATGTACAAACGCAGCTTAAACGATTCATCCTGCGCGTCCGGCAACGACGGGGGTTTCCCCAATAAACAACAACATCATCAACAGTCCAATATGAGGTACGTACGCGTTACTATACACTTTCCACTTATTTTATTCGCGTACTTCATTGACTGTAAACGCGAACGAACAAAGTATTAATTCTGTGTACACGTTCCTTACAGTTCTGGATCCGCAATGTCAAAAACAGCGAAAACGTCAAAACCATCAATCGTACGGATCCTAGGGCGTGATTACCCGTTGACTACAACAGCTTATAAACGTCTAATTATTGGAATTCGTATTGGCATGGATTCGTGCCACGTCGAGATCGCCATAGCCGATAATAAAGGCTGCGAGGTGTGCTTTTCAATGTCAACGTGGAAGCTCCTACTGCGAAACGAGGCGGACATACTCCAACGATTACGTAGCAACGCAACATCGCCCCAAACCCACATCATAATTGATCATTTGCGACTCGAATTCACGCGTATGCATGATGATCAACTTATTAAAATCACAGATAATCGCGCTGTCATATATATGACTGAAGCCACGATGCGTAAACTGTTCGCGTATGAACATTGCATCGAACATATGTTTACTTGGCTAACTGAAAATATGTACTCTGTAAGCAGTAAATATGCCGCATTCGTAGAAGTTCTACGTACCGCGTCCGTACCAACGAATTATGTGAAATTAATTTCCGAAAGCGAGACCTTTGAGCAGCATTCATTGATCGATTGCGAATTGTTAGCGTTAGGATTACAATCCATGCTGCGTGATGTAAACCACGCCATATAATAAAGATTAACAATTTTTTAATAAATATATGTTTTATTAAAACAGTGAGTGTTTATTCATATATCCATGCATGCGTAAAACGTTATTCGTATGGGGTGGGATATTCTTGCTCGCGGTGAATAAATCGGTTATCGTCGTCGTCATTGTGCGCATCGCCGCTACAGCACATTGTACTCATCTTCGCCGCTTTGCTAGTCGTCGCTACGGTTCTCATCGCTATAGACATAAAAAATAATTCATACACATTCGTTTCTCTGCATATGATCCGTAAAGTAGATGCAATGCGTGTATAGGACTTACATTAGGTGACGCTACGTATATAATTCCATATTTTATGGACGTTCTCCAGCGCGCAAACGCCATTGTTGTTGTGAAACGCGCATCGCGAGGCATTCGTTGAAGACATGGACTTCAGGTTAGGAACGTCAGGCATGATCCCACAATAATCATCGTCAACGTCGTAGCCACCGTCGTCTTCGACAGTTCAAGCGTTATCGTTGTTGCTGTTGTTGTTGTTGTTGATCTTTCGCGCCGTCAGTTCGTACAAATCGCATACATCCTCGACGATTATGTCAGGTAGCAGTTGCAGCATCCACGTTTTCTTTTCCGCACCTTTCACGATGACGAAGTCGATGTTCGCGAATGCGCTGGCGAGCAGTTCCGGAAGTTTCCAGTATGGAACGCAGCCGTCGGACCAGCGAAGCCCGTGATGATGCTTCGCGAGCCAGGACGCTTGACATTTCTCGAACGAATTCAGATGATTCCAGAAGTATGGCGGCTCGAAGATCCAGTGGCTGATCGTCGACGTTTCATCGGTATTGCTGCTGCTGCTGCTGCTTGTGCGAATCGCGATCTCTTTCACGACGAAATCACGTTCGGTTTTGAAACCTTGCATGTCGACAACGGCGAACATCGTTATTCGTATAAGTAGTAGCGTCGGTGACGAATCAGTAACTGCGGACTTTGACATCTACATCATCGTTTTAAAACAGTAGCAGTATCCGCAGTAGCAGTAGTAGTATTAGCAGTAGTAGTAATAATAATCGTTTATGCACGCACACTATATTAGTTTGCGTACCACGTTGGTTAAAGGGCTGTATTCGACTATACGATCGTGTATCATCAAACAGTACGCGGTAGTATTAGCGGGAACATTTTCTTTGAATTCGAAATCTATTCGCACGTCCACCGTGGCGCTCTTCAACGACTCGTTTTGCCTAGAACAATCTATGACCGCGATAGGCGCGTATTTACGGAATTCGATCGCATTCAGCAACGGTTCTCCGTGACCATAGTACGATCGACCGAATTTCGCGTACATATCGTACAGGAGCGCGTATTTATTCTTATCGAAATCCAAGTTCAAGTCATCGTACGGAAACGCCTCGGAATTTAGGTAGAGCCGAAGGTTTGTGAGATTATTCGAGTCAAATCTGCTCGCGGATATATCGGGACGATTCTTTCGATCGGTTTGCGTGCCGAATAACACGTTTCGGGGTTTCTCGATTTGCGACGTAGCTTTCACGGTCCACGTGTGTTTCGTTGTAGCTTGCAGTAACGGGTACTCGTGCAAGCTCCACGATCGGAAACTCATCGCGATCGGCCGGCCGCTTTCCAGGATACGCAGCATCGAAAGTTTATTCACTTCCTCCAAAACGACATGGGGCATACGCCACTGCACCTTGCGTATCTCAAGTTTCGGCCACGCAGTGGCGGAGGTGCAGTGCATCACGTTCGTATCGACTCGTGATCGTATAAGGATCAGCTCGTGGCGCGCGTTCATCACGATGTGTTTGTAATCCTCGCAGAATCCTAATAGCACGTTCAGGGGTACGCAGAAATTGAAAGCTCCCGAATGAAAAATGTCGTTATCGTAATCGACGGCATAATTCCAACCAGCATTCGCGAGCACTTTGCTTCTATCGGCCGACAACGAAACGTATTTTTTCAACGTGGTAGTGATTCCCGGATTTCGGCAACGATCGATCTCGACACCGTTCAATTCGTATCGAATCTCATCGAACATGAACGCGACGCAATTATTGTCTAGAACAGCGGTCGCGGACGTTGCCGGGCCTGTCGCGTCCTGCGCGGTCAACGTGCCACGACCTTCGATGTATAGAAAACTTTCGCACGGAAGCGTGTACAGATCTTGATGCTGTATGGGGATTCTTATCTCGTCGCTATTGTCGAACGTCGTGTTGGCGTACGGATTATACGTGTGCAACTCGATCTTCGTGATACGATTGTCGAAGGTTGGTGTATTCGCCACGTCCAGAATAATCGACATCGTGGTTGCACGTCTAATAGGCGACAATGAATCCTAGCGATCGTAGGAAACGTGCGTTTCGACGAGTCAACGGCTTGCTTCTCCTTACGGGGCCTCTTTTTATCGCTCCACCCGTCCTTATTCTTCTACTTTCACCTATCGATAATGGGTCGCGCCGATGACGCGAGACAGAGACGTCAGGAGTAGCAGCGACGATTGATGATTCGTACGTGTGATCTAACACTAACATACTACACACGCGCGCATACACGTGCGGTCACGCTACCTATCGCGTGGACGTCGTTGAACGTGCAAACGAATCGTTATTTCTTCGCCGCGAAAATCTATAGGACGATTGTATTGATCGACGATGCGCAGCGTTAGATCGTGTATTGCTCGTGCGACGATCGGCAGGTAAATGACGTGTCGCGGAGTTTCCGATATCTTATATCCCGGCGGCACGCGAGGCGAAAATTCGTGGATCGTGTGTACCGGTTTATCGTTGCTGTACGCGCCGGTAGTTACGTTGCACGTTACTCTGATCACGTTAACGTTTATAATATTCACGGGTACGTCGGACTCGTGCCAGATTCTCGGTATTAAGACACGATTCGGGGAAAATCCTAGCAACGATCCTACGTTGTTCGGTTTCGTAAAGTCTACATAGAACGAACAGTACAGCTCGCTTTTCATGGTGTTGTTGTTAGCTCGTAGCATTAGGGGATACTTGTCGTTATCGTCATTCTCGTTGTTACCGCGATTTCGAGGATATCGATCGAGTAATCGTTGCTTCAGGTACTCGGCGATAGCGTCTAATTCGTATGAACCGTGGGGGATCGTAATGTGTTCATGAGCGGCGTCCGCCCTGGTACTGTTTTCGCTGTTATAGTTCAGGACGAAATAGAATTTATCGTTGCTCGAGTCGATGTTCGGTATCGTGTGAAACGTCTCCAAGTCCGCGAGTCCTAATTCGTATTGGCCATCACTCAACTCTATCGGTGGGAAATAATTTACCGTGAGCACGCTGCTGCGACCCGTTAACGTGAGCGTGAACGACATATCATAGATTACACTCGCGAGACGGAGAGGAAGGAACTGACGTGCGCGTACGAATACTCGGCAATTTATCGATATTATGAGTCTTTATTATAGAAGGTGTGGATCGCCGTTGCGCATGAATACATTGTAGCATAATCTTAGTACACATACCGTTATTATTAATATATAGGCCATAATTCCATAGACTTTTGTTGTAAAAATTGTACGCATAAGCGACCGCAATTCATCTCGTCGAAACGCTGAAAACGATCGTGATTGTACGTGATCGTTGTACCGCGTCCGAAATAGTGGATCAATTCCGTTGGTGGTCGCAGATTCCCAAAACTATCAAAGTACTGTACTCGTGGTCCACGTTTCACGTACGCGACCCAGTGCGTGCCGGCGCCTCGATTCTCGTCCAGATTCGCGATGCAGCATTCGTTGCTGCGCGCGCGCGAGGGAAGCGTGTCGCGCATAAACACCCCTCGAAAGAATGGAATGTTGGCGCACTCGCGCTCTAATTGCAGGTTCGTCATAGGTTGTTGGTTTATCGCCGCCACCGTCGCCATGCGCCTACGCGATCGACGTTTTTTTTTCTTCGTCTGCACTCGTCCTTGGCGCCGCCGTCTCGGGTTCAAGCCCGCGCCTCGCTTGTACGGTGTCAGATGCATCCCTGGCCCTTCCATAGCACGATGATGACGCAACGTCTCTTCCAGCTGCTTTCGAGACGCCTTCGAATCGTTGACCGCTTTGGTTATACCAGCCGCTCCACCGGCCAATGCCCCGATAGCTGATAAAGCGGGCAATACGAACGGAAGAAATTGAAGAAAGCCACCGCGTTTCGCCATTCGTAGATTACGATGTCGTTGTCGCCGTTGCGGATGTTTCCTTCCAGACTTTCTCTGTTTACGTTTCGTCCTTCTCATACCCATGCCGAGTTTAGTCTTAGCCTTCATCGTTGCCCACACTCCAGTCGCGGTTGCTTTTTCGCCAAAGGTCGCGTCGTTCGCGAACACTCGTTCTCGCGCTCGTTCGGCTAACGCACGATCAGCCTCGTGTCTTCCCTCTAAATCCTTTCGACGAGAGTACGCGATATCTTGGTCGCGGCACGCTGCGTCCAGGGGATTCACACCTTCGTCGCCACGAGCCAATCGCTTTAGCAAACGCGTTCCCGGCCCGCAGAACTGATAACCCGAAACGTGTAGTTCGAACGGTAGACGGTTTATGATGCCGTTCACGAGACCCGATCCAGTCTTATTCTTCTTCAGATTCTTCTTCAGATTCTTCAGATTCTTCTTCTTCTTCTTGTAAGACGTCGCAGTCGTTGATGCTATCATATACGTTAGAATAATCACGATAGCTACTACAATAATAGACGCGTACGCACGCTTCACCGATCACAGTGATAGTGACCTGCGCGACGCGTGCCACGAATATAAATAGTCATCCTTCGTCGCACGCGCGCGAGTACCTGAGAAACCCCGCGAACATGCGATTCGCGAAACAGTCGAACGTTATTCGCGTAACCGCGAATCGAATGCTCGAAGATGATAGGGATGCGAGTCGAGCGAACAGACACGGCCCGTTGCTGCCGAATAGCGTGCGAGGTGTGATTTGTGGACCGTCAGGGTGTGGAAAAACGAACGTGCTTTTAAGTATGCTAGAGAGTCCGAACGGTTTGCGTTTCGAGAACGTGTACGTGTACTCGAAATCGTTGCATCAGCCAAAGTATCGTTATCTCGAGCAGGTGTTGTCGCTGGTCGACGGAATCGAATACTTTCCCTACTCGGACAACGCTGAGATCGTTCCACCGAGAGACGCTCGGCCCGATTCGATCTTCGTGTTCGACGACGTGGCGTGCGACGAACAGAACGCGATACGCGAATACTTCTCTATGGGTCGTCACTCGAACGTGGATTGCTTTTATTTGTGTCAGTCGTACGCTAGAATACCCAAACATTTGATCAGGGACAACGCAAATTTTCTCATGCTATTCAAACAAGACGGCACGAACTTGCGCCGCGTGTACAACGATCACGTGAACACAGACATGACGTTCGAGTCGTTCAACGACTTGTGCGCGAGATGTTGGCGTCGACGATACGATTTCGTGGTGATCGATAAGGATAGTTCGATGTACGAAGGTCGGTATCGAAGAGGATTTAACGAGTTCGTCGTAGCTCGCGGACATTAGTAAACCGCGAGTCGTTCATCGAGTAACACGAAATGTCTAACGAACCGACGACGACGCCGATAACCACGAGCAACGTTGACGCGAAGCATTCGCAAAAACATCACCAACGTCATCGACAAAAAGGAATGAAACATCAAAATGGTACGAAACGTCGGGCCGCAGACACAAAGGTGGAAATCGCCAAAGTCAGCGACGTTATACGTAAAAAGTGCTTGGCCTTGAAAATTGGAAAAATGGATACGGAAGCGGCTGTAGAGGCGAGCACGCGTCCCATCGTCGAACCGCTGAACCGATTGATCGAAAATTCGTCCGCGTTGAACACGCGCTCAACGCCTCGATCACGACCCGTGAAGAAGAAACACGAATACGATCAACAACGATCATCGAAGAGACTTCAACCCGTTACTCCGTATACATCCAAGGAACGTCCGAATAACCTTCCAGATCATAACGACGACAACGACGATGACACCGACAACGACAACGACACCGACACCGACAATGACAACGACAACGACAACGACAACGACAACAACAACAACGATGTTGATGATGAAGATAATGTTAACGATGATGTTGTCGATGATGCTGTCGATGATGTTGTCGAGGAAAAAATTCATGATGAGTCGTCGGCAAAGGTTTACGATTTGGATTCGTTGCGTAAACCAGTCGATGATATCGAAGTGTATATACGGCACGCCAAGGGACCGTTGTCGCGAGAATATCTACGACTGTTCTTCACCGATACCATGAAACGAATCGATGATGTGTACGGCGTATACTTGGGACCCGACGAAGATCTAATGATCGGCGATTCCGTGCTCACCATCGATGCGGACGGCGATGACATTCACGTGAACGGAACGCGATACCCGGGGACTCGGGGTTTGTACGAATTGTTGTTCATGCGAGAACCCAATCAGCAGACGTGCACGGACGCTGATTTTCGCTCGTACCGACGCATCTTGTTGTCGACGAGCGCGCATAAGCACAACCATTCGCCGAGCAAGCGCACGCTGGGTAACAAGGGGTACAAGTATAAGAAAATCATATCCCAGGTGATCGGTGGGGTGCGAACATCGGGTGTCAGACGCGTTAGGGGCAGCGCAGGCGGCGCGGGCGACGTGGACGGCGCGGGCGGCACGGACACCGCGGGCACGCGATAAGGTCGAGGATTGCCCATCGACGAATCGATGACGGTCACCGATAACGCGATCGATTACGTGTACTGGGACGATCCGAACGAATTGGTCGATAGGCTTGGATTGCTCGTAGCATCGCGCGCGGCAGGTCACACGGTCACGATAACGAAATCGCATCCATCGTGGAGGAATTTCGCGAGGACGAGCGCATCTTAAATTGAACGATCCTGTGATCGTCGCGTCAGTAGTGTTCGCGCGCACGCATCGTTATGTCGGTGAACAAGTTTGGCACCTCGTTACGCAATAACAACAACAACAACAACAATAACAACGAAGCGGCGGTGACAATGACGAGACTATTGTTCTCTGCGGATGCACGCTTTACCCAAAAAATCGAAACGGCTATCGCGACCGCACGACTGGACGCAGCGTATCAACGATCTCAACTCGAGACGCGAGTACAACGAGCGATGACGGATATCGTTAACGCGCAATTGTCCCAACTAGAGGAAGATTTAAATACCCCGATGGAACGACGCTTCGATCACTTGAAAGACAGACTCGAAGAGTTCACGACGTCGTCGACCGCGATAACAACCGCGGATCGATACAAACGAAAAGCAAACGAGGATCTACGACGACGACGATGACGATGATCGATGATGGTGACAATATCGGCTACGACTTCGAAACGACTAATAACGAACGATCGCGAAATACATGCACCGATTGCGTTTTACGTACGCTCGAGGAACTGATACTAATTTTAACGTCTTTGGAACGTCGCGACCATCCCCGACCACCCGCGAAGCATGAACAAGGAGCGAGTACAACTAGTGAACGAATTACACGCCCCGGCTAGACGGAATTTCCTACGGCGTAGCGTCGTGATTCGCGGCTACGATGATTTGTGGCAGGCCGATTTGGTGGAGATGCGTCCGTACGCGAAGCAAAATCGAGGATATCATTACATACTAACGATCATCGATACGTTCAGCAAGTATGCGTGGGCCGTACCCGTGAAAACCAAAAGTGGACGCGACGTGACCGCGGCGTTCACGACCGTATTGCGGCAGAGCGATAGATGCCCGCGAAATTTACAAACCGACATGGGGAAGGAGTTTTACAACGCGGAGTTTCAACGATGCGCGAAGACACGCGGGATCAACCACTACTCCGCGTACAGCGTGATGAAAGCGTCGATCGTCCAACGTTTCAATCGTACGCTGAAAAACCTCATGTGGAAACAATTCTCCTTGAACGCGTCCTATCGCTGGGTCGACCTGTTACCTGCGCTCGTACGCACCTACAATCATCGTAAGCATAGAACGATCAACGTCCGACCCGTTGACGTGACTCCCGCGACGCGTTTGTCGTTCGCCGCGAATGAACCCCTCTCACCTTCCGCATCGGAACGCGTTGGACGACGCGTGAAATTCAAAGTCGGTGACAAGGTACGCGTGAGCAAGTTCAGGACCCTCTTCGAGAAGGGGTACACTCCGAACTGGTCGACCGAGGTGTTTGAAATCATAACCGTACAACGAACGTTCCCGGTGACGTACATTCTGCGCGATTCCGCGGGAGAGCCGATCTCGGGTGGATTCTACGAGTACGAACTACATTCGGTCGCGAATCCGGACGTCTATCTGGTCGAGAAGATTATTCGTCGCAAGGGGAATCAGGTGTACGTTAAGTGGCTCGGATTCGATTCGTCGCGGAACTCGTGAATACGCGACAAGGATATTCTATGATTCCCGATCAAAAACGCACTCGATGTTACTAAAATAAATGAATAAATAAATACATACATATAAATATATACAGTGTACGTTTATTCAATCATTCACATTCTCCTATATGCGTACAATTAATCTTAATAAAGTAAGAAAAAATACATATATACATATATACATATACTAACACGTATAAAATACAATTTTAGCTATTCTACGCTATATACAATTTTGGCCATTCTACGCTATACGTATATTAGATATTCATAAATAACATGAACTAAAGAAAAAGAAACGTATATACATATGTACATGCAAACATACAAACATGCAAACATACTATACAATGGGATTCTCGTGGGGCTCGTCGGCCTCAAGCTCGGGGATTCGGTAATGCCCCCACGGAAGGGTGCCGACCCGATCGGTTAAAATATACCGCTTGTCGTCGAACGGACTGAGAGCGTTCTTTTCACCACTCACGGAATACACCTCGTGTTGGCTAGAGCGGATATTGTTCTGTCGAATCACTTTCTCAGTCAGATCGTGAAGACAATGAATGTAATCTTCGAATTGAATATCGTTCGCGACCACGCGTCTCCGCACACCCTTCACTTTTTTACACTCATTCGAAGACCCCACTGCAGCGTTAAACGTTCTAGTAGCGTACATCTTAGTCCTCAATCCGACGAACTCGGTCATTAAGGCGCCATTATTCTCATCTTTCATGAGTCCTGGCACCTTTTTGTTTACGCGCGGCATACCATACGGATTGTCCACCGCGTAATCGTTCGTGTCGAATCGGGTGACGTCGCACTTCATCGTTGCATACGCATCCTCGCATTCCAGACTATACATTAAACTATCGGTGTCGGTGTACAGAACCTTACACCGATCACCAAACTTCGCGCGCATATACGCATAATGGAACTCGTACAAGCATTCTTTAGATATGTCCAGCACACTCATTCCCACGTATATCGGTTTGTCGAACTTCACTTTTAGTTTTCGCAATTCGATGGCCACCAACTGTTCGGAGAAGATCGTCCGACTATGAAAGTTTGGCTTCGCGATCAGTGCTTCCGCGCCGTACCGACCGTCCCATCGCGTCACCAGTCGCACGTCTACGCGATTCCGCACATTCTCCATTATTTTCCCGTACACCGCATTGTTCATTAATTTATAAAGAGTCTTCTGAAATTCACTAGTGGCTCGCGTCCTCAAATCGGTGTTCAATCGAATGTAGTCGCGCAACCAGTGCGACTGATCGAATCGCAACACCCGGTGAATTCGCGTCACACGTAAACCGTGTCGCACGCACTGTTTCAGGTAGCGATAGTGGATGACGTATCGCTCCTTATCGTCGAGCGTGGCAAGCAGCTTTGTCTGTTTACCGTGGGGCGCGTGCTCGCGCACCGGGCAGAATGGAAGGTCGGCGTGGGCGTCGTGAATATCCTTGGGATATTCGATGTCCACCTCCAACAGGTATCCCTCGGTTTCCTCATCTTCGGGTCCCTCACCGTCGGGTAGGGATGGTACGTCGAGCGCGGCCATTGCCTCATCGTCCAGCCATTGAAACCCTCCTTTCGGCATAGCCTGAGACATCGCCCATCTGTACAAGTTGTTGACGTCGAAGTACATCAGATACGTCGACGCCTTCGACTCGTCGTACATCCCTGCAGGCAGGTACTTGTTGTTGGCACGCGCGTACCTGTGCGAGCACTGACTCAGACCGCCACGTATGCCACGCTCCACGAACAGTAACATGTCCACGTCCGTCAAAAGCTCTAATCGTACGCCAGTGTACTCGAGCATCGCGTCCCACGTAAAACTTGGGAGTGTAAAATAATGCGCGGGATCCAGATCGTAACTCGCGATACAGTCTGTGCGGAAACTCTCGAATACGTCGGCGAGTAACAGCACATCCGTTTTCAAGTACAAATCACTGTACTCGCCCAATGTCTGTACGCGAAAAGTGTTCCACATGTTCACGGCGTGCGCGTAATCAGACTCCGACGCGACGCTATCGTTCAACCGATTGAAGAATGCTTCGCGGGACGGTAAACGCGTATCGTTAAGCTTGGTGTATGACGTCACGTAGTCGTACGGGAAGACGCCCTTCCTGGCCAGGAGATTGAACTGATCGTCCGACAGGGATTGAAACTCGCGTCGTAGAATCGCGAGTCGTTCTTTGCCGAGATCCGAAGCGAGTTTCTCCAGACTAGCGGCCAAGAACTTCAACGAATCGACGAATCGAAACTTCAACCCCCTCTGCCAATCGTTGGTTTGGGCGTCGATTCCCTTGACGTGTTTCGTGAATGATATGTACCGCTCCTTCGTCACCGGTAGCAGGTCGATCTGTCCCTCGAACGCGGACGCCAACTCCTTAATTATGAAATGCGCGTCGTATCCGGACAGATTATGGAATACTACCGGTATCGTGTACGATCGTTGGAACTGCAAGTTACACGATACGTGGGCCGCGCCTCGGTACTCGCCCGTCGAGTGGCAATGGTCGCGTACTTTTTTGTCCGTGTCGACGAAAAGTTGCCCGCACACGTGACACACGCTCGCGTCGTTAAAACTACGCCACTGTCGATTCGTCAACGAGTTCATCGGTTTCGCGTTCCTCAGCCATGAATACGCAGTGTCAGCAAAGTCTCGAAGTTCCTGCACGAACCATTTCACGCACTCGGTTTCGTGACAACGCGCGCGATAACGACACAGAGACGCGTCGGTGGCACAATGAATGTAATATCCCACGCTGTACGCCCTGTGGTGCTGGTACGTGTACGTACGACTCCGCGCTGCAGGCTCGACGTCCTCCAGCATGCATTCGAAGTCCGCGTAAACGATGAATGGCGCTCGTTCCTTATTTTTAAAGTTCTTGAACTGCAGCCATTTATCCTTCGCGGACGGCAATTCGACGGCGCACTCGTTCATGCGTTGACAGTCCACGTTATGCTTGGTCAATCGCTCGGACGAATGGAAGAAGCTGAGACATCTGCAACGATAATAGCATTAATAATACGAATAAAACATGAGAATAAATAAATACATCGATCGAAATATTCCATATTTTACTCACCTTTCGCAACCGAAAACTTGATGTCCGTGATTGCCGAGCTGCTTCGATATCAGCCTCGACATGCTGCGAATACACACGAAATGATAACGTTGGGGCTCCTGGAGGTCCTGCACCAGTAGCAAGTTCGCGTGTCTCTCTCGCTTGTCGTCGGTCAAACGAAGAGGCGCGCAGCTTCCGTCGGTCCACGTGTACACGTTCACCGACACGTCGTTCATTCTCTCGAACTTCGCCAGCTGGTCCAACGTCACGGGAAGCGTCATATCGCCCGTGCGAAGCATCTCCGAGTAATGATGGTACGATGAGTCCCTACTCACGTTCGTAGCAGTAGCAGCAGGGTACAAACTGGCGACGACGGCCCATAAGAAGCATGCATTGTCTTTGCTCTTTACGTTCACCACCGCTTTTTTCAGGACGACGGCGCGCGGAAGCGGTACGTCGCAACCGGTTCGAAGAGGGTTATGCTTATTAATGTTTATTACGAGATTTAGCACAGCCCTCAGGGTCCATCCACTATCGCGATCTTGGAACTCCTCGATCGACACTAACGTGGGAGCGACCACGCACTTCGAATACCACTCGCGCACGCTCGATGTCCTGAACAGTACGCGATTTCGCGTCCCGAAACTTTTCATGTCTGTATCCTCGTTTAACGTAAAGTCTGCGTTCAGAATCGTATTCACGGCCACACCAGATTGTTCGCTGATAGCATCTGTCACGCGCGATAGCACCATTCGTCGGGCCCCCTCCAAAAATTGACGCGGATCGATGTAACCCACGTTAATTACAACACCAGTCGAAATACGATTCCGAAACGCGGTTTCCACATCCTCCCATACGACTTTAGGTGTCGACAATCTACCCGAAACCCCGAGCCCTACTCGCGAAAACCGTACCCGCACGATCGTACGTAATGTCTTCGTACGCGCGATTAGCGATGCCAGACGCTGCTTCGATGCCATAGACACCCCTTCGCCGCACTGATATTCGACGATGAGTCGCAAGCATGCGTCGGACTGATCGGTCCAGTCCCTGAATTCAGCAACACTGCGTAAAAGCGCTGCCATTTGGGATAGAACCTTGAACGTGTTCATGAAACCTCCATGTTTTCTCCTCCTTCTTCTTCAATATCCAATTAAAAGGCACGTACGATCAGTCACGAGTGGTTGATGCGACTCTTCCACGTGATACGGTTCTGATCCGAATATCGAAAACTCAGGGGAAGAATGAGGTGTGACGAGTGTTGTCGCGAAGATCTTTACCGAACAACTGCGCGGTTCTGATTGCATATACTAACCACCCACCCTAGTCGAAATTCATGAGTCATTATCGCTCCAAATTCTTTTCTTCGCACTCTTTCTAGCACTCTTTCTCCTTCGCTCACCCTCTACGCCTCAATCAGGTGACGCGATCTCACGTTTGCTCGATGCCTTACCACGCGTATCAAATTCACGCGCCCGTGATAAGTGTGTTTACACCCGTCATGGTGGTCTCGATCTTTAGAATACGTTGGCCGATGCCTGAATAATTATCGCGCTAAACTTCCGTATGCGTGATCATGGAGCAGCCACCTTAAAATCAGTTCTCTCAAATGCTACTGCAGTGGTCAAGACATACGTTACCGCGAGAAACGTTTTAAGAATATTTTTCACATCTAAGTCCTAATAGATATCAGCGGAATCGCGAGGATGCTCCAGAGACCGTGGTCTGACGAAACAGCGTCGATGTCGAACAGATTAACTTTGACGCTGTTTTTGCGAATGCAATATCGGGGCGAACGCAACGCCTCATTCTTTCATGATGATCATGGGGCAGCTGCGCTATTTAATTAATAAATCTCGAATAGTTATCGCTTCGCGCTGTGTCAGAGGGTGTCGAATTACAGCATCCGCGTTACATCCTTTCGCGCCTTATCTTTCGCGCCTGCGCACCGATCCCCGCACGCGTACGGAGATTGCGCGGCGGCGGACTCCATTTTGAAATTTTGAAAATCCACCCCCTCCCCTGTGACGTCAGCCCCCTCGCCCACGAACTCGACCTGCGCACGCGACGCCATTTTGAAAATTTTGAAAATCACCCTCCCCTGTGACGTCACCCCCTCACCCACGAACTCGATCGACGCCATTTTGAAAAACCCCTCCCCTGTGACGTCAGCCCCCTCACCCACGAACTCGATACCCCCGCCCCGCCTCACCCCCTCGCCCATCTCGCGGAAGAGCGCGGTACCCCCCGCCCCGCCTCACCCCCTCACCTCGCAGTCCCAAAATCGGCACTACCTACCTACTGCGCGGATTAGAAAAATGAGCCGCTCGTAGTTGATTTGCAGAAGGGACGAAGATTTCCCAAGCCCCAACATAACAATCGAATATATTTGACGAAGAACACAAAATTAACCGTACTGAAATATGCAGAGAAATTTCAAAACTTGTCACGAAAAGCGACATATTTACACGCATTCAGCAACTGAAACTAATAACACTTAATAAATAAACTTGAAGTAAGTTTTTCGGCGTAAATTTGCGGGATAACTGCTTTGGTGCGAAAAATAACGCGCCGAGGACCATCATCGGTCTATTCTATCATTTACGGCAGGCCTCACCTCCCGTCTCCCCGGCCCTCGGCGTGGCGATTCGAACACGCGTCAGAAACCTGAAACTTATTCAACGTCGAATAAAGTTAACGTTAAAGTTAAAGTTAAAGGTAAAGTTAAAGTTGAAAAATTTCGTCGACGCTGAAGTTGAAACGCTTGACAAATAAAAAAATTAACTTTATTCGTCGGATACAAAAATTAACATTATTTGACACATGACGAATAATTTTGTTAACTTTTATTCGTTATTCGAAATTTTTATTTAAATAAAATGTTTGCCTGTCTCTGATTAAATGCAGTGATGCCAGATTCGGGACGGGAGTGCTCGAGAATTTCCCCAACCTCCCATGCACACTACGTCGGAGCTGCGTGTCCGTGAGCTCCGCGCTTCGGACAACGTCGGGAAAACGAGGGAGAAAACGAATGTGTGTCTTTCTCTCTCGCTCTTGAAACGCTGTGATCCAAGGTGGGGTGCAAGCGACACGCGGCCGTGCGAAACGGCAAAATGGATTTCAATGAAACTTTATATTTAAATTTTATGTATATGAAATTCGCGATAAATGATAATTATCCCGAAAAATGATAATTACCCGTTATGATTCTTCGATTTTTCAGATATACGAACTAAATTCTACATAAAAAAGTGAAGAAAAAACATTTATGCATTAATAATAATAATAATAATAATAGTTTATTTGACGGACATAAAATCCACTTGTACAAAGAAAATGACATTAAAGCCTTAACTACAAATGGTAGTCATCGAGGCTGTTTCACCACGACACGCTAATCAATGTATCTCGGAACTAGTCTAAGTAGACTCTCGTAACACGGACAAAATTCTAGCTTCGAAAGTGTGTAGAGAGTCGGCAAAAATATTAGCATTACACGACAGCTGGTTAGCTGTATTACAGGCTCTGTTTATCGGGTCAGTTACCCCCAGGTTCGACCTAAAGAAACCTGTATGGAAAAGACGTTTGAAACGGAGTGGCCTAGCCAAAGCGTTAAGCCCCACCAGGCCTAAAATATCAGGGCAATCAATCTCCCCAAGCAACAAATTCCTCAAAAAGGTGAGGTCAGAAACAGACCTACGTACTTCCAACGTATCCATTTTTATGCAAGATAAAATTGGACCGTAATCATGATCCGTGAAGGACATAACTCTACCCAGCACGAAGCTGGCATGTCGTAGAAATTTGTGCTGAACCCTCTCCAACAATACCCTGTATTTAGCCTGATGGGGTGACCAAACTACGCTGGCATATTCGAGCTGCGGCCTGACCAATGCACAATACAATAGACGTAACGAAGATACTCCCCTAAAATCGGCCGAGCATCTTTTGATTAGACCAAGCGTCCTAATGGCTGTTCCCGATATGTTTCGTGCATGCTTGGCAAAGGACATTCTCGAATTGTATGTTACACCTAGATCACGTATGCACTCAACCCTGTCCAGCAAGGTTCCACACACATTATAATCGTAGTTCAGGACACTCTTCCTGCGGATGGGGGACATGATGTGACATTTCGCAATGTTTAGCCTGAGACCATTTGCATTGCACTACGAAGATACACTATCCAAATCAGATTGTATACGCTGCGCGTCCTCGGAAGTCTTTACTATCGAGAAAATCTTCAGATCATCCGCATACAGAAGAGGTTTAACGAAGGAAAATTGCTGAACCAAATCATTAATGAAAATAATAAATAATAAAGGACCGATGTGAGACCCTTGTGGTACCCCAGAGTTAATTACAAAGCTCTCCGAGAGAGTGCCCTGAACCTTGACCGCGAGAGACCTGCCGCTCAGGTAACTTCTGACCCACTCCACCATGCTATCCGTGAAACCAAGAAGAGCTAGCTTCTGCACGAGCAGATCATGATCCACACAATCGAACGCCTTGGAAAAATCAGTATACACGACGTCGATTTGTTCGAGCCTATCCAAGGCCGTGGTCACATAGTTACCGTATGCTACCAAGTTAGTGACAGTGGACCGACCCGGAACAAAGCCATGCTGAGAAGAACAGATTATATTGTTCTTACAAAAAAAAGTCAGTTTACCCGTTACAATTTTTTCGAAAATTTTACACATCGAGCAGAAGATAGTAACCGGCCTATAATTTTTAATATCAGCTCTGTCGCCCGATTTAAAAATGGGCGTCACAAGGCTAGATTTCCAGCGAGCAGGAAACTTCCCCATCCTCAGCGAACGGTTAAATATAATCCATAGCGGTCGCGACAATGAGTATTGACACAATTTCAGGAAACAAGGAGGCACACCGTCACTACCAGGACCCTTGTTGACATTTAACGAACCAAGTGCCTCGAAAACCTCGCACAGGTCTATATTCAAGTGCGGTATATCCACAGACGATGATACCCCGAGATTCGCACCGTGTCTGCCGGCTGAAGAAGAAGCGAAATTTGACAAAAACTGACTGGCAAAAAGCGCAGCAATATCGGTAGCGGAATCTGCGCGATGGTCCCCTGAGAACATAACTCCTGGAAAAGCACCAACCACGCGCTTTGAGTTGACATGTTTCCAGAAAGACTTAATGTTCAGAGGGATGCTAGATTCCACCGCGCTTATATAGCGTCTATAATCTATGCGCGCCACATATTTTCACGCTGAGCGTAACTGCGAAAAATGCAAGTAATCAACCCACGAATGAGACTGCTTAAACCGAGCGTGAGCCTTCTTCTTGGCTCTGACAGTGTGCCTCAGATTCCTCGAAAACCAGCTCGGGAAAGATGACCGGAAGGAGGTGCGACACGGGATATAACGCACCACGGCATCATTGATGCGAGTGTAAAGAAGATCTACTGCGCTGTCGAGAGGCAATTGTTGTAGGTCGGTGTCCCAGTCGAAAGCTCCTAGAAAACAGTTAATGGCCGGGTAGTCGCCAGCTCCGAAGTCCAGACGCGAGCAAGAAGTCCTGGGAAGAGAGCAAGTCGGATGAGCCCTGATAGAAGCAGACAGCGCCGGATGATGTGAGTCTTCATCCACAAGGAGATCCAGAGCGGCCTTCATGCTGATGGACGTGTCACTCGTGAAGAGTAGATCCAGCATGACACCATTGTCGTTGCAAATGCTGTTTCTCTGGACATCGACTCGCAGTGATTCATGTAAGAGATGAGGCCCGAAGCTGGCGGAATATAGCAAGTTCCAAAATAACAAACACAGGATTGCAGCGAAATTCTTATAAGTAGTTGCTCAACACCACATGTCTGCAAACTCACACGCGAGCTGCATAATGACCTGCGCACAGCGATCAAGACTCCACCGCCACGAGCAAAAGGGCTAGTTTCCGGGTTTCTGTCCATACGATATGTAATGTAGCTATGTAGTCCAAGTTCCGAGGTAAGGAAGCCCTGTGTGAGCCATGTTTCGGTCAAAATGATTACATCCGGCTCCACCGAAAAACACGCAATAGAGCGGGCAAGGGCGGACAGTTTAGTTCGCAAGCCTCTCACATTCTGGTAGTAGATGTTTAGTTTTTTGGACGGGGTGGAGCCTGAGATGGTACAATGGCAGGAACTCCGTGCTTGTATCGAATCGTAAGATTCTCTCCCTCCTCTCGACGACGGTTTAACTCTTGCCTGAGACCCACCAAATGCTGTCTTTGCCTTAATGTGAGATCCTGCTTAATCTTAATATTTCCCAGATTCAGGTTCTTCCTTAGAATCTGACTAACCTCCGCCGGGGAAGACAGTGTGACCCTCACCGGTCTGCACCTCCCAGGCACCTTCTTGCCCAGTCTTAAAAGCCGAACATGCTCGTAGGAGCCAGTAGAAACTGTGCCTAAAAGGTTTCTAACCTTCTCCGCATCAGGTGATGCTGACGTTGAACCCGATTGCGGAGATCCACCATCTCCTTCTTCTAACCCGAAGATGATGATATTCGAGGCCCTATACTGCCTCTCATTCATTTCCCTAAGCATATCCTCCGGTTCGGGATGCTGGCAGCCTGAAGCATCAACCGCCATCAGTTCGTCCTCTGTCTGCTGTACCCTCAGCGATAACGACGAGATTGAATGACGCAGCGACTGAATGTCGGCCTTAATCGAAGCTTTAAAATCATCCAGCAGTGTGGAGAGCTCCTCCCTGAAAATTTGCCGAACATTCAAGAGCGAAACGGAGTCACTCTCAGCACTGACAACCGAAGGAGTCAACGATGTATTGGACGAGGACGTGGGACTTCTCCGATTAGTCGGCTTGGAGCAATCCAGCAGCTTATCATGATGCCATGGATGTGCGGTGCGATGCAAACATGCCGGATGCGCTGTCATATTACAAATATTGCATACCACAGGATCCGCTACATGAGTTTTACATCCTTTACACAATCTTTTCGTGGATTGCGACATTTCACTGTGATGAGTGACACTAATCGGAAGGCACAGGAGAAACGGAGACACTGTACGATAGGCAAGAGAGACGCACGTCAGCTGAGAAACGTAAACAGCGCACTACCACACGCACAAACACCAAACAGCTGAGTACGTGACACAATGTATGTGCTAATAGCTGATCAAGCAAGAGAGACACTGTGTGAAACTGATATCCAAAAAGACAAAAATCGGCCCGCAGCCACTGCAGTTGCGCCAATCGCTGACCAAGCCGAAGTAACTCTGCAGCACTCCCAAAAATAGTCACAGCACCAGCAGAAACCCCTAAATTTCGACGGTTAAAGATAAGAAAAACATTGATCACTACCGAGCTGAGGTAAACACATTAAAAATTGATTATATTTTATTTAAGCATTTCTCTCTGACGTTTAGACCACCAGTTGAATATTTTAAATACATTTTGCAAGGCGCAGTACTTTGCGTGTCTGCCACAACGCAGAGTATTAACTACATTTAGCTTATTTAGGGATTTTATATCCTCGTAGTCAATGTCCAGGGTCTCAATGATCACGTCCGCTCTCGTATTTTCATCCAGGAAATCCGCAAGCCAGTCGCGTTTCTGCAGGCCTTTAACGTATATGATATGGGATGTGTCATCTTCTTCGTCGATCGCATCAGCTACAGCTTTCGTAATTAGCTGTTTAGCCATACTGTACGGAACGTCTCCATCGTCCCAACGTAGTCCATGATGTTTTGCCACCAACCATCGGATGCTTGATTTATCGGATTTTGTAAGAAGATATTGCGGCGTGAACTCCCAAAAATATAGTGCGAGAGAATTGTCCCCTTGCATAGGACAGCCACTTCCTTGACGACAAATCTTCCGTCGACGATGAACCCTTGCAGGTCAACAAATGTTGCCACGACCATTATCGGTACAATTTAGAGGTCCGCCCGCTTTCAAGACAGGCGGGAGAATGCAGTTTTTCTCGTAAAGCATCTCGATTTTCATGATTAAAATTTGTGTGAATTTCGCACAGGAGAGGGCGGGCAAGTAGCGTGGCAATTTAATTCATTTTGCGCACCACGTTTGTCAGTGGATTGTATTCAACCACCCGATCGTGCAGAATCAGACAGTAGGCTGTAGTATATTACCGGCACGTTCTCTTTACACTCGAATTCTATGCGCACGTCCACGGTGCCCCTCTTGATCGACTCATTTTGTCGCGAGCAATGAATCACCACGATGGGGCCAAATTGTAAAAATTCAGCCACGGTGAATAATGCCTCGTTGCAACTATGTCCATAATACGATTTACCGAATTGCGTATACATGTGATACAAGATGGCATGCTTATTCTTGTCAAAGTCCAAGTTCATGTCATCGTATGGGTAAAATTCCGAGTTGAGAAAATGTTTTACATTGGTCAATTTACAGTTGTTGAACTTAGTAACGTCTTCGTTCATCATATTCCTTCGACCAGTCTGTAGAGCAAGGATCACTCATCGCGGCTTCTCCAGCTGTGCAGATGCCTTCATGGTTCACGAATGCTTTATTGTGCTCTGTAAGAGAGGATACTCGTACAGATCCCACGATTGAAAACAAATGCACAGGTTTTGTCCACTTTCCAAAGTATGTAGCAACGATAGTTTATTAATGTCGTTCAGCGTCACATGAGGCATCCGCCATTGTAGTTTAAGTAATTCAATCTCTGGTTCAAGCAACGGTGATCAGAGCATTGTTGTCGTTGCGCGATCGTATTAAAATCAATTCGTGACGCGCATTAATAATCATGCGTTTGTAGTCCTCACAAAATCCCAGCAAATATTTGAGTGGGATACAAAAATTGAAATGATTTTTCACTATTAGCCCATCGTGTCATTTCAAGCCATATCCGGCATTCTCCATATTTTTGTGTTCGCGAGATGTCAGCGATACATAGTTTTTAAGCGTGCTGGTTATTCCAACTTTTCTGTTGCGGTCAACCTCCACGCCATTCAGCTCGTATCGAATCTCATCAAATAAGAACGCCACGCAATTATTTCCCAACATCACAGTTAATGCATAGTTTGGCTTATTTATCTTCAATTCCCCCTCCACATAGAGGAAACTTTCACACGGCAATGTGTATAAATTCTGCTACTGTATAGGCATTCTTATTTCATCGCTGTATCTAAATGTCGAGTTGACATATGGATTGTACAGGGTTATCCACTGAAGACTGGCGGCGCACGTGCGAGTACAAATGAGAACGGTAACAACGTCACATGCATACTTACTACTACTATCATATGTCGATACATCCGCCATCTATGGGCTGTTGCTAAAAGTATAAGTTTGTGTACATGACCTATACGAACCTATACTTTTAACAACAGCCCATAAATGGTGGATGTATCGACATATGATTGTAGTAGTAAGTATGCGTGTGACGTTGTTGCAGTTCTCATTTGTACTCGCGCGAGCGCCGCCTGTCTTCAGTGGATATCCCTATATGTGTGAGTCTCGCGCTTGACGATACGATCATCAAACGTCGGCTTCCCTCCAATGCTTATAATGTCAGCCATTTTTTCATCTTAAATGCGCACAATGAATCCCAATGGTTTAAAAAATGCAATGTTCGCAACACTGAGCCTCTTCTTTTTAGCGTGATCAGAGCTGTTGCAGTTGTTGTTGTAGCTGTTGTTGCAAACAATTTCACTTGGAAGAAACGGGTTTCTGGAGTCGTTCAGTACAAGCATTTCTTTCGTCCACACCGCACTTATTGTCGTGGTACGTGCAGTCTGATGGTAATCTCTTGACCTCGAAAATCAAATAACCGTCCGCCTTGATCCACAACGCGTATCGTTAGATCCGTAATGACCTGTCCGGTGATTGAAAGGTAAATGATCTGCGCGGGCGTTTCCGATATCTTATAACCTGGTGAGACTCTCGGAGAAAATTCATACATCCCATTATTGTACGCGCCAGCGGTCACACTGTATTCTATGCGAATAATATTCACGTTCATGATTCGTACTGATAGGCCGTCCGATTCGTACCACCGTCCTGATTCTAATACCCGATTCGTCGAGACTCCCAGTAGCGATCCAATGTTATTCGACTTTGTAAAGTCTACGGCGAATGAGCAGCACAGCTCGCTTTGCATGGTGTTGTTGTTGTGTTTGTAATGTCCCCAGGGCAAAGCGTCGGTCGAATCGGGTACAATATACCGCTTGTCTTCGGATGGACTTAGAGCGATTTTGGATTCCGAAATGGTGTACACTTTGTGCAATTTAGACCGTATGACTGATTGCCTGCGAATAATTTCGATCTCCCTTTGCAAACACTGCGCGTAGTGGTCGAAAGTTATCGGCCTCGTTATGACATTGGTCTTGATGCCTTTCGCCTTTTTCGTATCGCTTTTGCCGTCTACTCGGAGTGCGTACATTTTCGCTCTAAGACCTACGAATTGGGTCATTAACGCACCGTTATTTTCGTCCTTCATCAGCCTCGGAACCATCTTTTATAAGCATGGCATATTATATGGAATGTTGACAGGATAATCGCTTGTGTCAAATCTATACCCATAAAAAAACTTCAAAAAAGTAAAAAAAAGACGCCAAGCACATGATATAAATAAAAATCACAAAATATAGAAGGTAATAATAATCACGAAAAAAAGATAATAATATAAAGTGATGAATAAAAAGAAAATAATATAATTACAATATAAAAAAAGATGTGAAATCAAAATGAGGTACAAGTACATCACAAAAAAAGAAAATATATAATTATATAATTACAATATAAAAAAAGATGTGAAATCAAAATGAGGTGCAAGTACATAAAGGTGCTTTCCAACTGCGCTTAATATGACACAACTACATGTACAGAGCTAAAATGCTGTGTTCATACATTCCATTACTCATATCGCCGACATTTTTTAATTAACTCATCAAAAAGAATCCTATATAAAAAGATTGTCGTAAATTAATAGCTTTACAAAATTAATGATCACAAAAAAAATAGAAGAAAATATACAATCACAAAAAAATAGAAGAAAATATACAATATAAAAAAAAATGTGAAAGAAAAAATGTATTAAACCATATTAAGCAGATATATTTTTATACAAATAATATTTTAATAGGAATAAATGTTTTATTCAAAATACTTGGCGCTGCTCCCCGAATTGGTGTTGCTAAACTGAATAAATATGTATAAATTGCATTAATCTTTTTCTTTCTTTCTTGTGCGTTCGTGAATGTGTGTATACATTGTAAGAGAGTTGTTGTACATTATTATTTAGTACTAAGCCAATTAACATTTTTTCGGTTTCGCAGCGCCAAGTATTTTGAATAAAATATTTATTCCTTTTAAAATATTATTTGTATAAAAATATATCTGCTTAATATTGTTTAATACATTTTTTCTTTCACATATTTTTTTTATATTGTATATTTTCTTCTATTTTTTGTGATCATTAATTTTGTAAAGCTATTAATTTACGACAATCTCTTTAAATAGGATTCTTTTTGACGGGTTAATTAAAAAATGTCGGCGATATGAGTAATAAAATGTATGAACACAGCATTTTCAGCAGCCACGTATATTGCGCTACTTAGCACTTTTAGTACTCGCGTTGACTGTTGGTCCCGCGCGGAATTTATATATATCGCTATATCTTCTACAATTATTTATTAATCAGTGTGAAAATTGGTGAAAATCTTCCTTGTATATTAAGGGGGTACTCCACTGTGACGCGCCAAAAATTGATGAATTTTCAGGAATTTTTTTTTGATAGAAAAAATTGAATAATTCAATTAAAATTTTTACTGGTTATTAAATAAGTTGTAAACTATATTCTAGTATTTTTTATTTTTTATTAAACGATAATATACACAGTACAACAGGCAATCGAAGTTGCCTCCTAAAAAATAAATGTATAATTGGTGCAGGTGATTCCGGGTGACCCAGTGATCTGAAACAAAATTTCGAGTGATTTTTTTGTTTAATATGAGTGTAATTCTCGTCCGTAGCAGATTTGTTATCATACATAACAAATGAACAAAATGGCCCACGTTAAAAGATTAATATCGAAAAAATGACTTTCTTTAAATCGTTTATCGATGTAAAAACTAATTAATTATTGAAATAACAATATAATTCTGCTACCAACGAGAGCCAGATATGTGTAGAGTAATGTGTAAAATTTTCAGCCTGATCGGTCCAGTAGTTTTTTCTATTTTACCTGCACGAGTTGAAAAAAAGTGGTTTCGAGAAAAACGCGTTTAAAAAAAAATATCGATTTTTCCTAAGTTATTCGCAAATATATATACCTACAATTAATCGGGGAGGCCAGCTCCATACAATATGCCTTCAATTTCTTCATATGCCTCTTCTTCAGCAGATTTCGCTTCCCTTCGAGCTGTTCTAGCCTCTTTTGAGGCATCGGTGCTGCGCCGGTTAGCGCGGATCACGCGCCCCTTATCAGCAGCGACAGTAAAGTTTATAGCATCTGGTCCAAGCGTCACGCCCATAACGTCCATTATTTTTATTATTGGTGCAAAGCCTTCGTTAAAAATGCAAGCTGCACTGTATGTCGCAATTTCTAAGACCTTTCTGTCGCAGAATGTGTGCTTCGGAGCCAAGTTCCAGATGCATGCATTGAAACTCTCGTTATTGTTCTGCGTTTCATTGCCCGTACACCTTTCCAGCAGATCATCTGAAGTCAACTCTTCATAAATTGGCCTCAAAATAGATTTTGTTTCTTCGCTAAGGGCTGCTGGATGTTTGTAATTTTGTAAAGTATTATTCGCTTCACTCTTGCGCCACGAACACCAAGAGTCCGCGCCCAGCTGACAGTGTAAGTGCTGGGGATCCTTATCCGTCGAAACCTTATGATAAAAGGTAGACCATATAGCGGTCCTCATTTCCTCAATTGAATCTGGGTTTCAACGTATTGCTAAACCGTAATATAAAGAAAGGTCTGACATTAATTTATTAGTCAATTCAACCGTTTTTACTTTTTTACAATATTTTACTGCGGCAGAAGTTTTCTTTGCAGTAGCCTTAGCTGTTTTTACAGTTGCACGTGTTTTTCTTTTAGTTACTTTTGCCTTTATTTCCTCTTCAGCTTGTTTTTTGGCTTTTTTTAATTGGGTCAGCCGTTTTTTTGCTTCTTTGGTTCTTCGGAACATACGTTTCTTCACATGCAAAACGCACTCTTTCTTCTTTACAATCATATCGTCGCCGTAGGGTTGTTTATCAAGAAGTGCCTTGAACGTTTTCGTATCACCATCTCCGATATAATACGCGTATTTCACTCCATATTTCTCCACAGACCTCTCAAATATTTCTAACACCCCGTCAACCTCCATTTTTCCAGCACTACCGTTATGATTTGCGGCACACTCTGCTTCATAATTGGCGTACCATTCCTCATATTGAATTGTTTCTTTTTTACTTTTCCACTGTTCGCAAGCTTTACATGCACTCGATTTTACGACAACATCTAAAATTTTATTTGAATGTTTCCCAACCAATGAAATGATGCCCAACAGGGATGAATATCCACGTTTAGCCCATGAACCGTCGCCTGATACTGTCAATTCCGTTGCAGGTCTTCCTGTTGCTGCATTCAGTCCTTTTTCTTCGGCAATGGCTTTTTTCAACACTATTTCGAAAACTGTATCTACGGAAATCTTAATATTATCTATAATTTTATAATACAACGACGTGTGCAAGCCTTGACCAAGATCCATCAATCCGCAAAAATTCCTGATACCGTTAAGTCCAACGCCAAGAATTCGCATCACAAACACAAGTCGCCGATTGATTTCGTATGCATTATCTATCATCGGGCAAGAATTAACGAAAGTTTCATTACACGAGCACTTCACACGTAGCTTGAAACCTAAACCTCTTACACTATACTTTGCAAATTGTATATTACTCCCACAATCTTTGCACTTAATTAATTGTTCCAAAGAACAAAATATCAAATTAAATTGTACGAAACAATAGGACGTCGTCGTATCAACGGGAACGTCAAAACTTGTGTCTTTGGTACGCTGCAGTTTTGCTGCTGACGTACTCGCACAATTAATGCCCGACTCTGTCGTATGTTGATTGCCACGAAATATCCTCTTTTTAGCAGGATAACTTGGTCGCTGAGAACTTGATCTTGATGTTTTTCGCTCCATTTTTCGAGATGTAGCGTTTACGAACTGCGAAAGCGTACTAATTTCTTTTCGTCGAAGACCCGTATTTGCACACGGGGTTTTAGTTTATGAGTAGTTGCTAGGAGGGGATCACATTCAGGTAAAGAAGCAATTGACTAAAAGTGTCACTCACAATAGGATCAGGTATAATTGAAGCTAATGAGTAGTGGCAACAATAGGGATCCGTCCGCCCGCGGACGCAGTGCCCCGCGCACAGCTCCGCCTCTCCTAATAAAGTTGGCTATAAAAGCCGAAATAATCGAAATAAGGACTCCAAACTTACACAGTTGATTCTTAGAGATATTTACTTTCGAAAAATGAAAAAAAAAATCCATTTTTCGAATCTGTCACAGTGGAGTACCCCCTTAAGGAAACACTTTGTCGCTGCGAGTTATATGTACCTCAAAATTGCCACGATACTTTTTAACGGCGAACATTTAAAAACATGGGTTATGTCCAGTATTTCTTTTTAATTAAATATTATTACATTTTTTAACATAAGGGTTTTGTTCATATATTTCAGCTTCGCTAGAGTTTTTTGAAGTTATGTTTTAAGTCTCATAACGATCCCTTAATATTTATTGAAATTATCGCCATTTTTGTTTAAAGAAATAATGATTTTGGACGATGGAAAATTTTTTGTTTATAATTTTTAGCTCGAATAGTAATGATTCGATAATCAAACTGTAAATAGAAAAAATGTGTGCCGTGACTATCTTTACAACCCTATATTTTTTAAAATATAGTTTAACAATTTTTAATTTTCCAATATTTCTTAGCGTTTGGACAATAATTTTTCCAATTTTCGAGCGCTAGTGCCCTTATTGCATCCAAGCCTTCAATTATAAATATTCAAGGAAGATGTTTTTGTTACAAACATATAGAATATACTTATACTTTTAATAAACACTTTGTATCAGTAAAGCGAACGAACTTCTGCGTCGAGCTAATATTAACCGAAAAGAATGAATTAAACGTCTGTTGTCATCTCTCTCTCTATGTAGAATGGTTGAAGAAAAATATTAAAGATGTATAATGGAACTCGTGGTACTCTGTATGTCAGGCATGGAACTAAAGTGAACGCAGCGGCCGTTTTTCGGAGGCAACGCCTCCTTTCTCCCGCCGCGCGTCTTCGCCCCCGCGGCGGGCCAAGGAGCTTCGAGCGTCTCAGACCCGTACCATATGAACCGCGCGTGGCGCATTGGGGCGACACCCGTATCAATAGATTTCCGCATCACCCATAGGGTACTATTATCGATGCGTTTTTTGTCAGTGGTATCCCCTGTAGGCCTAATCCACTGTGTCACGCGATAAAAATGGATAGGAAAAACGCGTTTTACTATCAAAATTTTAAATACGTTTGGGAAAACTTCATTTTCGCGCAGGTTTAGACGTGCTGGGCATATCTAAAATATCAACGGGGAGGCTGGTCGACGTTGTACGTATTAAAGTTGAAAGCGAGGAATCGCTTAGCCGTGTGCGCTGTTCTGTCTTAATGGCACGCATTTTTGAGAACGAACATTCGCATAAGTATGTTGACCCGAACATGGAAAAAATTCGGAGCGCGAAATTTCTAAGTTTAGGATATGTCGATTCTTCCAGCGTTTTAAAGAATTCGGCTCCATTTTCTTCCCTCGTTTTCAAAGAAATGTCGTGCTGAAGATCGCACAGTTCTTCTTGATACTCGAGGGCCTGTTCTTCAATTTTTACGGCGAGGGGATTCTCAAAGAGAATTAGATCATTTCTGAGCGAATCGAAATCAGTGAAACGCTTATCGAACTGATCTATCACCGATTGAAGAACGTGTAAATGATTATCAAAATCACACTCATTGCCGAATTCCTCGAAAATTACCCTACACGAGGGAAAAAAGAAAAAATTTTTTTCTTCCAACAGGAGATGATTTTGAAACACTATCAGTCTCCTGCGAAAAGAATCGACGTGGCTGCACAACTGCGAAATAGTTTGACCGGATTTCTGCAGTTTTAAATTTAATGTATTTAAATGATTAGTCAGATCTACTATAAGTGAGAGTTCACAAAGGAAACTCGCATCTGTTAATAAGGGGAAATATTCTGCTCCCTTTTTTTCTTGATATTCTTGCAAGAAATGGAAGATCTCATTTCTTATAGCAAAGAATTGACTTAGACATTTCGCTGCACTGAGCCAGCGTACTTCGCAATGCAAAGCGACATCAGTGTAAGCAGCGTTATGCGTTTCAAGAAATTCTATGAATTTCTTGTGATATAGAAATTTATTTCCGCCCTTGATAGAGTTGATTAGTTGCGTCTGTTGGATCTGAACGAGTGGAAACGTCTGACCGAAAATACGTTACATACAATATTGGAAAACAGAAATATTTACAGAAAACACAAATATGTTCGGGTCAACATATTTGTGCGAATGTTCGTTCTCAAAAATGCGTGCCATTAAGACAGAACAGCGCACACGGCTAAGCGATTCCTCGCTTTGAACTTTAATACGTACAACGTCGACCAGCCTCCCCGTTGATATTTTAGACATGCCCAGTACGTCTAAACGTGCGCGAAAATGAAGTTTTCCCAAACGTATTTAAAATTTTGATAGTAAAACGCGTTTTTCCTATCCATTTTTATCGAGTGACACAGTGGAATAGGCCAGTAGTAAGACAAGGGGGATTCTAACGCAGGTCCTCTGAGGCGAGCGCGGGGGCGGGGGGAAGTGTGGGCGCGCGGGGAGTGCGGCGGAGGGAAACATGGGCGCGGGGCCTGCGGGGAGTGGAAGACCGGTTGCGCGTGCACGAGCCGCGGAGTGGGGGAAGCCGCGATGATGGAGGGGATCACTCCGGGCCGAGCCGCCGCGGAGACCGGGCCCGCCGTCGAAAACTTTTCAGGGGGTAATGACCCCCGAAAAATCTCTTTCAGATCTGGCCCACCCCAAACATTTTTTCAAACCCCCCACCCACCCCGAATTTTTTTTCCGACACAGAGAAATAATAATTTTTATTGGAAATTGTTTCGAACAATGTCGGGCAATGTCGGCTTTTTACGAACCGCGTCTTCGGAGGAGGGAAAGAGACAGAGCATCATTTTAAAGCTAAAATTCAGAGGAGGGAAAGAGAGAGCAATATTTTAAAGCCAAGAGTATTCTAAAGCGTTCAGATTTAGTGTCGCAGCGTCTCGCGCGATCGTGCGTAACTTGAATCCTCTGGAGCAGCCGTGCGGGATGACGTCATTCGGCGGCGCGAAGAACGAAACAGAATTATGCAGCGTCAGCAGAAACGTCGAATCTTAAAATTAGGTGATTAGGAGAGATGGATGAGCACAGGTAAATAAAATGGA
This sequence comes from Andrena marginata, assembly GCA_963932335.1. NCBI lineage: Eukaryota > Metazoa > Arthropoda > Insecta > Hymenoptera > Andrenidae > Andrena > Andrena marginata. The sequence goes on from OZ010662.1 coordinate 23,590,596, forward strand.
GAAATATGTGCTAAAAGATGATAATATATTGTTACAATATAAATATAAATAGAAATATAAATAGAAATAGAATTGCAAAAGTAAAAGTGCGGGATGATGTCATTTGACAGCGCGAAGAATGCTCGAACGAAATAAACGCTGAATCTTAAAATTATGTGAGGAAAGGAGGAGGATGATGGGTAAATAAAATGGTACAATGAAATACGTTTAAGAAATTTTATTTAAAATTAAAAGAATATAATTTAAAATTTTTTCCTACGAGCATCATCCACAATATCATTGATAGCACATGCTACCAGTTCGCAATCGATCAATGAATGCTGTTCGAAGTGTTCGCTTTCAGAAATTAATTTCACATAATTCGTTGGTACGGACGCGGTACGTAGAACTTCTACGGAGGTGGAATATTTATTGCTTACAGAGTACATATTTTCAGTTAACCAAGTGAACATATGTTCATTGCAGTGTTTATACGCAAATAGTTTATGCATCGTGACTTCAGTCATATATATGACAGCGCGATTATCGGTGATGTTAATAAGTTGATCATCATGCATACGCGTGAAGTCTAGTCGTAAATGATCAATTACAATGTGGGTTTGGGGCGATGTTGCGTTGCTGCGTAATCGTTGGAGTATGTCCACCTCATTTTGTAGCAGGAGCTTCCACGTAGACATTGAAAAGCTTAACTCGCTGCCTTTATTGTCGGCTATGGCGATCTCGACGTGACACAAATCCATACCAATGCGAATTCCTATAGTTAGACGTTTATAAGCTGTTGCAGTCAGTGGATAATCACGCCCCAGGATCCGTACGATTGATGGTTTCGGTGTTTTCATCGTTTTAAACGATACGGATCCAGAACTGTAAGAAACAATTACATGAAATTGATACTTCGATCGTTTGCGTTTACAGTGAATGAAGTAAATGAAAAGTGTATAGTAACGCGTACGTACCTCATATTGGATTGTTGATGATGTTGTTGCTGCCGTTGTTGGCATTTATTTGGAAACCCACCATCGTTGCCGGCTGTGCAGGATGAATCGTTTAAGCTGCGTTTGTACATTTTGATGTGTGCTATATTTTTTATGGAGTACCGTCTGTTCCGTCAAAGTCACTGAGGCTACTGAGCAACTGATGGAATAGCGTCCGGGAGACTGGCTTAAATAGAGGTGCAATTGTCCCCTCCACCACACCATTTTTATTTTAAAACTATCAATTTTTCCATAATATGTTTCAATCTTGACGTCACAGTATGTAATTTGAGCCTCATCCTCAAGGATAAAAGTGTCGACACGTGTTGAACGTCGAATCTTAAAATTATGCGACGTCAGCAGAAACTGTGTCGGATGATCTTGCGCGCCAATTCGCCATACGTGTGAATCATAGAAAGAATTAAGCTGTGTCAGCGAAAATTGTGCATATGAGGGGAGGGAGTACGCTGGCGGAGATAGCAAATTGCAGTCTAGGTATAAAAGTGCAGCCTAAACTGCAAAAAGCCTCAAATCGTTGCAACGTGTTGCGAGGAAAAGACATTTACATTTACAACAATGGGAGAATTCGCGCAAGTAACCCAACAATTGCTGGATCAATCCGCACAATTGATTTCGCGGGAAGAATACCTCGTATGGGAAGAACGGTGCAACGAGTGCATCGAATCTTTGGAAGAACAGAGCCGCATAAAATGCCCGCGATTATCGATCGGTGTTCGGCAATCGTTGGTTGCTCGAATCGCGCAGCTCGAAGGGCTGAAACATTCGTTGCGTGGCCGTTTCGTGCGTGAAGGTGCCGGACATTCGAGCACAGGACTTTTGTGGCGCGAAATAGACGCTGCGTTCGATACCCGCGTATTAACTGGTGCCGTGCTAAATTCAAACTACATCGAGCCGCGCAACATCCTCCAAGATGCAGGGGCCATTGTGCTGGAGCATGTGCAGGGTGCTTTGAGGAAACAGCGGAACCTCAAAGTGAACACGGTGTTCAACGGTGAATTTGTGGCGGGTGACAAGCATGCTTGTAAAAGCATTAACACCCGAAACTGCGAACTCTTCCGCACATCTGATCTGCAGGAGTGGTACCAGCGATGCGTCATCGAACCCACCCTGGCGTCGCTGGAAGAGTTCCAGGAACGCGACAGCGGATGGGCATTGACGAGAATCCTCAACCTGACCGTCAATGTCAATAAGTATAATCCGCTGCGCGCGGGATGCCACATCAAGTTGCCGCGGGAATTGTCTTTGAAGAAAGCCACGATCAGTGTACAATCCCCAGACAATGCCTGTTTCGCGTGGGCAGTGGTCGCCGCTCTCCATCCTGCTGAACGAGACACCGCGCGCCCAAGTTCGTACCCGCCTTATGCTTCAGTGCTAAATCTCCAGGGCATTGAGTTCCCAATGTCCCTGGAGCAAATTCGAAAATTTGAGCGGCAGAACAGCGTCTCCATCAATGTGTACACCTTTGAGGAGAAGAAAGAGTCGACGGTCTTTCCGTTGCGCCTCACAAGCCAAAAGAGGGATCGACACGTAAACTTGCTCTACACGCTGAATCAAGAGCACGGCGATGTAGGGCACTTTGTGCTGATCAAGAACTTGTCTCGGTTGGTGAGCATGCAGCTGAGCAGGCACAAGGAAAAGAAATTCATCTGCGACCGGTACGTATAGAAAACTTGTGAAATATTAAAATGTCTCGCGAACAATTAAATAAAAAATTTATGTTTACAGGTGTATGCACTACTTTAGCTCAACCGAGAAGCTGGAGGCGCATGCAGTGGACTGTGGCAAGATGAATGACTGTGCCATCCTGCTGCCCAGCGAAGGCAAAAATTTCCTCAGCTTTGAGAACCACTGCAGGAAGGAGCGGCTCCCCTTCGTGGTGTACGCAGATCTGGAGTGCATCATTGAGAAAACAGGGGATAACCACCAAACGGGTGAGGCGGACAACAAATTGCACACATACCAACGCCACAATGTGCACAGTATAGCCTATTATATGCATTGTTCGTATGATACATCGCTATCGACGTATCGATGTCGCCGCGACGCGGATTGTGTTTCATGGTTCGTATACGAACTGAAAAAATTTGCAAACTTCGCCAAACCCATTCTGACCAGTAATGTTCCCATGCTGGATTTAACTCCCGAACAGTGGACGACATTTCGCAATGCAACACACTGTCATATTTGCGAAGAACCATTCGAGGCTGATGATGTACGAGTTCGCGATCATTGCCATCTCTCCGGACGGTTTAGAGGTCCAGCACATTCGGAGTGCAATTTAAATTATAAAAATGTGTTTTACATCCCCATAGTTTTTCATAATTTATCCGGCTATGATTCGCATTTCATTATCGAGGAAATAGCTACCGCTTTCGACGGTCACGTTGACGTATTACCCATAACTAAAGAAAAGTACATTTCTTTCACAAAAAATGTCGAAGATACGGCTGAATCAGACTCGCGAAATTATATTAAATTGCGATTCATCGATTCGTACAAATTTCTCAATACCAGTCTCGACAAATTAGCATCTTTTCTTAGCACAAATCAATTAAAAATTTTACGATCCAAATTTGAAACATTATCCGCCGAAGACTTCACTTTATTGACGCGAAAGGGTGTATTTCCGTACGAATACCTTGATTGCGCGAACAAGCTGCAGGACCCATGCTTACCGCCGCGCGAGTCATTCTACAGTTCGTTAACGGGTGAGACAGTATCCGAGACCGATTACGCGCACGCTGAGACAGTCTGGCAGCGTTTCGGGATTAGAACCTTGGGCGAGTACTGCGACTTGTATTTGAAAACAGATGTCTTGTTATTGGCAGATATTTTTGAAAATTTTCGAGAAAGTTGTATCAAGAGTTATGGACTAGATTCAGCACATTATTATACTCTACCTGGTTTCACATGGGATGCTATGCTAAAACACACCAAAATTACATTCGAATTGCACACCGACGTCGATATGGTTATGTTTATTGAACGCGGTATACGTGGGGGTTTAAGCCAATGTTCTGGACGATATGCACATGCCAATAACAAGTACATGTCATCTTATGACGCATCGGAAGAGTCATCGTACTTGATGTACTTTGACGTGAACAATTTGTATGGATGGGCAATGTGTCAGCCCCTACCATACGCTAAATTTCAATGGGTCGAAGATGCAGCAAATTTTGATGTGTCTTCAATCCCGGTCGATTCACCCACGGGATACATTCTCGAGGTAGATTTCGAATATCCGCAACGTCTGCACGACGCTCATGCCGATCTACCGTTCTGCCCGACGCGTGCCAAACCACCTGGCAGCAGGCAGGACAAGTTACTCGCGACGGTATATGATAAGCAGCGTTACATTATCCATTACCGTAACCTGCAGCAGTGCACGCGTCATGGTCTTCGTATTACAAAGATACACCGCGTCCTGCAATTCGCTCAATCTCCCTGGCTCCGCGATTACATCGAACTCAATACACGGTTTAGAACAAGCGCGACAAACGACTTTGAAAAAAATTTGTACAAATTGATGAACAACGCGGTATTCGGCAAAACTATGGAAAATGTACGAAACCATGTGGATGTAAAACTTTTGACTCATTGGGAAGGGCGGTATGGCACGGAGGCAATGATCGCGAAACCGAATTTCCACAGCAGAAGTGTTTTTTCGGAAAATTGAATAGCTGTTGAATTGCGGAAACACGAGGTGAAATTCAACAAACCGATATACGTGGGAATGTGTATTCTGGACATATCAAAAATTTGTTTGTATGAATTTCACCACGAGTACATGTCTCCCCAGCATGGATCAAATTGTAAAATTCTATACACCGACACAGACAGTCTCATTTATCACATTCAATGCGACGATATCTACGAGTCCATGAAACACAATATCGATAGATTCGACACAAGCGATTATTCTACTGACAATGTATATAATATGCCGCGCGTAAATAAGAAGGTTCCAGGGCTGATGAAGGACGAAAATAATGGTGCGATAATGACCGAATTCGTAGGCCTTAGAGCGAAAATGTATGCACTTCGCGTAGACGGTATAAAAGATACGAAAAAGGCGAAAGGCGTCAAGACCAACGTCATAGCTAGAACGATAACTTTCGACGACTACGCGCAGTGTTTGCAAAGGAAGATCGAAATGGTTCGCAGACAATCATGCATACGGTCTAAATTGCATAAAGTGTACACCATTTCGGAATCTAAAATCGCTCTAAGCCCACACGACGACAAGCGACATATCGTACCCGATTCGACCGACACTCTGCCCTGGGGTCATTACCAAATTCCATTGTAAAATAGAAATTATTGTATTTATTATAAATAGTGGAATTATTGTATTTATTATAAATAGAGGAATTATTGTATTTATTATAAATAGTGGAATTATTGTTTGCAAATGTATTGAAATTATTATTGTATTTATTAACTCGTTTCTTATAAATAGTAGAATTATTGTTTGCAAATCTATAGAAATTATAAATGGTGGAATTAATGTGTAAAAAAAATGTTCACACATGTATATGTATCATTGTATTTATTGAACCATGTATTATTATTTTTTACAATACATTATTTTTATTTATCCAAGAATTGTGTGATTTATCAAACCCCAGCCACTTGACGTACACCTTATCCCCCTTTCTACGCAACACTTTTTCCACTAGATACACATCAGGATCGATGACGCGTTGCAGCTCGTGTTCATAGAATCCTCCGGCAACGGGTTTTCTGCAGGAATCGACCAGCAGATACGTCGCGGGATTAGTTGTCTGTACTTTGGCTATCTTGAACACCTCCGTTGTCCAGTTTGGCGTATAGCCTTTATCGAAGATGGTTTTAAATTTGCTCACGCGCACAAACTCGCCCAATTTGAATCTCGCTGGTGCAGCGATCTTTATGTTGCTGTATACGGTGGCTAGCAGCCTGTCGGCGATCGCAGGGGTAACATCGCAAGGACGCATTCCGATGGTTCTATGTTTTCGTGCGTTATACTCTGCAAGTAGACTTGGTAGCGCATCGGTCCATCTATAGGTTCCATTCAGCGTAAACAGTTTCCACATATTGTTCTTCAAAGTTCGATTGAAACGTTCTACGACAGAGGCCTTCATCACCGAATACGTCGAATAATGATTAATGTCGTGCTTTGTCAAGAGTTTCTGCACATCGGTGTTGTAAAATTCTTTTCCTTTATCGGTTTGCAAATTTTTCGGATATCGCTCTCTAAATATCTTTGCAAACGCTTTAGTCACCTCAGCACCACTTTTAGTCTTGAGCGGTAATGCCCACGCATACTTGCTCAACACATCGATGACGGTGAGTATGTAGTGGTGACCCTGGTTGAATCGCGAGTATGGACGCATTTCTATAATGTCAGCTTGCCACAGATCATCGTATCCATGCACGATGACGCGCCTCCGCGGAAAATGTCTTCGAGCTGGAGCGTGCAATTCCTCAACGAGTTGTAGCTTCTTGTGGCCATGGTTTTCATTACTCTTGGATTTCGATAATGGCTGCATGTTTGATCGCAGAGGTGTCTTGGACACGAATGATGCGATAATTATCAGGTACGTGCATTAAGTGCTTCCCGTTGGTCCGAGAAAATTCTGGACAAGTTGCTGCTCCGCAGCAAAAGCGGTTATAGCCTCTTTAACTTTACGAACTTCATTGTCCGGCTGTGGGATAGAATTCGACACTTGCGATATCTTTTGAACACTGTTTTGCAACGTCAGCATATCTCTTTGAAACACGACCAGCTTCCTCTCTAATTCTTCCTGCTGCTCTCTCAAAAGTTTAATGCTCTTTTCCACGTATAGTTTATTGACGGCATCGGTGTCGGCCACTGGCTCAGCTACGCGTCGTATCTTGCGTGATTTTGCATCAAAGTCTGCACCGGTCACGCAAAGAGCGTTATCTCGCATGTAATTTCGAATCAAACCGCTCCATTTGTAATAGTCCATTCTAGCTGCTCCACTCTTCTCGAGCGATACCCCAAATTTGTTGATTGGCATCTCGATGCATACTGCGCACATCATCGGTGCGCGGTTTTATATAATGAGGCCTACCTCGCGGAGTTCCTCGATAATCGATAGAATTTCAGGATCGTGAGAGTTGTTACCCGCCTGACGTGACGCTTCGAGCAAACGGAATCGATCCACCAGCTCGTTGGGATCGTCCCAGTGTACGTAATCGATTTTGTTATCGTTTACCACCATGACTCGTGGCACTGTTAGACCTTTCCCTGTCCTACTAGCTGATGCACGGGGAATTAGCGGTGCAATTACATGTTTGTACTTGTATCCCTTGTTGCCCAATATGGGATTTTTAGCACCATGACCGCGTCTGTGGGCATTCGTTGTCAGCAGTATACTTTTGTATTTTTGTTTATCGGCATCGGTGTATACAGTATCGTCGGGAATTCTCATAAAAATCAATTCGTAAAGGCCGGGTGTTCCTCTGTATTTTACACCATCTATGATTATATTATCATCCTTGTCTATATCGAAAGCTATATCCCCAAGCATCGTTCTACTATTGTCAAAGTATACACCGTACACATAGTCCATTGCTGTATCCTTATCACTACTTAGGATTGCACTCATGTATTTTTGCCCCAGCGGGCCGAAATGACTGCGGATCGTTTTTTATCCCTCGGATGTTTGGAATTGCTGTCTAATAGATGTTACAAACGACTCATCCGGACTAGTTTCAAAAACGTCGTCATCAACGGCTGAGAGCGATTGCACATTGGGAAATGTATTTATTGGTGTGGGAGGAGCCGCCGAATCGTTTGATGTAGCATTTTGTCGTTTCCGCTTCGATTGAACTGGTGTCGAGGTTATGGGTGAATATTCCAATGGCCCGTGTTGTTTCCTCTTTGCCTTGCGCGATGTGTTCCCTTTCGGATGGATTTTTTTAGACGTTAATGTTTCATTCCCTTCAACGTCTGTACTCATCAGCGGTGATGTGTCAGCTTCTGCTGTTGTGGTATTTTCCACAATATGTTTCAAGGGTTCGACGATAGGTTTAAAGTATCTCTCCAACGCGATATCTTCCTCCATCTTGCCAGTCTTCAAAGCCTGATGTTTCCGGCGAATGGAATCGCTGGTTTTTGCAATTTCCTTCGCTATTCTCTCGCGATCCTTAATCTCCAGAGTATCGATATCAATCATCGTTGTGCCGCAGACGTTGCTTTCCCACCGACGTGTTGATGACGATTGACCATCTCACGGTACGGCAAACTCGTTAAATCCCTTTCTATAACGTCCATTGGATATGGCGCTATCCTTGTCTATTACCACGAAACCATACTCCCGTTGCCAACAATTACGGCACAAAGCGCAGAAATCCTCGTAAGGCATGTCAGTGTTTACGTGATCGTTGTACACATGTTTCAAGTTGGTACCATCCTGCTTAAACAGAATCAGCAGATTCGCATTGTCGCGTATAAGATGTTTGGGAATTTTTGCATATGTCTGACAGAGATAGAAGCAGTCAACATTCGAGTGGCGCCCCATTGCAAAGTATTCCCTTATCGTATCTTGCTTGTCGCATGCCACGTCATAAAAGATAAAAATAGAATTCGGAAGCGATTCGCTCGGTGGGATGACGTCACTGTTATTCGAAAACGTAAAGTAGCCAATTTCATCTATCGGAGTCAATAAATTCTCCAAGTACTGATATTTCGGCTGTTGCAAGGACTTGGAGTACACGTACACGTTCTCGAAACGGACGCCGTGAGGACTTTCCCACAAGCTGAGCAGCACGTTGGTCTTTCCGCAATTTGATGGGCCACAAATGACGCAGCGGATAGTGTTTGGCAGCATGCTACCATGTCTGCGTCTTGTTTTCGAAGACATCACTCGCGATTTATCATCAAAATTTGTCACGCGTATCGTCACAGGTTGTCGCACGAATCGCATCCTCTCCGTGAACTGTGAAAAATGATTTTGATACGTCGAAGCGCCCTATTTATAGGTCCGCACCGAAGCAAAACGGTTCAGTATTCAAACTGCTTCTGATCCTGTCGGATAATTGTGATATTCGAGATCTAACATCTGAGCAGTTGAAATATATACCAAAGATTATTCTACTCCGAGAGTTTGGCAGGCACATTGATCAGTTGTGGGACAGACTCCCCGAGCATATAAAAGCCGATTCTGAGGTTCAGCAGTATCGTCGGTGTCTGGAACATTATAATCGCCCTTGGCAGCGAACGCATATCGACGGTCCAGCACCATTGATTAAAAACTGTAGCGAATGTCGCCGACGAGAGTAAAGAAAGGCAGTGGTTTGTTAAATCGGGCGATAAACGCGCTACCTATCGAATTACATATTCCGGGATACCAGTTTTGCGGCCCAGGAACTCATCTGGCAAAACGATTAGCTAGAGGGGATCGAGGCATCAATCCGTTGGACGCAGCGTGTCGAGAACACGATATTGCGTATTCGCGTAGCAACGACCTCGGCGAAAGGCACGCGGCAGATAACATACTCGCTGACAAAGCGCGAAAACGCATCGTTGCGCGAGACTCGACTCTGGGTGAAAGAGGTGCTGCTACGGCTGTTTGGGCAGCTATGAAGGCCAAGACGAAGATCGGAATGGGGATGAAAACAAAAACCCCCAAAAGGATTCCAAAGAGAGCACCGAAAAAGCGGATTCTTCCGGTAGCAAAACGGGGTGGTATATTACCACTTCTACTGTTGCTAGGTGTTCTCGGATCATTGGCTGGCGGAGCGGCGGGGATCGCCAAGGCGGTAAACGATAATAAGGCGGCGCAACATCAGCTGCAGGAAATGCAACGTCATAATCGCTCCATGGAAGGTCGGGGACTTTATCTCGCACCGTATAAGCGCGGACAGGGTATATCGAAACGAAAAAAAAAACGCCGAAAAGAAAATAAAAATGCCTGCGGGTGTAACTACCGATGCACAATTGGAGGAGTTGGCAAAACGTATGCGTATTCCATTCTTTAGAGGTGTTTTTATACGTAACGCGTTACCAGCCGGAGGAGTACGTCGAAACGAGAGCGGTATCGTAAATTTGGACAATGTCGAAGGGCCTGGGACTCATTGGGTGGTGTATGCGAAGAGAGGGAGTCGAGCTATATATTTCGACAGCTTTGGGAATCTTCGACCGCCTAAGGAATTCATACAATATCTGGATAAAGATGCTGTGAAAATTGAATACAATCGTACGTCTTATCAAAAGTACGATCAGAGCAATTGCGGACAACTATGTCTACGCTTTCTACAAACGATCGGCACCGAATTTAAGGATTGACTTCCCACCACTCTGATTCAGTAACAGTGGAGCAGTTCGAGCAGAATATGTCGTTAACATTCACTCTAACCGACAAGAGTAGCACCCTCGCGGTAAACTACTTTCCACCCATAGATTTGAGCGACGATGATTACGAGCTTGGTCTAACAACCTTTGAAACTTATCACACAATACCGAACATCGACTCGAGCATCGATAAATTTTACTTTTTCTCAAACTATGACATAAAAAACAACAGCGTCGACACCACTCATGAATACATTACGATTCCCCACGGCTCCTACGAACTAGACGCCATTGCCAAGTACCTGAAGCAGCGATTACTCGAGCGATATCCTCAAAAAAATCTCGACGGCACCGATGGCGGTGACAACGATGTGTATCCTATAGTGTTGCGTCCCAACAACAACACCATGAAAAGCGAACTGTACTGCGGGTTCGCCGTAGACTTTACAAAGCCCAATAACATTGGATCGCTACTGGGATTCTCGACGAATCGGGTATTAGAACCAGGCCGATGGCATGAATCGGACGATCCAATTAATATCATGAACGTGAATATTATTCGCATAGAATGTAGCGTGACCGCTGGTGCGTACAACAATGGGAGGCGTGTACATACGATATATGAATTTTCTCCGAGAGTCCCACCAGGATATAAGATATCGGAAACGCCCGCGCAGATCATTTACCTTCCAATCATCGCACGGGTCATTACGGATCTAACGATACGCGTTGTGGATCAAGACGGACGATTGCTCGATTTTCGAGATGAAGTGATTACCATCAGACTGCACGTACGACGACGACGACGATAATACGTGTAGTGCGAAAGAGATGCTTGTATTGAACAACTCCAGAAACCCGTTTCTTCCAAGTGAAATTGTTTACAACACCAACAACTGCAAAAACTCCGATCACGCTAAAAAGAAGAAGCTCAGTGCTGCAAACATTGCATTTTTGAAATCTTTGGGATTCATTGTACGCATTTAAGTTGAAAAATGGCTGATATTCTAAGCATTGGAGGGAAGCCGACGTTTGATGCTCGCATCGTCAAGCTCGAGACTCACACATACAACCCATACGTCAACACGACGTTTGGATACAGCGATGAGATAAGAATACCGATACAGTAGCAGGATTTATACACATTACCGTGCGAAAGTTTCCTCTATGTGGAGGGGAAATTGAAGATAAATAAGTCAAACGATGCGTTAACGGTGATGTTGGGAAATAATTGCATGGCGTTCTTATTCGATGAGATTCGATACGAGCTGAATGGTGTGGAGATTGATCGCAATAGAAACGTTGGAATAACTAGCACGCTTAAAAACTATGTATCGCTGACATCGGACGAAGACAAAAATATGGAGAATGCCGGATGGGGCTTGAAACGACGCGATGGGTTAATAGTGAAAAATCATTTCAATTTTTGCGTCCCACTCAAATATTTGCTGGGATTTTGCCAGGACTACAAACGCATGATTATTAATGCGCGTCACGAATTGATTTTAATACGATCGCGCAACGACAACAATGCTCTGATAGGATCACCGATGTTGGAACCAGAAATTGAATTACTTAAACTACATTGGCGGATGCCTCATGTGACGCTGAACGACGTTAATAAGCTATCGTTGCTACGTACTTTGGAAAGTGGACAAAACCTGAGCATTTGTTTTCAATCGTGGGATCTGTACGAGTATCCTCTCTTACAGAGCACGACCAAGCATTCGTGGGCCGTGAAGGCATCTGCACAGCTGGAGAAGCCGCGATGCGTGATCCTTGCTCTACAGACTGGTCGAAGGAATGTGATGAGCGAAAACGTGACTAAGTTCAACAACTGTAAATTGACCAATGTAAAACTTTTTCTCAACTCGGAATTTTACCCATACGATGACATGAACTTGGACTTTGACAAGAATAAGCATGCCATCTTGTATCACATGTATACGCAATTCGGTAAATCGTATTATGGACATAGTTGCAACGAGGCATTATTCACCGTGGCTGAATTTTTACAATTTGGCCCCATCGTGGTGATTGATTGCTCGCGACAAAATGAGTCGATCAAGAATGGCACCGTGGACGTGCGCATAGAATTCGAGTGTAAAGAGAATGTGCCGGTAATATACTACAGCCTACTGTCTGATTCTGCACGATCGGGTGGTTGAATACAATCCACTGACAAACGAGGTGCGCAAAATGAATTAAATTGCCACGCTACTTGCCCGCCCTCTCCTGTGCGAAATTCACACAAATTTTAATCATGAAAATCGAGATGCTTTACGAGAAAAACTGCATTCTCCCGCCTGTCTTGAAAGCGGGCGGACCTCTAAATTGTACCGATAATGGTCGTGGCAACATTTGTTGACCTGCAAGGGTTCATCGTCGACGGAAGATTTGTCATCAAGGAAGTGGCTGTCCTATGCAAGGGGACAATTCTCTCGCACTATATTTTTGGGAGTTCACGCCGCAATATCTTCTTACAAAATCCGATAAATCAAGCATCCGATGGTTGGTGGCAAAACATCATGGACTACGTTGGGACGATGGAGACGTTCCGTACAGTATGGCTAAACAGCTAATTACGAAAGCTGTAGCTGATGCGATCGACGAAGAAGATGACACATCCCATATCATATACGTTAAAGGCCTGCAGAAACGCGACTGGCTTGCGGATTTCCTGGATGAAAATACGAGAGCGGGCGTGATCATCGAGACGCTGGACATTGACTACGAGGATATAAAATCCCTAAATAAGCTAAATGTAGTTAATACTCTGCGTTGTGGCAGACACGCAAAGCACTGTGCCTTGCAAAATGTATTTAAAATATTCAACTGGTGGTCTAAACGCCAGAGGCATAAATAAAATATAATCAATTTTTAATGCATAAATATTTTTTCTTCACCCTCCCCCAACCTAATCTCCTACATGTACGCTAGATTAAGACGATAGTTGAAATTATTTGGAAGCGGTTCATTACACGTTCGATACATGTTCAAAGTGGTACGATTGACGTTCGATGTGGTACGATTGACGTTCGATGTGGTACGGTAGACGTTCGATTCACGTTCAAAGCGGTATGATGTGGTACGATTGACGTTCGATTCACGTTCGTTTCACGTTCGAAGTGGTACGATACACGTTCAAAGCCGTTCAATACACGTTCGATTTGGTACCATTCACGTTCGATGTGGTACGGTAGACGTTCGATTCACGTTCGATTCACGTTCGATGTGGTACCATTCACGTTCGATGTGGTACGGTAGACGTTCGATTCACGTTCGTTTCACGTTCGATGTGGTTCGATTGACGTTCGATACACGTTCAAAGTGGTACGATTGACGTTCGATACACGTTCAAAGTGGTACGATTGACGTTCAATACACGTTCAAAGTGGTACGATTGACGTTCGATACACGTTCAAAGTGGTACGATTGACGTTTGATGTGGTACGGTAGACGTTCGATACACGTTCGAGGCCCGTTCAATACCCGTTCAAAGCCGTTCGATTCACGTTCGATACCCGTTCAAAGCCGTTCAAAGCCATTCGATACCCGTTCGATACACGTTCGATTCACGTTCGATGTGGTACGATTGACGTTCGAAGTGGTACGATAGACGTTCGATACTCGTTCGATGTCGTTCGATTCACGTTGAAAGTGGTGTGATCTAGTCGAATGATGTGTCAAAGAAGAAGGGAAAGAAGATGCGTGTGAATAAGGAGAGGACGGTCAGCGAAGAAGATAAGTACATGGAGGAGGATGGTCAGCGAAAATGCAGGTGGCCTATGATGAAGATGGTGAAGAACAAAGGCATCTTACTTTGCAAAGCTATGCACTTCTCAATTTCACGATAGGAGTTTAGATGCGAGAGCTTGTAGATGCAGCGAGACCAGTTGTCTTCAAACTGTGACAGAGACCAGTTCAGATTTTGTGACAGTTTGCTTTTATATTGAGTTATATTTGTTTTAATAATGGGATACTACCGACTTGCGTCGGAGTGGGATGCATGGCGAGAGGACTCTGAGGTATGTGCACAACAATGTTTTTTTTACATTTATCGAGTTTAACCTTTTAAATCGAGTGAATATTATATCGCGGGTTTCTATTTTTTTTCCAGAACTCGCCATCACCGTCGCCACCACAGTCGCCACCACCGTCGCCCCAGTGGCCGAGCGATTGGGGCTCACCACCCCCATCACCGCTATCACCGCCTCGTTGACCTTCGCTGCCGCCATCGCCACCGCTGCAGCCGTCGCCGCCACCGCCACCGCAAGTATGTAGTGCATTGTTTTGTGTGTTTCATGTTTAATGTGTTAATATTATATCGATGTGTGTGTGTGTTCTAGGATCTGCCACGGATAATTGCTTGGCTGGCGGACCTGGCAGTCCGGTTTGCACCCCGTGGGGTGCAGATGGCCGCGCGGGTGCAGCTGCGGCGGCCGAGATGGGCCCCATATTGGATCCCGCAACCACCATCGCCGCCGTCACCTCCTCCACCATCGCCCTCCGTCACCCCTGTCGCCCCCATCACCCCCCTTGCCACCTTCCACTTTTAGAATAGTTTATATTTTTCTATTTTTATATTTTATATTCCTTTTTTTATTACTATTATTCTTTTATTTCTTCTTTTATTTTTTATATTTATATTCTATTTTTATATTTATATATTCATTTTTATATTTATATATTCATTTTTATATTTATATTTATATATTTATTTTTATATTTATATTATCATATTTATATTTCATAGTTTTCTTTTATATTTATATATTTTTTCTTTTATACTTACATTTATATATTCATTTTTTATATTTATATTTATATCTTATATTTATATTCATTTTATATTTTTTTCTTTTTATATTGTATTTTTATATTTTTTTATATTTTTCTTTATTCTTTTATTATATTTTTTTATTATAATTATTATTTTCTATTGTAACAATATATATTATAAACGTATATTCTTTCTCCATTTTATTTACCTGTCTTTCCTCGCCATATAATTTTAATATTCAACCTTTCCGAAAAAAAGTATTACATTCACACGTTCTTCACACCGCCAAATGATGTCAGCGAAAATGCAGGTGGCCTAAGGATTAAAATTACGCGAAATCGCGCGAGACGTTGCGACGTTAAATCGGAACGCTTTAGAATACTCTTAGCTTTAAAATATTGCTCTGTCTCTTTACCTCCTCCGAAGACGCGGTTCGTAAAAAGCCGACATTGCCCGACATTGTCCGAAACAATTTCCAATAAAAATTATTATTTCTCTGTGTCGGAAAGAAAATTCGGGGTGGGTGGGGGGTTTGAAAAAATGTTTGGGGTGGGCCAGATCTGAAAGAGATTTTTCGGGGGTCATTACCCCCTGAAAAGTTTTCGACGGCGGGCCCGGTCTCCGCGGCGGCTCGGCCCGGAGTGATCCCCTACATCATTGCGGCTTCCCCCACTCCGCGGCTCGTGCGCGCGCAACCGGTCTTCCACTCCCCGCAGGCCCCGCGCCCATGTTTCCCTCCGCCGCACTCCCCGCGCGCCCTCACTTCCCCCGCCCCGCGCTCCCCTCAGAGGACCTGCGTTAGAATCCCCCTTGTCTTACTACTTAGGCCTACAGAGGATACCACTGACAAAAAAAAACGCATCGAAAATAGTACCCCATGGGTGATGCGGAAATCTATTGATACGCGTGTCGCCCCAATGCGCCACGCGCGGTTCATATGTTACGGGTCTGAGGCGCTCGAAGCTCCTTGGCCCGCCGCGGGGGCGAAGACGCGCGGCGGAAGAAAGGAGGCATTGCCTCCGAAAAACGGCCGCTGCGTTCACTTTAGTTCCATGCCTGCTGTATGTAATTACTTCTTGGCACAATGGGTAAATTTCTTTTGCCAAATCTCCTTGTCCGTCTCTCTGTCTCTCTGTCTCTCTCTCTCTCTCTCTTTCTCCCCCCCTCTCTCTCTCTATGTCTATCCCCATACGCGCAAATTACGCAACCAATCTCATTCGATCCTATCATATGCGGCCATGAAATTCGTGTTACACGTCGAAAAGTATTATTTTAAATACAGTTAGTAATTCAGTTTTTAAGTGCAATTAAATTAGACGTCAATACAATCATGCACAATTCATTAATTATAACTACTTACTAGTTGGCTAATCCTTTTATTTTTTTATTGATTGATATGAAACTCTCTTTAAGAACATCGCGATACGAAGTTAATATTCTAGGCCCTAGAATCTTCGGTATTGCCAATAAGTATTCCAGTTAAAATGCTTGCCTGACAGTGTTAATACCTGAGACCCTTCAGGAGCGAGCGCTCGACAGCCGAGAAACAGGGGGCCATAATAGGTATAGATAGCACAAGCCATTAAGAACGGAAAAATGTGAAATCAGATTCTTCATCGAATCTGCACGAAAGTGATATCAATCGTCTCCTTGTGTTTTCCTGACTAAAATGATACCAAATTTGACATAATTTGAACTTTAATTAACGATATTAGGCATAAAATTAATTTGCAATATTGAAAACCCGTTTCGTTAAAAGTAGTCCGATTTAAATAATTTTTTTGTCAATTGAATCGGGAGAATGCAAGGAATCCATTGGTGTCACTTTCATATTGATACGACGAGAAATAAAGAAATTCTGTTTCTGTATAATCGATGACACATTGCCGAGCAACTCCGCGCTGCAGTGTATATAGGTGAACGATACAATGTCGCTCGGCTCGAGAAGCCGGCGGCTTCGATCAAAGGCTCTCTAGGCTCGCTCAAAGTTATTTTAACTTCGAATAACTTTTGAAATATAAGACGCCTGAAACGGAGAAAACCATTTCAAGCTTAAAACGAATTCCCGTCGAATAAAAAAATCATGCGTAGCCGTCGAATGAATCTCGTCGCATAAAAAAGTTATTTTGATGCGCTTCGAATAAGAATTTCCCAAAGTTATTTTTATTCGACGACTCTCGAATAAAATTTTTGTCTTTTATTCGAAAACAATTTTTTATTTAAAATAATTTTTTGCCCATCTCTGATAGGCAATGTGTCAGCCCCTGGCATATGTCAAATTTCAATGTGTCGAAGATGTTGTAAATTTTGATGTGTCTTCAATCGCTGTCAATTCACCCACGGGATACATTCTCGAGGTAAATCTGGAATATCCGCAACGTCTGCACGCTGCTCATGCTGATATACCGTTCTGCCCGGCGCGTGCCAAACCACCTGGCAGCAGACAGAACAAGTTACTCGCGACGGTATATGATAAGCAGCCTTATGTTATTCATTACCGCAACCTGTAGCAGTGCAAGCGTCACGGTCTTCGTATTACAAAGATACACCGCGTGCTGCAATTCACTCAATCTCCCTGGCTCCGCGATTACATCGAACTCAATACACGGTTTAGAACAAGCGCGACAAACGATTTTGAAAAAAATTTGTACAAATTGATGAACAACGCGGTATTCGGTAAATCTATAGAAAATGTACTAAATGATGTGGATGTAAAACTTTTGACACATTGGGGAAGGCGATATGGCGCGGAAGCAATGATCGCGAAACCGAATTTCCACAGCAGGAGTGTTTTTTTTTCGGAAAATTTAATAGCTATTGACTTAGGAAAACTCGAGATGAAATTCAACAAACGATATATGTGAGTATGTGCATCCTGGACATATAAAAAATTTGTTTATATAAATTTAATCACGAGTACATGTCTCCCCAGCACGGACCTAATTGTAAAATTCTGTATACAGACATTGACAATCTCATTTATCACAGTCAATGCGAAGATATCTACGATATCATGAAACGCAATATCGATAGATTTGACACAAGCGATTATTCTGTCAACATTCCATATAATATGCCATGCTTAAATAAGATGGTTCCGGGGCTGATGAAGGACGAAAATGACGGTGCGTTAATGACCCAATTCGTAGGTCTTAGAGCGAAAATGTATGCACTCCGAGTAGACGGCAAAAACGATACGAAAAAGGCGAAAGGCATCAAGACCAATGTCATAACCAGGCCGATAACTTTCGACCACTACGCGCAGTGTTTGCAAAGGGAGATCGAAATTATTCGCAGGCAATCAGTCATACGGTCTAAATTGCACAAAGTGTACACCATTTCGGAATCCAAAATCGCTCTAAGTCCATCCGACGACAAGCGGTATATCGTATCCGATTCGAC
Source organism: Andrena marginata (assembly GCA_963932335.1). Taxonomy (NCBI): domain Eukaryota; kingdom Metazoa; phylum Arthropoda; class Insecta; order Hymenoptera; family Andrenidae; genus Andrena; species Andrena marginata. The sequence goes on from OZ010662.1 coordinate 23,609,080, forward strand.
CGACGCTTTGCCCTGGGGACATTACCAACCCAACAACAACACCATGCAAAGCGAGCTGTACTGCTCATTCGCCGTAGACTTTACAAAGTCGAATAACATTGGATCGCTACTGGGATTCTCGACGAATTGGGTATTAGAATCAGGACGGTAGTACGAATCGAACGGCCCAATTAATATCATGAACGTGAATATTATTCGCATAGAATGCAGCGTGACCGCTGGCGCGTACAATAATGGGATGCATAAATTTTCTCCGAGAGTCTCACCAGGTTATAAGATATCGGAAACGCCCGCGCAGATCATTTACCTTTCAATCACCGGACAGGTCATTACGGATGTAACGATACGCGATGTGGATCAATACGGACGGTTATTTGACGACTAATAGAAATAAAGTCTCTTTTATTTGATACTTTATTTAAATAACTTTTAACTTAAATGATGCCCATCTCTATTGCCTATCCATACAAATTGTATACATCAAAGTACATCAAGTACGATGACTGTTCTGATGCGTCGTAAGATGGCGTCGTATTGGTATGTGAGTATCTTCCGAAACATTGACTTAAACTCTCACGTATATCGCGTTCGATAAACCTGGCCATATCGACGTCGGTGAGCAATTCAATCGTAATTTTGGTGTGTTTTAGCATGGCATCCCACGTGAAACCAGGTAAAGTATAATAATGTGCTGAATCTAATCCATAACTCTTGATGCAACTTTCGCGAAAATTTTCAAAAATATCTGTCAATAACAAGACATCTGTCTTCGAATACAAGTCGCTGTATTCGCCCAAGGTTCTAATGCCGAAACGCTGCCAGACAGTCTCGGCGTGTGCGTAATCACTCTCGGATACAGTCTCATCCGTTAACGAAATGTAGAATGATTCGCGCGGCGGTAAGCATGGATTCATATGGAAAAACACCCTTTCGCGCCAATAAATTGAAATCCTCGGCGTATAATGTTTTAAATTTGAATCGTAAAATTTTTAATTTATCTGGGCTAAGAAAAGATTCTAATTTGTTGAGACTGGTATTTAAACAATTGTACGAGTCGGTGATTCGCAATTTAATATAATTTCGCGAGTCTAATTCAGCCGTATCTTTAACATTTTTTGTGAAAGAAATATACTTTTATTTAGTTATGGGCAATACATCAACGTGACCTTCGAAAGCGGTAGCTATTTCCTCGATAAAGGAATGCGAATCGTAGCCGGATAAATTATGGAAATCTATGGGGATGTAAAACGCATTTTTATAATTTAAATTGCACTCTGAATGTGCTGGACCTCTAAACTGTCCGGATAGATGGCAATGGTCGTGAACTCGTAACATCGCAAATATAGCAATGTGTTGCATTGCGAAATGCCGCCCACTGTTCGCTAGTTAAATTTAACATTTTAGTGTTACTAGTCAGGATGGATTTGACTAAGTTTGCAAAATTTTCCAGTTTGTAGACGAACCATGAAACACAATCCTCATCCCCGCGACATCTATACATCAATAGCGATGTATTGTACGTGTAATGCATATAATATGCAATGCTGTGCACTTTATGGTGTTGATATGCGTGTAATTTATTATTATCTATATCACCCATTCGGTTGTCCTCCGTTTTCGCCAAGATGCACTCCAAATCGGCATACACCACGAAGGGAAGTCGCTCCTTCCTACCGTGGTTGCCAAAACTGAGTTGATTGTTTCCTTCGCTGGGCAGCAGAATGGTGCAGTTGTTCATCTGCCTGCAATCCAGCGAATGCATCTCCAACTTCTCGGCGGATCCAAAGTAATGCATGCATCTTTAAAAAACAAGAAATTTTTATTTATTTTTTTTCGCGAGACATTTCAAAATTTCATAAGTTTATGGACGTATCGGTCACAGATGAATTTATTTCCATTGTGCCTGCTCAGCTGCATACCCATCAGCCGGGACGACTCCTTGATCACCACGAAGTGCCCTACATCACCGTGCTCTGGATTCGGCGTGTAGAGCAGGTTGACGTGCCGATCCCTCTTTTGGCTGGTGAGACGCAACGGAAAGATTATTGGCCCTTTCTTCATCTCCGCCTCGAAACTATAGACGTTGATGGAAATGTTGTTCAACCCCTCAGACTTCCCAATTTGCTCCAGGGACATTGGAAACTCAATGCCCTGCACATTTAATATGGAAGCATAGTTGGGGTATGAACTTGGGCGATCGGCATGTCTTTCCGCGGGATGGAGAGCGACAACCACTGCCCATGCGAAACAGGCGTTATCCGGGGATTGTACGCTAATCATTGCTTTCTTTAGCGATATTTCCCTCGGCATTTGCAGTGGCACCCCGCGCGCAGCGGACTGTACTTATTGACATTGACGATCAGATTCAGGATTCTTGTCAATGCCCATCCGCTGTGGCGTTCCTGGAACACTTCCAGTGATGCCAGGGAAGGTTCGATGACACATCGCTGGTATCACTCCTGTAGATCAAATGTTCCGAAGAATTCGCAGTTTTGAGTTTTTATGCTCTTACAAGCATCCTTGTCGCCTGCCACAAATTCGCCGTTGAATACAGTATTCACTTTGAGGTTTCGATGTTTGCCCAAAGCGCCCGGCACATGTTCCAGCACAATGGTCTCCGCATCTTGGACGAAGTTGCGCGCCACGATATAGTTTGAATTTAACATGGCACCAGTTTAATACGCGTATTGAAAGCAGTGTCTATTTCGCGCCACAAAAGTCCTGTGCTCGAATGCCCTGCACCTTCACGCACAAAACGTCCGCGCCACGAATATTTCAATCCTTCGAGCCGCGCGATTCGAGCAACCAACGATTGTTAAACACTGATTGATAATCGAGGACGTTTCACTTGGCTGTATTCTTCTAAAGATTAGATACACACGTTGCACCGTTTTTCCCACGCGAGGCGTTCTTCTCGTGAACTCAATCGTGCAGACTGATCCAACAATTGGCGTTCTACTTGCGCGAATTTTCCCATGATCGTAAATAGAATGTAAATGTAATGTATTTTCCATGCAACACTGGTACCACGACTTGCGATCTCTGTTTAACTTTTCCGGTGTACCCTATCCCTCGGATGCATTGCATGCAAAAAAACGATGATCCGTCCCAACATGGTTTTATACAGTTTCTATCGATACCGCATAATTTTTTCTATGATTCACGTGTATGACGAATTAGCGCGCAAGATCGTCCGGCATAGTTTCTGCCGACACAGCATAATTCGAGGATTCGACGCTTCGAAAGTATTATATTATATTCAACACGTGTCGAGACTTTTATCCTCGAGGGTGGGTTCAAATTACATGCGATCGTGCGATATGCTACATCGTTAGGATTGAAAAACATTACGAAAAATTGGTAGCTTAAGAATAAAATGTGGTGGTGGGGAGAAACAATTGCACCTCTATTTAAGTCGGCTCCCGCACGCTATTCCATAAATCGCTCAGCAGCCTCAGTGACTTTCGATAGACAAGCAGTGCTCTGAAAAAATGTGCAGTACCAGTGCCAAAGGAAACGTCGGAGGCATGAATTATATCGTTCCAATCATGCGAGATGATGGCATAGCTCCATGTTGGGAGAATACATTTGATAGGTAAGGCTTATTTTCACATCTTCCCGACATTTTGTATGTTTATTCCTGATACGTGCAGACAATTTCATAGCTTTGATTGTTCTCTTAGCCTGCGCCAAGCATCGCGTATCATGGTCAAAAGATACGCATTTACATCCATGGGCAGCAAATATTTGGAAATTGGAATCAACATAGGACCTACAGCCGATGTAGAAATTGTTCTTGGCGACAATCGCGGGAATCATCTCATATTTTCACAGTATACATGGTGTGCAGTAGCCGGACCACGTACAATCATTGAATCACGTGCACACATTCCTGGATCAGAATCGCTACAGATTGATGAATTACCGGTGGATTTTTGACGGATCTTTGATTCGCCGATTCTAAAGATGACACTATTTGATAAGTCACTGTATTTCAAACCGAATACAGTAACATATGTGTGTAATCTTGAGCCGTGTGTAGCCTATGTGCATCCGCAGTTGGATGAAACTGTAGAAGATGTCAGGATAAAATTTTTAAATTTTGTTAACGTGTTGCAATAGAGCGATGTTGCCTGCGATACATTAGATACGCTTCGTGCTGCTAAAATCATACGTGATAGCGAATATTTCGACGAGGAATATCTTGTAGATTGTGATCTGTTAGTTTGCGCCATCAATGATATTCTAGCTGATGCTCGTAGGAAAAAAATGTTACATTATATTTATATTGTATTTATTTTGTTTGTAACAATATATAATTTCTTAAACATATGTTATTTCTCAATTTTATTTACCCTTCCCTCCTCGCGACCTAATTTTAAGATTTGACATTTCCAAATTATTATATTTCGTTCGTGCATTCTTCGCGCCACCAAATGACATCATCACATGCAGGTGTCCTGATACGCTGCGACGTTAAGTCGGAACGCTTTAGAATGCTTGCTACATAATAGTTCGGAAAAATATGTCTCTTTTGCTACGTAATGGTTCGCTGGATCGTTGATTTAAAAATTATTATTTCTCTGTGTTGGGGGGAAAATGTCTGTTTTCTATATATATGTATAGAAAAAATTTCTGCGGTCGGATCGAGTCTAAAAAAGATTTTTCAGACAAGACCCGCCCCGAAAAATTTTTTCAGAGTTCCATACTCTCCATCCGTGGAAATTTCCGACGGCGGGCCAAGTTTGGAGAGGTCTCCGGGGCGGCTCGACCTGGACTGATCCCCTCCACGGTTGCGGCCTCCCCAAATCCGCGGCTCGTGCGCGCGCAGCGAGTCTTCCACACCCCGCTACCCCCCGCCCCTAAGGTTCTCCGCACCGCAGGCCCCCGCGCGCCCTCACTTCCCCCCGCCCCGCGCTCTCCTCAGAGGACCAGAGTTAGAACTCTCCTAGCTATACTACTGTTATAAACTGCCTCTGAATTAATCAGTTATTTAGTTATATGTTTCATTGTAATTAAAGAGTACTCCCCTTTAAATAAATGTAAAATGAAATACGTCTTCGTTAATAAAATTATATTAATAAAAAGGAACTCTGTTATACTCATTTTCATTCGATACAAGTAAGTATCGATACTTTTGCTTCGATACTGTGTACATATCGATACTTTTTTTCGATACAAGTAATGAGTAAAAGTATCGATACCTTGATGGTATTGGTTCATCCGTACTCGAGACTCGTGGCCTGCAGGGGGGGGGGCGTGGTCCGACGGTTTCCGCCCCTGCCGATTGGCCACCGTGTTCCTTCTTCACACGACAATCGTCGGGTACACCTCGTGTATTGACTTTCGAGTGATCCCTTTCTATACGTCGGTTATCATATAGTGGCGTGTCGCGCTGTGTTCTCGATTCTCATCAAAATCGGGAATCTCCAGAATAACTCTTCGATTCTTCGAGGAAATTCGAAACAATGCCTGAATTCAGAAGGCGGACGAAAGCTTGGGATTGTATTCAATAGCTTTCAAATTACAATTAGACCAGGCGAAGATAGTAAATAGCTTAACTTTTTCTTTCACATCTGCGTATCAAGTTCCGTTGAGCGGGCAGTGACTTGTCTCGTAAAACCACTTAGAATTCTGTAATACCCTTTAATAATTGCCGATGTCCTATAAGGGTAAAAACTCCGGTCGGGAGAAGCCGAGAGTCATAAAGTCATAAACTTTGTTCGGGCGACATCTTCTTGACCCTGAGGGTTGCGCTTACCTACCTTTTAGATGTGTATAATGTATATAGCCTATGAAAACTATGTAATCGGAAAGCGTGCCTCGATCACTAGCCGAGAGAGGACAGAAGCGCGAAGGAAGTGCCAAGGACGGAAAGACGGCTAGAGGACAACCCACTGACGAAGCTTGAGGGATGTCGTCGTTCTGATTGGACAACAAGGATCTATGGGAGGACCAGGAGGATCTTGTCATCGACTTCGTCGACGACCTCAGATCTGTTTCTATAACGCTACTCGCATTTTGTCGCTAACCAGCTCCTGAGCAATTGAAGTATACTTCGAAGTTTAACTTGAAAATAGTTCTAAGTACTTTATTTTATTTGAAACACCCGCACTCCGACGAGCAGAGCGGTTCAGCACTCCAGGGGCACCAATCCGCGTTCGCATCTCAATATCCCCGCTAAAATACGTAACAGGAATTTTTACAATGATTGTAGAGAATTTACGTCGACAGATGGAGCCAGTACATCGATCCTAAGAACTTTTCGCAACAACTGTTGGCACGAATTAAACCCACCAACACAAAATGTCGTTCAGTGCCATTTATAATTACCCCCACCACCACAAAAATAACGTACGGCTCTATCTGTAATTACCCCCACTACCAACTCTTGCGCGTAAAGTCCCTTGTACGACTCCCCTCATCTCGCTATATCCCCTCTCCAACGAACTGCACACGTCCCACCTCTTTGGCGTCACCGCCGTCGCCACAACTTGGTCACGGAACAGCATAATATACCCACTTACATATTGCTTTTTAACAATAAAAGAACACTATATGTTAATTTCTTAATTACATTGATATAAATATTTCTGATAGTTACTTTCACTGTTATTAATAGGTTATAACACTTCTATATGGACAGCAGGAAGATTGAATAAACCGGATGTAGAACTACCAAATATGCATAGAAAACTTCAGAGACAGTTGAGTTTGAACCCAGTCTCTGATCCTCGACTTTCTCAGTTGAGACAATATCAACTAAAATCACACACGAGTTCAATATCACAACAGTCTGCAGTCACATCTTCTAGGATGCAGCATCGGCCATTGACTAGACATTCCAGTAACGAATCACCTCATAGGGCAGGCATGAAGTATGTGTTCAGTTTGCTTATTCTTTTAAATATCACTTAAGAGGGGAAGCCAATGTGACGGTCGAAAATAAAGGCTACTTTCAAAGCAATCTTTTATAATGAATTGTAACTTTCTACGAAAAATCTTAATTACAATCTGAAAATACATACAATGTTTAACTAATATTTTATGCTCTCAGATTGAAATTTTTTTAGGTAGTATCGCCCAGGGTTCGGCGGGCTTAAGCTACGCTGACATGACACAGCTTCGGGACACATATGTCCCATTAGGTATTTTCGTGTTTATCCCTGAATACCGTGAAAATATGTTTTCCTAGTTACGCTGGGAAGGCCAGTGCATGCCTTATCCCCCGTGAAATGTTACACACTATCAAAACGACGTTTCTTCTCCACCCCTCTGAAATATGTAGAATTGGGCCTAGTTACAATGTATTCATTGTGGGTTGAATGATTTTTGCGTAACTAAGCCCAATTGATATTCATTGGGAGGAATATCATAAAAATGCATGTACGACATACCGACAAAAGATGGGAACTGTTTAACACTGTTTAACTTTTCCGGATGCCCTGTGTCCCACTCAACAATACTGGTGGGACACATATGTCCCAATTTTTTAAATTGACCGATAACTGTCAAATTGATCTGTACCTAGCCAAATGTGATCGATTTCTACAAGAAAATATACTAATATCCAAATAGAAAAAAATCGAGTCGAAAGAGTTAAGCATACACATTTAAAAAATATTAATTTTTAAAGAAATGGCGGACTTTGGAAGAAAAGGTATTAAAAATCAATATGTTTTTTCAATGTTACGATTAGATGAATTATTCAATGAAAACAATTGCAAGCTTAACTAAAAATACCTAATTTTATTGTGAATATTCTCTGAAAATTTCAAGTGAATCCAATAAAGATTGATTGAGTTATTAATTCGCCCAGTTTAACAAATGCCGTTTCGATATAATCGCGTTTAAAGTTTTGACGCAAATTATTTTCTGCAACTCAAAGGTCGCAGACGTATATGATGTCGTCATGGCAAGTGATTCTCTACCTAGTTCTATACAATATATATACTCATTATCCCTTTTATTACATACGTTTGGATCCATGGATATAAACTTTCCGGGCGATTGCCATCAAGTTACCTCTGTGTGTACTCGGTTCAGAACGCTGCGCTATCTATACAAAACCTTACGTGGTTCCTTGAATTTTTCGAGAATCACTTTGAAACAGTGCAGGTATATTTTTGAGACCCCAAACATTATGTAAATGCACAAAAAGAAAAGTCAAGAAAAATTTCACACTGGCTTCCCCCCTTAAATGAAAAGTATGCGGAATAATAAATATGTTTAAAACACTTTAAATGTTAAGAAGTATCCGAAATCTAAAAAAAACTTATGATTATTCAGGTGGGATCACTCTGAAAAAAGACATTGTCACCAACATGTGACACGTATTGCTTCGGCGCCAGTTTCCTATCAAACATGGCTTCTGAATAATTCAAATATTGGCTCACCGTCAGAATCAAATCAACGACTGGGTGCTTCAGATCCACAATTAAATCTCGATGCACCTGCTTTGTACTCTAGCATGTCTTCAGACATGTTACGCGAATTTCTGGACACCAGGACAAAGATACACTATCACTTGGCAAATATATTTCCTGAAGAACATGTGAGAGCTGCCATGTTAATTCATCCATATGTGACAGATCCAATAGAAATCTGTGTTGCTGTTTTAAAAATGCATCCTCAATAATTAAATAAGTAAGTATCCATTCTCTAACGATAACAAAATCAAAGAGCTATAGGTATTATTTGAAATTTACTTTGATATTTACTGACAATAAAAGTTAGGTAATCCGGAAATTCAAAAAATTATGCAACTCAGTGTGTATTATTTGTTGGAGCTATAGGGCGGTTGTAGGGGATGAAATCATCCCTTGAAAAACTGCAGAATTTTCTTTTTCGTGAAATATCTCGAGAACGATGAAAAATATTCAAAAGAAATTTAAACAAAAGTTGCACCTTCTTTTATATCTACAGAAGTGGGTAAAAATAATTATAAAAAAAATCCATACTCTTCATGTTACTCTCACCACTAATCCTAAATTCGATAATTATTTATACGCAGTTTTGTACATGTAAAAGAATGCAATTTTTTAAAGTTTTGGAGATATTGCACGAAAAAGAAAATTTTGCAAGTAGTTAGGCTATGCGGATTCTGGACCAAGTGCATTGCGCGAGATGGGCGAGGGAGTGAAGCGGGGACAGGGGTACCGAATTCGTAGGTGAAGAGGATGACGTCACAGGGGAGAGGGATTCCAAAATGGCATCGACCGAGTTCGTTGGCGAAGGGGGTGACGTCACAGGGGAAGGAGGGTTTCAAAAGTTTCAAAATGGCGTGTACAGAGATCGTCGGCGAGGAGGATGACGTCATAGGGGACGTAGAGGATTTTCAAAATTTCAAAATGGCGTCGCGCGCATTTCGTATTGGCGCCACCTATTTGATGTTTAAGGTACTTTGGGTCCGCATCGCCGCCGCGCAATTTCCGTACGCGTGCCGGGATCGGTGCGCAGGCGCGACAGCGACCGATTCGTCGAAATTGAAATCGCGTCTTCGATGATGATTTCTGAGAAAGAGGGTGGTACATGATCTCTGAGAAAGATAAGATAATCATGGTGCGCGACAGAATTAAACACGTTTTGGCCGCTACGTGCACGCCCTTCGTGGCGTGTGTTTATAGTTGAATCGTGGGACCGATACAGCGCACGTGTAATGAAGAACTGAATTATGCGTTGTATTCGCGCAAGCAACCATCGTACACAAAAAGCGATAATTATTCGGGGAAGAGTTCCGAGTATTTTCACGATGGAGGAGGCCGTAAGTCAATCGTATTTGATTTGAATTTACCACATATTCTCTAACTCTTTCGTTGTATACATAGACGCCTTGATCATCACCATCACTAATGTGATATACTTTCACACATTGACGTGTACGTATGCGTGAATCAGTATGAAGTGACGTTGGTCAGTCTTGTAGGCATCAGTACACCACGTACACTGGAGTGCTAACAAGTATCGCTCGCGTCATTTTTTTCTTCGTTGAGAATCATACGTAGTGCATATCAAAATATACAAATACAGCTTAAACGATTCATCGTGCGCATCCGACAACGATGGTGTTTTTCTAAATAAACGCCAACAACATCATCAACAGTCCAATATAAGGTACGTGCTCGTTACTATACACTTTACACTTACTTCATTCTGTTACTTCCGTCACTGTAAACGCCAACGAACGAAGCATTAATTTCGTGTACATGTTTCTTACAGTTTTGGATCCGCAACGGCAGAAACACCGAAAACACCAAAACCATCAATTAGACGGATCTTGGGGCGTGATTACCCAGAGACCGCAACAGCTTATAAACATCTAATTATTGGAATACGCATTGGCATGGATTCGTGCCGCGTCGAGATCGCCACAGCCGACAATAAAGGTAGTGAGTTAAGCTTTTCAATGTCGACATGGAAGCTCCTGCTACAAAACGAAGCGGACATACTTCAACGATTACACACTAACGCAACATCGCCCCAAACCCACATTGTAATTGATCATTTACGACTAGACTTCACGCGTATGCATGATGATCAACTTATTAACATCACCGATAATCGCGCTGTCATATATATGACTGAAGTCACGATGCATAAACTATTTGCGTATAAACACTGCAATGAACATATGTTCACTTGGTTAACTGAAAATATGTACTCTGTAAGCAATAAATATTCCACCTCCGTAGAAGTTCTACGTACCGCGTCCGTACCAACGAATTATGTGAAATTAATTGTCGAAAGCAAGCATTTCGAGCAGCATTCTTCGATTGATTGTGAAATGTTAGCGTTAGGATTACAATCCATGCTGCGTAATGTAAATCACGTACCACTATAGTACGTGCATATATATAATAATAAATGTACAACAATTTTTTTTAAATAAATATATATATTTTCCAAAAACAGCGAGTGTTTATTAATGTATCCATGCATGCGTACTTAAATTATAGAATCAGTATTTGCGTGAAACAACGTTTGTATGGGAGGGATACTCTTACTCGGGGGTAAAGGAAGCAGTCGCCGCTGTCATTGCTCTCATTGCCGCCACCGTTGTGTTCATCGCTACAGAAAACAAAAAAAAATAATTCTTACATATTCGTTTCTCTGCATATGACGCGTAAAGTAGATGCAATGCGTGTGAAGGGCTTATATTAGATGACGCTACGTATATAAGTCCATATTTTCCCGACCTTCTCCAGTGCGCAAAAACCGCAATTGTAAAATGCACATCAAAGGGCATTCGTTGAAGACATAGACCTCAGGTGAGGAACGTCGGGATCCACGATTTCAGGCATGATCCCGCAATAATCATAGTCAATGTCGTAACCGCCGTCGACTTCGACAGTTCGAGCGTTGCTGTTGTTATTGCTGTTGTTGTTGATCTTTCGCTCCTTCAGTTCGTACAAATTACATACATCCTCAACGATTATGCCAGGTAGTAGTCACAGCATCCATGTTTTCTTTTGCGCACCGTTCACGATGACGAAATCAATGTCGGCAAATACCCTGGTGAAGAGCCCCGGCAGTTTGGAGTATGGAAAGTAGTCGAACTACTATAGCGAAGCCCGTGACGATGCTTCGCGAGCCAGGACGGTTGACGGTTCTCCCACGAATTTAAATGTGCCCAGTAGTATGGTGGTTCGAAGACCCAATGGCTGATCGTCGGCGTTTTATCGCTGTTGCTGTTTGCGCGAATCGCGATCTCTTTGGCGACGAACTCACATTTGATATTGAAACCTTGCAGATCGACAATGGCGAACATTATTATTCGTTTAGGTAGCACCGTCGGCGATGGTGTCAGAACAGTAACTGAGAACTTTGACATCGACGTTTTCACAGTAGCAATATCTGCAGTAGTAGTAATATTAGTAGTAGTAGTAGTAATCGTTCCCGCACGCACACTATATAAGTGTGCGTACCAGGTTGGTTAAATTGCCGTATTCGACTATACGATCGTGTATGATCAAACAGAACGCGGTAGTATTAGCGGGAACATATTCTTTGGATTCAAAATCTATTCGCACGTCCACCATAGCGCTCTTCAACGACTCGTTTTACCTAGAACAATCTATGACCGCGATAGGCGCATATTGCGAGAATTCGATCGCGTTCAGCAACGGTTCTCCGTGACCGTAGTACGATCGCCCGAATTTTGCGTACATATCGTACAAAAGCGCGTATTTATACTTATCGAAATATAAGTTTAAGTCGTCGTACGGATACATATCGGAATTTAGATACAGTCGAATGTTCGTGAGATGATTCGGGTCGAATCCACCCGCGCATTTATTGGGACGATCCATTCGATCCGTTTTCATTGCAAATATCATGAATCGAGGTTTCTCGATTTGCGACGTAGCTTTCACGGTCCATGTGTGTTTCGTTGTCGCTTGCAGTAACGGGTACCCTTGCAGGCTCCACGATAGGAAAGTCATCGCGACCGGCCAAAACGACTTGGGGCATACGCCACTGCACCTTTCGTATCTCTAGTTTCGGTATCACAGTGGCGGAGGTGCAGTGTATCGCCTTCAAATCTACTCGCGATCGTATAAGGATCAGCTCATGCCGCGCGTTCATCACGATTTGCTTGTAATCCTCGCAGAATCCTAATAGCACGTTCAGGGGTACGCAGAAATTGAAACCGCCCGAATGAAAAATGTCTTTATCGTAATCGATGGCATAATTCCAACCGACATTCTCAAGCACTTTGCTCCTCTCGGCCGACAGCGAAACGTAATTTTTCAACGTGGTAGTAATTCCTGGATTTCGGCAGCGATCGATCTCGACACCGTTCAATTCGTATCGAATCTCGTCGAACATGAACGCAACGCAATTATTGTCGAGAACAGCAGTCGCGGACGTTGCCGGACCTTACGCGTCCTGTGCCACGACGTTCGATGTAGAGAAAACTTTCGCACGGAAGCGTATACAGATCTTGCTGCTGTATAATGATTCTCGTCGCTATTGTCGAACGTCGTGTTGGCGTACGGATTGTACGTATGTAACTGGATCTGCGAGATACGATTGTCGAAGGTTGGCGGGTTCGCCACGTCTAGAATAATCGATATCGTGGTTGCGTGTCTAATAGGCAAATATGAAACCTAGCGATCGTAGGAAACGTACGTTTCGACGAGTTAACGGCTTTCTTATGTTTCTTACCGATCCTCTTCTTATCGCTCCTCCCGTGTTTATTCTTCTACTTTCGCTTTTCAATAAAGGATTGCGCTGATGACACGAGACAGAGACGGTAGGAGTAGCAGCGGCAGCAACGATTGATGATTCGTACATGTGGTCTGACAATAACATACTACAGACGCGCGCATACGCGTGCAGTTACAATAGCCTAGCACGCGGACGTCGTTAAACGTGCAAACGAATCGTTATTTCTTCGTCGCGGAAATTTATAGGATGATCGTGTTGATCGACGATGCACAACGTTAGATCGTGTATTGCTCGTGCGACGATCGGCAGGTAAATATCGTGTCCCGGAGTTTCCGATACCTTATATCCCGGCGGCACGCGAGGCGAAAATTCATGGATCGTGTGTACCGGTTTATCGTTGCTGTACGCGCTGGTAGTGACGTTGCACGTTACTCTGATCACGTTAACGGTAATAATATTCACGGGTACGTCGGACTCGTGCCAGATTCTCGGCAATAAGACGCGATTCGGGGAAAATCCTAGCAACGAGCTCACATTGTTCGGTTTCGTAACATCTACAAAGAACGAGGAGTACAGCTCGCTTTTCATGGTGTTGTTGTTAGCTCGTAACATTAGAGGGTATTTTGTCGTCATCGTCGTTCTCGCTGTTACCGCGTTTTCGAGGATATCGATTGGGTATTCGTTGCTTCAGGTACTCGGCGATAGCGTCTAATTCGTAGGAGGCGTGGGGGATCGTAATGTATTCATGAGCAGGGTCAGCGATGGTGTTGTCTTCGGTGTCATAGTTCACGATGAAATAGAATTTATCGTTACTCGAGTCGATGTTCGGTATCGTGTGAAACGACTCCAAATCCGCGAGTCCTAATTCGTATTGATCATCACTCAAATCTATCGGAAGGAAATTGTTTACTGTGAGCACGCTGTTACGACCCGTTAACGTGAGCGTGAACGACATATTATAGATTGCACTCGCGAGACAGAGAGACGGGAAGTGACGCGTGCGTACGAATGCTCGGCAATTTATCGATATAAGTCTTTATTATAGAAGGTGTGGATCGCCATTACGCGTGGATGCATTGTAACATAATCTTCGTACACACCGTTATTAATATTAGTATATAGGCTATAATTCTATACACTTTGGCTGTGAAAATTGCATGCATAAGCGACCGCAATTCATCTCGTCGAAAAGTTGAAAACGGTTGTGATTGTACGTGATCGTTGTACCGGCACCATATCAAAACGACACAGTACAAAGCTACAGAGGCAATTTATGACACATCAGAATAGTGCACAAAAAGTAGTGCACATACAATTTAGAACACATGAGATTTATAGTGCACATACAATTTAGGACACATGCAATTTAGGACACATACAATGTAGGACACATGCGATTTAGGGGACATATAATTTAGGACGCATGTGATTTAGAACACATGCGTTTTATGGTGCGCATATAATTTAGGATACATGCGATTTAGAACACAAACAATTTAGGACACATGCAGTTTGACGCACATTTTATTTAGTGTACAACAGGATAACACAGTAAACTTGCCGGTGAACTGGACCTTTGTCGATTTCGATGTACCTTCACATATGATCACAAGGTCGTCATTCTGAATAACATTTTCCTTTAAACTTTTTGGCGGTCGGCCTTAGATTCGGAGATATTAATAAAAACTTTCGGCATAATATATTAAAACCTGTTTCACAGCCGGCGGTATTAGTTTTGGTTGGGGCTAGATGAGGGCGGGGGCGCGCGCCTCCTCGCGATCGCGTAAAGCATGGTAGCGAACCGATATGAGTATGTGTTAAACTCGATAATTCTAATGTTAAGTTCAGTTTTTTGCGCATATTTTGTAAACCAAAGCCGACCACCAAAAAGTTTAAAGGGAAATATTCAGAATGATTGCCTTGTTAACAATAGCGATATTGACCCCATCGGGCGATACTTGCAACCGCAGTCTCATTTTGAACATCCCCAAAGTCATATCGGTTCGCTACCATGCTTTACGCGCCCGCAAGCGGGCACGCGCCCCCCGCCCTGATCTAGGCCCAACCAATACTAATACCATCGCCTGTGAAACAGTAGAGTAGATGGTTGTGCGCGAAATCTTTGTGTGCGTTATCCTGATGTGCACTAAAAAAATGTGCGTTAAATTGCATGTGTTCTAAATTGTATGTGTCCTAAATCGCATGTGTCCTAAGCTGAATGTGTACTATAAAATGAATGTGTTCGGAGAACTGATAACCCGGAACGTGTAGTTCGAACGGCGGACGGTATATGATACCGTTCACGAGAACCGATCCAGTCTTCTTCTTCCCTACTTGGCGCGATGCAGCGGTCGTTGATGCTACCATATACGTTAGAATAACCACGATAGCTACTACAATAAAAAATGGGTCGCACGCTTAGCCGATCACAGTAATAGTGCCCTGCGCGAGGCGTGCTACGAATATAAATAGTATTCCTTCGTCACACGCGTGCGCGCGAGTACCTAAGAAACACCGCGAACATGTGATTCACGAAACAGTCGGGCGTTATTCGCGTGACCGCGAACAGAATAATCGAGGATGATAGCGATACGAATCGATCGAACAGACACAGTCCGTTGTTGCCGAACAGCGTGCGAGGCGTGATTTGCGGTCCGTCCGGGTGCGGAAAAACGAACGTGCTTCTGAGCATGCTAGAGAGCCCGAACCGTTTGCGCTTTGAAAATGTATACGTGTACTCGAAATCATTGCATCAGCCAAAGTGTCACGTCCCGGGTGGAGGTCTTTAGGACGATGACTATGTGGGGGTAAAAGTCAGACGAGAATGCGAAATCCTGCACACTGAGGATTGGTGGAGATCAAGCGAGAATCTTAAATCCAGCACATTAAGGATTGGTGGAGGTCAGGCGAGAATTTTAAATCCAGCACACTAATCGACCAGGGAAGGTTTAAAAAAAAAGCGAACGCGCACCAGAGGGATACCCGTTAGAGCAATTTATGTTTGTCTTGGCTTGGTAATTGAATTTACCGTTGCATTTATATAAGAAGCCACACGTAATATTTCCGCGAAATACGTCTAGACATATAGCTGTACACGGCCCATGCAAAAATACGTTTGTAAACACTGTAAGCACTCTCGCGTTCGCGAACCGAAATCAGCTGTTGCAGTAGTCTGTTTTGATTTGGAACCTTCGTAACCAAAGGATAGACACAATAATTCGAAGTGTGATTTAAAGCAAAGAGGTTTATTAATTTTAAACATGAATATATGCACTGTCAATGCGATAGCGAGGTTAACATAACAATGCATCGGACGTTAAGCATTAGCACGTGACATTTATATAAATGGTGGTTAATAACAATATAAGAATATGAACATGAAATACATGAGAATAATGCAGCGCGCTGTAATACCGACAATCTAACCTGAAACATGGGTTTTTGATTTTTCGTATTTCGTCCTTATATGAGCAGATTTTGGGCTGGACGAGGTCTCATTCGAAAGAGGAAGATTCAATGCGGAGCGTTCTGCTCACCGTTTGAGTCACAAAACTCGTTTAGTGACCTAAAAATACTTAAGGAGGTAAACACCCCACGTGACACGGGTAATGCAGCGCGCTGCATACCGACACAATCTGGCCCAAAACATGGGTTTGGGAAATTACGTTGTTTGTCCTTATATGAGCAAATTTTCGGCTGGGCGAGGTTTCATTCGAAAGATGAAGGTTCAATGCAGCCCGCTCTGGTCATCGTTTGAGTCATAAAACTCTTTTAGTGACCTACAAATACTTGGAATCTGCGAGTGTATTTTGTCGATTTTTTCTCTACTTTCGACACTCATATTATCAGATATCAACACAATCTCGTTGAGCCATGACCAGAGCGGGCTGCATTGAACCTTCCTCTTTTGAATGAGACCTCGCCCAGCCCAAAATCTGCTCATATAAGGCCAAACAACGTAATTTCCCAAACCCATGTTTTGGGCCAGATTGTGTCGGTATACAGCGCGCTGCATTACCCGTGTCTACCCCCTTAATAAAACACAATAATATAAGCAATAAGTGTGATTAATACAAAATAATATGAAATGCAATAAGCTTTAGTAAAGGAAATAATATGAAATGCAATAAGCTTTAGTAAAGAAAATAATATGAAATGCAATAAGCGTTAATACAAGAAAATAATATAAAATGCAATAAGCGTTAATAATACAAAAAATATAGATGAAGATGATATGCCGTGGTAATAATAGTAATTATAACAGCTTACAATCATTGATGGTTAATGATCGTTGGTCACTGAATTTAAATATAATATTAATATGTTTAATGAAACTTTGCGAGGTAACTCCTGGTTGACAGAATTCCGTAGAACAGCATGCGGCCTCTCGAACCCTTGTATTTATGTGGTTTTCAAGAATGTCAGGTGTGAGGGGTACGCGCGGTATGCACCTTGACCTATTTACGAAATATGCGTCGCAATAGGAATTCCGGGTTTTTTTATGAAACATGCGTCTATAATTAGACGTGTTTATGACTCATGCATGAAATATGCATTGCAATAAGACTTCCGGGGTTTTATTTAAGCTTTTGATAAGGGGATACTTAACCCATTGGATGGATTTTGGGTGCTTTGATTGGAACGGGGTGAGAGTGGCTTTGACTCGGTGAGTCGTAAAAAGGGGGTGAGACGTGGTCTCGAATTAAGAAGTTTTGGGACGAGGAACGTGATTGAATTCAAATATGAGGGAGGAATTCGTGCCTTGTAGGACGAATAGGGGAAGGAGTTTTCGTAATTGACCGTCTTGAGATGGGGGCCGCTAAGGTACATCGTCAAGGTGATCAGTGATTGGGGAATAGGAGTAAAAGTTGAGTTTGAGGGATTTTGGTGGAGTTGTGGAATAATTTATGAGGGAGATTGTAAATAATACCGCGCGAAAAATAGTGGGACGTCACAAAAGTATCGATATCCTGAGCAGCTGTTGTCGCTCGTCGACGGAATCGAACACTTTCCCTACTCGAATAACGCTGAGATCGTTCTACCGAGAGACGCTCAGCCCGATTCGATCTTCGTGTTCGACGACGTGGCGTGCGACGAACAGAACGCGATACGTGAATACTTCTCCATGGGACGCCACGCGATCGTGGATTGCTTTTATTTGTGTCAGTCATACGCTAGAATACCTAAACATTTGATAAGGGGCAACGCAAATTTTCTCATGCTGTTCAAACAAGACGGCACGAACTTGCGTCATGTGTATAACGAGCACGGAACACAGACATGACAGTCGAGTGGTTCAATGACTTGTGCGCGAGATCTTGGCGTCGACGATACGATTTCGTGGTGATCGATAAGGATAGTTCCATGTATGAAGGTCGATATCGAAGAGGATTTAACGAATTTGTCGTAGCTCGCTGACATCAGTAAACTGCGAGTCATTCATCGAGCAACACGAAATGTCTAACGAAACGACGTCGATGACGATTGCGATAACTTCGAGCAACATCGACACGAAGCATACGCGAAAACATGGCGGATTTCATCGACAAAAATGGATGAAACACCAAAAAGAACGAAACACCAAAAAGGAACGAAGCGCCAAGGTGTGAACGCAAAGGTGCATGCAAAGGTGGAAATCGTTAAAGTCAGCAACGTTATACGTAAAAAGTGCTTGGCCTTTAAAATTGGTAAAATGGCTACGAATGCGGCTGTGGAGGCATGCACGCGTCCCATCGTCGAACCGCTGAACCGACTGATCGAAAATGCATCTGCGTTGAAAACGCGTTCAACGCCTCGGTCGCAGCCAGTGAAGAGGAAACACGAATACGATCAACAACAACAATCATCGAAGACACTTCGACCCGTTACTCCGTCCACATCCAAGGAACGTCCGAATAAACTTTCAGATTATAACGACCACGACGAACGCGACAACAACAATGTTGATGTTGATGAAGTTGATGTTGTTGATGATGTCGACCACGGAAACGATGAAAAAGTTCAGGATGATGAGTCTTCAGCGAAGGTTCAGGATTTGGATGCGCTGCGCAGCCCCGTCGATGATATCGAAGTGTATGTACGGAACGCCAAAGGACTCTTGTTGCGAGAATATCTACAACTGTTCTTCACCGAGACGGTCGCGTGAACGGAACGCGATACGCAGGGACTCGGGGTTTGTACTAAATGCTGTTTATGTGAATACCCAACGTTCGCAAGTATACGGACGCGGATATTCACTCGTACCGACGTATCTTATTATCGGCAAACGCGCGTAAACGAAACCATTCGCCGAGTAAGCGAATGCTGTGTAACAAGGGGTACAAATATAAGAAAATCATATCCGCGACAATCGGCGAGGTGCGGACATCGGGTATTAGACGCGTTAGGGGCAGGGATAGCGGTTTAGGCGGCGCGGGCACGCGACAAGTTCGAGGATTGCCCATCGACGAATCGATGACGGTCACCGATAACGCAATCGATTACGTGTACTGAGACGATCCGAACGAATTGGTCGATAGACTAAGATTGCTCATGACATAGCGCGCGGCAGGTCACA
This sequence comes from Andrena marginata, assembly GCA_963932335.1. Classification (NCBI taxonomy): domain Eukaryota; kingdom Metazoa; phylum Arthropoda; class Insecta; order Hymenoptera; family Andrenidae; genus Andrena; species Andrena marginata. The sequence continues at coordinate 23,628,803 of OZ010662.1, forward strand.
CGGGTCACGATAACGAAATCACATCCATCGTGGAGGAACTTCGCGAGGTCAGACATATCTTAAATTGAACGATACGGTGATCGCCGAGTCAGTAGTGTTCGCGCGCACGCATCGTTATGTCGGTGAACAAGTTTGGCAACTCGTTACGTAATAACAACAACAATATCAACAACAATAACAACTAAGCGGCGATGACAATGATTAGACTATTGTCCGCGGTGGACGAACCCTTTACCCAAAAAATCGAAACGGCTATCGCGAACGCGCGAGTCGACGCCGAGCATCAACGATCTCAACTCGAGAGCGCGAGTACAACGAACAATGACGGATATCATTAATGCACAATTGTCTCGACTAGAGGGTGATTTAAATAATGCGATGGAACGACGCTTGGATCACTTGAAAGATAGACTCGGAGAGTTCACGACATCGGATACACTGCCAACTGCGATAACGACCACGGATCAGTACAAACGAAAGGAGCCGCCAAAAGTGAACGAGGGTCTACGACGGCGACGATGATCACTGACGGTCACAATAGCGGCTACGGCACCGAAGCGTCTAATAATAATGAACGATCGCGAAAAACGTGCACCGATTCCGTTTTGCGAGCAGTCGAGGAACTCATACTACTTCTAACGTCCTTGGAACGTCGTGACAATCCCCTACCCACCCGCGAAGCATGAGCAAGGAGCGAGTATAATTAGTGAACGAATTACACGCACCCGCGAGACGGAATTTTCCGCGGCGACGCGTCGTGATTCGCGGCTACGATGATTTGTGGCAGGCCAATTTGGTAGAGATGCGCCCGTACGCGAAGCAAAATCGAGGATATTACTAGTTACTAACGATCATCGATGCGTTCAGCAAATATGCATAGGCCGTACCCGTGAAAGCGAAAAGCGGACGCGACGTGACCGCGGCGTTCGCGACCATGTTGCAGCAGAGCGATAAATGTCCGCGAAATTTACAAACAGACATGCGAAAAGAGTTTTACAACGTGGAGTTTCAACGATGCGCGAATACATGCGGGACCAACCACTACTCCACGTACAACGTGATGAAAGCGTCGATCGTCGAACGTTTCAATCGCACGCTGAAAAACTTCATGTGGAAACAATTTTCCTTGAACGCGTCCTATCGCTGGGTCGACCTGTTACCTGCGCTCGTACGCACCTACAATCATCACAAGCATCGAACGATCAACGTCCAACCCGTTGACGTGACCTCCGCGACGCGATTGTCGTTCGCCGCGAATGAACCCCCCTCACCCTCCACGTCAAAAAGTGTTCGACGACGCGCGAAATTCAAAGTCGGTGACAAGGTACGCGTGAGCAAGTTCAAGACCCTCTTCGAGAAGGGGGTACACTCCGAACTATTCGACCGAGGTGTTTGAAATCGTAACCGTACAACGAACGTGCCCGGTGATATACATTCTGCGCGATTCCGCGGGAGAGCCGATCTCGGGTGGATTCCACGAGTACGAACTATATTCGGTCGCGAATCCGGACGTCTATCTTGTCCAGAAGATTATTCGTCGCAAAGGAAACCAAGAGTACGTTAAATGGCTCGGATTCGATTCGTCGCGGAACTCCTGGATAAGCAACAGAGATATTCTATGGTTCGTGATCATAAACGCATTCGATATTACTAAAATAAACGAATAGATAAATACATATAAATATATATATATATATATATATATATATATATATATATATTCTATACTATTATAATAAAGCTACAGCGTTTATTTGTATATACACAGAAATCTCAAAAAGTACTGAACCAATCATTACGAAATTTAACTACAGCATTCGTGAACAACAAGAACGGACATAGGCTATGTTTAATCAGGTACAATATAATTAATCTGTGTAATTATGTACATAAAGAAATCATGGCACGGCCGGCTGCGATGGATACTACACGACGCAACCGCCAGATGGCGATCGGGCCGAGCGCTTCTCGCAGGTGGAATACAGTAGTCAAGCCCATAAGAGAGCCGGGCAGATCGTGTGTCGCCATTCTCAATCGAGTACCACCACTTTTCGATAACAAAAGTTTATATTTTTGGGTTAATTATCGTAAAAATGCCAAAACAAAACCTTTCTAAATCATCCGCTGCTGCTAGACGTTCTTCTTTTTTAAGAAGAAGCGAAAGTAGCGAGCAGCATCAAAATAGACTCTCAAAAATGAGAACAAGGGCAAATTTTCGTTAGAAGTTAGTATGTCCCACGTGTGATCAAATTTGTCAAGATCATTCGCCCGAGCTCGACGTATGCAACACAAATGTGAGAAAATCATCTTACCAAGGACGTGATATTTTCCTAACTATGAGGAAATTAAGCTTTTTTCAAAATACTTTAATACTTTCATTTCGTTAAAATATATTAAAGTATTATATATACGGTATTATATATTCTGTATATATACGGACACATATTATTCTCCTTCTTCTATTCGTATATGCATACAATTAATCATAATAAAGTAAGGAAAAAATATATTCATATATACGTATATATACTTTTTTTTTTAGAGAGGGGAAAATGCTTTATGCATACCCCGGCGGCCCGCTTATGTGGGACTCCCAGCCAAATAGGCGGACTACCCACTAAACCCCCCCCCCCCCCCAAGGTGAAACCACCTTATCGGTACCCTAGGGGGAGGGGCGCACGATTTGGTACTACTTGCTCCCTCCCCCCCCCCCGAAAACCGGGGGGCACCCACCTTACGTGCTTCCAGGGCTGCATGAAAGGCACCACCACAGGGACACCGGCCGGGTGTCCGCCTAGCGCGCCAAGACACATCACCTACTTACACGACACACCCAACACGTGACGTCGCACATCATTCAAACCAACACATACAGCGGTTAAATACGCGAAGATCACTCAGCAAAAAGCTCATGCACACATGCACTCAAAAACCAGACAGACGCGACATGAAGCGGTTAAATACGCGCGGGACATCACCTACACATACATGCACTCACCATGGTCACAAACACGAGCGGTTAAACACGCGACAATTAAACGCGAATAGGACAACACGATGAAAACATCCAACATTCAGGATATAAAACTCTATAACACCCTGTAAAATGTCAGGGGCTAAAAATAGTCACACCCAATATCACGTGGGAGGGAGAACCCTCCTCTTCTTGGTAGGTAGGGCCGACACCTGGCGGCCACCGGTTTTTCTTTTCCCCGCCTTACTCCTTGCTTCGGCCTTCCTCGCCGCCACCGCCTGTCTAAGGGACACATTCCTCAATGCCCGCGCCTTAGCCACCTTGGCTTGTTCCTTAGTGGCCCTATCAGTCATTACGGAGCGGGCAAATATCTTCAGGGCTTCCCAGTCCTCCGCAGAGCGTGTGGCCAGCTCAATGATGGTCTGAGTATAGACAGGGGCTCTCAGGGCGGTGGCCAAAGCCTGCCTTTGAGCCTCATACGTGGGACACGCTGTGAGAACGTGCTCTGCGTCATCCCACGTTTCCCCCTTACAGTAATCGCAGACGGTGATCTCGGACTTACCTAAAAACGTTAAAGACTCCGTGGGCGGTGAGAATCTGCGCCAACCAGAAATCGACCTGGAGGACCGCACCTGGGCGGCCCCCCTGGAACGTGGTCACATACCCCACCAACCTCCTTGTCCAATTTTGGGGGTCGAAAGCCTCCCATTCCCCCTGCCACGCATTCATGGCATCACGTAGGGCCTCCCTCCTAAAAGCTGCCCCCCTCTCGGCCAGTCTAACAGGGTCCCCGGCCAATACCGGGTCCAGCCTGTCCCGGATCTTGGCCTCGAAAATCCTCCTCCACATGGTAATCTTGTGGAGGATCGGCATGCGCCCAGCCAGGACGCACAGGGCATTATATGCCACCGTTCTGTAGGCGGTCGTGGTCATGATTAATGCCGACCGCTGCGCTCTCCTCAGGGCCGCCCTATTATGCTCGGTCTCGATGGCCGAGGACCAGGCCGGGGCTGCATATAAAACAATGGACTCCCACACCGCATAATAAAGACGCCTCGACTGGGTGGAGAGGCCTCCGATATTCGGGAGGAGGGACGCCAGCGCGCCCATCACCCTATCCCCCCGCACCGCCGCCTCCTGAAGGTGGGTCTTATAGTTCCTATGGCAGTCCAGGACAATGCCAAGGTATCGGACCGTCTCCGCAGATGTAACCGGGTTACCAAGGACTTCAAAGGTCTCGATCTTCGAGCCCCTCCGGCCCGTCAGGAAGATTACCTCCGTCTTCTCTGGGGCGTTCTCAAGTCCGGTCCTACGGAACCATTGGCTAGTCACCACCATGGCGACGTGAAGCTGTTCCCGGAACTGTGACGTGTCCCTCGCCGAGAACAACAGGGCCAGGTCACCGCATACGCTATTGCGCGGGTATTCCTGACCATTACAAAAGAACGGTCCGAGGACAGAGCCCTGAGAGACCCCCGCCCAAATCTCCTCCTCTACATGCTCCGTGGGGTTATGGACCACCACCCATCTATCAGAAAAGTAGTCCCTAATCACCCTTATAAGCGTGGTCGGGACCCCCCTACTCGCAAGGACCTCAACAATGAGGTCCCAGCTGACCGAATTAAACGCGTTCCTGACATCTATTGCGACCATCACACATAGACGGTTCTTCTTCGCGGAGATTTTAGCAAAATCGGTCACCTCCAAGGTAGCGTCCACCGTCCCCACCCCCTTACGGAAGCCGTACTGGGCTGAGTGGAATGGGTCCGGGCCGGTGTATGACTCGATTAGGGCCTTTATTGCATACTCCCAGACCTTGCTGAGGGCTGGGAGTATGCTGATAGGCCTATATGCCGAAGGGGAGGCCGGACCCTTCCCCAGTTTGGGTATAAGAACTACCCTCGCACGCTTCCAATCAGGGGGAATGACCCCCCTCCTAAGAGTGTCCCTGACCATGTCCGCCAGTTGGTCCTGGTGGGTCCTAGCCACACAGGCGACCACCTGGGACGGGACAGCGTCCAGCCCGGGTGCTTTCGTCGACTTAATCCTGGCTACAACGCCCTCTATTAGGGGGCCATTCACCCTGCCAATCACCTCATCCTCGTGACCCCTCAGAAGCCAGCTCCTGAGTGAGGAACGGGCTTCTATGGCTCGGGGGACCACTCTCGAGGGAGGGGCGGTAACAAAAAGCTGGCGGATAATTTTGCGGACCTGGGAAGGTGACATCTCCGAGTCCGGGGACCTACCTTTCAGGGTAGCCATAACCGCCTTATATGGCTTCCCCCACGGGTTCGTGTCCACCGATGCCGTAAGGTCCGCCCAGTAGCCTTCTTTTGACTTCCAGATCTTATGCTGGAGATCTTTTGACGCTGTAGCGTACGCCACTCTCGCGCTCTCCGTGTCCGGGTGATCCTTCCTTTTTTTCTTTTGGTGCCATCTCCTGGCCCTACACGCTACTCGTTTGGCCGCAGCAATTTCGGCGTTCCACCAGTAGTTTGGCCTCCGGTCCCCTCTGGGCTGCGCTCTCCTTGGGCAGAGGCCAGCCGTGACCAACTCCAAGGCCGACTGCATCCTCTGCGCTAAGGGGAGCGGGGCCAGCGGGGGGAGCGTCCCCTCATAGTCCAACTGGGGGGAGGTACCCGCATCTATCTCCGCGCATACTCGCCATATTTGGTAACGACCTCGTCCGGCTTCAGGTCGCGGGTGGAGAATTGCGTCCAGGCCGGGGGTGGCGGTTGTGCCCTCCTAGGCTCGTCCAGTGAGTGGCATACATACTTAGGGTCGGAAAACGACGTGTGCGGGAGGACAACGCTTTTCCTTATCCGTCTGGCCGTAACACGGTCAGCAGACATCACGTCGATAAAAGACGTACCTCCATGGCAGTGGTGCACAAAGGTCGCGCGGTATTTTAGGGTGACTGGGACCAGCCCCTGGACTGCAAACGCCTCCATGCAGGCCTGGCCCTTCCAGTCCAACTTGGGACCCCCCCATGCAGGGGATTTTACACGTATAAAATACAATTTTGGATATTGTATGTTATACATATATTAGATATTCGTAAATAAATAACATGAACAAAAGAAAGAAACGCTTAAAACGTAACGTACATACATATGTACATGCAAACATACAAACATAAAACATACAAACATTCTATACAGTGGGATTTTCGACGGGATCAATCTTGAGGCGTTCGTGGTCTTCAGCTCGGAGATTCGGTAATGCTCCCACGGACGGGTGCTGATTGACTAAAATACACAGCATGGACTAAGAGCGTTCTTTTCATCACCCACGATATACATCTCGTGCACTTTAGAACATATATTATTCTGCCGAATCGATGTCTCGGTGAGATTCTAAAGACAATGAATGTAATCTTCGAATTATATATCTTTCGAGACCACGTGTCTCCGCACAACTTTCACTTTTTTGGTCTCACTCGTAGACCCCACTGCAGCGTTTAACATTCTAGTCGCATACATCTTAGATCGTAGTCCGACGAACTCAGTCATCAAGGCACCATTGCTCTCATCTTTCATGAGTCCCGGCAACTTTTTGTTTACGCGGGGTATACCGTACGGATTGTCCACCGCATAATCACTCGTGTCGAATCGAACGACGTCGCGCTTCATCGTTTGATACGCATCCTCGCATTCCACACTATACATTAAACTATCGGTGTCGGTGTACAGGACCTTACACCTTACTCCGAACTCCGCACGCATATATGCATAATGGAATTCATACAGGCATTCTTTCGACACATCCAGTACACTCGTTCCTCGTATATTGGTTTGTCGAACTTGCTTTCCATTTTCGCATTTTGATGGCCGCCAAATGCTCGCAGAAGATCATCCGACTGTGAAAGTTCGGCTTCGCGATCAGCGGTTCCGCGCCGTAACGAATTTCCCACCGCGTCAGCAGTCGCACGTCTACGTGATTCCGCACATTTTCCATTGTTTCCCTGTACACTGCGTTATTCATTAGTTTATATAGAGTCTTCTGAAAATCGTTCGGGGCTCGCGTCATGAAATCGGTGTCCAATCGAATGTAGTCGCACAACCAATACGACTCGCAACACCCGATGAATTCGCGTCACGCGTAAACCGTGTCGCACGCACTGTTTTAGGTAACGATAATGGATAACGTATCGCTCCTTATCGTCGAGCATGTAAGCACCTTGGACTGCTTTCCGTCTGGAGTGTCGTGCGCCTCGTGAATCCCCTTGGGACATTCGATGTCAACCTCCAACAGATATCCCTCGAATTCTTCGGTTTCCTCGCCGTTGGGCAGGGATGATACGTCGAACGCGGCCACTGTCGCATCGTCCAGTCATCGAAACCCTCCATGTGGGATAGCCTGCGACATCGCCCATCCGTACAAGTTGTTGACGTCGAAGTACATCAGATACGTCGACGCCTTCGACTCGTCGTACATCCCCGTAGGCAGGTGCTTGTTGTTGGCACGCGCGTACCTGTGCGAACACTGGCTCAGACCGCCGCGTATGCCACGCTCCACGAACAGTAACATGTCCACGTCCGTCAAAAGCTCTAATCGTACGCCGGTGTACTGGAGCATCGCGTCCCACGTGAAACTCGGTAGCGTAAAATAATGCGTGGGATCGAAATCGTAACTCGCGATACAGTCGGTGCGGAAACTCTCGAATACGGCGGCGAGTAACAGCACATCTGTTTTCAAGTACAAATCACTGTACTCGCCCAATATCTGTACGCGAAAAGTATTCCACACGTTCACGGCGTGCGCGTAATCAGGCTCCGACGCGGTGCTATCGTTCAGCCGGTTATAAAACGCTTCACGAGACGGTAAACACGCATGGTTCAGTGTGGTGTATGACATCACGTAGACGTACAGGAAGACGAAATGATGGTCCGGTACATGTTGAAACTCGCATCGTAGAGTCGCGAGTCGTTCTTCGCCAAGGTCCGAAGAGAGTTTTTCCAGACTAGTGGCCAGGAACTTTAGCGAGTCGATGAACCGAAACTTCAATCCCCTCTTCCAATCGTTGTTCTCCACGTCGATTCCCTTGACGTGTTTCATGAACGATATGTACCGCTCCTTCGCCACCGACAACAGGTCGATCTGTCCCTCGAACGTGGACGCCAACTCCTTAATCACGAAATGCGCGTCGTAGCCTGATAGATTGTGAAACACTACCGGTATCGTGTACGATCGTTGGAACTGCAAGTTACACGACACGTGGACCGCGCCTCGGTACTAGCCCGTCTAGTGGCAATGGTCGCGCACTTTTTTGTTCCCACCGACGAAAGACTGTCATTGGTATCGCGTTCCGCAACCACGAATACGCAATGTTCGCAAAGTTACGCAGTTCTTGCACGAACCGCTTCACACACTCGGAGTCATGACGACCTGCCCGATAACGGCACAGAGACGCATTTGTGGAACAATGAACGTAGTATCCCACGCTGTACAGTCCATGTTGCTGATACGTGTACGTACGACTCCGTGTTGCTGATACGTGTACGTACGACTCCGTATTGCTGATACGTGTACGTTCGACTCCGTGTTGCTGAAACGTGTACGTACGACTCCGTGTTGCTGAAACGTGTACGTACGACTCCGTGTTGCTGATACGTGTACGTACGACTCCGCTCCGGAGGCTCGACGTCCTCCAGCATGCACTCGAAGTCAACGTACACGATGAATGGCGCTCGTTCCTTATGTTTAAAATTCTTCAACTGCAACCATTTATCCACCACGGACGGCAATTCGACGGCACACTCGTTCAAACGCTGGCAGTTCACGTTGTGCTTCGTCAATCGCTCGGACGAGTAGAAGGAACATAGGAATCTACAACGATAACAATCACAGTAATAATAAAACATAAGAATGTATAATACATCGATCGAAATATTCCGTATTTGACTCACCTTTCGCAAACGAATACTTGAGTCTTGTGATTGCTGAGTTGCTTCAAAATCAGCCTTGACAGGCTGCGAATGCACGTGAAATGATAACCTTGAGGCTCTATGGGATCCTGCACCAGTAGCAGGTTTGCGTGTCTTCCTCGATTATCCTCGGTTAAACGTAGAGGCGCGCAGCTTTCGTCGGACCACGTGTACACGTTCACCGACACTTCATTCAACCTTTCGAACTTCGTCAGCTGGTCCAACATCACAGGAAGAGTCGTATCGTCCATACGAAGAACCGCTGAGTGGTGGTGATACTACGCGACCCTATATGCATGCGTAGCAGCAGGATACAAACTGGTGACGACTACCCACAAGAAGCACGCATTGTCTCTACTCTTTACGTTCACCACCGCTTTTTTCAGGACGACGATGCGCGGAAGCGGTACGTCGCAACCGGCTCGAAATGGATTATGCTTATTACTATTCACTAGAATATTTAGCACAGCCCTTAGGGTCCGTCCACTGTCACGATATTGAAACTCCTCGAGTATCACTAATGTCGGAGCGACCACGTGCTTCGAATACCACTCGCACAGGTTCGAAGTCATTAACAGTACGCGATTTCGCGTACCGAAACTTTTCTTGTCCGTATTTTCACCCAACATAAACTCCGCGTTCAAGTTCGTATTTACGGACACATTCTTATGTGTCGTGATAACGTCCGTGACGCTCGAGATCACAATTAGTCGAGCAACCTCTAAAAATCGACGCGGATCGACGTGTCCGACGTTCATGTCCGCATCGGTTGACATACGTCCTATAAACGCAGATTCTACGTCTTCCTACACGACGTTGGATGCCGTCGATCGAACCAAAACTCCGCACCCGACTCGCGAAAATTTTTCCTGCACGATCGCGCACAATATCATTATTCGCGTGATCAACGACACCAGGCGTTGTTTCGTGGCCACGGTCACTCCTTCAATGCTCTGGTACTCGACGATGAGCCGCAGGCATGTGTCACAATGATCAACCCAGTCTCGGAAGTCCGCAACAAACCGTAAAAGCGTGGACATCCGGGACCAAACCCTGTACGTGTCTATGAACACCTCCATGTTCACTTATTCACAAAGGGTTTTTGTCTACCAGACACGCACGAATAGTGCCGAATGGGTGATACGGCTTTTCCAGGTGATACGGTCCGTGTTCGGATATCAGAAACCCAACGGCCAAATGACACGCTTCGAGTGTAGTCGCACAATCGGTGTCGGGTGCTCATCCAAAAATCTTGCTAATTCACGACACAAAAATGAGTCCACAGTGATAGTTAATGTTCGAGGGCACAACACTTTGTATACTTCGACCGTGCCGTTCTCAATGTCTTGCAACAGGGATAACAGCGTACACACGACCGCGGTAAAATACTTCACTTGCTTGCGATGCACGTCTTCATCACTAAAAATGCAATACAATATGCATTTGCTCGCAGTACTGTATCGCGCAATATGGCGTAGCAATTGACGATGGTGATGCGACAATTGCATAAATCTATTTTTAACGATACTGCTCGACGACGTCTTGAATAATGACGGTGGGCTTATCACGTGGCGGATCTTATACTTTTCGATCATAAGCCCTTTGGTGGTCCAACTGTTGGGGTATTGACATTAGTATACAATAAATCAGATGTCCATAGGTCTATATCGAGCTCTTCTCACTCTTACACGGTCGCTATATTGCTCCCTCGATTCACATACGGTCATGTTTACTCCATGGGCTACCGCGATGATTGACTTACAGCATCCTCGATCGTGTAACGTGCCGCTACCTACCGCCATAATTTTTTACTTTACTCATTCTATATTAATCATTATTTTCCTTCATTTATACTTCGTTGTAACATTAATATTAAGTACACACGAACTACGTGCGAGCGACATGCCATGCGGCGACAAACAGTGAACCAAACGACGCGCAACGCATGCGCATAACCGCCCATTCAAACAGTGAACTCAGTGCCGCGAGTGAACCAAGCGAGCTTGCGCAGACCGCACGATCAACCAGCCGCTGAATAAACCGAGTGTAGTACGCGAGTGGCGCAAACCGGATGCTAATTCTAATTGATGCGCGAGATCGCACAGCAAGTGATTGGAGCGGGCCAAGTACCAGCAAGCAGTATAAATACAGGCCCGGCAGCAGCAGAAAAGCAGAATTGGTTATGCCACCGAACCAACAGGACCTAGGTCGCTTTTACTAGCCCCTCAGTCAAGAACTATATCTTAAATCAACGCCCTGACATCCAACCACCAACTTCCACGCGAAGTCGCTTTAGCTAGCCCCTCAACATCCGTACAAGGTCGCTTTTACTAGCCCCTCCAACTTTCATTCGAGGTCGCTTTAACTAGCCCCCTTCACCTCATCGTGGAGAGTGTGGGCCAGCTGATAGGCCCCAGGAACCTCTACCAATCTGAAGGAAGGACTCACTACATTTAACTTCCATCTGGGGACGCCTTAATCGCCTACCTGGCTACCATCCGAGGTCGCTTTAACGAGCCTCCTTGGCTTCCATCCTAGAAAGCGTGGGCAAGCTGATAGGCAACAGGAAGCTACTACCAATCCGAAAGAAGGAACCCTCTCAAATTCTCAACTAAACATTCCAAATCGACCGAGCGTCATATCTTGTATTACACCGACTTCGAGACTTTATATTCAACAAACGATTTAATATCGTATCTTTATACTATATCTTCCATATTAATTCAGGCCTCAATTATAACAACTACATTCTTTATTACCCACTTAGCGTTAGGAACCGAAATCAAAACGATATTTTTTATTATCGACTCAGCGTTAGGAACCGAAATCAAAACGATATTCTTTATTACCGACCGATACGTCGTTACGTATTACCTTATTTCTATTAATTGTCATAATTCGCACGACTAAGTGTCGTATTATATGTTCTATTTCCACCTAGAGTCAAAACCATTTATTTTTTAATAAAGTATTTGTTACTTATTGTTAAAAGAAGGACTCTCATTTCGTGAAATTCATTTCTTGATCGCACGCCACCCGAACCAATCCCACAATTTCACAGGTAAACCGCTCACTTGTGGAATCTCCTGTAATAAACGGCATCGTCTCGTTCGAGAACGTTACAATCGTGAAAATACTCGGAACTCTACCCCGAATAATTATCGCTGTATGTTTACGATGGTTGCTGGCGCGAAGGCAATGTCGAATAATTATTGATCTATGTTTTCGTAGGCAATATGGGGACCTGAGACTGGTTTCCTGTAAACCAGATGTCCGCGGGTCTATGTACAATTCTTTTCGTGAAAATACTCGGAACTGTACCTCGAATAATTTTCGCTGTACGTTTACTATGGTTGCTTGCGCGAGCGCAACGCATAATTTAGTTCGTCATTACACGTGCGCTGTATCGGTCCCACGATTCAAATATAAGCACACGCCACGAAGAGTGTGCACGTAGGCGCCGAAACACATTCAATCCTGTTCAGATATAAACACACTGCATGGCGCGGTTCGCTCTATGATTTCTCAGAAATCATGTACGACCCCCTTTTTCAGAAATCATCATTGATTGCAATGACGTATTTACTGCATGGGCTACCGCGACGATTGATTTACAATAATTATCGCTCTATGTTTATATCATTGCACGTGCGCTGTATCGGTCCCACGATTCAAATATGAACACACGGCATGAAACGCGTGCACGTAGGTGCCAAAATGTGTTCAATTCTGTCGCGCCCCATGATTATCTTATCTTTCTCAGAAATCATGTACCACCCTCTTTCTCAGAAATCATCATCAAAGACACGATTTCAATTTCCACGAATCGGTCGCGGTCGCGCCTGCGCACCGATCCCGGCACGCGTACGGAAATTGCGCGGCGGCGACGTGTGCCCAAAGTACATTAAACATCCAACAGGTGGCGGCAATACGAAATGTATGAAAAACATGGGAAATTTAGCATCGTGGGCCCAAAGTACCTTAAACATCAAATAGGTGGTGCCAGTGCGAAATGCGCGCGACGCCATTTAGAAATTTTGCAAATTTTAAAATCCCCCTTCCCCTTGTGCAGTCATCCCCCTCACCATCGAACTTGGTCGACGCCATTTTGGAATCCCTGTCCCCTGTGACGTCTTCCCTCTCACCTACGAACTCGGTACCCCACTCCCAGCCTCACCCCCTCGCCCATCTCGTGCAATAGCGCGGGACCCCCCACCCCGCCTCACACCCTCGCCTGCAATTGGTCCAGAATCCGCATAGCGTAACTACTTTTGCATTCTTTCAATACATGATTTTACTCCTTGAAACTGCACTACGACACCAACAAAAAGTAGGCTTTGTTACGGATAAACTATTCCGCTTGTACAAAAAGGAGCATAATTTTCTGAATTTCCGAGTTGCCTAACTTTCGTCGTGAGATGAATAAATCTTCTGAGATAAAAGTCAGACACTTTTCATAGAGAATGTCCCACTTATTGAAGATACTCTCATTGAAGATATGAAAACATGACAGAGGAAGTTGCATAGGTCGAAGGGGGGATGTGTTCGTGTAAAAAAGGTTACCTACAAAATCGTTTTCACAGATAGTTTAATATCATCAACGCTGTTTTCATATAATATCGCATAGTTTTTCGTCACATTTGGTGCCTTTACACGGACGTTCTTTTGGGACACTTTTGCGCGCCACACGCCAGCGCGGCACGCATTTGGCGTGGCGTGCCGGAACGTCGCAGGCCAGAAGATCGTACCCGTCACTACTTAGAGACAGCGAGTTCGGGCTCCCATTTCTACGTCGACTCCACGTGCTTTTTCCAGGAACCAGCGCAGTCTTGTATTGTGTACTACCTGTTCCATGTATATTATCGATCTGCGAAACAATCGGCAAGACACGATCGCGATACACGTAGGTTCGCGAAAAGTATACGAATTCCTCGATATTCCTGGCTTATAGAGGATATCATAAATGCTTTTACTGTAGGGTACACTGAAATATCTGTTTTTACGAAGCTACATTTGGTTTACCTGAAGGTAAAAGTGATTTCGGCGCACTGGTTCGGTTAATTAAATTTAATTGACCAAACCAGTGCGCCGAAATCACTTTTATTAATTATTACGGTCGAAATAAAATTTTTAATTTTTTACCTGAAGGTGCTATAAATTATGGAAATGGTTTATTACTCAGTTATAACGACTGTATTGCGATCTGCATTCTTCTTGCAGACGAAAAGTTTCCACCTCATCGGAAGTTCTTGCTAGCATCTTGTGCGCGGTTAGAAGTGTGGCGCGCCGGAATTCCACGTTCTTGCGTGCGAGTAGAACCGTTGTCAGGCGTGGCGCGTCCAAAAAAGCGTGGCGCGCTTGAATTTTCGTCGCACGCAAACCTCGACTCAAGAGGCAACCCTACCGATAAGCCGTGCCTCGATGGGTTTCAAGGACTTCGACCCTCGAGCCCAGGGGGGCCGTACAATGTTGCCCCCTAAAAAGTGACGAATCAAAAATTCTACATTTTTCATCGGATCTTGGCGAAAGTGATGTGAATCGTTTCCTTATGTTTTCCCGATGAAAATGGTCCAAAAACGACACAAATCGGATCGTAATTAAGGAATCTTCATAATAAATTGATTTCCAAAATTTCGTTAAAAATAGTTCGATTTACATGAAATTTGGTATAATTTTCATTTGAAAAACATAAGAAATGCATCGGTATCACTTCCATATCGATACGATAAAGAATAAAGAATACAGCTTTTCTGTAACAGGTATGAATCCTCGGCCGACCGCAGCGAATCGAGGTCGGTGACCCACAGTCGAGGGTGAAGTATTCATTACAGCATGTTAAGAGATTCATTATTCGTCATCGTATCGATATGAAAGTAACACTAATGGATTTATGGCGTTCTTCCAATTAAAATTATCACAAATATCATGCAAATCGGACTACTTTTACACAAGCAATACAAATTATAAAAGGGGTAGGCATTTCTTAAACACACTCTCTTATCGTATCGATATTGAAGTGACATCAATCGATTCCTGGCTCATCCCGGAGTCCGACGAGAGTGCAACTTATCCAAAAGCATGATTAGATCGATGTAGACTCTGTGATCCGTAGGGTGATCAAAATAATTGTGAAAATTTTGTTTTATGAGGGCTGCTAGGATTTGGTGGTCCGAACGATGATCAGAATGAGCAAAGAACATTGCTGATTGGCCACATTTTCCTTGGAGTGGAGGGACCTTCCCTCTGCAAGTTCGACGGTGTAGGAGGGACCATCCTCCCCCTCTCGATAACGTAGAGGTGTAAAAGTAGACATCTGCTTACCAAAACTAGCCAGATTGATCGGTCAGAGTCCCGCCCAGGGTCGCGGTTGATAACCGTACTGTCCCGCGTGTCTGCTGGGGGAACCCGCCGAAGGAGCAATATAAGGATTAACTCAGGAAGAAATTCGAAATCGGTGAAAAACGGCACGATTTCCATTTTCCCTTTTCGACATCTGGCAGGCAAATGTTTCCCGACGAAACCTTAGAAAACAAGCAATTAACTATTTAGGTAGAGTTGTAAACCAGGGTTGACTAACTGGTGGCTCACGAGTCACCGGGGGCCCCTCCGCCTTGCTGCCCCCCCCCCCCCATACCGACCAGACCCTAGGGTTGCCACCTTTTTTACAGAAAAATAACGTACGTTTGCTTTTGTGGGGTATACCAAAAAGTACGCCCAACAAATTAAAAGTACATTTTAATCTTATTAGTTTTTATTTCTTACAAACATATTTTCTATTGCTTTTAGCATTACAGAGTAAATTTTTATTATTTTGAAATATCTCCATGGCATCATTGCACTCAATGTTCATATTGAAATATATAAATTATTCGTTTCTTATTAGATTGAGAGAGGCTTTGTTTCTTTCTTCCCGCCACTTCACATTCATGACAGAGAAAACTTTCTCAGTAAATGCTGAAGTGGAAGGAACAGATACAAGATAATAATATTCCGTTACGTTTCACGTAATATCATTAATTGTGAAATAAAGTATTTTCGCGTACTTTATTGTATTTCAAAAGTATAGAGTACATTTACCTATAATAATGTAAGATACTTTATTTTAAATTTGGCCAATCAGCAATGTTCTTTGCTCATTCTGATCATCGTTCGGGCACCAAATCCTAGCAGCCCTCATAAAACAAAATTTTCACAATTTTCACAATTATTTTGATCACCCTACGGATCACAGAGTCTACATCGATCTAATCATGCTTTTGGATAAGTTGCACTCTCGTCGGACTCCGGGATGAGCCAGGAATCGATTTGTGATAATTTTAATTGGAAGAACGCCATGAATCAATTGGTGTTACTTTCATATCGATACGATGACGACTAATGAATCTTTTAACACGCTGTAATGAATACTTCACCCTCGACTGTGGGTCATCGACCTCGATTCGCTGCGGTCGGCCGAGGATTCATACCTGTTACAGAAAAGCTGTATTCTTTATTCTTTATCGTATCGATATGGAAGTGATACCGATGCATTTCTTATGTTTTTCAAATGAAAATTATACCAAATTTCATGTAAATCGAACGCGTGTAATTTTAAAAAGAGGATGGCGCAGGCGAGACCACGCGCAACCTATCCCTTCTGGCCCCGAGTGCCTCCGCGATGTGTTTTGACGCTCATCGCGAGTAATCGCGTGTGATTTTTTAGTACAACAACGCGTGGGTGGAGCTGTATATGTAGATCAATTGTTTATAAAAATATATTAGCAGTGGATTGCTGATGAACGCGGCGGATTGATTGCAAGGTGTGCAGTAACCACACGTATTTCTACATACTTATAATGAAACTCAATTTAGTTTATCAATGGCTGAAAAAAAATTATATGTACCCTGCTCCCAGGACTATATACATATTTCTCTCCTTTAACCATGACTGTTGAGACTTGGAATATTTAAGTTTATTCCCTGCGCCTGGCGAACACCTGGGTCGGCAATTCCAATTGCCATAATCCTGGGACTCTCCGCGATGCCTTCACTAATGGGCCTTTTAATTTTTATTACTGGCCTAGACCTTACGAATCCCAGGGGGATGGTCACCAGTACCTTTTGTCACACCTTGACCAATTATATTTTGGCATAACCACCTCCACCCGGAATTTCAGCTACGGAGGGAGGAACCAATGTTTACGTTTTAAGGGAAAACACGGAGCCGAGGCAGAATCAAACGAAAAGTAAAGAAAGCGTTCGGACAGTGACTTGTGAGTGTACCGTGCCATTTTAATACACAGGAAAATGGCTGACACCTGGAGCAAGAAATTGACAAGCGAGCTTATCGATTTATACAGGCAAATGCCTTGCCTGTGGAAAATAAAAAGCAAACCCTATTTCAATAGGAATTTAAAAACACAATCTTACAAAGGGCTCATCGACTTGGTGAAACCACATTTTCCGGAAGCCGATAAGGAGTTCATTCAAAAAAGGATACAAAGTCTTCGTGGAACTTTCCGAAAAGAAATGCATAAAGTGACGCAGTCCAAACGTTCCGGCAAGGGTGCGGAAGAAATATACGTGCCTACCTTATGGTATTACGAAAAGATGTTGTTTACATTAAATCAGGAGACCCCAAGTGTAAGTGTGTCAAATATTGACGAAGATCCAGGACCATCTTTCCTGGAGGAATCTTCTGAGGTGGACGACACATCAATTAATAATTTAGAAGATGCAGAGGCATCAGTAATTGAAAAGGACCCCGCTGAAAGTGAAACCCAGCCTGATCGAGTAAGTTTATTTGTTTATTTTATTATTATTACTAATACGGGCTAAAAGTACTAACTATGTAGTAAAATCATTTGAATGTAGGGCTGAAAGTAAAGAAGAAACAGAATTTCTAATGAATAATATTTTATTGACACTTTTGCAATGGACACAAGAAAAGGAATGTAAACATTTTTGAAATTATAGTTTATTTTCTATTATACCGATTTCACACTCTTAGATTGACTATTGTGTTACAATTGTACAGATTTGTGCTGAATTACAATTGATTACTCCATACATTATAATTAGAAAGTAATTCAATTCCATCATATTGAAACAGTAATATGAACGCATGCGCAGGTTGACTTAATGTGCAAGGTGTTAAAAAAGTCATATTCACTTGTTTGGTGGGTGAATGTACACCTATGGACCGATAGAGATTGGTAAACAAATTTTGCTACGAAATTATTTATTACATTGGAAGTTAATGTTTCAACGATTCGATTGTGTACAGTTGCACGTAGAGGCATGGTCTAGCACTACCTACCACTACTCTGCCGCATTGATAGTTTCTATACAAATGGGTGGGGTCTGGCACAGTGGCCTAGTGGGCCTAACAAGGTCAATGCCCTTTGCACTATCTTCTGTCCCTTTAAACGTCGTATTGTGTTTGTTTTACGTTTGGGAGTACGTACTGTACTCTACGTGCAACTCTACCTTGTAATAGACAATTTCGTAGCAAAGTTTGTTTACAAATCTCTACCGGTCCACAGGTGTACATTCAAACACCAAACCAGTGCATATTACTTTTTTAACACTCTGTACAGTGTACACAAATGATTATTATTATCTATACATATACATATATATTAATACTATTTAATACATTTAATTCGCTTGTACAACAAATGAGAGAAAGGTACATAAAAGAAAAGGAGGCGTACAACCTAGAAAAATCTCCTTCTTAGACACACGCTACACATAATATCCTTATGTTATGGCACAGTATATTAACCCTCGGTTGTCACACTGGGTCAAATTGACCCTGCGTTTTTTAAGGGGTTACACCACCTTGGCGCTCGGAAAAATAGGAATAAAAATAAACCTTTTTTTTGACGCTGCCATTAAGTATATAAAATGATCATTATTTTACACATATATATAGTAGTTTTATGAACAATTTACAATATTGACGATTAAAAAAAAAAAATGGCGGAGATATAAGCCGATAAGTAGGACCCTCTTTTGAAAATCTTTGCTGATGGTGTACATGATTTCTTTGTTAGGCATCGTCCAATACATACAAAATAATTTTTTTGTTATTTACAAGGGTAATAGCTAAAATGTGACGTAGGGAAAACTTTTTAAATTTTTTTTGTGGAAGTGACAGCTGTTTGAAGAAAAAATCGAATTTTCATCGAAATTTTCAGTTTAAAACATTTATAACTTTCGAACATGGCACCCACCCAATCACAGAAATCCTACGTCACATTTTAGATACTATTATAAAAAATAAATGTTGTACATTTTAACCAAATCGGTTAAGTAGATCTTGAAATATCGTGTACACCAGTTTGAAAAAAGTAGTTTCGAGAAAAACGCAATATATTCTACAATGTTCAAACATTATCTCAGAATTTTTTAGACCTAATTTAACAAATAGTTTTTAAATAACAACTGATTGAAAATTGAAAGGGTCAAATTGACTCAGTGTGACAACGACGTTCGAAAAAGTAGGTGTGACAACGGAGGGTTAAGGAAGGGGGCGTGCCCACCTGTGACGTCGGAAAACACAAGTATCTTGGGTTTTTTTGCAAAGACTGGAAGACTTTTTTATTTAAATAAACGGCTGTGTATTCGAAAGTATATATTTTAAAGCTCTTGTATTTTTATTTGCAATGCTATATATAAATAAATAAAGGATATATAGGCGATCTCCCGGCAACGTTTTTTTATTTAAGCACTTAGGGTTCGACCAAATTTCGTTAGTATATTAAAGTATCTACTGCTTAAACCTTCATTATCCCGAAAAATTAATATGCTACAAAATCGCGGCTGTTTCATAGTAAAAGTATCGACTTTCGCCACAGAATCGCTCTCATTTTTTATCATATTAAATCAGTTTCCATCTGTAAAATAAAAACTACTTCACGAAATTTAAAAAGCCACGATTGAGCACTAGATAATTTAATATACTAACTTTTGGTCAATTTTTTTATTTCTGATGAACCAGATCAAACCTACAGACACGATCACCCTAAAGTGCTTAAATAAAAAAAGCTGTCGGAAGATCGCCGATAATTCCTTTATTTATATATATAAATATATGTATATTGCAGTACAAATAATAATACAAGAACTCTAAAATATATATTTCCGAATACACAACCATTTATTTAAAAACAGTCTTCAAATCTTTGCAAAAAAAAATTCTTGTGTTTTTAGACCTGACAGATAGGCGTCACCCCTTAAGGGGACCTTCCGTTCTAAAAGTCGATTTTTTTAAATTTAATTTTTCAAATATTAATGTTAATTATCTTAAATCCTTAATAGACTAGTACCAGTAGTCAACCATATATCAGAAACAAAACATGAGAAATAAGGTTTTTAGAAGTGACAATCTGTTGAACAGAATGCAGTTAGAGTGCAGTTAGAGAACTGCACTTTATTCAAAAGATCGTCACTTCTAAAAACCTTATTTTTCATGTTTTTCTGCAAGTGGTCGACTACTGATACATGATCGATTACTGGTGCCTTTACCCTACAATGCAAAAAGTCCCATTAAATTATATATAGTAGTTTTCCTTCAATTAATTCCTAAAGATCTCCTCTTTTTTTGGGCTCTAGACCGGAAGATCCCCTTAATACAACAAAGACTTACTCTCTACCTGCATTCAACATATCTTCCTGCCACGGAATACTTCCTTCTCCTACAAAATATTCTTTGTACCGGTCCCTATTTTGTTTAGCAGAGTTGTTGATATTCCTGGGAATGGCGGGTTGCAAATTATCCATCTGTACTGCATTGTTCTGACAATCTCCCTCCATCTGCATACTACTGTTGTTCGCAATGACCGCTTTACTTCGTCTTCGCAAAATATTATGCAGAACGCATGTAGCCAACACCACATAGCATATATTTTCAACTTTCATATTTATGGGTGTATGCAGCACTCGAAATCGCGCAGATAATATGCCAAAGGCATTCTCAACGACATTCCTTGCTCGCGACAATCTATAATTAAAGATTCGTTTGTCGTGGTCTAGTTCTCTTTGTGAATAGGGTTTTAAAAAATTATTCGTTAAAGCAAACGCTTCATCGCCTAAAAAGGTAAAGTTTAGGTTATTCACGGTTTCGTGATTTTCTGGTAAATTCAATTGACCGTTATTTAATCGTCGCAAAAATTCTGTGTGTTCAATGACACCCCCATCCGATATTCTACCATTTTTTCCAACGTCGACAAAAATAAATTCATAGTTTGAATCCACTAACGCCATTAATACAATACTGTAATAATTCTTATAATTATAATAGAACGCTCCAGATTCCGGTGGTGGAACAATGCGAATGTGCTTTCCATCCACAGCACCTCCGCAGTTTACGAAATTCCATCTGTCATTAAAACCGGCCGCTACTTTCTTCCACTCGTCCTTGTTATTCGGGAACTATGACAAAAAAATACAATACAAAAATAAAAAAATTAAATAGGTAGCGCGCACAGAAATGATGTTGGCAGGGAAACGTATGTGGCGTGACCTGCGCACCGCACAAGTTTCATGAACAACAGACAGACACGGACTTATTGTTTTTGAATTTCTTTGCTATTTCTTATTTTATTAATTTTTTTTTGTTTGAAGGAAGAAGAAGTGCCCATCCCAAATAATCGCCCAGATACGGCTCCTAGAAAAGGTGGAAAGAAAAGGAAGCCGGAGCAAGATGCAAGTGAATTCTATCGAACGTGCACCGAAGCATTGAAGGCGCCATCCATCAGCAAAGTGGATATTAGTGAATTTGAGGCCATTGGTATAAAAGTTGGCAAACAATTGCAGAGAATGGACATTGAACAGGCAATTTATGCGGAATCAATTATAACCGCCGTTTTAAGACGGGGTCTACTTAAAAGTTTAAACCCGCGTACAGACTTGTGCGACAACAATTGCAATGTAATTGCCATGGCGAACTCCAGTGGAAGCACCGCAGGATCGAATTTTTCTAATATAGAGGGAAACTCAGGGAACTAGTTCCTGATAAATGATTTTTTATATTCAATTATGAATTTATGTTAACTTTAACGTTTAAACTAAGGAAAAATTTTAAAATCTTAAAAATAAGTATCATTTAATTATTTATAATGTAAGGAGTAACAACGTGACTAAAGTGGCGGACGAAAAAAAGTTTACAACTTTTAAAATCGCATAACTTTTTTAGAATCAGTCCAAACGACATGATGTTTTTTTAAATATAGAAGGCTTAGTGTGCTAAGTTACGTGTTTTGTCGTTTAAATAAAAATGCAATTGGGCGGAATAGTAAAGGTTGTTTTTTAAACTTTTTTTCAATTATAATCAATTATTTCCCGAAATCAGCGATTTTCGACCTTATTCTGTGATGTATAAGCGTTTATAGCTCAGAGCAACCTTAAACGATTTCAATGACATTTTCAGCATGTATACAACTGACTTCAATCTACAAACGGGTTTTCATTACAGGCTCAAAAAAAATTAAAAAAACAACCTTTACTATTTTTTTCCTATTCTGACTAATTGCATTTTTTTTAAAACGACGAAACACACCACTTAGCAAACTAAGCCTTCTACATTCTCAAAAAAAAAACTCATTCCGTTTGGACCAATTCTAAAAAAGTTATGCGATTTTAATAGTTATAAACTTTCTTTCGTCCGCCAATGTATATGCCATCTCTGTAGAGAAAAACTGTGCCATGCCTCGGTTCTATCATATCTATTGTAACATATAAGTTAATTTGGTGGTGGATTATTGTAAATAACAAGTGTATTATAATAAATATAACAGACACTATGCTACACGACGAAGAGAAACTTTTCCAACGCCTCTAATTAAGCGTTTTTGTTATTCTATGTATATATATTATTAATTTGTAACCCTTACCTTTAAAAACTCTCTTCGTAGGACGTGATACAGTGCTTTGCAAGTCTCGGGAATTATCTTGGATAATGAAGGAGCTGATATCCCCGTAGTAAATTGTAAATCTTCGTATGAACGTCCAGTTGCCAAAAATCGTAAAGTGGCGATAAGACGTTGTTCTGCAGTGATGCTCTGTCTCATGACTGTGTCCTGTTTCGTGATTCTGTTTTTCACTAATTTCAATAGTTCGTCGAACGTTTGAGAATCCATCCTCAAATAATTTTTGTAATCATCTGGGTAATCCTCTCTCAGTTCTTGAACAAGGGCTTGATCGTTAGAATTGGCGCGGTATAGTTTCATCCAAAGGCGCTTCCTTCTTCTGTCTCTTCTCCGCTCTGCTTCTGTTAAATATACAGCAGCGGCAGCAGCAGCAATAGCCAAGTTCTGGCGGCGATTGTCGTTTATCGCCAACATCACACAGTTTTTATAATAACTGTCCCACACACTTGGCTGCCAACACGCCGAACAGAAATTTGAGTACTGCCGGAACCTCCACACACCACGCAGAACTGTGGGTAGTAGGTGTTTTTTTTTTGTTTTCACCCCCGTCACTGATTCTTCAGGTGGTTCGGTGTAATGAACACACGTAACCAAACGCAACTTATCAATTAACAATTAAAAGCAACAATTAAATATAACAATTAAAAGTAACAATTAACAAGAACAATTAACAGTACCAATTAACGGTAACAATTAACGGTAAAAATTAATAGTAACAAGTAATAGTAACACTTAACAGTAACAATTAATAGTAACAATTAACAGTAAAAATGATATAATGCGTGCGCGATACGTGAAGTCTGAGAGCCGGTTCGAGAACAAGTGACCGCTTCGTGAATTTTTCGCCGGTTAAAAAGGAACGACTAGACAGAGTTAGAGATAGCGAAGAAGAAAGATAGTGACAGGCCAAAAACGGGGATGAAAGGGGCAAAACAGAGAAAAACATAGACAGGGTAAAGAGAAAGCGTGGGATAAGGAAAGTGTCCTTGGTTCGTAAACGCCTCAACGCCAAATGTTTCTGACGATGACCAGGCCTGTGCGAACCCTTGAAACTAGTTATGTATGTAGATGGAAGAAGAAACGGAAGAAAGTAATAAAGAGGTACATACAGGGTGTCCGCGGTAACAGTAAGTAGTATAGCTAAGCGGGTTCTAACTCAGGTCCTCTGAGGGGAGCGCGGGGGCGGGGGGAAGTGAGGGCGCGCGGGGGAGCGCGGCGGAGGGAAACATTGGCGCGGGACCTGTGGGGAGAGGAAGACCGGTTGCGCGCGCACGTGCCGCGGAGTGGGGGAAGCCGCGATGATGGAGGGGATCACTCCGGGCCGAGCCGCCGCGGTGACCTGGCCCACCGTCGGAAACTTTTCAGAGGGGGAATGACCCCCGAAAAATCTCTTTCAGCCCACCCCAAACATTTTTTCAAACCCCCCACCCACCCCGAATTTTTTTCCGACGCAGAGAAATAATAATTTTTATTGGAAATTGTTTCGAACAATGTCGGGCAATGTCGACGTTTTACGAACCGCGTCTTCGGAGGAGGGAAAGAGACAGAGCATCATTTTAAAGCTAAAATTCAGAGGAGAGAGAGAGAGACAGCAATACTTGGTGGCAGAATCGCATGCATTCTAAAAATTTTCAAAAATGATTTTCAATCTTAGCGTCTCGCGCGATCGTGCGTAACTTGACTCCTCTGGAGCAGCCGTGCGGGATGACGTCATTCGGCGGCGCGAAGAACGAAACAGAATTATGCGGCGTCAGCAGAAACGTCGAATCTTAAAATTAGGTGGTGAGGAGAAAGACGGATAAATAAAATTGACAAATAATATGTGCTTAAAAATGATAATATATTGTTACAATATAAATATAAATAGAAATGTAAATAGAAATAGAATTGCAAAAGTAAAAGTGTGGGATGATGTCATTTGACAGCGCGAAGAATGCTCGAACGAAATAATCGCTGAATCTTAAAATTATGTGAGGAAAGGAGGAGGATGATGGGTAAATAAGAATCATAGAAAGAATTAAGCTGTGTCAGCGAAAATTGTGCATATGAGGGGAGAGAGTACGCTGACGGAGATAGCAAATTGCAGTCTAGGTATAAGTATGCGCTCCAAACTGCACAAAGCCTCAAATCGTTGCAACGTGTTGCGAGGAAAAGACATTTACATTGCATTTACGACCATGGGAGAATTCGCGCAAGTAACCCACCAATTGCTGAATCAATCTGCACGATTGACTTCCCGGGAAGAGTACCTCGCGTGGGAAGAACGGTGCAACGAGTGCATCGAATCTTTGGAAGAACAGAGCCGTGTGAAACGCCCGCGATTATCGATCGGTGTTCGGCAATCATTGGTTGCTCGAATCGCGCAGCTCGAAGGACTGAAACATTCGTTGCGTGGCCGTTTCGTGCGTGAAGGTGCCGGACATTCGAGCACAGGACTTTTGTGGCGCGAAATAGACGCTGCTTTCGATACTCGGGTATTAACTGGTGCCGTGTTAAATTCGAATTACATCGAGCCGCGCAACTTCCTCCAGGATGCGGGGACCATTGTGCTGGAGCATGTGCGGGGTGCTTTGAGGAAACATCAACACCTCAAAGTGAACACTGTGTTTAACGGCGAATTTGTGGCGGGTGACAAGCATGCTTGTAAAAGCATCAACACCCGGAACTGTGAACTCTTCGGCACATCCGATCTGCAGGAGTGGTACCAGAGATGCGTCATCGAATCCACCCTGGCATCGCTGGAGGAGTTCCAGGAACGCGACAGCGGATGGGCATTGACGAAAATCCTCAACCTGACCGTCAATGTCAACAAGTACAATCCGCTGCGCGCGGGATGCCACATCAAGTTGCCGCGGGATTTATTGTTGAAGAAAGCCACGATCAGTGTACAATCCCCGGACAATGCCTGTTTCACGTGGGCAGTGGTCGCCGCTCTCCATCCTGCGGAAAGAAATGCTGATCGCCCAAGTTCGTACCCGCACTATGCTTCCGTGCTAAATCTCCAGGGCATTGAGTTCCCAATGTCCCTGGCACAAATTGCGAAGTTTGAGCGGCAGAACAGCGTCTCCGTCAACGTGTACAGCTTCGAGGCGGAGAAGACGAAGACGGTCTTTCCCTTGCGCCTCACCAGCCAAAAGAGGGATCGACACGTAAACCTGCTCTACACGCCGAATCAAGAGCATGGCGATGTAGGACATTTTGTATGGATCAAGAACTTGTCTCGGCTGGTGAGCGCGCAGCTGAGCAAAAACAAAGCAAAGAAATTCATCTGTGATCGGTACGTATAGAAAACTTGTGAAATATTGAAATGTCTCGCGAAACAATTAAATAAAAATTTTTTGTGTTTTTACAGATGTATGCACTACTTTAGCTCTACCGAGAAGTTGGAGGCGCATGCAGTGGACTGTGGGCAGATGAACGACTGTGCCATCGTACTGCCCAGCGAAGGCAAAAATTTCCTCAGCTTCGAGAACCACTGTAGGAAGGAGCGGCTCCCCTTCGTGATGTACGCAGATCTGGAGTGTATCATCGAGAAAACAGAGGACAGTCGAACGGGTGATGATAATAAATTGCGCGCATATCAACATCATAAAGTTCATAGTATAGCCTATTATATGCATTGCTCGTACGATACATCGCTATCGACGTATCGATGTCGTCGCGACGCGGATTGTGTTTCATGGTTCGTATACGAACTGAAAAAATTTGCAAACTTCGCCAAACCTATCTTGACCAGTAATGTTCCCATGCATGATTTAACCACCGAACAGTGGACGACATTTCGCGATGCAACACACTGTCATATTTGCGAAGAGCCATTCGAGGCTGATGACGTACGAGTTCGCGATCATTGTCATCTCTCCGGACGGTTTAGAGGCCCGGCACATTCGGAGTGCAATTTAAATTATAAAAATGCGTTTTACATTCCCATAGTTTTCCATAATTTATCCGGTTACGATTCGCATTTCATTATCGAGGAAATAGCTACCGCTTTCGACGGTCACGTTGATGTATTACCCATAACTAAAGAAAAGTATATTTCGTTCACAAAAAATGTCGAAGATACGGCTGAATCAGACTCGCGAAATTATATTAAATTACGATTCATCGATTCGTACAAATTTCTCAATACTAGTCTCAACAAATTATCGTCTTTTCTGAGCACAGATCAATTAAAAATTTTACGATCCCAATTTGAAACATTATCCGTTGAGGATTTCAATTTATTGACGCGAAAGGGTGTCTTTCCGTACGAATACCTTGATGGCGCGAACAAGCTGCAGGACCCGTGCTTACCGCCGCGCGAGTCATTCCACAGTTTGTTAACGGGTGAGACAGTATCCGAGACCGATTACGCACACGCCGAGACTGTCTGGCAGCGTTTCGGGATTAGAACCTTGGGCGAATACAGCGACTTGTATTTGAAAACAGATGTCTTGTTATTGGCAGATATTTTTGAAAATTTTCGAGAAAGTTGTATCAAGAGTTACGGACTAGATTCAGCACATTATTATACTCTACCTGGTTTCACGTGGGATGCAATGCTAAAACATACCAAAATTACATTCGAATTGCTCACAGACGTCGATATGGTCATGTTTATCGAACGCGGTATACGTGGGGGTTTAAGCCAATGTTCCGGAAGATACGCACATGCTAATAACAAGTACATGTCATCTTACGACGCATCGGAAGAGTCATCGTACTTGATGTACTTTGATGTGAACAATTTGTATGGATGGGCAATGTGTCAGCCCCTGCCATACGCTAAATTTCGATGGGTCGAAGATGTTGCAAATTTTGACGTGTCTTCAATCCCGGTCGATTCGCCCACGGGGTACATTCTCGAGGTAGATTTGGAATATCCGCAACGTCTGCACGACGCTTATGCCGATCTACCGTTCTGCCCGACGCGTGCCAAACCACCTGGCAGCAGGCAGGATAAGTTACTCGCGACGGTATACGATAAGCAGCGTTACGTCATCCATTACCGCAACCTGCAGCAGTGCACGCGTCACGGTCTTCGTATTACAAAAATACACCGCGTCCTGCAATTCTCTCAATCTCCCTGGCTTCGGGATTACATCGAACTCAATACACGGTTTAGAACAGACGCGACAAACGACTTTGAAAAAAATTTGTACAAATTGATGAACAACGCGGTATTTGGCAAAACTATGGAAAATGTACGAAATCACGTGGATGTAAAACTTTTAACACATTGGGAAGGGCGATATGGCGCGGAGGCAATGATCGCGAAACCGAATTTCCACAGCAGAAGTGTTTTCTCGGAAAATTTAATAGCTGTTGAATTGCGAAAACTCGAGGTGAAATTCAACAAACCGATATACGTGGGTATGTGCATTCTGGACATATCAAAAATTTGTTTGTATGAATTTCACCACGAGTACATGTCTCCCCAGCATGGACAAAAATGTAAAATTCTATACACCGACACTGACAGCCTCATTTATCACATTCAATGCGACGATATCTACGAGTCCATGAAACACAATATTGATAGATTCGACACAAGCGATTATCCCACCGACAATGTATATAATATGCCGCGCGTAAATAAGAAGGTTCCGGGGCTGATGAAGGACGAAAATAACGGTGCGATAATGACCGAATTCGTAGGTCTTAGAGCGAAAATGTATGCACTTCGCGTAGACGGCAAAAAAGATACGAAAAAGGCGAAAGGCGTCAAGACCAACGTCATAGCTAGAACGATAACTTTCGACGACTACGCGCAGTGTTTGCAAAGGGAGATCGAAATGGTTCGCAGACAATCATGCATACGGTCTAAATTGCATAAAGTGTACACCATTTCGGAATCTAAAATCGCTCTAAGCCCACATGATGACAAGCGACATATCGTACCCGATTCAACAGACACTCTGCCCTGGGGACATTACAAAATTCCATTGTAAAATAGAAATTATTGTATTTATTATAAATAGTGGAATTATTGTTTGCAAATGTATAGAAATTATTATTATTGTATTTATTAACTCGTTTCTTACAAATAGTAGAATTATTGTTTGCAAATGTATAGAATTTACACATGGTGGAATTAATGTGTAAAAAAAATGTTCACACATGTATATGTATCATTGTATTTATTGAACCATGTATTATTATTATTTTACAATACATTATTTTTATTTATCCAAGAATTGTGTGATTTATCAAACCCCAGCCACTTGACATACACCTTATCCCCCTTTCTACGCAACACTTTTTCCACTAGATACACATCAGGATCGGTGACACGTTGCAGATCGTGTTCATAGAATCCTCCGGCAACGGGTTTTCCACAGGAATCGTCCAGCAGATACGTTGCGGGATTAGTTGTCTGTACTTTGGCTATCTTGAACACCTCCGTTGTCCAGTTCGGCGTATAGCCTTTATCGAATATGGTTTTAAATTTGCTCACGCGCACAAACTCGCCCAATTTGAATCTCGCTGGTGCAGCGATCTTTATGTTGCTGTATACGGTGGCTAGCAGCGTGTCGGCGATCGCAGGGGTAACATCGCAAGGACGCATTCCGATGGTTCTATGTTTTCGTGCGTTATACTCTGCAAGTAGACTTGGTAGCGCTTCGGTCCATCTATAGGTTCCATTCAGCGTGAACAGTTTCCACATATTGTTCTTCAAAGTTCGATTGAAACGTTCTACGACGGAGGCCTTCATCACCGAATATGTCGAATAATGATTAATGTCGTGCTTTGTCAAGAGTTTCTGCACATCGGTGTTGTAAAATTCTTTTCCTTGATCGGTTTGCAAATTTTTTGGATATCGCTCTCTAAATATCTTTGCAAACGCTTTAGTCACCTCAACACCACTTTTAGTCTTGAGCGGTAATGCCCACGCATACTTGCTCAACACATCGATGACGGTGAGTATGTAGTGGTGACCCTGGTTGAATCGCGAGTATGGACGCATTTCTACAATGTCAGCTTGCCATAGATCATCGTATCCATGCACGATGACGCGCCTCCGCGGAAAATGTCTTCGAGCTGGAGCGTGCAATTCCTCAACGAGTTGTAGATTCTTGTGGCCATGGTTTTCTTTACTTTTGGATTTCGATAATGGCTGCATGTTTGATCGCAGAAGTGTCTTGGACACGAATGATGCGATAATTATCGGGTACGTGCATTAAGTGCTTCCCGTTGGTCCGAGAAAATTCTGGACAAGTTGCTGCTCCGCAGCAAAAGCGGTTATAGCCTCTTTAACTTTACGAATTTCATTGTCCGGCTGCGGGATAGAATTCGACACTTGCGATATCTTTTGAACACTGTTTTGCAACGTCAGCATATCTCTTTGAAACACGACCAGCTTCCTCTCTAATTCTTCCTGCTGCTCTCTCAAAAGTTTAATGCTCTTTTCCACGTATAGTTTATTGACGGCATCGGTGTCGGCCACCGGCTCAGCTACGCGTCGTATCTTGCGTGATTTTGCATCAAAGTCTGCACCGGTCACGCAAAGAGCGTTATCTCGCATGTAATTTCGAAGCAAACCGCTCCATTTGTAATAGTCCATTCTAGCTGCTCCACTCTTCTCGAGCGATACCCCAAATTTGTTGATTGGCATCTCGATGCATACTGCGCACATCATCGGTGTGCGGTTTTATATAATGAGGCCTACCTCGCGGAGTTCCTCGATAATCGATAGAATTTCAGGATCGTGAGAGTTGTTACCCGCCTGACGCGACGCTTCGAGCAAACGGAATCGATCCACCAGCTCGTTGGGATCGTCCCAGTGTACGTAATCGATTTTGTTATCGTTTACCACCATGACTCGTGGCACTGTTAGACCTTTCCCTGTCCTACTAGCTGATGCACGGGGAATTAGCGGTGCAATTACATGTTTGTACTTGTATCCCTTGTTGCCCAATATGGGATTTTTAGCACCGTGACCGCGTCTGTGGGCATTCGTTGTCAGCAGTATACTTTTGTATTTTTGTTTATCGGCATCGGTGTATACAGTATCGTCAGGAATTCTCATAAAAATCAATTCGTAAAGGCCGGGTGTTCCTCTGTATTTTACACCATCTATGATTATATTATCATCCTTGTCTATATCGAAAGCCTTATCCCCAAGCATCGTTCTACTATTGTCAAAGTATACACCGTACACATAGTCCATTGCTGTATCCTTATCACTACTTAGGATTGCACTCATGTATTTTTGCCCCAGCGGGCCGAAATGACTGCGGATCGTTTTTTGTCCCTCGGATGTTTGGAATTGCTGTCTAATAGATGTTACAAACGACTCATCGGGACTAGTTTCAAAAACGTCGTCATCAACGGCTGAGAGCGATTGCACATTGGGAAATGTATTTATTGGTGTGGGAGGAGCCGGAGAATCGTTTGATGTAGTATTTTGTCGTTTCCGCTTCGATTGAACTGGTGTCGAGGTTATGGGTGAATATTCAAATGGCCCGTGTTGTTTCCTCTTTGCCTTGCGCGATGTGTTCCCTTTCGGATGGATTTTTTTAGGCGTTAATGTTTCATTCCCTTCAACGTCTGTACTCATCAGCGGTGATGTGTCAGCTTCTGCTGTTGTGGTATTTTCCACAATATGTTTCAAGGGTTCAACGATAGGTTTAAAGTATCTCTCCAACGCGATATCTTCCTCCATCTTGCCAGTCTTCAAAGCCTGATGTTTCCGGCGAATGGAATCGCTGGTTTTTGCAATTTCCTTCGCTATTCTCTCGCGATCCTTAATCTCCAGAGTATCGATATCAATCATCGTTGTGCCGCAGACGTTGCTTTCCCACCGACGTGTTGATGACGATTGACTATCTCACGGTACGGCAAACTCGTTAAATCCCTTTCTATAACGTCCATTGGACATGGCGCTATCCTTGTCTATTACCACGAAACCATACTCCCGTTGCCAACAATTACGGCACAAAGCGCAGAAATCCTCGTAAGGCATGTCAGTGTTTACGTGATCGTTGTACACATGTTTCAAGTTGGTACCATCCTGCTTAAACAGAATCAGCAGATTCGCATTGTCGCGTATAAGATGTTTGGGAATTTTTGCATATGTCTGACAGAGATAGAAGCAGTGAACGTTCGAGTGGCGCCCCATTGCAAAGTATTCCCTTATCGTATCTTGCTTGTCGCATGCCACGTCATCAAAGATAAAAATAGAATTCGGAAGCGATTTGCTCGGTGGGATGACGTCACTGTTATTCGAAAACGTAAAGTAGCCAATTTCATCTATCGGAGTCAATAAATTCTCCAAGTACTGATATTTCGGCTGTTGCAAGGACTTGGAGTACACGTACACGTTCTCGAAGCGGACGCCGTGAGGACTTTCCAACAAGCTGACCAGCACGTTGGTCTTTCCGCAATTTGATGGGCCACAAATGACGCAGCGGATAGTGTTTGGCAGCATGCTACCATGTCTGCGTCTTGTTTTCGAAGACATCACTCGCGATTTATCATCAAAATTTGTCACGCGTATCGTCACAGGTTGTCGCACGAATCGCATCCTCTCCGTGAACTGTGAAAAATGATTTTGATACGTCGAAGCGCCCTATTTATAGGTCCGCACCGAAGCAAAACGGTTCAGTATTCAAAATGCTTCTGATCCTGTCGGATAATTGTGATATTCGAGACCTAACCTCTGAGCAGTTGAAATATATACCAAAGATTATTCTACTCCGAGAGTTTGGCAGGCACATTGATCACTTGTGGGACAGACTCCCCGAGCATATAAAAGCCGATTCTGAGGTTCAGCAGTATCGTCGGTGTCTGGAACATTATAATCGCCCTTGGCAGCGAACGCATATCGACGGTCCAGCACCATTGATTAAAAACTGTAGCGAATGTCGCCGACGAGAGTAAAGAAAGGCAGTGGTTTGTTAAATCGGGCGGTAAACGCGCTACCTATCGAATTACATATTCCGGGATACCAGTTTTGCGGCCCAGGAACTCATCTGGCAAAACGATTAGCTAGAGGGGATCGAGGCATCAATCCGTTGGACGCAGCGTGTCGAGAACACGATATTGCGTATTCGCGTAGCAACGACCTCGGCGAAAGGCACGCGGCAGATAACATACTCGCTGACAAAGCGCGAAAACGCATCGTTGCGCGAGACTCGACTCTGGGTGAAAGAGGTGCTGCGACGGCTGTTTGGGCAGCTATGAAGGCCAAGACGAAGATCGGAATGGGGATGAAAACAAAAACCCGCAAAAGGATTCCAAAGAGAGCACCGAAAAAGCGGATTCTTCCGGTAGCAAAACGGGGTGGTATATTACCACTTCTACCGTTGCTAGGTGTTCTCGGATCATTGGCTGGCGGGGCGGCGGGGATCGCCAAGGCGGTAAACGATAATAAGGCGGCGCAACATCAGCTGCAGGAAATGCAACGTCATAATCGCTCCATGGAAGGTCGGGGACTTTATCTCGCACCGTACAAGCGCGGACAGGGAATATCGAAACGAAAAAGAAAAACACCGAAAAAATAATAAAAATGCCTGCGGGTGTAACTACCGATGCACAATTGGAGGAGTTGGCAAAACGTATGCATATTCCATTCTTTAGAGGTGTTTTTATGCGTAACGCGTTACCAGCCGGATGAGTACGTCGAAACGAGAGCGGTATCGTAAATTTGGACAATGTCAAGGGGCCTGGGACTCATTGGGTGGCGTATGCGAAGAGAGGGAGTCGAGCTATATATTTCGACAGCTTTGGGAATCTTCGACCGCCTAAGGAATTCATACAATATCTGGTTAAAAATGCTGTGAAAATTGAGTACAATCGTACGTCTTATCAAAAGTACGATCAGAGGAATTGCGGACAACTATGTCTACGCTTTCTACAAACGATCGGCACCGAATTTAAGGATTGACTTCCCACCACTCTGATTCAGTAACAGTCGAGCAGTTCGAGCAGAATATGTCGTTAACATTCACTCTAACCGGCAAGAGTAGCACCCTCGCGGTAAACTACTTTCCACCCATAGATTTGAGCGATGATGATTACGAGCTTGGTCTAACAACCTTTGAAACTTATCACACAATACCGAACATCGACTCGAGCAACGATAAATTCTACTTTTTCTCAAACTATGACATCAAAAACAACAGCGTCGACACCACTCATGAATACATTACGATCCCCCACGGCTCCTACGAACTAGACGCCATTGCCAAGTACCTGAAGCAGCGATTACTCGAACGATATCCTCAAAAAAATCTCGACGGCACCGATGACGGTGACAACGATGCGTATCCTATAGTGTTGCGTCCCAACAACAACACCATGAAAAGTGAACTGTACTGCCGGTTCGGCGTAGACTTTACAAAGCCCAATAACATCGGATCGCTACTGGGATTCTCGACGAATCGGGTATTAGAACCAGCACGATGGCATGATTCGGACGATCCAATTAATATCATGAACGTGAACATTATTCGCATAGAATGTAGCGTGACCGCTGGTGCGTACAACAATGGGAGGCGTGTACATACGATACATGAATTTTCTCCGAGAGTCCCACCAGGATATAAGATATCGGAAACGCCCGCGCAGATCATTTACATTCCAATCACCGCACGGGTCATTACGGATCTAACGATACGCGTTGTGGATCAAGACGGACGATTGCTCGATTTTCGAGGTGAAGAGATTACCATCAGACTGCACGTACGACGACGACGATAATACGTGTAGTGCGAAAGAGATGCTTGTATTGAACGACTCCAGAAACCCGTTTCTTCCAAGTGAAATTGTTTACAACACCAACAACTGCAACTCCGATCACGCTAAAAAGAAGAAGCTCAGTGCTGCAAACATTGCATTTTTGAAATCTTTGGGATTCATTGTACGCATTTAAGTTGAAAAATGGCTGATATTCTAAGCATTGGAGGGAAGCCGACGTTTGATGCTCGCATCGTCAAGCTCGAGACTCACACATACAACCCATACGTCAACACGACGTTTGGATACAGCGATGAGATAAGAATACCGATACAGCAGCAGGATTTATACACATTACCGTGCGAAAGTTTCCTCTATGTGGAGGGGAAATTGAAGATAAATAAGCCAAACGATGCGTTAACGGTGATGTTGGGAAATAATTGCATGGCGTTCTTATTCGATGAGATTCGATACGAGCTGAATGGTGTGGAGATTGATCGCAACAGAAACGTTGGAATAACTAGCACGCTTAAAAACTATGTATCGCTGACATCGGACGAAGACAAAAATATGGAGAATGCCGGATGGGGCTTGAAACGACGCGATGGGCTAATAGTGAAAAACCATTTCAATTTTTGCGTCCCACTCAAATATTTGCTGGGATTTTGCCAGGACTACAAACGCATGATTATTAATGCGCGTCACGAATTGATTTTAATACGATCGCGCAACGACAACAATGCTCTAATAGGATCACCGATGTTGGAACCAGAAATTGAATTACTTAAACTACAATGGCGGATGCCTCATGTGACGCTGAACGACGTTAATAAGCTATCGTTGCTACGTACTTTGGAAAGTGGACAAAACCTGAGCATTTGTTTTCAATCATGGGATTTGTACGAGTATCCTCTCTTACAGAGCACGACCAAGCATTCGTGGGCCGTGAAGGCATCTGCACAGCTGGAGAAGCCGCGATACGTGATCCTTGCTCTACAGACTGGTCGAAGGAATGTGATGAGCGAAGACGTTACTAAGTTCAACAACTGTAAATTGACCAATGTAAAACTTTTTCTCAACTCGGAATTTTACCCATACGATGACATGAACTTGGACTTTGACAAGAATAAGCATGCCATCTTGTATCACATGTATACGCAATTCGGTAAATCGTATTATGGACATAGTAGCAACGAGGCATTATTCACCGTGGCTGAATTTTTACAATTTGGCCCCATCGTGGTGATTGATTGCTCGCCACAAAATGAGTCGATCAAGAATGGTACCGTGGACGTGCGCATAGAATTCGAGTGTAAAGAGAATGTGCCGGTAAATACTACAGCCTACTGTCTGATTCTGCACGATCGGGTGGTTGAATACAATCCACTGACAAACGTGGTGCGCAAAATGAATTAAATTGCCACGCTACTTGCCCGCCCTCTCCTGTGCGAAATTCACACAAAATTTAATCATGAAAATCGAGATGCTTTACGAGAAAAGCTGCATTCTCCCGTCTGTCTTGGAAGCGAGCGGACCTCTAAATTGTACCGATAATGGCTGTACCAACATTTGTTGACCTGCAAGGGTTCATCGTCGATGGAAGATTTGTCGTCAAGGAAGTGGCTGTCCTATGCAAGGGGACAATTCTCTCGCACTATATTTTTGGGAGCTCAATGCCGCAATATCTTCTTACAAAATCCGATAAATCAAGCATCCGATGGTTGGTGGCAAAACATCATGGACTACGTTGGGACGATGGAGACGTTCCGTACAGTATGGCTAAACAGCTAATTACGAAAGCTGTAGCTGATGCGATCGACGAAGAAGATGACACATCCCATATAGTATACGTTAAAGGGCTGCAGAAACGCGACTGGCTTGCAGATTTCCTGGATGAAAATACGAGAGTGGACGTGATCATCGAGACGCTGGACATTGACTACGAGGATATAAAATCCCTAAATAAGCTAAATGTAGTTAATACTCTGCGTTGTGGCAGACACGCAAAGCACTGTGCCTTGCAAAATGTATTTAAAATATTCAACTGGTGGTCTAAACGCCAGAGGCATAAATAAAATATAATCAATTTTTAATGCATAAATGTTTTTTCTTCACCCTCCCCCAACCTAATCTCCTACATGTACGCTAGATTAAGACGATAGTTGAAATTATTTAGAAGCGGTACGATTGACGTTCGATGTGGTACGATTCACGTTCGATACACGTTCAAAGTGGTACGATTGACGTTCGATTGACGTTCGTTTCACGTTCAAAGTGGTACGATTGATGTTCGATACATGTTCAAAGTGGTACGATTGACATTCAATACACGTTCAAAGTGGTACGATTGACGTTCGATACACGTTCGATGTGGTACGATACATGTTCGATTCACGTTCGATGTGGTACGATTCACGTTCGATACACGTTCAAAGTGGTACGATACACGTTCGAAGTGGTACGGTAGACCTTCGATACACGTTGAAAGCCGTTCGATACCCGTCCGATAGACGTTCAAAGTGGTACGATTGACGTCCGATGTGGTACGATTGACGTTCGATTCACGTTCGTTTCACGTTCGATGTGGTACGATTCACGTTCGATTCACGTTCGTTTCACGTTCGATGTGGTACGATTCACGTTTGATGTGGTATGATACACGTTCGATACTCGTTCGATACACGTTTTGAAGTGGTACAATTGACGTTTGATACACATCAAAGTGGTGTAATCTAGTCGAATGATGTGTCAAAGAAGAAGGGAAAGAAGATGCGTGTGAATAAGGAGAGGACGGTCAGCGAAGAAGAAGATAAGTACATGGAGGAGGATGGTCAGCGAAAATGCAGGTGGCCTGTGATGAAGATGGTGAAGAACAAAGGCATCCTACTTTTGCAAAGCTACGCACTTCTCGATTTCATGATAGGAGGGGGTTTTAACATGCGAGAGCCAGGAGATGCAGCGAGATCAGTCGTCTGCACACGTTAAAGACATTCAGATAGTTGGATTTGGACAATAGTTTTTGACTGACAAGTTTTCTGTGTGAACATGGGTATTCATCGTATAGCACCGGAGTGTGACCCAGAGGTATGTACATAACAATATTTTGACATTTATCGCGTTTAACCGTTGAATCTAAGTGCTCTTAAATCGGGGGTTTCTATCTTTTAGGGCTCGCCACCACCGTCGCCCGTGTGGTCGGCGGATTGGGGCTCGCCACCGGCGTCGCCGCCACCCTCACCGCCATCACCGCCCCCATCGCCAGCATCGTCACCATCGCCACCTCCGCAGGTATGTAGTGCATTGTTTTTTTGTGTGTTCCATGTTTAATGTGTTAATATTATATCGACGTTTGTGTGTGTGTTCTAGGGTATACCACTTCAAGAATTGCGGGAGTGGCTGGCGAACCTGGAGCGCCTAGCGCTTCAGGTAGCACCGCTACAAGTCTATATGCAGCGGTCGGGGCCGGTGATTGGCCCTGTAATTGATGTGAGGGTGTCGCGGCGGGCGCCACGGGTGGCCCCATATTGGGTCCCGTCACCCCCATCGCCCTCATCACCCCCATCACCCCCATCACCCCCATCCCCACCTCCCCCCTCGCCCCCTTACCCCTTTTAGAATAGGTTTAGAATAGTTTTTTATATTTATTTTATTATTCTATTTTTTACATTTATTATTTTATTATTTTATTATTTTATTACTTTATTATTTTATTTTATTATTTTATTATTTTATTATTTTATTATTTTATTATTTTATTATTTTATTATTTTATTATTTTATTATTTTATTATTTTATTATTTTATTATTTTATTATTTTATTATTTTATTATTTTATTATTTTATTATTTTATTATTTTATTATTTTATTATTTTATTATTTTATTATTTTATTATTTTATTATTTTATTATTTTATTATTTTATTATTTTATTATTTTATTATTTTATTATTTTATTACTTTATTACTTTATTACTTTATTACTTTATTTTATTATTTTATTATTTTATTATTTTATTATTTTATTATTTTATTATTTTATTATTTTATTATTTTATTATTTTATTATTTTATTATTTTATTATTTTATTATTTTATTATTTTATTATTTTATTATTTTATTATTTTATTATTTTATTATTTTATTATTTTATTATTTTATTATTTTATTATTTTATTATTTTATTATTTTATTATTTTATTATTTTATTATTTTATTATTTTATTATTTTATTATTTTATTATTTTATTATTTTATTATTTTATTATTTTATTATTTTATTATTTTATTATTTTATTATTTTATTATTTTATTATTTTATTATTTTATTATTTTATTATTTTATTATTTTATTATTTTATTATTTTATTATTTTATTATTTTATTATTTTATTATTTTATTATTTTATTATTTTATTATTTTATTATTTTATTATTTTATTATTTTATTATTTTATTATTTTATTATTTTATTATTTTATTATTTTATTATTTTATTATTTTATTATTTTATTATTTTATTATTTTATTATTTTATTATTTTATTATTTTATTATTTTATTATTTTATTATTTTATTATTTTATTATTTTATTATTTTATTATTTTATTATTTTATTTTTCTTTTATATTTATATATTCATTTTTTCTTTTTTTCTTTTATATTTATATTCTTTTATTTTTTATATTCCATATTGTATTGTATTTTATTTTATATTTATATTGTATTTTATTCTATATTATTTTATTATTATATTTTATATACTTTTTGTAACAATATATTATCATTTTTAAGCACATATTATTTGTCAATTTTATTTATCCGTCTTTCTCCTCACCACCTAATTTTAAGATTCAACATTTCAAAAAATTATTATTTCTCTGCGTTGGGGACAAAACATTCTGCTGATTCCGCAAAATTCTAAGATTCGTTCTTCGCGCCGTGAAAATGACGTCATCCCGCACGGCTGCTCCAGAGGATTCAAGTTACGCACGATCGCGCGAGACGCTGCGACGCTAAATCTGAACGCTTTAGAATACGCTTGGCTTTAAAATATTGCTCTCCCTTTCCCTCCTCTGAATTTTAGCTTTAAAATGATGCTCTGTCTCTTTACCTCCTCCGAAGACGCGGTTCGTAAAACGTCGATCTTTCCCGAGATCTTCCGAAACAATTTCCAATAAAAATAAATTATTATTTCTCTGTGTTGGGGGAAAATTCGGGGTGGGTGGGGGTTTGAAAAAATATTTGGGTTGAGCTGAAAGAGATTTTTCGGGGGTCATTACCCCCTGAAAAGTTTTCGACGGCGGGCCCGGTCTCCGCGGCGGCTCGGCCCGGAGTGATCCCCTCCATCATCGCGGCTTCCCCCACTCCGCGGCTCGTGCGCGCGCAACCGGTCTTCCTCTCCCCGCAGGTCCCGCGCCAATGTTTCCCTCCGCCGCGCTCCCCCGCGCGCCATCACTTCCCCCCGCCCCCGCGCTCCCCTCAGAGGACCTGAGTTAGAACCCGCTTAGCTATACTACTACAGTAAACAGTTGGATATTTCCTAACGTATTCGAGATAGAAAAACAATATTTATATGGGATTGCATGGTTTGATGGGGCAAATTTATTAGGCCAGACGATTTTTTTCTTACATTATTATTTTAAAAGATGCGATGGGCAAGTTCTGTTTTTTAAATCGGCAGAAATTAACCACCCGCATAGTTGTCAGGCAAATCAGTTTTGACCCTTTCTTAAATCAGGTTCACTTCATAGAACGTGTATTGAAGATACACGCGTGTACACGTGCATCGAAATTCACGGATCGTAGTATCCGTGTACCCGTGTACTGAAATTGACGTGTATACATGTATCGAAATACACGGTTTCACGTGTATTAAGATATCCATATTTAATTTTTTAACTAACTATCCGAATGTTTAGATTTTACGCAAATACTTTGCGATAGGTAGGTACAGACATAATTTACTAGGTTGCAGATGAAAATAAATAACATCATGATTTTGGTTAATAAAGTTTAATCTATTAATCGTATATTAATCTATTTGAGACAACTACAACAACTGATTTTATGGTAACAGTGCGCATATGAGTTTTGTAAGGCGCTCGATTTGAAGCACTATAACTCCGGATATAACCACTATTTTTGCATACAATTTTTTTTTTCATATTCCCTAAAGATTGACAAATGAAGCCACAAAGCTGGAAGTAAATATATTTAATTCTTTGGTTTGAAAAAATTCTCGTTCACTTCCTACCGCTTGTAGCGGCTCGAAGAGTCTTGGCTGCCAGGCGCGCCGCGCGCCTCAGAATTTTCCGCACTGTCGGAAATTCCACGCGCCACGCCAAACCCTTGGTTTCAAGTGCCGCTTTCCTTTTCTAACTACCTTTTCTGTCTCTTATGTAAACTTTTCTGAAGTGGAGGTTAGCGCGCCACACTTTTTTGGACGCGCCACGCCTGACAACGGTTCTACTCGCACGCAAGAACGTGGAATTCCGGCGCGCCACACTTCTAACCGCGCACAAGATGCTAGCCAGAACTTCCGATGAGGTGGAAACTTTTCGTCTGCAAGAAGAATGCAGATCGCAATACAGTCGTTATAACTGAGTAATAAACCATTTCCATAATTTATAGCACCTTCAGGTAAAAAATTAAAAATTTTATTTCGACCGTAATAATTAATAAAAGTGATTTCGGCGCACTGGTTTGGTCAATTAAATTTAATTGACCGAATCAGTGCGCCGAAATCACTTTTACCTTCAGGTAAACCAAATGTAGTTTCGTAAAAACAGATATTTCAGTGTGCCCTACAGTAAAAGCATTTATGATATCCTCTATAAGCCAGGAATATCGAGGAATTCGTATACTTTTCGCGAACCTACGTGTATCGCGATCGTGTCTTGCCGATTGTTTCGCAGATCGATAATATACATGGAACAGGTAGTACACAATACAAGACTGCGCTGGTTCCTGGAAAAAACATGTGGAGTCGACGTAGAAATGGGAGCCCGAACTCGCTGTCTCTAAGTAGTGACGGGTACGATCTTCTGGCCTGCGACGTTCCGGCACGCCACGCCAAATGCGTGCCGCGCTGGCGTGTGGCGCGCAAAAGTGTCCCAAAAGAACGTCCGTGTAAAGGCACCAATTGTCTCGTAATACACATCTAAATGAGTTCAACGACCTACGAATTCATGTGAGAGCCAGTACGATGATAATAC
The DNA here is from genome assembly GCA_963932335.1 of Andrena marginata. NCBI lineage: Eukaryota > Metazoa > Arthropoda > Insecta > Hymenoptera > Andrenidae > Andrena > Andrena marginata. The sequence continues at coordinate 23,670,495 of OZ010662.1, forward strand.
ATGTCTAACTCAAAACAAATTGCAAATACATAGTAAAGTAAGAAAGAAATGCAGTAAGTTTATAGTATTAAATCTGACAACCCCCCCCCCCCCCACACCCCAGTTGCTTGATATCTTCAGTCAGTAATTCCTAGATAGAAGAAAAACGAAATAAGAAAGGTAGTGGGCCAAATTTTAAAAGAATTAAGTCTTTTCGAAAATTCTTTATCAGATATTGTAGGATATCAAAAACCATATAACTTTGAATGGGCCTTTTATTCGATATAATTTCGTAGATATTCACGATGATATGAAAACCCATAATTTCTTTGAAACCCATAATTATTCACACGTGGGGTCGTTCCATTGATGAAACAAAAAATGATTGCGTTATTAGCATCACTTGAAGTACCTACATTCGTGAAAAGTTTCAATTTTTTTTAATTATCGAGTTACCGAACATTACTTGTGAGTCAGAGAAAGCGAGAATGAGCAAGATGCACATACATAGATTATTTTTCTGGTCTGGCCATTTAATAGCCCCGAGAGCTGTTACGATTTTTCGTACGAAAGTACTTAAAAATTATCCAAACCACGTTGTATTTAGATTTATTTTCATCGAAAAAATCTCGTTAGTATTGTATCTTAAAAATATTTTTAGAAGAATAAAACCAAAAATATGTCAAATTTATTTTTCTTAGTGGATGTCTCGCCGTTGCCGCATATTTCGGTTTTTAAATGTCAGTCGTCGGATTGTCGATTTAAAGACGGCAGTTCCTCAAATTTCTTGGTTGACGTTCATGGTACCAAGAGGGAGGGACCCCTAGTTGGAAGGGATACATATTTTGTTATACTAAACAGAAACTGTGCTCCGTATATCGAAGCATTATTGTATATCATTATAGACCATTACTTTGAAACTTCCACACAAAATTTAGTTTACTTGTGATAAATTAAACGAAACCCGGCCAAATAATGTTCATAAAAAGAACATGATATTCGGGAATTTTTTGTGGAAAATCTAATGTACATTTTTTGCAACTATTTGCTTATTTTAAAAATACATATATTCAGAAACTGTGGATGATTTTGTTATAGAAAAATATTAAAACATGAACGAATAGCAACCACTCTTCCGGAAACTATTTTTTTTAGCGGATCATTAAATACCTATTACATTTTCTAGTAAGGGAAGTCCCAAACCTTAAAAATTAAAAAAAAAAGTGATACTTTGCCTATGACCTACACCAGGCCTGCCCGTTAGGGTGCAAATACCTCTTCATGTTCTGGTACCTGAGCAATAACCGAGCGCGGAACTGTTACCTTGCTAACCACAGCATAGGTTTTGGGAGAACTGCAAGACTGTGCGTCCATTTAGGTTCAAACCATGAGTCTACATATATAACAGGTGCACAACATGCCTCTTGTATCCGGAAACTACTTTGTATTCTGAGCGCTGAATCGGGAGCCGAGCGTGGAGCTATTTCGTTGCTCAGCTCGGCGGTCGGCTTTAACACGGTGGCCAAAATTACAAAGAGGCCTCCGCATCCAAACAGTTGTTTATGCGCCTCTGCTGCTACCCATTTATTAGCATGTAATTTTCTGCCTTTTGTAAATGACATATATCGTTAAATACAATTTTGTTATTTTTCTTTGCGAGGTATTTATTTATATAGTAATAACATTCTAATTATATGTGTCATTCATTGTGTCGGTGAAATTTAATGATACGTTTCTATATTTTTAATTTTGTTGCTTCTTATACATGTGCTTCATTCCGGGGTTCCTTACTACCATTAAACATCCTGGACGGCAGAATTCAAGTCATACTAAATGCCGACAGTAGCAAACGTTTTGAGAATTTCACTAAATTCTGTTGTGGGATGTGTTCCACACTGACAAGGGGACCTTCAGGACTGGCAAACTCAGAAATTGTTTATAGTTAGTGTACGTGAAGGTCTTCACTGGGACTTTAATTTCCCAAAGCAGTAAGGCGCGCTTCCCCTCCAAATTCGAAAAAATCGACTTTGAAAAACGTGGAGTACAGTTATATACATTGAATAGAAAGTAATGAGCAACGAACAGCGCGGTCTAGTGTGTAGCACTCCCGACTTTACTATACAAATTCAGCAAGAGACGATTTCCCTCCTGGCTGATTACATGATTTGGGACATGATTTCAGGCAAGACTTTACGCACCTGGGACGGTAAAAACCTCTCCTCCTCTGAATTCAATATACAAGAAGGACTACAGCAGAGCACGGTCAACACACCAGTCCTCTCCAATATATTCCTCGGAGACCTACCTGAGCTATTTGGCTTTAACGAGCAGGATGGCGCTGGCTTCCTAGAATTTGCCGATGACGTGGCAATGTACGTCTCCGGGAACAGAGTAGAGACCGTACAGAACGGTTTAGATACTATCGTTGACAAAATTAACCGCTATTACATGTCTTGGAACTTGAGGCTCAACCAGCACAGGTGTAAAACCATACTATTCCGGAAACCACTGGGTAACATCACAGCCAAAGCTAAGACGGGCAGCAAGGGCTTCCAAATCTGGGCTACGGTTTCTGATACTTACAATAAAGAATTGATTCCACACAGAAATGTGGTCAAATACCTAGGTGTACACCTTAACTACCTGCTTCGCGGTAACCACCATTTCGACAGACAAATAAAAAAGCGAGCAAGGCCTTCCTAGCCAACAGTAGGCTATTCTACAATAAACACCTCTCGCGTAGAGCGAAGACTATCCTCTACATGTTACTAATCAGGCCCATCATAACATATGCCGCACCAGTACTGTGGAATCATAACCACACCACTAGCGAAAGAATCTGAGCATTGGAAAGGAAGTGCTTGCGCGCATGCCTTAGATTTTACAGGAACCCAGAATTGTACTGACAGAAATATGTTAGCAACAAGACACTATATGCTACGGCGACAATCCCTAGGATCGATACGTTTATGATATCCCTCACCCGGTAATACTTCAGCAAGCTCCCACACTAACCAGTCAGAGCCGGTGACTCTACAACAGCTACGATCTGTTTACATAACACCCCAAGCGTTCACCTTATGTGACAGCCGAGGCATCATCCAAGACGCCGAAAACACCCCTATCCTGTATCACTGGCGCCGCAACAAGGCAAACAAAAGAATTGCGTTCACCCACACAGATTATATAACAAATAGGGATAAATTCAAATTTTCAACAGCCATCCCAGTCAAAGACCGCAATGATTTTCACCGCCTCAATAATAAAAAGTTCTGATGGCTGAACGCTACAAGCACACACATGCCCGAGCTCAGAGTACGTCGCGCTGATGTGGTACGAGCAGTAGCGCTATAATTATACCAGTAACCGTCTACCAGCATGGTAGGAGCCCGACCTCCCTTGTACATACAATCTATTTCTCCTCCCCCTTCCCCATTGTACATTATCACCTTCCTCCCCCACCCCTTAGCCAGTAAGTTAGTTTATTTTTTTTAGTTAAGTAAGCGACTATCTCACGGATTTTTCGCCTACCGCTTGGCCAGGTGTTTTTTCTTCTCCAAAAATTAGCTCACAACCGAAGTGACAAATACTGTATGCCCCACCGGTATCTCCCCACCTTAACGCTTTCCTTATTCTAAGCATACCACCCCTACTGTTTAGCGAGCAATCAGCCATATTCACACACTATGGTTTGGCTTATTTTGTACATGTTTTTGGGATCCATCAACTTATGTATATAGTTATTTCTGTACTAATAAATATTTTCAAAAAAAAGTACCGTTCCCGACTATTAAGCATGAGGACGCCAGTTCACACCCTCCACTTTTGGCAGTTTTTTTTCATTTGGGTTGTACTACGGTATGACCCAACCAACGGAATGAACTGAAATTTTGAGGGGTTTGCAGAAGGGGGAGGGAACCTTCAATATAAAATTTCAGCTGCGGGTATTTGTTAGTCTCTGAGATATTAATAAAAACTTTTGGCAAAACGTCACCGTTACCGTCTCGTCAGCGTCACCGTCGATTGTTTCGTAGCCAACGATACAATGTATAGGGATACGGTAACAGAAACTAGACGCAAGCCAATGCGATTGTTTTTGAGGCCTTTCTTAAACTATGGCTTTATCATAAACATACGATATTGCCCTTGAAGGGCGTTGGAATATTGAAAGATTGCTAAACGAAGTTCTGTTCTCTCGAAAGACTTGCATCGAATGGTGCAAATCTGTTGGGCTATTGCCCAATAGAAGAAAATGCCCAAAGAATGGGAAAGAACTATGATTTTGGAAGTGTCTTCCCGAGTTTATCGCGGGTCCTCAGTTTGCATCGGCTTGCGATGGATGTGTCGCAAACATCGCATTGAGCGTACGCTTGCAGAGAATAGTTGGTTTGAGCGACACAACATTTCTATGGAAGATGTTAACTTATTATTTCAGTCAAGGCTTCAAGGAGGTTGATGTCGTTAATGAAATTATATCCGAAAGTACTATAATGGATATTTGGTCCTACTGTCGGGAGGTTTGCATGCTCCGGCGTGATGCGTATTTTGAGGAATCAGGTTAAATCGGGGGCCCTGGTAAAATCGTCGAAATTTACGAAATGAAATTCGGCCATCGCAAATACGAGCGTGGTCGTGTCATTGAAGATACATGGATTTTCGGTACTTTTGATATCGAAACAAATGAGCTTCGTCTTGAGATTTGCCCTCTCAATAAACGTGATAAGGCGACCTTAATTCCTATTATCAAAAAGCATATAGGATCTCGAAGCAAGATTTTTTCAGATTGTTGGGAAGCTTATGATGTTCTTGGTGATGAAGAATATGAGCATCTGACGTGTAACCACGCAATTGAATTTATAAACAATGAAACAGGAGCTAATACTCAGGCCATTGAATCTCAATGGCGTCCTTTCCGGCTGAGATTGCAACGAGGAGGCGTGAAAAGTGCAGCCCTCGATTATCACCTTTGTGAGTATTTATGGCGGAGGATGATTCGTTTAAGGGAGCTTGACTCATTCGCAGAAATTATTAAGGCAATATGGATTGTTTATCCTGGCAGTGGATTTTAAAAGTGAAAGCAAGGGTGAACATTTGTTATTCAATGATTTTAAAATATGTTGTTGAAAATATGTTTTAAAACAACACATTTTGGTTTGTTTGTTAATCAAAACGTGTCGATCATTTCCAACATCTGTCAGATTTACTTTTCAGTTAGGTTTTGCGTGCAAACTAAAATATTATTGCTGTTGACTTATTCCGACACAACGCATTCCACTTTTCAACTTTTCCCGAGTATTAGTATTGGTTTGGTTTAGACGAGGAGGAGGGGGGGGGGGGGGGGCGCCCGCTTGCAGGCGCGTAAAGCTTGGTACCGAACCGATGTGAGTTTGGGAATACTAAAATTTGATGCAGTTACAAGCATCGCACGATGAGGCCAATATCGTACGTTGTATCGTCGACTATGAAACAATCGACGGTGACGAGAAGCTAGTTGTGGTAGTAACGTCTATATAGGTAGATTTCAATGTATTTTGCCGAAAGTTTTTATTAATATCTCAGAAACTAACAAATACCCGCCGCTAAAATTTTATATTAGAGGTTCTCTCCACTTCCCGCCCAGCCCCTCAAAATTTCACTTCATTCCGTTGGTTGGTGGATCATAACGTAGTATATCCTATGTATGAGTGTACGGTATATACCGGTGCTCCATCTCCCAGGAGATGGACATCACTTTCCCTTATTTTAAATTATATCTTGCTTGAAAAATCGTACTTTTAATTGCACATAGTAATTTTTAAATAGGAATATTTACAATAAATTAGATTTTTCGGGCAAAACGTCGAATAGTAACCAGTCGACAGTCGGCTAATTGTAAAGCGCATCCAATTACGCCGCGTAGAGTAATAAACTCACAACCGGCAAATGTGAACCGTACGTTCGAGATTAAGGGCAGGTCACTGGAACACACCCGGTTGACGCACCTATGTACCTTTCGTGTCGTGATGTACGCGACCCTTGTGAGTGTACTAACCGCCGTTCGCCACTATCTCGTTTGCAAGTTCCATTTTCTACTCTACGTGTTTTATTTTTGCCCGAAAAATCTAATTATAATATAGACTGCGGAAGTTTATGTAAATGCATGCTTTTATAGGAATGACTTAAACAAGCCGGGACCTTGACAGAACTATGTTTTATCATTAAAAGGATGTTAAAAATATATTTTTGATGTTACACATTTTGCATATTCTGGGTATGCGTTACACATTCTGCATATTTTTCACATTTTTTGCAGATGCGGAATTTGTTTACGCATTCGCTTGCTGAACCTCGCGTTTAAAATTTAATAGTTTATATTGTTACGTTTTGTGCTCGATATAACAGTATTTTAATGTACAACAAGAGTAATAGAACATTAACAAGAACAGTAGTAACGGAATATAATCTCTAGTGCAATGTAAGTATCGATGTGTCTGCTTGTAATGGCGGCTGACTCTCGAATGGCAGCTGGACAGGCGATCGATCCGATCGCCTTCTTCTCGCTGTGTCTTGTCTTCGTCGCGAGCACCAGCGGGCCATGAATCCTATATATCGGGTGCTCGCAACAATATGTTAAAAAGTGTAATATTGTAATAGTTAAGTAGTGTAATTTAATAGTAGGTACAATGGCTTGATACGTATAATATATACTTATTGTTTGAAAAGAGTTTTACCATCTCGTTTCAAACATTGTCACTAAGCACTTGGCCGGCACTTGGTTTGCCTACCCGGGACTGACACTTCGGGACTCAGTTATTTACAATTGGCTCAATAAAGTAGTGTTGTGCTGAGGCGCCTGGGGGTCGAGATTCTGGGTACGAATCTCGGGGTGCTCCTGGGCGTCCTTCGCGATCGTCGTCCACGGGCTCCGAAGGTTCGGGTGATTATGCCGGGACGGAAGGATTCGGTTTAGAACCCGGAGGTAGGAGATCGTTGCAGGTCGAAGAGTTGGAACTCACCGTAAGGTTTAACAAGTTTATTTGATCCCGATCTGGATGACAATTACACTGTGCCTAGTTTGGCATGAGTCTTGAAAAGTCGGGTCTTGATCCCGTGACAATTCGGTATCAAGTCTGAGCTCGCATTGCTCGTACATTATTCTTATAAGGTAGTCGGGGCGAAGCGGGGACCATCGGGGTATCCGCCTTTGGCCTGCTTTTGGGTGTTTCGCCATGTGCTGACGGGTCTCGGTGCGCTTCCGAGATCCCTTACGCGGTTGTGCCGAATTCCGGCCGCTCGATTGGGACAATCGGAATGTGGGTGGTGTCGACACGCTTAGGTGTCGGTCCGGGCACAACAGTAGGGACCGTTGGGCCGAGTCAAGAGTTTTCTGGGCGACAGTACACAGACGCGTCGCGCCGTTCGGTTTCGTGGGAATCGCACTTTCCCTTTTTATTTTTTTCTTCCGTCAGTTGCACAGCCACATTCAACCAATAGGATAATGGTTACCATCTCCTTTAAGACACCCCTGCAAGGGTTTAAAGGTTTCTTAGGGCCTCAGAAAATGTGAGAATGGCAGATCGAAGCAAGCATTCAAGCTGGCAACAGTTAGCGATCACCTCTCTGTATTTGGAGACGCGGCAGCGTCTCGTCGCGAAGTACATGAAAGACACCCTGTATATATCGAACTGTCGCTGCCGTGTACTTTTACTCGTCGCGGGGCTATTCCAACCTAACCTGACATTTATTTCATTAATATCTTATTACGCCTGCAATATTTTCTAAATTTAAAGGCATTCTTCTTATGTAAACCGCATATCAGCATTCGAATAAGACCAATTTCAATAAAATCGGTCCACGCATGACAGAGATATCGTAATATCGTCTCATGGATCTGTCGAAAATGGTAAGATTTTTCTTCTGATTCTCCAAGAAATTTTTTGTCAACCATAATATACGTATCAGCCAAAACACACTAACACATGTTTCGTTCGTCAATCGATATCTTCACTATGCAATCTACTCCAAATTTTGACAGCTTACAGTTAGGTTATAACCTGACGAGTGTTCAATAAGGTAGGTTGTCCAAATTTGAGATGCCACGTGTTTTTACAAATATGTATCGTTGTACCACTGAATTGCAACCAAAATGCAGTCTCAAACACAAGGTAAGTTGGCCTTTGAATTGCGTCCTGCTTGTATATCATAAATGTAACCAATAATCACAAATTCAAACAACTTGAAATCAGATTGTAACCACAAATCAAATCAATTCAATCGATATGCAATCAGCATATAACCACAAACCAGTATTACTTTTTAATGAAATATTAACATTTTTTAACATAAGCGTTTTTAACATGCATTTTGCGGCTTCGTTAGAGTTTTCTAAAATTATATTTTAAGTCTCATAACGATCCGTTGATATTTCCTCAAATTGTTGCAATTTCTGTTTAAAGAAATATTGATTTCGGACGATGAGAAACATTTTGTTTATAATTTTTAACTCGCATATTAATGATTGAATAAACAAACTGTAAATAGAAAAATGTGTGTGGTGACGAGCTTTACAACACTATATTTTTTAAAATACAGATTAACAACATTTAATTTTCTAATCCTTTTTAGCGTTTGGACAATAATTTTTCGCATTTTCGAGCGCTAGTGCCCTTATTGCATCCGACCCTTCATTATTGTGCTGCACGTTAAAAAACTGCATCGAAATTGATCCATTAGTTCCCGATTGTAAGTGATAAAGTAACTCTGAGGTAAGGTAGGTGCCAGCGGAAGTATTTTATACATATTGTTGAATAACGCGCGCATTATTGTTTTCAACGACGCCATCTAGTGACGTTATGTTTCTTTTTCTATCCTTGGTAACGCAACTTGTTTTGCTTTGCGTCTCGACTGAGTACAGAAGCACATGTATTACTCAATAAAGTTTTTCTGATTATTCTAATATCACGTGTATATTAATATTTGCCAACCAACAACAGGTTATGGGCCCAGGAGTTTTTTTTTAAACAGTTGATGAAAGTTTATTTTAATTTTTCTGTGCGTTATAAGGTATAAAGATAAACTAAGAAAAAAACACGTGCAGAGTTAACCTAACTGTTAAAGATAACATGGACGCGACACGTGTTTTCATTACTAAATTGAATAATCAGAACTATCAGTCATGGAAATATAAAGTAGAATTGCTACTAATAAAAGAAGGTTTATGGGATTTAGTAGAGGTAAATCCTCCTGCAGAAAGAAATGTGGAATGGTTAAATAGGGATGGTAAAGCCAAGGCCGCAATAGGTTTGTTAGTAGAAGATGACCAGTTGGTGCATATTAGATCTACTAAGAGTGCCAAAGAAGCCTGGAATGCATTGAAAGAATATCACGAAAAGTCTACACTTTCAAGTAGGATATTCTTATTAAAAAAGTTATGTACTTTAAAGTTATCGGAACACGGAAACTTGGAAGAACATTTAAATAAGATGATTGATTGGTATAATCAATTGGTAGCCATTTGGGAAGATATGAATGAATCTTTTTTGATTGGCATAATATTTTGCGGTTTACCAGAATCTTATAATAGTTTAATAAACGTACTTGAAAGTAAAGCGCCAAATGAGTTAACGTTAAGTGTGGTCAAAGGAAAACTTTTAGATGAATATCACAGAAGGGTAAACTGCTCTGCGCAGTCAAGTACAATGGGAGATACAGCACTGAAGACGAAAAGCAACAACTTTCGAAAGAAAGAAGATTCAACAAAACTAAGCGATTGCTATTTTTGTAAAAAGAAAGGACATTTAAAAAAGGATTGTTGGAAATATAAAAATTGGAAAGAGCAAAAGGAAAAGGTAAATAAAACAGAAGATACCAATAATGATGATTTCTGTTTTAGCGCTCATGCAGATAAAAGCGATTCAGGTGCATGGTTTATTGACTCAGGTGCAACGAGTCATATGACAGTAGTATAGCTATGAGAGTTCTAACGCAGGTCCTCTGAGGGGAGCGCGGGGGCGGGGGGAAGTGAGGGCGCGCGGGGGAGTGCGGCGGAGGGAAACATGGGCGCGGGGCCTGCGGGGAGAGGAAGACCGGTTGCGCGCGCACGAGCCGCGGAGTGGGGGAAGCCGCGATGATGGAGGGGATCAGTCCCGGCCGAGCCGCCGCGGAGACCGGGGCCGCCGTCGGAAGGGGGAATGACCCCCGAAAAATCTCTTTCAGCCCAACCCAAATATTTTTTCAAACCCCCACCCAGCCCGATTTTTTCCCCCCAACACAGAGAAATAATATGAAATTAAAATTAGGAGAGATGGATGAGGACAGGTAAATAAAATGGAGAAATAAAATATCTTTAACATATATATTGTTACAAAAAAGAATATAAAATATAAAGGAATATAAAATATAAAAAAAGGAATATAAAATATAAAATATGAAATATAAAATATAAGATATGAAATATAAATATGATAATACATAAATATAAAAATGAATATATAAATATAAAAAGGAATATAAAGACAATATACAATAGAATAGAATATAAAAAGAATAATAAAAATAGAAAAAGAATAATAAATAAAAAAGAATATATATAATATAAAAAATATAAAAATAGAAAAAAAATATAAAAAAATAAAATAAATATAAATATAATAAATTTTAAAAATTTGGAGGTGGTGATGGTGGCGATGGTGGTGAGGGCGGTGATGGGGGCGACGGGGAGCGCAGTCGCGGCCTCCTCGCGTCGATCCAAACTGGCGACGGGGAGCGCGGTCGCCGCAGGGGCCCCATCTGCCGATACGGCACCCAAGGCCGCCGCAGCCGAGCCGCCATCATGGGGCTAATAACCCGGGGCAGGTCCTAGAAATACACAAACGTCATTATAATTAAGCACATAAATATATTAAATATGAAACACACACAAAACAATGCAGAGAATTACATACCACATGAGGCGGCCGTGAGGGTGATGGCGGTGATGGGGACCGCAGTCTCGCCTCCAACATGAAAAATATGTCCTAGAACATACACACAAACATTGATATAATAATGACACATCAAACCTACTAAATATCAAACGCAAAAAATGCAAAGTATTACATACCTGTGGAGGCGGCGACTGCGGCGGGGGCTGCGGCGGCGGCGACGGCGACGGCTGCCGCGACCCCCAGTCGCTCGACCACGCGGGTGATGGAGGCGGCGACGGCGATGGCGACGGCGATGGCGAGTTCTGGAATATAGAAACCCGCGATATAATATTCACTCGGTATCAACGGTTAAACGCGATAAATGTAAAAAAATTGATAAGTATATACTGCATACCTCGGGGTCACACTCGGGCGCAATCCGTTTTAATCCCATTGCAAATATTTTTTTTTAAAAAAATTAGCACTTGCACAAAATGATTCGTATCTGTCACGACTGTTAGCTGTTAAGCTTTGAAGACAACTGGTCTCGCTGCATCTCCGGGCTTTCGCATCTAAACTCCTATCATGAAATGAAGAAGTGCATAGCTTTGCAAAAGTAGGATGCCTTTGTTCTTCACCATCTTCATCATAGACCACCTGCATTTTCGCTGACCATCCTCCTCCATGTACTTATCTTCTTCTTCGCTGACCGTCCTCTCCTTATTCACACGCATCTTCTTTCCCTTCTTCTTTGACACATCATTCGACTAGATCACACCACTTTGAACGTGTATCGAACGACATTGAAAAGGTTTCGAACGTGTATCGAACGGCCTCGAACGTGTATCGAACGTCTACCGTACCACATCAAACGTGAATCGTACCACTTTGAACGTGTATCGAACGTCAATCGTACCACTTTGAACGTGTATCGAACGGCCTCGAACGTGTATCGAACGTCAATCGTACCACATCGAACGTGAATGGTACCACATCGAACATGTATCGAACGTCAATCGTACCACTTTGAACGTGTATCGAACGTCAATCGTACCACTTTGAACATGTATCGAACGTGTAATGAACCGCTTCTAAATAACTTCAACTATCGTATTAATCTAGCGTAGATGTAGGAGGTTGGGGGAGGGTGAAGAAAAAACATTTATGCATTCAAAATTGATTATATTTTATTTATGCCTCTGGCGTTTAGACCACCAGTTGAATATTTTAAATACATTTTGCAAGGCACAGTGCTTTGCGTGTCTGCCACAACGCAGAGTATTAACTACATTTAGCTTATTTAGGGATTTTATATCCTCGTAGTCAATGTCCAGCGTCTCGATGATCACGCCCGCTCTCGTATTTTCATCCAGGAAATCCGCAAGCCAGTCGCGTTTCTGCAGCCCTTTAACGTATACTATATGGGATGTGTCATCTTCTTCGTCGATCGCATCAGCTGCAGCTTTCGTAATTAGCTGTTTAGCCATACTGTACGGAACGTCTCCATCGTCCCAACGTAGTCCATGATGTTTTGCCACCAACCATCGGATGCTTGATTTATCGGATTTTGTAAGAAGATATTGCGGCATTGAACTCCCAAAAATATAGTGCGAGAGAATTATCCCTTTGCATAGGACAGCCACTTCCTTGACGACAAATCTTCCATCGACGATGAACCCTTGCAGGTCAACAAATGTTGGCACGACCATTATCGGTACAATTTAGAGGTCCGCTCGCTTTCAAGACAGACGGGAGAATGCAGTTTTTCTCGTAAAGCATCTCGATTTTCATGATTAAATTTTGTGTGAATTTCGCACAGGAGAGGGCGGGCAAGTAGGGTGGCAATTTAATTCATTTTGCGCACCACGTCGGTCAGTGGATTGTATTCAAACACCCGATCGTGCAGAATCAGACAGTAGGCTGTAGTATTTACCGGCACATTCTCTTTACACTCGAATTCTATGCGCACGTCCACGGTGCCATTCTTGATCGACTCATTTTGTCGCGAGCAATCAATCACCACGATGGGGCCAAATTGTAAAAATTAAGGCCACGGTGAATAATGCCTCGTTGCAACTATGTCCATAATACGATTTACCGAATTGCGTATACATGTGATACAAGATGGCATGCTTATTTTTGTCAAAGTCCAAGTTCATGTCATCGTATGGGTAAAATTCCGAGTTGAGAAAAAGTTTTACATTGGTCAATTTACAGTTGTTGAACTTAGTAACGTCTTCGCTCATCACATTCCTTCGACCAGTCTGTAGAGCAAGGATCACGCATCGCGGCTTCTCCAGCTGTGCAGATGCCTTCACGGCCCACGAATGCTTGGTCGTGCTCTGTAAGAGAGGATACTCGTACAGATCCCACGATTGAAAACAAATGCTCAGGTTTTGTCCACTTTCCAAAGTACGTAGCAAAGATAGCTTATTAACGTCGTTCAGCGTCACATGAGGCATCCGCCATTGTAGTTTAAGTAATTCAATTTCTGGTTCCAACATCGGTGATCCTATCAGAGCATTGTTGTCGTTGCGCGATCGTATTAAAATCAATTCATGACGCGCATTAATAATCATGCGTTTGTAGTCCTCGCAAAATCCCAGCAAATATTTGAGTGGGACGCAAAAATTGAAATGGTTTTTCACTATTAGCCCATCGCGTCGTTTCAAGCCCCATCCAGCATTCTCCATATTTTTGTCTTCGTCCGATGTCAGCGATACATAGTTTTTAAGCGTGCTAGTTATTCCAACGTTTCTGTTGCGATCAATCTCCACACCATTTAGCTCGTATCGAATCTCATCGAATAAGAACGCCATGCAATTATTTCCCAACATCACCGTTAACGCATCGTTTGGCTTATTTATCTTCAACTTCCCCTCCACATAGAGGAAACTTTCGCACGGTAATGTGTATAAATCCTGCTGCTGTATCGGTATTCTTATCTGATCGCTGTATCCAAACGTCGTGTTGACGTATGGGTTGTATGTGTGAGTCTCGAGCTTGACGATGCGATCATCAAACGTCGGCTTCCGTCCAATGCTTAGAATATCGGCCATTTTTCAACTTAAATGCGTACAATGAATCCCAAAGATTTCAAAAATGCAATGTTTGCAGCACTGAGCTTCTTCTTTTTAGCGTGATCGGAGTTGTTGCAGTTGTTGGTGTTGTAAACAATTTCACTTGGAAGAAACGGGTTTCTGGAGTCGTTCAATACAAGCATCTCTTTCGCACTACACGTATTATCGTCGTCGTCGTCGTACGTGCAGTCTGATGGTAATCTCTTCACCTCGAAAATCGAGCAATCGTCCGTCTTGATCCACAACGCGTATCGTTAGATCCGTAATGACCCGTGCGGTGATTGGAATGTAAATGATCTGCGCGGGCGTTTCCGATATCTTATATCCTGGTGGGACTCTCGGAGAAAATTCATGTATCGTATGTACACGCCTCCCATTGTTGTACGCACCAGCGGTCACGCTACATTCTATGCGAATAATGTTCACGTTCATGATATTAATTGGATCGTCCGATTCATGCCATCGTCCTGGTTCTAATACCCGATTCGTTGAGAATCCCAGTAGCGATCCGATGTTTTTGGGCTTTGTAAAGTCTACGGCGAACCGGCAGTACAGTTCGCTTTTCATGGTGTTGTTGTTGGGACGCAACACTATAGGATACGCATCGTTGTCACCGTCATCGGTGCCGTCGAGATTTTTTTGAGGATATCGCTCGAGTAATCGCTGCTTCAGGTACTTGGCAATGGCGTCTAGTTCGTAGGAGCCGTGGGGAATCGTAATGTATTCATGAGTGGTGTCGACGCTGTTGTTTTTGATGTCATAGTTTGAGAAAAAGTAGAATTTATCGTTGCTGGAGTTGGTGTTCGGTATTGTGTGATAAGTTTCAAAGGTTGTTAGACCAAGCTCGTAATCATCGTCGCTCAAATCTATGGGTGGAAAGTAGTTTACCGCGAGGGTGCTACTCTTGCCGGTTAGAGTGAATGTTAACGACATATTCTGCTCGAACTGCTCGACTGTTACTGAATCAGAGTGGTGGGAAGTCAATCCTTAAATTCGGTGCCGATCGTTTGTAGAAAGCGTAGACATAGTTGTCCGCAATTGCTCTGATCGTACTTTTGATAAGACGTACGATTGTACTCAATTTTCACAGCATCTTTATCCAGATATTGTATGAATTCCTCAGGCGGTCGAAGATTCCCAAAGCTGTCGAAATATATAGCTCGACTCCCTCTCTTCGCATACGCCACCCAATGAGTCCCAGGCCCCTCGACATTGTCCAAATTTACGATACCGCTCTCGTTTCGACGTACTCCTCCGGCTGGTAACGCGTTACGCATAAAAACTCCTCTAAAGAATGGAATATGCATACGTTTTGCCAACTCCTCCAATTGTGCATCGGTAGTTACGCCCGCGGGCATTTTTATTTTCTTTTCGGCGTTTTTTTTTTCGTTTCGACATTCCCTGTCCGCGCTTGTACGGTGCGAGATAAAGTCCCCGACCTTCCATGGAGCGATTATGACGTTGCATTTCCTGCAGCTGATGTTGCGCCGCCTTATTATCGTTTACCGTCTTGGCGATCCCCGACGCTCCGCCAGCCAATGATCCGAGAACACCTAGCAACGGTAGAAGTGGTAATATAACACCCCGTTTTGCTACCGGAAGAATCCGCTTTTTCGGTGCTCTCTTTGGAATCCTTTTGCGGGTTTTTGTTTTCATCCCCATTCCGATCTTCGTCTTGGCCTTCATAGCTGCCCAAACAGCCGTAGCAGCACCTCTTTCACCCAGAGTCGAGTCTCGCGCAACGATGCGTTTTCGCGCTTTGTCAGCGAGTATGTTATCCGCCGCGTGCCTTTCGCCGAGGTCGTTGCTACGCGAATACGCAATATCGTGTTCTCGACACGCTGCGTCCAACGGATTGATGCCTCGATCCCCTCTAGCTAATCGTTTTGCCAGATGAGTTCCTGGGCCGCAAAACTGGTATCCCGGAATATGTAATTCGATAGGTAGCGCGTTTATCGCCCGATTTAACAAACCACTGCCTTTCTTTACTCTCGTCGGCGACATTCGCTACAATTTTTAATCAATGGTGCTGGACCGTCGATATGCGTTCGCTGCCGAGGGCGATTATAATGTTCCAGACACCGACGATACTGCTGAACCTCAGAATCGGCTTTTATATGCTCGGGGAGTCTGTCCCACAACTGATCAATGTGCCTGCCAAACTCTCGGAGTAGAATAATCTTTGGTATATATTTCAACTGCTCAGAGGTTAGGTCTCGAATATCACAATTATCCGAGAGGATCAGAAGATTATCATCAAGTCAGTCGCGCGAGCCGGTCGTACTTGTCGGAGCTCTGTTTGTTTTGGTATTTCCGAGAATTTCAAATCTTCGCCGTTCGTTAATATGACAAAACCGCAAATTTGCAAAGGCTGTAAAACATCAGTGGCTAATCCAATTGAGTGCTCCTCCTGTGATATCATATCGCACCGTGGATCTACGTGTTTATCCAGAACCGGACATCCTTGGGCACCGGGGAAATTAATTGATTGCAAATCGATTGGATGCGATGACACCAGCTCGGGTCCTCAGCCGACTATTTCACAACAGCCCACGGACAGATCTACTACTGGCTCACCAGTATGCTCTTGCGGATTGAACGAAGATTCGCTCTTGTCAAAAATTCATGATATGATCCAATCTCAATTTAATTCATTTCGACTGGAAATCATTGACCTATTCAAGGCAGATATCGCACAGATCACTAGTGACGTTTCCTCTCTTGGATCGAGGGTCACTGATTTGGAAAAGAATTTTCTTGCATTCTCTGGTTCCAAGTTACATGACGATGAAGACTTCTTTGCCGAAATTGCAAATCGGGAGGCTCGTTCATCCAATATCATGGTCTCGAATTTGGAAGAATCTGTATCTTCATCTGACATAGAACATATCAAGACCGTTTTCAATTCCATTCAACCTGGCGACTACTCCAACATCAAAACTACCAGGATTGGGAAGAAAACTGATAATCGCCCCCGGCTGATCCGAGTAACCATGTCTAGCAGGTCTGAAGTACTTGGTATTCTGCGTAATAAAAACCGCTACAAAGGCTCTCTCAAGATCTTCCAGGATTCCACCCCTCGTCAGCAACTTCACCTAAACAACTTAAGGAAAGAACTTCAAAATCTACTGGACTCGGGAGTCATAGATAAGACTATTAGATATATTAATGGAGTGCCCAAAATTGTTAATGCGTCTCCTTCGTCTTACTCAAAAAACTGAATTTTCACCCTTTGTTTTTCTATCAAAATGTGCGCGGTCTTCGTTCTAAACTATCTGAATTACGTTGTTCTCTTTCTACTCTCTCAAATGCATATGATGTATTTATTCTGTCTGAAACATGGCTACATAGTGGTATCTCTAACGGTGAATTAGGCTTCTCCTCTTATAATATTTTCCGCTGTGACAGAAACACAGATACTAGCAATTTTCTTAGAGGTGGTGGTATTCTGATTGCGGTTAAGAATTCATATTTATGCCGACAAATTGAATTATCCGTTAATTCAATAGAGCAACTTTTTGTTGAGGTGCGGTTTGGCTCACGCACTGTGATTATTGGTTCTGTTTACATTCCTCCTCACTCCTCGCATATACTATATCAGCTTCACTCTCAAACTATAGAAGTCCTATCCCACCGTTTTCCCACTGCTGAATTTATTATCGCCGGTGATTACAATCTCCCTGACTTTTCGAACCATATCACCCAGTCTCGTACAGCATCTCTTGACCATAGTAACATTCTACCTTCTCCTTTGGGCATAATCCGTGAATGTATTAGCTTTTTAAATTTTTCGCAAGTGAACTACGTGGCTAACAATAATGGTAAGCTCCTTGATCTTGTTATTTCGACATTTCCAAACGTTCGCACCTCCCCTGCTCCTGAACCTCTTCTCCCTGAGGATCCTCACCATCCCTCCATCTTTTTTTGTCTTACTCTCTCTGTTAATTCTTCCTCTCCTCCCAAGGTGACTCATCGCAGAAGCTTTAACTCGGCTGATTATGTCGGCATCAATAATTATTTTGCTTCTATTGATTGGGATGTTCTCTTTCCCTTATCCGTTGATGAATCTGCGGACATCCTTTATTTTCATCTTAACCAGGCTATTGAGTCATTCGTTCCCTCCTCGTCTTCAGTAATTTCCTCCTACCCTATCTGGTTTTCCCGTAAACTTATTTCACTTATTAGGCAAAAAAAAATCGCTCATCGTAACTTTAAACTTTCTAACTCCTTCTCCGATTATCTAGTTTTTTCTAATCTCAGGTCCCAATGCAAAACCATCTCTCGTAACTGCTGGCACTTTTTCGCTTCCAAATCTGAAAATACACTTCTTAACCAGCCCAGAACTTTTTGGAAATTTGTTCGAAACCTCAAAAATGACTCCTCTCTCCCTTCTCACATTTCCTTTAACGACCAGGTATCCTACTCTGATCATTCTATTGCCGATACATTTGCGGATTACTTTGGCTCTGTCTATGCTTGTAGTCCTGAATCACCGCCTTCTTTCTCCTTCCACAATACCATTGATGTTTCTAACATGGAAATCACAATTAGTGATGTACTCTCCCAGATACAACTCCTTGATGTTAATAAGGGTCCTGGTATTGATGGCATCCCCGCGATCTTTTTTAAGTCTTGTAAATTTATTATGGCTCGTATCCTCTTTATTATATTTAAAAAATCTTTGAACTCCGGAATTTTTCCTTCCTCGTGGAAGACTTGCTTAGTCTCCCCTATATTTAAGGGTGGTGATAATTCACTTGCCAGTTCCTACAGGCCTATTAGTCTGCAGAATATTATTCCTAAAATATTTGAAAGCATTGTTTCAAATAAGCTCTCCTTCATTTGCAAGAACATAATTATCGACGAGCAATTTGGCTTTATGTCTGGTCGTTCTACTATTACTAATCTTCTCACGTATAATCATTTCCTGTCTAATTGCTTAGAAAGTGGTCAACAGGTTGATGCCATCTATACCGACCTACGTAAAGCCTTTGATACAGTTGACCATCCGACCCTCCTCTCTAAACTTCACTCCCTCGGCCTTCATGGCGCATTTTTTGCCTGGCTCTCCAGCTATTTGACTAATAGAATTCAGATAGTTAAGTATTGTTGCGAGCACCCTATGGATAAAATCCATGGCCCGATGATGCTCGCGACGAAGACAAGAGACAGCGAGAAGAAGGCGATCTGATCGATCGCCTGTCAAGCTGTGACTTCAGATACAGACGCCATTGCGAGCAGACGTACATCCGAACAATTCCTCCTTGCCAATCGTTACTGTTGCATTAATTACATTACACTATAATTGCTGTTAACCTTGTTCATGTTCAAATATAATTCCTATATATTCGGTTTCTACCATGACTACAACGAAACGTAACACTGGTGTCAGAAGTGGGATCCCACTTCTGACACCAGTGTTACGTTTCGTTGTAGTCATGGTAGAAACCGAATATATAGGAATTATATTTGAACATGAACAAGGTTAACAGCAATTATAGTGTAATGTAATTAATGCAACAGTAACGATTGGCAAGGAGGAATTGTTCGGATGTACGTCTGCTCGCAATGGCGTCTGTATCTGAAGTCACAGCTTGACAGGCGATCGATCAGATCGCCTTCTTCTCGCTGTCTCTTGTCTTCGTATTTCGCCAGGCGTCGCACGTGCACCACCTTGCACTTCTTCCTAGGCGAGCGTTGAATCCTGTAGACGACGTCGTTGATCCTCTTCACCACCGTGTAGGGTCCTTCCCAGTCGGATTGCAGTTTTGGGCACTTCCCTTTCACTCTTCGTGGTTGGAATAACCACACTCGTTCTCCGGGCTGGAACTCTACCGCGTGTACACGGTTGTCGTACCAGGACTTCATCTTCGAACTGTAGACATCCAGGCGTTGTCGAACGAATTCATGGATCCTCTTCATTTTTCCTCGGATCCATTCAGAGTATCCTTGTTGGATGTCCTCGTCTTCCTCCACTTCTGGGGGCAGTCCTCTCCATAATTGCAGGGGTAGGCGAAGTTCCTGGCCATACATGATCATCGCTGCCGTTAATTGCGTAGCCTCATGACGCGCTGATCTATAAGCGAGGAGGAACATGGGAATCCACTCGTCCCAATCCCGTTGGTGCTCCGAGACGAACATTGCGAGATATTGGAGCAATGTTCTATTCAAACGTTCCACCATTCCGTCGGATTGAGGATGTAGGGGAGTTGTTCGCGTTTTCCTGATTCCCAACAGTTTCATCAGTTCCTTGAACACGGAGGATTCGAAGTTCCTTCCTTGGTCCGTGTGTATTTCCAGTGGTACACCATAACGACAGACCACGTTGTGCAGAAGAGCCCTTGCCACTGTGACAGCTCGCTGGTCTGGCATCGCGATTACTTCCGGCCACCGGGTAAAGTAGTCCGCCACGACCAGAATAAACCTGTTGCCGGCCTGAGACCTCGGGAGCGGACCCACAACGTCCAGGGCAAGCCTCTCGAACGGAGCTCCCACGTTGTATACTCTCAGGTTCCCCGCTCCTCTCTGACGAGGTCCCTTCTTCGCCGCACAGGTGTCACACCGCCGGCACCACTCTTGAACGTCCCGTCGACACGTGGACCAGAAGAACTGCTGGCGGATCTTCGCCAAGGTCTTATTCACTCCGAAGTGTCCAGCTGTTGGCGCATCATGGAATTCCCTCAGTACCTCTGCGACTCTCTCGCGCGGCACTACCAAAAGCCATGAGGTTGTCGCACCATCGTGGGACTCCCATTTCCTGAAAAGTAAACCTTCATGAATTTCCAGCGAGTCCCAGATTGACCAGTAATATTTCGTCTGTGGGGAGAAACGAGCAACGTCTTGCCAGTCGGGCTTCTCCCCTTCCCCTTTCTTTTTCAAGATGAAGCCAATCTCTTCATCTTTTTCCTGACTTCGTTTCCATTCGCTCTTCTTTTCGTCACAGAATATCCGGTGAATTTTCTTCGTGCTAAGCACTTCCTCTTCTGCCTCCTTTTTATCCAGTCGGTCGCATTTCCTGCAATCTTCTTCGATGCAAGGTCTTCTAGAAAGCCCATCAGCGTTTCCGTGGGCTCTTCCTTCCCGGTGTCGAATCTCGAAGTCGTATTCTTGTAAACGTTCAATCCAGCGGGCAACTTGTCCTTCGGGATTCTTGAAGGTCAGCAGCCAACGGAGCGCTGCATGGTCAGTCCTTACGAGAAATCTCCGTCCGTAGAGGTAATGGTGGAAATGCTCGATAGACTTTACCACTGCTAGTAACTCTCTCCGAGTCACGCAGTAGTTCCTTTCGGCTTTACCTAAGGTTTTGGAGAAGTAGGCTACCCCTCGTCGTGGGGTATCGTGTTCCCTGAAACAGACTCAAAAAAAGGGGGGGGCCGGGCTACGGGGGCAGCCTCCGCAGCCCAGTCCACCTAATTAGCTTAAACTAATCTTCTTTCTTGAGTCCTCCTCGTGTTTGTGTCCCTTGATCCTTGGAAGTCTTCACTCCTCTTGGCATCGTCCTTCGGGATTCTTGAAGGTCAGCAGCCAACGGAGCGCTGCATGGTCAGTCCTTACGAGAAATCTCCGTCCGTAGAGGTAATGGTGGAAATGCTCGATAGACTTTACCACTGCTAGTAACTCTCTCCGAGTCACGCAGTAGTTCCTTTCGGCTTTACCTAAGGTTTTGGAGAAGTAGGCTACAACTCGCTCTTGGCCTTCGTGTTCCTGCGAGAGGACACCGCCTATGGCGAGGTCGGAGGCATCCTTATCCAGGATGAAATCCTTGTCCATCACCGGATAGGCCAGCACCGGCGTTCCGGTTAGCCTCTTCTTCAATTCTTGAAAAACTTCTTGACATCCTTCGGTCCATTGGAAGTTTTGCTTGGCCTCGGTGAGGCGATGCAGGGGCTTTGCGATCCTGGAGAAATCCTTCACAAATTTCCTATAGTAGGTGCATAATCCCAAGAAGCTTCTTAATTCCGTCACGCTCTTCGGCTGTGGCCATTCCGAAATCGCTTTGACCTTCTCCGGGTCTGTCTTGACTCCGCTCTCGGTGACGATGTGGCCCAGATACTTCACTTCCCGGCAGAAGAAGGAGCATTTCTTGGGACTCATCAATAGTCCGGCTTGGCGTAGACGCGAAAACACCGTTCGAAGGCGTTCGTGCTCCTGTTCAAAGTCCTTCCCGAAGATGACGATGTCGTCCAAGTAGACTAAACAGATTTTCCAGGTCAGGTCCCGTAGTACGTCTTCCATCAGTCGTTCGAATGTTGCAGGGGCGTTGCATAGTCCAAAGGGCATCACTTTGAACTGCCACAGTCCCGTCCCCACTGAGAACGCAGTTTTCTCTCGGTCCTTTTCGTCCATAGAGATCTGCCAGTATCCGCTCTGCAAATCCACGGTTGAAAACCACGAAGATCCGGTGAGAGCGTCCAGAGTATCCTCGATGCGGGGCAGGGGGTACGAGTCCTTCTTCGTTATCTCGTTGAGGCGTCGAAAATCCACGCAGAACCTTATGGTGCCGTCCTTCTTCTTGACAAGGATGATCGGAGAGGACCACGGGCTCCGCGATTCCTCGATTACGCCCTGTGCCAACATTTTCCGAAGTAGTTCCTCTACTTCTTCTCGTCGGTGTAGCGGTAACCTCCGCGGTGCCTGCTTGATGGGGCGGCTATCCCCAATGTCGACGACATGCTTCACCCGGTCGCAATTCCCGATTTGAGTCGAGTCCTTGGCGAAAACGTCCTGAAATTCACGAAGCAAATCAGCAAAAAGTTTCTTTTGTCTTTCTGCCAAACCTGACGAACAGCGTGTGTACAGTTCTTCCAAATGCTGTGGGACGACCGTTTCCTTTTCCTCTTGTGGTGTGTCCTCCTCGGCGATCGGCTCACCAAAATGAATCTCTGGTTTTCCAGGAAGACATAGGACTCCTCGAGATAGGTCGATGCTGCAGCGGTGTTTCTTCAGGAACGCCGCTCCTAAGATGCACTTTTCCACCATGTCGACGACGTAGAAGTCCTCCACGCTCGAGA
Organism: Andrena marginata; assembly: GCA_963932335.1. NCBI lineage: Eukaryota > Metazoa > Arthropoda > Insecta > Hymenoptera > Andrenidae > Andrena > Andrena marginata. The sequence goes on from OZ010662.1 coordinate 23,693,448, forward strand.
GTCCTCCAACGCTGAGATCCAAGCTCTTCTTTCCAAAAACTTTGATTTTCTCTCCAGTAGTAGAGCGAATGTCGACCTTCGTCCTATCGAGTTCGCTTGTAGGGCAGAACTCCTTCTCCAGAAGGTTGATGGGAGAACCTGTATCTAAAATAATCGGACAGGGATTTCCATTTATTGTTCCACATACGTAGATCTCTCCAGTTGGATTCCATTGACGCTCAGTCGCCTCCTGCATCGCCACACTCTTGACGACCGGGGGACTGTACTTTCTGGTCCGGCGTCTCCCCCTTACGCCGTCCTTTTCCCGTTTCCCTCAGATTTCTTGGTTGCCACTCTTGTCTGGCTGTTCTTGGCCTGGAAACAATCCTTCTGCATATGCCCTGTTTTTCCACAAAGCCAGCACTTCGGTTTCCTCGGCCCGTCGTCCGTTCCTTCCTCGGGTTTCCCAAATCTTGGCTGTTTCGGTGGGAACCTTTCAAAGTTGTCAAACGGTTTAGCCTTTCGTTTTTCTGAGTATCGTTTTTGCGATTCGGCCGCGGGGCGGCGAGACATTGCCTCGACGGCCTCGATCTCGAGGGCCCTGGTCACGGCGGCCCTTAAAGACATAAAACCGCCTAGTCGCAGTTCCCGCTGCATTACAGGGTTAGCCAACGCCGTGACAAACTGAGATGCGGCTAATTTATCGCGGGTTTCCGCCGGGCAATCGTTAAAAGCGGATTGTGCCAGGCGTTCAATCTTTGTGGCAAGCGAGGAGATGCTCTCATCCCTTCGCTGCCTATGGCTCTGGAAGAGTACGTAATTCAGGTTAGACAGGTTTTTCGCCCCGTAACGAAACTCTAGCGCGGAAACCAACTCTGCAAAACTTTCGCATTGAGCCGCGGAGAGCGTCGTAAGGACGCTCCTTGCCGCGCCTCCGAGGGAAGCGATTAAGGCCGTAGTCTTTTTTTGATCATCCCACCCATTTGCGCGTGCGATCGTCTCGAACTGAACTTTGTACTCTTCCCACGAATTTCTACCGTCAAAAATTGTCGGTTTCACCGCGTACCCCAAACTAAGTACGCGCGGTTCCGGAAGAGAGGCAGCGGCGGGTGCGCTAACGGGTGCGGGAATCTGCGTCGATGGAACACTATTTACAGGGGCATTTTCCCCACCCCGAAGATTCGCGCCGCTACCAACCGAACCTGTTCCGCTTTGCAATGAAGCGGTTACGACCTGGATCCGTTCTTCTAAATTCGACATGCGCGCCTCGAAAGCCGCCTGAGTCCGCCGGTCCTCGATCTCCTTCTCCTCTCTTCGGCGATCCTCCCTCTGTCTGCGGGCTTCGTCGTCCCTCCGCTGCTCCCGCATCTGTCCCACGATACTCAATTGGAGGGAGGAGAACAGCTCCAGCGACGACGTTTCTCCGGAACGTCACGGGATTCCACCGTTAGAGCTCCAGAGAAACGTCGTCGCTGGACTTCCGCCGAGGGAACGCAGGGAACTAGTCGTCAGACCATAAAAAGGACCAGACCTCTCGCCAGTCTCTACCCAAGAAGAAGATGTGCCGTCAAAGAAAACGAAGCCCATACAAGAAAGAAGTACGCAAGTCCGAAAACGCAAGGAGCCATGTGCCCACGCCTTGCCCAGGGTTTTTGGGGTGGTTTTCCCCTGGGCGTGAAGGTGAATGCCGAGACGACGGACGGAAGAGGCCACGTAGCGTTTTTCCCACTCTTCCGGACCAGGGTACGGCTACAGACAGAGGAGAAGTTACAGCGGTCGGGACGACCGCTTCTCGAGAGGGGGGAGCAGTGTTGCGAGCACCCTATGGATAAAATCCATGGCCCGATGATGCTCGCGACGAAGACAAGAGACAGCGAGAAGAAGGCGATCTGATCGATCGCCTGTCAAGCTGTGACTTCAGATACAGACGCCATTGCGAGCAGACGTACATCCGAACAATTCCTCCTTGCCAATCGTTACTGTTGCATTAATTACATTACACTATAATTGCTGTTAACCTTGTTCATGTTCAAATATAATTCCTATATATTCGGTTTCTACCATGACTACAACGAAACGTAACAGTATAATAATTTCCTATCTAAGGAGATTGCTGTTCTTTCTGGTGTTCCCCAGGGATCTCACTTGGGTCCGCTTCTGTTTGTATTATACATTAATGATATATCCGAAGCCTTTTTACATTGTAAATTTTCACTTTTTGCAGACGATCTAAAAATTTATAGACAAGTGGCGAGTGTGTCTGATGCTCTTTTAATACAGTCTGACATAGATAGACTCTGCTTATGGTGCTCGCGTAATAAACTTGGTTTTAACTTATCTAAGTGTCATGTTATACGTTTCAGCCGTAAATCTAGTAAATTAATCTTCCCTTACTCTATTCAAAACTCATCTCTACAATCTGTTGAAACTGTACGTGACCTTGGTATCTATTTTTCTAGCACTTTAACGTTTCATTATCATTATCAACATATTGTTAATTCCGCGTATAAAACATTAGGTTTTATTCACCGCACCTCCAAGCTATTTTCTAATATCACCACACTCCGAACTCTCTATAACTCCTTGGTTCGTCCTATTCTTGAATATGGCTCCGTTATTTGGGCTCCTTATTATAAATGCCACTCTGCATTAATCGAGGGTGTACAGCACAGGTTTCTTAGACTTGCATCATATCGCACGGAATCACCAATGTCTATTTTTTGCCATAATTATGACTTTATGCTGTTACGCCTTGGATTAATGAGCCTGGATCAACGCCGTGTCGTTGCCGACCTCCTATTCTTATATAAAATTATTAACCATCTTATCTCATGTCCTAAAATCCTTCTAAAACTTACCTTTTATGCACCTGTGCGCTGCCTTAGAAATCATACTCTTTTCCTTCCGGAGTCACATCGTACACTCTACGGCTATTACAATAGTCTTAATCGACTTTTGATAACTGCGAATCGCTATTGTAATTCTGTTGACTTCTTCAATAATTCCTATGATTCCTTCAATCACTCTGCTCTAATCGCTGTTCGTATCTCCTTTTCCCCCTAACTTTTAATATTATGTTTTCTTGTGTTATTATATTATTATTATGATTCTTTTATATCTACTTTTATCACTATCATTAATGGTTCTTTTGCGTTTGCTTCTTGCCTTTGTTTCTTTTAGTTACTTCTATTTGTACTTCCTATTTATATAATATTCTCTCTATGCTTGTGTGACTGTGGCTTGTACTTTTTATAACAAAGGGTTTATCCCGTTGAAATATATATATATTATTATTATTATTATTAGAAGCATTTTGAATACTGAACCGTTTTGCTTCGGTGCGGACCTATAAATAGGGCGCTTCGACGTATCAAAATCATTTTTCACAGTTCACGGAGAGGATGCGATTCGTGCGACAACCTGTGACGATACGCGTGACAAATTTTGATGATAAATCGCGAGTGATGTCTTCGAAAACAAGACGCAGACATGGTAGCATGCTGCCAAACACTATCCGCTGCGTCATTTGTGGCCCATCAAATTGCGGAAAGACCAACGTGCTGGTCAGCTTGTTGGAAAGTCCTCACGGCGTCCGCTTCGAGAACGTGTACGTGTACTCCAAGTCCTTGCAACAGCCGAAATATCAGTACTTGGAGAATTTATTGACTCCGATAGATGAAATTGGCTACTTTACGTTTTCGAATAACAGTGACGTCATCCCACCGAGCAAATCGCTTCCGAATTCTATTTTTATCTTTGATGACGTGGCATGCGACAAGCAAGATACGATAAGGGAATACTTTGCAATGGGGCGCCACTCGAACGTTGACTGCTTCTATCTCTGTCAGACATATGCAAAAATTCCCAAACATCTTATACGCGACAATGCGAATCTGCTGATTCTGTTTAAGCAGGATGGTACCAACTTGAAACATGTGTACAACGATCACGTAAACACTGACATGCCTTACGAGGATTTCTGCGCTTTGTGCCGTAATTGTTGGCAACGGGAGTATGGTTTCGTGGTAATAGACAAGGATAGCGCCATGTCCAATGGACGTTATAGAAAGGGATTTAACGAGTTTGCCGTACCGTGAGATAGTCAATCGTCATCAACACGTCGGTGGGAAAGCAACGTCTGCGGCACAACGATGATTGATATCGATACTCTGGAGATTAAGGATCGCGAGAGAATAGCGAAGGAAATTGCAAAAACCAGCGATTCCATTCGCCGGAAACATCAGGCTTTGAAGACTGGCAAGATGGAGGAAGATATCGCGTTGGAGAGATACTTTAAACCTATCGTTGAACCCTTGAAACATATTGTGGAAAATACCACAACAGCAGAAGCTGACACATCACCGCTGATGAGTACAGACGTTGAAGGGAATGAAACATTAACGCCTAAAAAAATCCATCCGAAAGGGAACACATCGCGCAAGGCAAAGAGGAAACAACACGGGCCATTTGAATATTCACCCATAACCTCGACACCAGTTCAATCGAAGCGGAAACGACAAAATACTACATCAAACGATTCTCCGGCTCCTCCCACACCAATAAATACATTTCCCAATGTGCAATCGCTCTCAGCCGTTGATGACGACGTTTTTGAAACTAGTCCCGATGAGTCGTTTGTAACATCTATTAGACAGCAATTCCAAACATCCGAGGGACAAAAAACGATCCGCAGTCATTTCGGCCCGCTGGGGCAAAAATACATGAGTGCAATCCTAAGTAGTGATAAGGATACAGCAATGGACTATGTGTACGGTGTATACTTTGACAATAGTAGAACGATGCTTGGGGATAAGGCTTTCGATATAGACAAGGATGATAATATAATCATAGATGGTGTAAAATACAGAGGAACACCCGGCCTTTACGAATTGATTTTTATGAGAATTCCCGACGATACTGTATACACCGATGCCGATAAACAAAAATACAAAAGTATACTGCTGACAACGAATGCCCACAGACGCGGTCACGGTGCTAAAAATCCCATATTGGGCAACAAGGGATACAAGTACAAACATGTAATTGCACCGCTAATTCCCCGTGCATCAGCTAGTAGGACAGGGAAAGGTCTAACAGTGCCACGAGTCATGGTGGTAAACGATAACAAAATCGATTACGTACACTGGGACGATCCCAACGAGCTGGTGGATCGATTCCGTTTGCTCGAAGCGTCGCGTCAGGCGGGTAACAACTCTCACGATCCTGAAATTCTATCGATTATCGAGGAACTCCGCGAGGTAGGCCTCATTATATAAAACCGCACACCGATGATGTGCGCAGTATGCATCGAGATGCCAATCAACAAATTTGGGGTATCGCTCGAGAAGAGTGGAGCAGCTAGAATGGACTATTACAAATGGAGCGGTTTGCTTCGAAATTACATGCGAGATAACGCTCTTTGCGTGACCGGTGCAGACTTTGATGCAAAATCACGCAAGATACGACGCGTAGCTGAGCCGGTGGCCGACACCGATGCCGTCAATAAACTATACGTGGAAAAGAGCATTAAACTTTTGAGAGAGCAGCAGGAAGAATTAGAGAGGAAGCTGGTCGTGTTTCAAAGAGATATGCTGACGTTGCAAAACAGTGTTCAAAAGATATCGCAAGTGTCGAATTCTATCCCGCAGCCGGACAATGAAATTCGTAAAGTTAAAGAGGCTATAACCGCTTTTGCTGCGGAGCAGCAACTTGTCCAGAATTTTCTCGGACCAACGGGAAGCACTTAATGCACGTACCCGATAATTATCGCATCATTCGTGTCCAAGACACGTCTGCGATCAAACATGCAGCCATTATCGAAATCCAAAAGTAAAGAAAACCATGGCCACAAGAATCTACAACTCGTTGAGGAATTGCACGCTCCAGCTCGAAGACATTTTCCGCGGAGGCGCGTCATCGTGCATGGATACGATGATCTATGGCAAGCTGACATTGTAGAAATGCGTCCATACTCGCGATTCAACCAGGGTCACCACTACATACTCACCGTCATCGATGTGTTGAGCAAGTATGCGTGGGCATTACCGCTCAAGACTAAAAGTGGTGTTGAGGTGACTAAAGCGTTTGCAAAGATATTTAGAGAGCGATATCCAAAAAATTTGCAAACCGATCAAGGAAAAGAATTTTACAACACCGATGTGCAGAAACTCTTGACAAAGCACGACATTAATCATTATTCGACATATTCGGTGATGAAGGCCTCCGTCGTAGAACGTTTCAATCGAACTTTGAAGAACAATATGTGGAAACTGTTCACGCTGAATGGAACCTATAGATGGACCGAAGCGCTACCAAGTCTACTTGCAGAGTATAACGCACGAAAACATAGAACCATCGGAATGCGTCCTTGCGATGTTACCCCTGCGATCGCCGACACGCTGCTAGCCACCGTATACAGCAACATAAAGATCGCTGCACCAGCGAGATTCAAATTGGGCGAGTTTGTGCGCGTGAGCAAATTTAAAACCATATTCGATAAAGGCTATACGCCGAACTGGACAACGGAGGTGTTCAAGATAGCCAAAGTACAGACAACTAATCCCGCAACGTATCTGCTGGACGATTCCTGTGGAAAACCCGTTGCCGGAGGATTCTATGAACACGATCTGCAACGTGTCACCGATCCTGATGTGTATCTAGTGGAAAAAGTGTTGCGTAGAAAGGGGGATAAGGTGTACGTCAAGTGGCTGGGGTTTGATAAATCACACAATTCTTGGATAAATAAAAATAATGTATTGTAAAATAATAATAATACATGGTTCAATAAATACAATGATACATATACATGTGTGAACATTTTTTTTACACATTAATTCCACCATGTGTAAATTCTATACATTTGCAAACAATAATTCTACTATTTGTAAGAAACGAGTTAATAAATACAATAATAATAATTTCTATACATTTGCAAACAATAATTCCACTATTTATAATAAATACAATAATTTCTATTTTACAATGGAATTTTGTAATGTCCCCAGGGCAGAGTATCTGTTGAATCGGGTACGATATGTCGCTTGTCATCATGTGGGCTTAGAGCGATTTTAGATTCCGAAATGGTGTACACTTTATGCAATTTAGACCGTATGCATGATTGTCTGCGAACCATTTCGATCTCCCTTTGCAAACACTGCGCGTAGTCGTCGAAAGTTATCGTTCTAGCTATGACGTTGGTCTTGACGCCTTTCGCCTTTTTCGTATCTTTTTTGCCGTCTACGCGAAGTGCATACATTTTCGCTCTAAGACCTACGAATTCGGTCATTATCGCACCGTTATTTTCGTCCTTCATCAGCCCCGGAACCTTCTTATTTACGCGCGGCATATTATATACATTGTCGGTGGGATAATCGCTTGTGTCGAATCTATCAATATTGTGTTTCATGGACTCGTAGATATCGTCGCATTGAATGTGATAAATGTCGGTGTATAGAATTTTACAATTTGATCCATGCTGGGGAGACATGTACTTGTGGTGAAATTCATACACACAAATTTTTGATATGTCCAGAATACACATACCCACGTATATCGGTTTGTTGAATTTCACCTGGAGTTTCCGCAATTCAACAGCTATTAAATTTTCCGAAAAAACACTTCTGCTGTGAAAATTCGGTTTCGCGATCATTGCCTCCGCGCCATATCGCCCTTCCCAATGTGTCAAAAGTTTTACATCCACGTGATTTCGTACATTTTCCATAGTTTTACCGAATACCGTGTTGTTCATCAATTTGTACAAATTTTTTTCAAAGTCGTTTGTCGCGCCTGTTTTAAACCGTGTATTGAGTTCGATGTAATCGCGGAGCGAGGGAGATTGAGAGAATTGCAGGACGCGGTGTATTTTTATAATACGAAGACCGTGACGCGTGCACTGCTGTAGGTTGCGGTAATGGATGACGTAACGCTGCTTATCGTATACCGTCGCGAGTAACTTGTCCTGCCTGCTGCCAGGTGGTTTGGCACGCGTCGGGCAGAATGGTAGATCGGCATGAGCGTCGTGCAGACGTTGCGGATATTCGAAATCTACCTCGAGAATGTACCCCGTGGGCGAATCGACCCGGATTGAAGACACGTCAAAATTTGCAGCATCTTCGACCCATCGAAATTTAGCGTATGGTAGGGGCTGACACATTGCCCATCCATACAAATTGTTCACGTCAAAGTACATCAAGTACGATGACTCTTCCGATGCGTCGTAAGATGACATGTACTTGTTATTAGCATGTGCGTATCTTCCGGAACATTGGCTTAAACCCCCACGTATACCGCGTTCGATAAACATGACCATATCGACGTCTGTGAGCAATTCGAACGTAATTTTGGTGTGTTTTAGCATGGCATCCCACGTGAAACCAGGTAGAGTATAATAATGTGCTGAATCTAGTCCGTAACTCTTGATACAACTTTCGCGAAAATTTTCAAAAATATCTGCCAATAACAAGACATCTGTTTTCAAATACAAGTCGCTGTATTCGCCCAAGGTTCTAATCCCGAAACGCTGCCAGACAGTCTCGGCGTGTGCGTAATCGGTCTCGGATACTGTCTCACCCGTTAACAAACTGTGGAATGACTCGCGCGGCGGTAAGCACGGGTCCTGCAGCTTGTTCGCGCAATCAAGGTATTCGTACGGAAAGACACCCTTTCGCGTCAATAAATTGAAATCCTCAACGGATAATGTTTCAAATTGGGATCGTAAAATTTTTAATTGATCTGTGCTCAGAAAAGACGATAATTTGTTGAGACTAGTATTGAGAAATTTGTACGAATCGATGAATCGTAATTTAATATAATTTCGCGAGTCTGATTCAGCCGTATCTTCGACATTTTTAGTGAACGAAATATACTTTTCTTTAGTTATGGGTAATACATCAACGTGACCGTCGAAAGCGGTAGCTATTTCCTCGATAATGAAATGCGAATCGTAGCCGGATAAATTATGGAAAACTATGGGAATGTAAAACGCATTTTTATAATTTAAATTGCACTCCGAATGTGCCGGGTCTCTAAACCGTCCGGAGAGATGACAATGATCGCGAACTCGTACGTCATCAGCCTCGAATGGCTCTTCGCAAATATGACAGTGTGTTGCATCGCGAAATGTCGTCCACTGTTCGGTGGTTAAATCATGCATGGGAACATTACTGGTCATGATAGGTTTGGCGAAGTTTGCAAATTTTTTCAGTTCGTATACGAACCATGAAACACAATCCGCGTCGCGACGACATCGATACACCGATAGCGATGTATCGTACGAGCAATGCATATAATAGGCTATACTATGAACTTTATGATGTTGATATGCGCGCAATTTATTATCATCACCCGTTCGACTGTCCTCTGTTTTTGCGATGATGCACTCCAGATCTGCGTACATCACGAAGGGGAGCCGCTCCTTCCTACAGTGGTTCTCGAAGCTGAAGAAATTTTTGCCTTCGCTGGGCAGCACGATGGCACAGTCGTTCATCTGCCCACAGTCCACTGCATGCGCCTCCAACTTCTCGGTAGAGCTAAAGTAGTGCATACATCTGTAAAAACACAAAAATTTTTTATTTAATTGTTTCGCAAGACATTTCAATATTTCACAAGTTTTCTATACTTACCGATCACAGATGAATTTCTTTGCTTTGTTTTTGCTCAGCTGCGCGCTCACCAGCCGAGACAAGTTCTTGATCCATACAAAAGTGAACCGACAACCGCTGCCACTCCATTGTCGCCTTTGCCCAATTCAAACGTGAGGCTACTGGACGATATCAGCGGAATTCTTGATTTGAAGTTGAAGAAGCTTGAAAATGATCTAATGGTCTTCCAGTCAAGCATTGAGGCTCTTAACAGCACTCTGAATAATATCAACGCGAATATAAACGATATCAATGCAAGAATAAACAATCTTGAGTCGAACATGAGTTGTCAGGAAGAAAATATAATAGAGGAAATTATGGAGAGGAATAGAAGATCGCACAACCTGATCTTCTTTAATTTAGTGGAGAATACTTCACAACCTGACATGGCCTCAATCAAAGATATTCTGGACATCATCCGGCCAAGTTCCTACAATGCCGACGTCACCTTCAGACGGTTTGTGAAGCGAAACTCTGATGACAAGCCTAGACCGGTGTGTGTCACATTTAAATCGCCTGATACACCGCTGTCTATACTGAAGAGTAAACATAAATACCTGGGGCCCGTCAAAATCACGCAAGACCAAACAACAAAACAGCGGGCTTTCCTGGACAATTTAAGGACTCAACTGCGTGGGATGAATGATAGAACTAAGACAATTAGATATGTTCGTGGTGTACCAAAAATAGTATCGCTTTCTCCAAATCCAAAAAACGTGGCTACTCCCCGTTAGTGTACTATCAAAGTGTGAGAGGTCTTCGGACTAAGATACAGGACTTGTGTCGTGCCATTACTTGTTCGCTTCGGTCGTATGACGTTATAGTTCTTGTCGAAACATGGCTCCATGCCGGTATCTCGCCAGTTGAGCTTGGCCTCTCTCAATTTAATGTTTACCGTTGTGACAGATCCTCGCTCTCAAGCACGTTCTCAAGAGGCGGCGGTGTTCTTATTGCCGTTAAAAATTCGATACGCAGCTCAGTTATTAATACGGAAATCTCTCATGTTGAACAACTTTACGTCAGAATAAATTTTATGTCTTCGACGGCTATTTTTACCGCTGCATATATCCCGCCCGCGTCACCACCTTCTCTGTACCTCGATTTTTCAAACAGTGTTGTAAGGGTTGTTGACCAGTATCCCAGTGATTATGTATTTGCTCTGGGTGATTTTAACCTGCCTCGAGTTGAATGGAGTGACCAGCTCCCTCAGCTCGGACCTGGTTGCAACCAAAATGTAGCATCAGCCCTGGAATATTTGGTGAACAACCTCAGTCTCTGCGGCTTAGTTCAAATGAATCACGTTTGTAACTTTTTAGACTCTATCCTCGATTTAATTTTCTGCAGCAACACTGATGTTGTTATATCCTCATCTGATGATCCTTTGCTCAAATGTGATTCATTTCACCCTGCCTTGGACATGCAATTTTATGTGCATCCATCGCACCAAGCAACAGCAGGAAATAATGTTTCTCATACGTATGATTTTAAGCATGGTGATTATTCTGCAATGACCAACTATTTAAACTCGATTATTTGGGACGAAATCTTCAAAGATACAAATCCTGATGTAGCTGTTGGTCTGCTATATGATCAGCTTTATTATGCGATAGATCTCTTTGTACCGAAATACAGACCATATAATGTTAAGTTTCCTAAGTGGTTTACATCGCAACTCGTTAATCTTACTCGCCGTAAAAAGCAAGCTCATTATGTTTATAAACGCACCAATCGTTATGGCGATTATCTTCTCTTCTCTAAACTACGCGCTGAGTGCAAGTCATTATCGAGGAAGTGCTATATTCAATATGTAAGAAATACAGAAAATTTTATGCTGAATAGCAATGATATTAAACCTTTCTGGAGTTTCATAAATGGCCAGCGTAAATCCCACGGATTACCAACTGTTATGCACTTAGATAATGCTAGTGCAACTGATACCTTATCGGTCGCGAATCTATTTGCATCCTTCTTTGATTCTGTCTATACTTCTCACACTGCGGTCTCGCCAGATGTCACCTTCGACCATAGTACTCAAATCTCCAATATCAACATCAATATTGGTGATATTTTTAGCAAAATCAAAAATTTACGAGTATCCAAGGGTCCAGGCATTGATGGAATCCCGCCAATTCTTCTCAAATCATGTTGCTTCACTCTTTCACGGGCATTATGGTTTATTTTCAACTCCTCCTTGTCTAGTGGGATTTTCCCATCTGCTTGGAAGACTACCTTAATTACACCTGTCTTTAAATCTGGCGACTCTGCTAACGTGAGGAATTATAGGCCGATATGTATTATAGATTCTATACCTAAATTATTCGAGAGCTTAATTGTTGACAGTATCAAGCCCTTTATTACGAGTATGGTTTGCAGTGAATAGCACGGTTTTATGCCAATGCAATCTACAGTTACAAATCTTTCTGTCTTTTGCAACTATGTCTCATCTAATCTTGACCGTTGCAACCGGGTGGATACTATTTACACAGATTTTAAGAAGGCATTTGACTCTGTTGCTAACAATATTCTATCATCCAAACTATCAGCGATGGGATTTTGCGACCCCTTACTCTCTTGGCTCTCGAGCTACTTGGTTGATCGGAGACAGATTGTTCGTGTTGCCGGTTCGCTATCGGCCCCGTTTGATGTAACTTCCGGGGTTCCACAAGGATCGCATTTAGGTCCCTTTCTGTTCATTTTATTCATTAATGACTTGTTTAAAGTGATTCGCCACAGCAAAATTTTGCTATTTGCTGATGATCTAAAGATCTACAAACAGATATTGTGCCCTGGAGATTGTAGTTTATTGCAACACGACCTATGTAAATTAGAGCATTGGTGTGAGTTAAATGGCTTGCAACTGAACTACGCAAAATGTTATTTTATGTGTTTTTCGTGTAGTGCATCCTCGTTAGGTGTGGAATACATGCTCGGTAATGCTGGTCTTTCACAAGTTTCTGAGATTCGTGACCTGGTAGTTCACTATACTTCGCGTTTAAATTTTTCTCCGCACTACCAACGGATTGTTAGGGATGCGTATAAAAATCTAGGGTTTATTAAGCGATGTGCAAGTGACTTTACTAACCCCCGAACCTTTAAATTACTGTACTGCGCTCTAGTCAGGCCTCACTTAGAATATGCATCAGTTATTTGGCCTTACCAATTAAAGTATAAACAGCTTATTGAAAGGGTGCAGCATAGTTTCCTTAGGTGTGCTGCATATAAGCTAGGCCAAGGGATGGCAATTACAGACCATGATTATATTCCAATCCTTAATCGTTTGAATCTGCGATCCCTTGAATTTAGGCGAGCCGAGGCTGACTTGCTTTTCCTCTTTAAGATTATCAACAACCATATCAATTGCCCTCAATTCCTTGTGTTGATAAACTTCTATGCACCTGAAAGAGCGTTTAGATTTACGCGTACTTTTTATCCCCACCGCTATACTTCCTCATTGATCAACTCTGACCCCGTAAACCGCATATGTAGTGCAGCTAACTCATATTGTGTCACCATGCCTGACTTATTTGATGGTAACATAAGCAGCTTTAGAAACTCTGTCCACAGTAGCTCGCTAAACTTGTAATTTGTCCGTGTGAACTGATTATCAATAATGTACACTAATGGGGATCTATCCCCGTTTACCAATAAAATAAAATAAAATAAAATGTCCTACATCGCCGTGCTCTTGATTCGGCGTGTAGAGCAAGTTTACGTGTCGATCCCTCTTTTGGCTGGTGAGGCGCAAGGGAAAGACCGTCTTCATCTTCTCCGCCTCGAAGCTGTACACGTTGACGGAGACGCTGTTCTGCCGCTCAAACTTCCCAATTTGCGCCAGGGACATTGGGAACTCAATGCCCTGGAGATTTAGCACGGAAGCATAGTGCGGGTACGAACTTGGGCGCGCGGTGTCTCGTTCGGCGGGATGGAGAGCGGCGACCACTGCCCACGCGAAACAGGCATTGTCCGGGGATTGTACACTGATCGTGGCTTTCTTCAAAGATAATTCCCGCGGCAACTTGAAGTGACACCCGGCACGCAGCGGATTGTACTTGTTGACATTGACGGTCAGGTTGAGGATTCTCGTCAATGCCCATCCGCTGTCGCGTTCCTGGAACTCTTCCAGCGATGCCAGGGTGGGTTCGATGACACATCGTTGGCACCACTCCTGTAGATCGGATGTGCCGAAGAGTTCGCAGTTCCGGGTATTTATGCTTTTACAAGCATGCTTGTCACCCGCCACAAATTCACCGTTAAACACAGTGTTCACTTTGAGGTGTTGATGTTTCCTCAAAGCGCCCCGCACCTGCTCCAGCACAATGGTCCCCGCATCTTCGAGGAAGCTGCGCGGCTCGATGTAGTTCGAATTTAACACGGCACCAGTTAATACGCGGATATCGAACGCAGCGTCTATTTCGCGCCACAAAAGTCCTATGCTCGAATGTCCGGCACCTTCACGCACGAAACGGCCACGCAACGAATGTTTCAGCCCTTCGAGCTGCGCGATTCGAGCAACCAACGATTGCCGAACACCGATCGATAATCGAGGACGTTTCACGCGGCTCTGTTCTTCTAAAGATTCGACACACTCGTTGCACCGTTCTTCCCACGCGAGGTACTCTTCCCGGGAAATCAATCGTGCGGATTGATCCAGCAATTGGCGGGTTACTTGCGCGAATTCTCCCATGGCTGTAATGTCTTTTCCTCGCAACACGTTGCAACGATTTGAGGCTTTGTGCAGTTTGGAGCGCATACTTATTCCTAGACTGCAATTTGCTATCTCCGTCAGCGTACCCCCTCCCTCGAATACAAAAAACGACGATCCATGATTCATTCGTATGACTAATTGGTGCGCAAGATCATCCGACACAGTTTCTGCTGATTCCGCAAAATTCTAAGATTCGACGTTCAACACATGTCGAGACTTTTATCCTTGAGGATGGGGCTCAAATTACATACTGCGACGTTAAGATTGAAACACATTATGGAAAAATTGTTGGGTTTAGAATAAAATGCGGTGGTGGGGGAAGCAATTGCACCTCTATTTAAGACGCCTCCCGAACGCTATTCCATCAATCGCTGAGTATCCACAGTGACTTTCGACGGAACAAATAGTGCTCTGAAAACAAAATGTGCAGTACCAGTGCCGAAGCAAACGTTGAACGCATGAATTATTACGTTCCGATCGTGCGAGATGATGCCGTGGCTCAATGCGGGGAGGATACAGTTGTTTGGTAAGGCTTAATTTTCACATCTCAAAATTTTTATGTTTATTCCTAATACGAGTGAGCAATTTTATAGCTTTGATTGTTCTCTTAGCCCGCGTCGAACATCGCGGATCATGGTCAGAAGATACGCATTAACATCCATGGGCAGCAAATACTTGGAAATTGGGATCAGAGTACGGCCTACGATTGATGTAGAAATGGTTCTCGGCGACAATCGTGGGATGTTTCTCACGTTACCATGGGATACATGGGGTTCGCTATGTAGCAGTCGTATGACCATTGAAGAACGTTCACGATCACCTGGATCACCTTCGATGCAAATGGATAAATTAACGGTGGATTTTTGTGAAATCTATAATTCTCCGATTGTAAGGATGACACTACATAATAAGCCGCCGTATTTCAAACCGGATACAGTAACATTTTTATTAAATCTTGAACCATGTTTAGACTATGTATATCTACGGCTGCATCAAAATGTAAGAGATGTGCAGATGAAATTTGAAACTTTTGTTAACGTGTTGCAACAGAGCGATGTTGCCTGTGAAACATTAGATGCGCGTCGTGCTGCTAAAATAATACGTGATAGCGAATATTACTGTGAGGATTATCATGTAGATTGTGAACTGGTAGCATGTGCCATCAATGATATTGTTACGTTTTCGCGTAGACATTATATAAGTTTAATGTGTAATAACAGAATGTGAACATCAACAAGGATAACAGTAATTAAATAACAGTAATTAATCAGATAGAGGTGTTCGGGACTACGTCTGTTCGCAATGGCGTCTGTATCTCAAGTGACAGCTTGACAGGCGATCGATCAGATCGCCTTCTTCTCGCTGTCCCTTGTCTTCGTCGCGAGCACCAGCGGGCCATGAATTCCATCCATAGGGTGCTCGCAACACTGCTCCCCCCTCTCAAGAAGCGGTCGTCCCGACCGCTGTAGCTTCTCCGCTGTCTGCAGCCGTACCCTGGTTCGAAAGAGTGGACTAAGTGCTGTGTGGCCTCTTCCGACCGTCGCCTCGGCATTCGCCTTCACGCCCAAGGGAAAACCACCCAAAAACCTTGGGCAAGGCGTGGGTACGTGGTTCCCCGTGTCTCTACCCTCCACTTGCGTCTTCGAACTTGCGCACTTCTTTCTTGGACTTCATCTTCTGTGATGGCGCATCCTCTTCCTGGGTAGAGACGGGTACGGGGTCTTGTCATCTCAGGGTCGGGGTTCGCGTGTCTGTCCTGGATTTTGGGGTTTCTGGATGCAGCTTCAAAATTTCTTCTTGTTCGACGACGACATCCCCTGCGTGGGTCCCCGGATTGTCCGGTCTTGGGATCTGACCGTCTCCACGTCCTGCGTCTGGATCGCTGTCCCGCTCGCTAAGTTCGCCTGCTGTTGCTGTCGCTCTGGTTTCCCTTGCAGAAATACAAAGCGCTTTAGGGTTCGGTCGTGTCTGTAAAGAGACCGTTGGGGCCGCCCGAGCCGGAAAGCCAACGAGGAAGGCCGAGCACGCGAGCAGGGAATTGCAGCTAGTCACAAGTATGCAAGCGGCCCAGCCCCCACGGCAGCCGCCGGACTCGTCCACCCTGATGATGACCTTCTTCTTCTCTCCTCCAGCCCCCGGCTTCGTGATGGCCCCATTCCTCTTCCTGGCCTCTGGTGTTGTTCCAGGGGACCGTCCTGTACGTCCGGTTAGCGCTCCCGTTTCCGCGACATCCCCTCCAGCCGGTCCAAGCAGCGCTTGTCCGTCTGGTGATTGGGGATGCCATTTCCCTCCTGCTGTCCACCCTCTCTCCTTCTTTTTCCTGGGTACCCCGCGAGATCCTCCATCCTGGCCGTGCCAGGGGCTCGCAGGGTCTCCTCCAGGGGGCTAGCGGGGCGCTTTCACGTATGTCCGCACCCCGCTGCGGACTGCCACGCTATTGTGGCACATTCGGGGAATTCGGGAGCGCGTATCCCGACCGCGGTGGTAGTCCCCCGACACCTTGTCCCTCGTCGTGGGGTATCGTGTTCCCTGAAACAGACTCAAAAAAAAGGGGGCCGGGCTACGAAGGCAGCCTCCGCAGCCCAGTCCACCAGATTAGCTTAGTCTAATCTTCTTTCTTGAGTCCAGTGGTGGTCCTGCTACGTCTTTACTCCTCTTGTAGTTGTCCTTCGTACTTGGCAAGGCGGCGCACGTGGACCACTTTACACTTCTTCCTGCGTGATGGTTGGATCCTGTAGACGACGTCATTGATCCTGTCCACCACCGTATAGGGGCCTTCCCAATCCGCTTGTAGTTTCGGGCACTTCCCCTTCACTCTTCGTGGTTGGAACAACCACACTCGTTCTCCTGGCTGGAATTCTACCGCGTGAACGCGCTTGTCGTACCACGACTTCATTTTCGAACTGTAGATGTCCAGACGGCGTCGAACGAATTCGTGGATCTTCTTCATTTTTCCTCGGATCCATTCGGAGTATCCACGTTCAACGTCCTCGACGTCTTCCACCTCTGGGGGTAGTCCTCTCCATAATTGTAGAGGTAAACGCAGTTCCTGGCCATATAGGATCATCGCTGGCGTTAGTTGTGTAGCTTCATGTCGTGCTGACCTGTATGCGAGGAGGAACATGGGAATCCATTCGTCCCAATCTCGTTGATGTTCTGAAACAAACATTGCAAGATATTGGAGCAATGTTCTGTTCAAACGTTCTACTAGACCGTCGGATTGAGGATGCAGAGGAGTTGTTCGTGTTTTCCTGATTCCTAGCAGTTTCAGCAATTCCTTGAACACGGAGGATTCGAAGTTCCTTCCTTGGTCCGTGTGTATCTCTAACGGTACACCATGACGACACACTACGTTGTGCAAAAGAGCTCTTGCCACTGTGACAGCTCGCTGGTCTGGCATCGCGATTACTTCCGGCCACCGGGTAAAGTAGTCCGCCACGACCAGCATAAACCTGTTGCCGGCCTGAGACCTCGGGAGCGGACCCACAACGTCCAGGGCAAGTCTCTCGAACGGAGCTCCCACGTTGTATACTCTCAGGTTCCCTGCTCCCCTTTGACGTGGTCCCTTCTTTGCCGCACAGGTGTCACACCGCCGGCACCACTCTTGAACGTCCTGTCGACACGTAGACCAGAAGAACTGTTGGCGGATCTTTGCCAAGGTCTTGTTTACTCCGAAGTGTCCAGCTGCTGGCGCATCATGGAACTCCTTCAGGACTCCTGCAACCTTTTCGTGCGGTACCACCAAAAGCCACGAGGTCGTTGTACCATCGTGGGACTCCCATTTCCTGAAAAGTAAACCTTCGTGAACTTCCAGCGAGTCCCAGATTGACCAGTAATATTTCATTTGCGGGGAGAAACGAGCAACATCTTGCCAATCGGGCTTCTCCCCTTCTCCTTTCTTTTTAAGGATGAAGCCGATCGTTTCATCCTTCTCTTGACTTCGTTTCCACTCGTTCTTGTCTTCTTCACAAAATATCCTGTGAATCTTCTTCGTGGTCTGTACTTCTCCTTCTGCTTCTTTCTTCTCCAGTCGATTGCAGTTCTTACAATTTTCTTCGATACACGGTCTTCTGGAGAGTCCATCGGCGTTTCCGTGGGCTTTTCCTTCCCTGTGACGAATTTCGAAGTCGTATTCTTGTAGTCGTTCGATCCAACGGGCTACCTGTCCTTCAGGGTGTTTGAAGGTCAGCAGCCAACGAAGCGCTGCATGATCTGTCCTTATTAGAAATCTTCGTCCGTAGAGGTAATGATGGAAGTGTTCGATGGATTTCACTACTGCTAGTAGCTCCCTCCGGGTGACGCAGTAGTTCCTTTCTGCTTTTCCCAGGGTCTTGGAGAAGTAGGCTACGACCTTTTCCTGTCCTTCGTGTTCCTGTGAGAGGACGCCGCCTATGGCGAAATTAGAGGCGTCCGTGTCCAGGATGAAGTCCTTGTTTATCACTGGGTATGCTAGTATCGGGGTTTCGGTTAATTTCTTCTTCAGCTCTTCGAAAACTCTTTGGCATTCGTCGGTCCATTGGTAGTCTTGTTTGGTCTCGGTGAGGCGATGCAGGGGTTTGGCGATCCTGGAGAAATCCTTTACAAATTTTCGGTAGTACGTGCATAATCCTAGGAAACTTCTTAATTCCGTGATGTTCTTTGGTTGTGGCCATTCCGAAATGGCTTTAATTTTCTCCGGATCTGTTTTAACTCCACTCTCTGTTACGATATGGCCCAGATATTTTACTTCTCGGCAGAAGAAAGAGCATTTCTTGGGGCTCATCAATAGTTTAGCTTCACGTAAACGAGAAAACACTGACCGTAGGCGTTCGAGCTCCTGTTCAAAGTCATTCCCGTAGATGATTATATCGTCCAAGTAGACCAAGCAGATTTTCCAGGTCAGACCTTGAAGCACGTTTTCCATCAGTCGCTCGAATGTGGCAGGGGCGTTGCAGAGTCCAAAGGGCATCACTTTGAACTGCCACAGTCCCGTTCCCACAGAAAACGCAGTTTTCTCTCGATCTTCTTCATCCATAGAGATCTGCCAATATCCGCTCTGCAGATCCACGGTTGAGAACCAGGAAGATCCAGTGAGGGCGTCCAGGGTATCCTCTATACGAGGTAGAGGGTACGAATCCTTTTTGGTAACCTCATTCAGACGACGGAAATCCACGCAGAACCGTATACTTCCATCCTTCTTCTTCACGAGGACGATCGGGGAAGACCACGGGCTCTGCGATTCCTCGATCACGCCCTGAGCTAACATCTTCCTGAGTAACTCTTCTACTTCTGCTCGACGGTGTAGAGGCAACCTCCGTGGTGCCTGCTTTATGGGCTGGCAGTCTCCGGTGTCAACTGTGTGTTTCACCCGGTCGCAGTTCCCAATCTGACTCGAATCCGTGGCGAAAACGTCCTGAAATTCGTACAATAATTCAGCAAATAGTTTCTTTTGTCCTTCTGACAAACCTGATGAGCAACGTGTGTACAGCTCTTCTAAATGCTGTGGGACGACCGTTTCCCCTTCTTCTTCTGATTTCTTCTTCTCGGCAATTGGCTCACCAAAGCGTATCTCCGTTTTGCCGGGAAGGCACAGCACATTCCGGGAAAGGTCGATGTTGCAACGGTGTTTCCTCAGAAACGTCGCTCCCAAGATGCATTTTTCCACCATTTCCACGACGTAGAAGTCTTCTACACTCGACAGCTCTCCAACGCTGACTTCCATGCTCGTTTTACCGAACACTTTCATTTTCTCTCCCGTAGTGGAGCGAATGTCGGTTTCTGTCTTTTGGAAGTCTTTCCTCGGGCACAATTCTTTTTCCAGAAGGTTGATCGGAGAACCTGTATCTAGGATAAGTTTACACGATTTTCCGTTAATTTTTCCACATACGTAAATCTCGTCGGCCGGATTCCCCTGACGCTCAGTCGCCTCCTGCATCGCCACACTCTTGACGACCGGGGGACTGTTCTTTACGGTCCGGCGTCTCCCCCTTACGCCGTCCTCTTCCCGTTTCCCTCGGGTTTCTTCGTAGGAGCGGCTCTTGGCTGGTCGTTCTTGGCCTTGAAACAATCCTTTTGTAGATGGCCCAACTTTCCGCAGAGCCAGCACTTCGGTGTTCTTTCGGTGCATTTTGGGTCCTCCGTTCGTTCCTCGGGTTTTGCAAATCTCCGCTGCTTCGCCGGGCACCTTTCAAAATTGTTGGAGGATTTAGCTTTCCGTTTTTCCGCGTATCGTTCTCGCGATTCGGCCGTGGGGTGGCGAGACATCGTCTCGACGGCCTCGATCTCGAGAGCTCTGGTCACGGCGGCTCTTAAAGACGTAAACCCGCCGAGTCGCAGTTCCCGCTGCATAACCGAGCTCGACAATGCCGTTAGGAATTGGGACGCGGCTAACTTGTCGCGGGTTTCCACCGGGCATTCGGCGAAAGCGGACTGTGCTAATCGCTCTATTTTTGTGGCCAGCGAGGAGATGCTCTCATCTCTTCGCTGTCTATGGCTTTGGAAGAGTACATAGTTCAAATTCGACAGGTTTTTCGCCCCGTAGCGGAATTCCAGCGCGGAAACCAATTCCGCGAAGTTCTCGCATTGAGCTGCGGAGAGCGTCGTAAGGACGCTCCTTGCCGTGCCCCCGAGGGCAGCAATCAAGGCTGTAGCCTTTTTTTGGTCATTCCAACCATTCGCGCGCGCGATCGTGTCAAATTGTACCCTGTACTCTTCCCACGAATTATTCCCATCAAAAATTGTCGGTTTCACCGCGTACCCCAAGCTGAGTACGTGTGGTTCCGACACGGGGGTAGCGACGGGCGCACCGACGGGCGTGGGGATATGCGTCGGCGGAACACTATTTACAAGTGCATTCTCCCCACTCCGAAGGCTCGCGCTGCCACTAACCGAACTATGGCTGTTATGAAACGAAGCGGTTACGACCTGAATTCGTTCCTCCACGTTCGATAGGCGCGCCTCTAAGGCCGCCTGTGTTCGCTGGATCACTGTGTCCCTCTCTTCCCTGCGACGGTCTTCCCTCTGCCAGCGGGCTTCGTCCTCCCTCCTCTGTTCCCTCATCTGGCCCACGATGCTTAACTGCAGGGAGGTGAAGAGTTCCTGGATAGAGGCATCCCCCGTCGCTGTAGGAGAAGGGTTCGTGGAGGCCGCGGATGCGCGAGTGGGCACCCCACTTCGAGTGGGCATCCCACTTCTGACACCAATGTTACGTTTTCGCGTAGACATTATATAAGTTTAATGTGTAATAACAGAATGTGAACATAAACAAGGATAACAGTAATTAAATAACAGTAATTAATCAGATAGAGGTGTTCGGGACTACGTCTGTTCGCAATGGCGTCTGTATCTCAAGTGACAGCTTGACAGGCGATCGATCAGATCGCCTTCTTCTCGCTGTCCCTTGTCTTCGTCGCGAGCACCAGCGGGCCATGAATTCCATCCATAGGGTGCTCGCAACAATATTGTAGCTGATGCTCGTAGGAAAAAATGTTAAATTATATTTTTTTTAATTTTAAATAAATTTCTTAAACACATATTATTTGTCAATTTCATTCACCCGTGTTCCTTCTCCCCCTTCTCTCCTCACCACCTAATTTTAAGATTCAACATTTCAAAAAAATTATTATTTCTCTGCGTTGGGGACAAAACATTCTGCCGATGCTGCATAATTCTATATCGTTCTTCGCGCTGCCAAATGATGTCACGTTGCACCACGGCTGCTCCAGAGGAGTTAAATTACACACGATCGCGCGAGACGGCGTTAAGATTGAAAATCATTTTTGAAAAATTGTTGGGTTTAGAATAAAATGTGATAGTGGGGAGAAGCAGTTGCACCTCTATTTAAGCCAGTTCCCGGACGCTATTCAATCAATCGCTCAGTAGCCTCAGTGACTTTCGACGGAACAAATAGTGCTCTGAAACAAAAAATGTACAGCACCATTGATGAAATACTCGCTGAGTGTGAAGATTATTTCGTTCCGATTGTGCGAGATGATGGTGTAGCTCCATGTGGGGAGAATATATATAATGATTGGTAAGGCATAATTTTCACATCTCAAAATTTTTATGTTTGTTCCTAATACGAGCGAGCAATTTCATAGCTTTGGTTGTTCTCTTAGTCCGCGTCAAGGATCGCGTATCATGGTTAGAAGATATGCATTAACATCCATGGGTAGCAAATATTTGGAAATTGGAATCGACGTAGGACCTACAGTCGATGTAGAAGTTCTTCTCGGCGACAATCATGGAAATCATCTCATATTATCATGGCATACATGGGGTTTGCTATTCGACAGCTGTGAAACCATCGAAGAACGTGCACGATTACCTGGATCACCTTCGATGCGAATTAATGATTTAACGGTGGATTTTTTTCGGATCTTTGATTCACCAATTATAAAGATTACACAATGTGATGATACACTATATTACACACTGGACACAGTATCATTTTTATTTAATCTTCAGCCATGTATAGAATATATGTATCCGCGGATGTATCAAACTGCGGAAGATGCGAGAGTAAAATTTAAAACTTTTGTTAACATGCTACAGCAGAGCGGTGTTGCCTGCGAAACATTAGATGCGCGTCGTGCTGCTAAAATCATACGCGATAGCGAACATTACTGTGAGGATTATCATGTAGATTGCGAACTGGTAGCATGCGCCATCAATGTTATTCTAGCTCATGCTCGCAGGAAGAAAAAATGTTAAATTATATTCTTTTAATTTTAAATAAAATTTCTTAAACACATTATTTCTCCATTTCATTCACCCGTCTTCCTCCTCGCCACCTAATTTTAAGATTCAGCGTTTATTTCGTTCTTCGCGCCGTGAAAATGAGGTCACCTTGCACGGCCGCTCCAGAGGAGACTCATATTACATACAATCGCGCGAGACGCTGCGATTGAAAATCATTTTGAAAATTTTTAGAATGCATGCGATTCTGCCACTATGTAGTGTTGTCTCTTTCCCTCCTCTGAATTTTAGGTTTAAAGTGATGCTCTGTCTCTTTCCCTCCTCCGAAGACGCGGTTCGTAAAAAGTCAACATTGGCCGACATTGTCCGATATCGTCTGATAAAAATAAATTATTATTTCTCTGTGTTGGGGGAAAATTTCATCACATAATGGTTTGGAAAAATAT
Source organism: Andrena marginata (assembly GCA_963932335.1). Lineage (NCBI taxonomy): Eukaryota > Metazoa > Arthropoda > Insecta > Hymenoptera > Andrenidae > Andrena > Andrena marginata. Next base: position 23,716,892 of record OZ010662.1, read on the forward strand.
TTGGGGTGGACTGAAAAAGTTCTCGGGGATGGGTTGAAAGAGATTTTTCGGGGGTCATTCCCCCTTCCGACGGCGGCCCCGGTCTCCGCGGTGGCTCGGCCGGGACTGATCCCCTCCATCATCGCGGCTTCCCCCACTCCGCGGCACGTGCGCACGCAACCGGTCTTCCTCTCCCCGCAGGCCCCGCGCCCATGTTTCCCTCCGCCGCACTCCCCCGCGCGCCCTCACTTCCCCCCGCCCCCGCGCTCCCCTCAGAGGACCTGCGTTAGAACCCGCTTAGCCTTACTACTTATGACCAGCGACAAAAAGTTTTTTAATACCCTGGATACTAATAAAAAGAATAATGTTACTGTAGCAGATGGAAAAGTAATTAAAGTCGAAGGCATAGGAACAGGAAGTATTAAATGCATAAATAATTTGAACGAAGAAAGAACAGTAACTATAAAGGATGTATTGTATGTACCTGATTTACATGGTAACTTATTATCTGTTAAGAAAATAACGGATAACGGATTTAAAACTGTTTTTAATGAAACCGAGTGCAATATAACAAAAAATAATATAATAGTAGCTACAGCGGAAAGTATAGGAAATTTATACAGACTGAAGGATCATAAAGCATTACTTGCACAAAGCCAGCATAAGGAAAATTGTATACATTCCTGGCACAGGAAGCTGGGACACAGGGATCCAGAAGCCATACGTAGGATTGTTAAGCAAATTCTTGCGTCGAACATAAAGATAGAGGACTGCGGAATTAAAGAAGCATGTGATACATGTATCCAAGGAAAGCTATCTCGGAAGCCATTTCCAAAGAGAACGGAGAAAGCTAAGGAAATATTGGATCTTGTTCACACCGATATATGTGGTCCGATGCAAACAGCAACACCAAGCGGCAAAATATATGTACTTACACTAATTGATGACTGTAGTGGGTACACTGAGGTACGTCTTTTAGCACATAAGTCTGATGTAAATAAAAGCATAAAAGAATATGTAGCTTTAGTCAAGAATAAGTTTAACAAAAAACCAAAAGTCATTAGGTCCGACAGAGGGAGAGAGTATGTAAATTCTGAATTAACAAATTACTTGAAAACTGAAGGTATACAAATACAGTTAACAGCACCGTATACTCCGCAGCAAAATGGAATTGCTGAAAGAAAAAATAGGTACCTGATAGACATGACCAGATGCATGCTCATCGACAGTGGATTCGAAAAGAAATACTGGGGTGAGGCAGTTCTAACGGCAAATTATATACAGAACAGATTACCCAGTAGAATGCGAAGCAAAAGTTCATACGAGTATTGGCACGGAACCAAACCAAATTTCAAAGAAATACACAAGTTTGGATGTCAAGCCTACGTACACATCCCAGGTGAAAAAAGACAGAAGTTAGATAATAAGGCAGAGAAATTATTTTTCGTAGGATACAGCGAAGAATCAAAAGCATATCGTTTAATAAACTTAAAGACTGATAAGATTACTATTAGTAGAGATGTTATATTTATGGAAAATATCAGTATTCAGGAGGAGACCAAAGAATTTAATGAAAATAATGAAAATAAAGATACGGATATATATATATAGACTTAGAAACTAAGGAAGAAGAGGAAGAAGAACCTATACAACAGATACAGCAGGATCAAAAAAATTAAAATAATTTAAGAAGATCAAAGCGTGAAAATAAAGAAGTACCACCAGCGAAGTTATCAGCATACGCACACATCACGAAAGAGCAAGTTTTGGAACCAAGATCCGTCGCAGAAGCTTTGGCAGGAATAAACAAAGAAGAATGGCAACGAGCGTTAGATGAAGAATACTCATCTTTGTTAGCGAATAATACATGGGATATAACTGAACTTCCGAAAGGAGCTAAGGCAATTGGGTGCAAATGGATTTTTAAATTAAAAAGAGATGCAAGTAGAAATATAGTCCGTTACAAGACTAGACTTGTAGCGCTGGGTTGTAATCAAAATTATAAGATAGATTACGAAGAAATATTTGCGCCAGTGGTAAGACAAACAACATTAAGAATGCTTTTGAGTATTGCAGGTAAAGAGAAGATGATAGTTAAACACTATGACATAAAAAATGCATTTCTAAATGGAAATTTAAAGGAAATAATTTATATGAAGCAGCCAAAAGGATACGAGATACAAAATCTAGAGTATTTGGTATTAAGATTGAACAAAAGTATATACGGATTGAAACAGTCAGCAAATAATTGGAATACTTGCGTTTCAAGCAAATTAAAAGAAATAGGATATAGCCAAGGTATTACAGATCCATGTTTATATATAAAACATAGTCGAAACATGAGTACTTATGTAATAATATATGTGGATGATATAGTAATAGCTACTAAAAATACCGATGAGATTCAAAAGTTTGAGCAAGAACTTTCAGAAAAATTTAGGATGTCAAAACTTGGAGACATAAAAGAATATTCAGGAATACAAGTAGAAAGAGACAAAGAACAAATATTTTATATACATCAAAGAAAATACATCGAGCTAGAGATATATGGATTAAAAGATGCTAAGGGCTCGGAAATACCAATGTGTACAGGATATAGGAAAGTTCAAAATAGTAAACCATTACAAGATAATACAAAATTTCAAAGTATTATAGGTAGTCTAATGTACATAGCAGTATCAACACGACCGGACATAATAGCGAGCGTGAGCATTTTGAGTAGAAAAATGAAAAATCCAACCGAAACAGATATGAACGAAGCTAAAAGAATTATTAAATATTTGAAACACACTATAAATTATAGATTAAAGTTGGGATATCAAGAAACGGAAGAATTAGTAGGATATGCAGACGCGGACTGGGCAGAATCTGAAAACGATAGAAAATCAAACAGTGGATATCTTTTTAAATATAATGGAAGCAGTATTAGCTGGGCAAGCAGAAAGCAAACATGCGTAGCACTATCATCTACTGAGGCGGAATACATAGCTTTGAGTGAAGCATGTCAAGAAGGTCGATGGTTGATCAAATTACTCAAAGATTTTGATAAAGATATTAATCTACCTATAAAGATGTATGAGGACAATCAAAGCTGTATATCATTAACAGGAAATCAAAATTATAGCAAAAGAACAAAACATGTTGATACCAAATATCATTTTATCAGAGATTTAAAAGAGGGTAACATAATCAAGTTAATATATTGTAGTACAGAACATATGATTGCAGATTTATTGACGAAGCCAATAGAGAAGAACAAGCTTAAAAGGTTGTCTTTGGATTGTGGACTGCAACCAGTGGCTGATGACGACGTTGAGGAGGAGTGTTGAATAACGCGCGCATTATTGTTTTCAACGACGCCATCTAGTGACGTTATGTTTCTTTTTCTATCCTTGGTAACGCAACTTGTTTTGCTTTGCGTCTCGACTGAGTGCAGAAGCACATGTATTACTCAATAAAGTTTTTCTGATTATTCTAATATCACGTGTATAGTAATATTTGCCAACTAACAACACATATACCTACGTAGAGAAAAGGGGAGAAGACGAAGAAGTGAAGTGAAAAAGAGATAAAGATAATTTTCATTTGTCAGTTTGAATGAAATAAATTTATAATCGATTTCGACACAATATTGAAGTATAAATTAATAAAAATTTTTGATCTGTAACCTCTTTGACACTGCAGAGCGTAAAAGTAAGTAATTAATAAAAAACTTCAAAAATGTAAAAAAATTACACCTAGTACATGAAAAAGTCGAGGATGGAAAAGTGTAAATAACAAAAAGAATAGAAGAAAATATACAATCTTTGTAAAAAGAAGTGAGATCCCCTGAAAAAACTTCAAAAGGTAAAAAAATTCCGCCAAGTACATGATATAAAAAAAAACACGAAAAGTAGAAAATAATAATAATTACAAAGTAAAAAAGATGTGATATCAAAATGAGCTGCAAGTACATAAAGGTCCTTTCCCGCAGCGTGCAAAGGCGACACTTTGTAACACAATAAAAGACAAAAAAAAATGTCCGCGGCCTGGAAATCAAATCTTGGCGTGGCCAGGCAAGGTCAAGGTGTCGATGATTAAGAATTATTTAAAAATGCAAAATAATGAAAGTGTATTCATATTGTCAGAGTTTTAAATTGACAAATTATGTGAAAGCTTGTGAGAGGAAAGGTATCGGTGTCGATGAATGATCTTACAATTATTTTAAAATATATAATGAAAATGTACTTATATTGTCTGAATTTTAAATGGACAAATTATTTGAAAGCCTGCGAGGGGGGAGATATGGGTATTGATGATCTGAGAATACCTTGCCTGGCCACGCCAAGTATTTGATTTCCAGGCCACGGACATATTTTTTTGTCTTTTATTGTGTTACACAGTGTCGCATTTGCACGCTTCGGGAAAGGACCTTTATGTACTTGCAGCTCATTTTGATTTCACATCTTTTTTACTTTGTAATTATTATTATTATTTTCTACTTTTTGTTTTTTTTTATATCGTGTACTTGGCGTACTTTTTTTACTTTTTAAAGTTTCTTATGGGGATTTGTTTTATCGTTAAATATACCATTATTATTATTTAAATTCACATGTACAGAATCCTTAATAACCTGCACAGTTACGCTTACAGTTTGGCAAATACGTCAAACATTCGCGTACGCAACCCTTTTTTTTATAATAGTTTGTATAATGCACATATCGTGCGAATGTATTGATAAATATATTGATGTAGGATCACGAAAAAAGGGAAGCCTCAGCACAGGACTCAAACCTGCGAACTCGAGATTCGTTGCGCGCTGGCCAACCGCCTTAAGGGGCTATAACCGTTTAAGTGTCAGAAATCGGATTTTTTCTTTTTACATATTTTGTTCGGAATAGATGTATGATAAGGTCGCGCTTGTCCTCAGTCATAAGCGTAGAGGTTACTTGTAACCGTCTTGTTTACGTTTCGGGCATACCTATGTCCTGCGTTGTTGTTACACGCGATCACGTAGACAATATGTGTCGTCGCTTATTGGCTTTCTTCAATCACGCGAGAATTGGGACTACCAATAGGATCGGACCTACGTCACGTAGGACTGCGGAAAGCGATCGCTTCGTCGCTGCGAAGACGAGGAATAGTCAGAGACAATTTTGCGAGCTACCAGGTAGCATCAGTGTTAAGCAATACCCTCCACGGGAGAACTGTTAAAGAATCTCTTCCTCGCCAGAGGATAATTTACGTGTGAGTCTTTTAGACCCTTTCCCGCGAGTCACGAACGCGTCAGCGAACCGGCATAAAAATAAATATTATATATGTCGCGTAAAGCAAATCGAAGGTGCGCGACATATTTTCATATATTCATGTTTTAGGAATATAAATCAAGTCCGATGTAAAAATTCCGAAGACTGACAATGTTATAGGCATTTGAGTGGAACCACCCAGGTAGTACGGGGCGGCGCGACGCGTGGCTCAATCGATTGCAGCGGAACTATATTTTTCATTACGGTGCCCTAAAAAATCGCGCTACGTTCAAGCAATTCACTTCCAATTTTGCATGCAGAATCGTAATGAGATTCCACATCGTTTTACGAGGGATTTTTTATTCCAATTCCCCGTTTATTATTTATAAAGAAAAAAGGTGGACTTTTCTTTTAGAACAATCTAACTTTACATTTGATTTCTCACCATTTCCTTATTTTTCAATATTTTCAAAATCAGTCCCGTTGGACAATAGCTATTAATATATTTTATAAGAAAAGTGTACTGTTTTTGATTTCAGACACGACACAGTTTTCTTCAGGGCCACCGTTTAGCCATCTAAAATCGAAAGACTTTCGGATATGTATCCATAACTTCCGAAAAACAACAGTTTTTCAACTAAAACTTTTTTTCAGTAGTTCATAATACTATGTGAAGGTAGTAAAGCAAGGTAGTAAAAAACGGGAAAACTTCATCAAGCCGTTGACTTTGAAAAAAATCCACAAAATGTACACATTTTCCGAGAGTTCAAACGGATATACCCCTTTAAACCTGGGGCCAGACCTGAATGAGTATACGCTGAGCAGGCTGAGCGGCGCACGAATATCCTGATGTGGACGGGTGAAACGGTAGCTACAGCCGCATGCTTCTACGTCAGAAAGGCTAAGCGTGAACGCATATGCTAGTGTGGACGGGTCATTCGTGGTGACTCGGCTCATTCGACCCGACTCGGGGATGCCGGCGAAGGCACATGGCCTGAGCCGACCGTTGTCGGTTTTCTTCCGCACATCAAAGGGAGTTTGGAGTGCATTGCGTTCAGCGTGGAAGATAGAGGCAGAATGTGATACTTTTCTAAAATCCTCGATATCTCGAATTTTCATGATATTGAAATACACATATGGTAGCCCATATGAAATTAGGGAGGGTTAAGTCCTCATTTTTGCAGATTCAAAATTGTTTAAAAAATACAAATCTTCAAAGTTTCCTGCTTTCGGTGATTTTTACGAAACGCCTACAGAAATTAATTTTAATGTCTTAAATTATTGAAGGCATAGACTAAATAAATTTAATCCATTGCTAATATTGACATAAACAGATAATCAAAAATTTAAAAATTACATTTTGAATAATAATAATAATGCAATTAACATATGATAGACTTTAAAGCTCTATTGTACTGAATAATTTGTCTTTCTTTTCTTCACTACACCCTGCATTGTTCTTAATTCATATAGCCAGGCCGACTCGCTGTTGTGTTAAAAAATCACACGAGATTACTCGCGGGGGCAGCAATACGCCTCGTGGAGGGACGCAGGTAGAAACTGAGGTGTCCGCTGCACTGCGCGTGATCCCGCCTGTGACGTCTTCCCTTCGAATTGGAGACTGATCGGCTCGGCTCGCCCAGAAAAATTGACGAGCTAGACGAGGCGTGCCGGCTCGCGGAGCTACGACCCGTCTGATTCCACCTAAAGATAGTGGAAATATTAGCCTCCTTTTCGGCCGCGTCCAGATCTGAATAGAATCCCGAACCGAACGTCACTTGAAACTCCCTAATGCCCCCGTTCCTACGTGTGGAACGTATATTTCTAGCGATCTTCTTCGCCAGTTTCGACAGAGTCTCGTGGTTCGCGACAGCTAAAGATTGAAGGACAGAGAGTGTTTGGAGTAGTGCAGACGAAAGGATTGCCTGCCATATAACACCGAGGAAGGGACCTCGGGACCCTCGACCAAAGGAAGGTCAGGCTCGCCGCGATGTTCGGGCTCTTCACAGCCGATGTTGGTGAAATCCCAGACCATCAAAGGAATGGCTCACCCATATGGGGTAAACAACTGTAGTGGTGCATCCCTGTCCCTCACACCACCATCACTTGTTGTCGTCCTTACAATTGGGGGTGTCAAGTAGTTTAAAGAAGCAAGACAAGGTGGTAATAAACGAAGAGTGTCCCACAGACCTTTCCAATGTACCTACGCCTACGGGATATGGAAGGGATGCCGATGGATTCCTTATATTTTTCCGATGAAAATCATTCCAAATTTCATATAAATCCGACTATTTTTAACGAATTCAGCTTGAAATGATATAAAACAATTTTTCCTGAAATTTCCTTCATTATGGTCTGAATTACATTGTTCTTGGTGTCAGTTTCATCGGCGAAACATAAGGAATAAATTGGCGTCGTTTTCGCAAAGATGTGATGAGAAATGCGGAACTCTTGAACATTTCTGAATTTTTAATGGTATTCCAACCGTTTGAAGGATCGAAACCCATCAAATTCGGTGAGGCACTGCAGGGGGTTGTCCTAGCCACGGGGTACCAGGTGGCAACTCTTTGACACGCGTCGGTGGACAATCACTCTGTATTGGTAAATGGGATGACTCGGAGGGTTGAGCTGTATGTTTATTTAGCTAACTATGTAGCACACCATCTTTACGACTGCGGAGTGGGCTAAGTTAAGCACAGAAGTTGGTGAAGAAAGATACAATAGGGGCCTTTACACGATCGTTCCCGGCGTGCGTTCCAGCGCGCGGCAGGCCAAAAGTACTTGAACGCCGGAGCGACGCTCCTTCGTGCGCGCCAGAAGATTATACTCGCCACTACTTAGAGACAACGGGTTCGGCCTCACATTTCTACGTGGACTCCATCCAATTTTTCGATCTACGAAACGATCAATGACATATCTTGATATACCTGGCTTATAGGGGATATCATAAATGCTATTACTGTAGGGTACACTGAAACATCTGTTTTTACGAAGCTACATTTGGTTGACCTGAAGATGCTATAAATTATGGAAATGGTTTAAGACTCAGTTATAACGACTGTAAAATTTTACAAGGGTACATTAAAATATCCAAATGTTTCCCCGGCAATGCGATGGCAAATGAAAGTGCAGGTAACACATTCACTGTTCTGACGATCATAATTATTACTATTGACGGCAATAATTACCATGTCATTGCTTGTTTTAATATAAAAACTAATATTGATAAACAATAAATACACATAGGTATGCAAGTGATGTTATATGTAAGATAAATGATGAAGAGGTGTAATGTGCAAGATGTTTTGAAGAAAGGGGGTAGTCTTCTGATGGCGCGTGATGCAGGTCAAATTTTTCAGCCACGCTCTAGCGTGGCGCGCAAGAAAGCACCACACTCCTGCCCGCGCGCCAGAAAGCACCACGCTCCTAGCCGCGCTCCAACCTTCGCTCCAGAAGAGTTTACATAAGAGACAGAAATAGTAGTTAGAAAAGGAAAACGGCAAGGGTTCGGCGTGGCGCGTGGATTTCCGACAGTTTTGAAATCCTGGAGCGCACGCCGAGCCTGGCAGCCGATCCTGGCAGCCAAGACTCCAGAAACAACGCCGTCGATAAGCCGTGCCTCGATGGGTTTCGAGTACTTCGACCCTCGAGACCAGGGGGGCCGTGCAATGTTGCCCCCTAAGACGTGACGAATCGAAAATTCTACATTTCTCACCGGATCTTGGCGAAAGTGACGTGAATCGTTTCCTTATGTTTTCCCGATGAAAATGGTCCAAAAACGACACAAATCGGATTGTAATTAAGGAATCTTCATAATAAATTGATTTCCATAACTTCGTTAAAAATAGTCCGATTTACATGAAATTTGGTATAATTTTCATTTGAAAAACATGAGAAATCCATCGGTATCACTTCCATATCGATACGATAAAGAATAAAGTATACAGTTTTTCTGAAACAGGTATGAATCCTCGGCCGACCGCAGCGAATCGAGGTCGGCGACCCACAGTCGAGGGTGAAATATTCATTACAGCGTATTAAGAATTTCTTTATTCTTCATCGTATCGATATGAAAGTAACACTAATGGATTCCTGGCGTTCTCTCAATTAAAATTATCACAAATTTCATGCAAATCGGACTACTTTTACACAAACACTACAAATTATAAAAGGAGTAGGCATTTCTTAAACCCACTCTCTTATCGTATCGATATGTACGTGACAAATGGATTCCTGGCTCACCCTGGAGTCCGACGAGAGTGTAACTTATCCAAAAACATGATTGATCGATGTAGACTCTGTGATCCGTACGGTGATCAAAATAATTGTGAAAACTTTGTTTTATGAAGGCTGCTCGGATTCCGTGGTCCGAACGATGGCCAGAACGAGCAAAGAACCTTGCTGATTGGCCAAATATACCTTGGAGAGGAGGAACCTTCTCTCTGTGAGTTCGACGGTGTAGGAGGAACCACCTCTCCCTCTTCGCAACGTAGAGGGTGAAAATTAGACATCTGCTTACCAAAACTAGCCAAATGGATCGGCCAGTCTCGATATGGTCGCGGTTTATAACCATTGCCCGTGGGTCAGCGGTGGAACCCGCCGATGGGTCAATATACTCATTTAACTCAGAGGGAACAAATTCGAAAAACCTGAAAAACGGCACGATGTCGATTGCCCCTTTTCGACATCTGGCAGACAAATGCTTCCCGACGAAACCTTCAGAAAGAAGCAATTGCCTAGTTGTAAACGAATAAATGAATTTTCGCTTCACTATAAGCCCGCTTTTGTCCGCAACACGGAACACTAAGTAAATATAGTTTTTTCATATAATTTTTAAATAGGTACAGAAATTAGTCCATTAGAAAGTTTATTGTTTGTGTAAAAGTAGTCCGATTTGCATGAAATTTGTGATAATTTTAATTGAGAGAACGCCAGGAATCCATTAGTGTTACTTTCATATCGATACGATGAAGAATAAAGAAATTCTTAATACGCTGTAATGAATATTTCACCCTCGACTGTGGGTCGCCGACCTCGATTCGCTGCGGTCGGCCGAGGATTCATACCTGTTTCAGAAAAACTGTATACTTTATTCTTTATCGTATCGATATGGAAGTGATACCGATGGATTTCTCATGTTTTTCAAATGAAAATTATACCAAATTTCATGTAAATCGGACTATTTTTAACGAAGTTATGGAAATCAATTTATTATGAAGATTCCTTAATTACAATCCGATTTGTGTCGTTTTTGGACCATTTTCATCGGGAAAACATAAGGAAACGATTCACGTCACTTTCGCCAAGATCCGGTGAGAAATGTAGAATTTTCGATTCGTCACGTCTTAGGGGGCAACATTGCACGGCCCCCCTGGTCTCGAGGGTCGAAGTACTCGAAACCCATCGAGGCACGGCTTATCGACGGCGTTGTTTCTGGAGTCTTGGCTGCCAGGATCGGCTGCCAGGCTCGGCGTGCGCTCCAGGATTTCAAAACTGTCGGAAATCCACGCGCCACGCCGAACCCTTGCCGTTTTCCTTTTCTAACTACTATTTCTGTCTCTTATGTAAACTCTTCTGGAGCGAAGGTTGGAGCGCGGCTAGGAGCGTGGTGCTTTCTGGCGCGCGGGCAGGAGTGTGGTGCTTTCTTGCGCGCCACGCTAGAGCGTGGCTGAAAAATTTGACCTGCATCACGCGCCATCAGAAGACTACCCCCTTTCTTCAAAACATCTTGCACATTACACCTCTTCATCATTTATCTTACATATAACATCACTTGCATACCTATGTGTATTTATTGTTTATCAATATTAGTTTTTATATTAAAACAAGCAATGACATGGTAATTATTGCCGTCAATAGTAATAATTATGATCGTCAGAACAGTGAATGTGTTACCTGCACTTTCATTTGCCATCGCATTGCCGGGGAAACATTTGGATATTTTAATGTACCCTTGTAAAATTTTACAGTCGTTATAACTGAGTCTTAAACCATTTCCATAATTTATAGCATCTTCAGGTCAACCAAATGTAGCTTCGTAAAAACAGATGTTTCAGTGTACCCTACAGTAATAGCATTTATGATATCCCCTATAAGCCAGGTATATCAAGATATGTCATTGATCGTTTCGTAGATCGAAAAATTGGATGGAGTCCACGTAGAAATGTGAGGCCGAACCCGTTGTCTCTAAGTAGTGGCGAGTATAATCTTCTGGCGCGCACGAAGGAGCGTCGCTCCGGCGTTCAAGTACTTTTGGCCTGCCGCGCGCTGGAACGCACGCCGGGAACGCGCGCCGGGAACGATCGTGTAAAGGCCCCTAATGGCACTTTCGACCCCACCGCATGCGTCATTCATGCGCGCTCAGCCTGCTCAGCGTATACGCATTCAGGTGTGGCCCCGGCTTAAGGCGGGATCTTCTACCTCCGACTGCTCGCAGCGATTTGACCCAGCGATTGGCCCTAGAATGAATCTCCTTACCTGCGACCAAGTCCATTGACACAGTGAGCCAGAATCCCAAGAAACAAGGAAACGAGTCAGAATTCAAAAGTTGTTGCAGGATATATTATATATTTCTTGTAAGCTACTAATATGAGCTCCTAAAATGGGAAAAAATATCATGACGCCTACTTCTGATCTGCGTGTAAACACGTGTCTAAGTTTGTATGTATTTTTCAGGGAGTCGAGACAGATAGAATTTCGGTTTTGGTCGCGGTTGCGGCCAGTGAGACAGACCAATATGGCATTTACGGTTCTCTCGACCGAACTAGAGAGCGACGAGCAGTCATGAGTTTTCTCTCGACCAAAACTCGAGAGAGTATTTCTCTCAGATTTTCGGTTGACCAAAAGTCTTGACCGGTCGCAATACGGTCGAGTTAATTTATGGAGAGGTTTCTGTTCCTCTCCATAAATTATGAGTCGGAGCGGTTCGGTTCTATTCAGATCGGTTCAACCTTGCTGAATAAGCCGGGAAGGTATGGGTGCTGTTCCTGTCGCTTACACTGTTTGTCACTTTCGTGACGGGTTTGTTGATAGCAGACTTTTGCAGTTATTTGTTACTATAACACTGTCCATTCCAAACTATGTTGATCTGCCGAGATATGATTGTATTTCAAACACTAGTTATGTATTATTTTAATAGAAGTAGTTAATATAAATAAATTATTGTTAATGAACAAATAACAAGGAAGTGATTGAAAGTATAATTCTTCATGTGATTATTTTATAAGTATGTCCAAGTGTGGAAAAAACAAGATAGGAATGTAATAAAATGTAAATATATATTTTTTCAACACTTGCATGAAAATGGGGGTTTTTTACGCCTGCTGAGCGTGAGCAAAATGACCAATTTCAGACGTATTCGCGTTTTCTATTTTTCTCCCAAGGCAAAAAGACTGCGCGGTGTTTCATGCAGGTGTTGAAAAAAGTATTGTCTGTGGTATTGTACGTGACAAGGGAAAGACGCGATTTTGCCTCGCGTGAAGTACTGCCGTAGCTACGCTCGGGCAGCAAACTTCACGCCGCATCGAAACCGCCTTCTTCTCTCCCTTGTCACACAATGTACTATAACAATAGCATACATAACAAATTTCACAGCGAAATTTATTACTATGTTTCAATTTTTATCTCTCGCGATAACATACGAAAATAGTATTTTATATCTTCTAAATCAGTTGCTGTATAAGCATTACTTCTACAATTTGTATCACGAGATAGTGCGATTATTTGAGATTGAGACGGAAATGAAAGTTGAGAGGAATCTAAGACAGGTTATGTTAAACGGAATCACTGTTTTCGCGGAAAACTTCGTCACTGTATTTTTCTTAACACATAATATTTACAATCTGCAATTGATGAGTAGCTTGAATAATATTTATCGCGGCGATGAGCTGAGAACGTAAATTGATACGACCACGCGAGTACGCCACGTGGCGTCCACACAATTATACTAATTATGTGGAATTGTGAGAGTTCAAGTGAGCCGAGCAGATTAACACAATGAATGTGATGTGAGCAGAGCACTTGTGTGAGAGTGAAATGAGCGTGAGAATTCAAAAAAGGCAATTTTGTTCGCGACGCGCTACCGCAAGAAGTTGCTTTCTACAGAGCACACAAGAGAGTGAGAATATGGCGGAGTTCCGCTACCGCGTCTTCTCGCTTCTCCTGTAGCCTCGACGCGGCACGCTGATTGGTGCATCGATCGAGACGACGGTTGATCGATCACCGCTGATTGGCGGCTCGCCCAACGGTAAGCGTCGCTGAATCGCGGTCCGCGAGGTGCTGCTGCGAGAATGAGTGTGGCGGCGTGGGAAACTACTTCATTCGCAAATAGAGATACATGTATAAGAAAGGAGAGTGGTACATCCGAAAATACAGTCATGTAGAGTGGCCAAAAGTATAAGGTACAATCTTTGCTTAACCCAGAGTAGATATTTTTGGTGATGCGAGTAGTACATCTAACGTAACATAAAAATGTGAGCGTGGTAAATTCCATCGTGGAACGACTCAAATGGAAAATACATATCGGCTGTAAGGCAATTGTGGCGCCATTTTTTGTTTAAAAAATCTGTAAAAATGTTTTTTTGGTCTCCTTTATACATATCATAAGAATCTAATGTGCCATTTTTAATAAAGTTCATGAATTTCTTTAAAATCACCATCAAAGTTATCCTACCATTTTTTGAATCTAGAAGGTTTGGTCCATTTGATTAATATTTTTTCAAACTGAAAAAATATTTTTGTAACATAGGAAATTACAAAACCAATTTTTATTTTGCAAAATTCTCTTCAAAAGTTGGGAATCTAAAACTTGGTAAAAATATTTCCAAGTACCTTGAAATTCTACCTACAAAACAAGCACCTTCTAAAGAGGAATTTTTTAAAATTAACATCGTAAGACGTTAAAAAATTTATAATTAGCCGTCGAAGGCAGAGGTGCGCCCCGTTTCAGGTAAGCGAGCCGCGCGCTACACTATTGCCGACGGTTTACAATACCACTCGCACCCCATATTAACAGACGCGGTCGCGTCTGGAAGCTAATTCCCCTTCCCCCTCTACCCATAGGCACACTGAGCGACCACGCCTCTATACACGAACGATAGCGAAATTGACAGGTCTCCGTAGCTATTTTGGTCTTTTATCTTGTCTTATGACATAGTCCCGGTGTTTTAACATGATTAAGCGAATAATTATTTTTTTTCGAACCCATTTGTCGTTTTACTTAATGTATCAAGTTGTTTTTCTAAACGATAAAAGAATTATTCTCAATTAATAGTTAACAAAAGGATACTTTTTTTACGAGACAGTCAGACAGCACGTAGCGCTAGCACTTGACGCCAGTAGATGTCGCCATTCTCGTTTTACTTCTCCAATTGATGCAGGTAGATGTCGCCTTTTGTAAGCTGAAGGTATCCGGAATGGTTTTGCTGAAAATGCGGTTGCGCAGTTGACGAAAAAGGCAAAAAGCCGCTGCTTTCGGCTCGCTAGTAAATGTCACCTAACTGTCAATCAATCATAACCTGCCTGTGTCAGTTATCAAAAGTTTTGAAATGTCACGAGTTTTTCCACCATATAGGACATTGAATTATTGTCTCAATTAACAAGATAAGTCGCTATATTATTTGTTATACATTTACGGTCTATGTCCACTGATACTTAACGTATGACTTTCTTCTATCTTACGCCACTTTTATGAACTCTGGATGATTTTTTTGGTTAATTAATTGTTTATTAATTTTTGTAGAAAATGCGGGAGGTCGCCCTACTTGATGGTGAGTTTTATTAACGATAAACTTACAGAAGAATTAAATAATAAAAAAATTTTATATATACATTTATTCAAATTCATTTTTCCAGACTCGAATGATACCGGCAGCGAACAAAGTGCCGAGAACGGCGGCGTTGCCACCTCCACCACAGCAGCCGGCGACAAACGGTATTAATTCTTAATACTATTAATTAATATTTTTTATCTTTTAACAATATAATAAAAATTGTTGACTTTAGCTTATATCAGGGGAGCCTAGGCCGGTTGGCTGTCGCTGGCAGTCACAACTACAGCGCCGCCGTCACCACCATTACCACCACCACCACAGGGCCCGGCTACGGCACATGGTATTATTTTTTAATAATTTAATTAAATACCTTTTTATGTTTTTACGATATAAAAATTGTTCGGTTTAGTTTATATCAGGGGAGGCGAACATTTTTATCTGTGCGTGCCTATAATTTATAAATTATTATAATATAATTGCTGACGTTTCTTACTAATTACAGGAGGATACACGTCGAAGCGTCATAAGAGGAGCGGCTGGAGGGTGCGGGCCCGTCAAGAGCATTGGGCCACCCTCCGCTCGCAGGCGAGTACCCTGCGAGGTTTAGTGAAGACTCAGGAGCTGTGGTCGTGGCTGAGCGGGCGTATTTTGTAAATAAACAATTGTAAATAAATAGTTCCATTAAAATTATAATTAATATATATCCAATTTAAAATCGTTTAATTTATAATAATATAATACTATGTTCCAATTTTTTTCTCCTCGAAATTATACATTTTTCCATTGCAATCTTTAATGCTGCGAAAAGTCATCCTTTCTTGTTTGAGAACACGGCTCAATGTTTTATTTTTTTTTTCCTATTCGTTCGTAACGAAACATTTCTCGAAATAAAGTGTGTATTTACGGAACTGTAAATGCGACTAGCTACCCGAACGCAGCGGCTTTTTGTCTTTTTCGTAAAACCGTGAGTGACTGATTTCAAGTCGTTTGGATTTGTGGTTATGGGTAATATTTTCATTAATTATTGCTGACTGGGTACAATTTTCACTTCCACGAGGTCCTTTTCGTCAACCTTTTCCAGAAATCTTATACTGTCACTCCTCTGCCCTACCTCCATCAAATACATGAAAAATTCGAGGACAAAAAACAGTATTATTTGTACTTCTACGTTAGATTTAGCTGTATGTATGATCCGAATACAGTATTGTCCCCCTAAAGGCTCGCTGGTCGGGACCGGCGATGAGCCCTCATGGAGACAAGAGTCCTAATTCCGAGTGTTCGTTTCTCGCTTCTTTCTGGCCGAAAGAGGAGCGAGATGAAACGCTTTGCGTGCGCGGCGGGCGTGCGCGACGGGCGCGGATACAAAGGACGGAGTGTCAGGCGTCCGGAAGACGAAGCGAGGCAAAATATCAGCGCGTCGTCTGTCTCGTACCATCCTCGCCCACTTTCAGTGACTCTCGCTCGGTCTCGTTCCATCTCGCTCTCGCCTTCGCCGGACAAGAGTGAGACAGAAGTGGTGGGGATAGCGAAAAGCCCACATCGTGTGCACCAAACTAAGCCCATAAGGAGACAATACTGTAAATAAGGCTGGCGGCGTAACCAAAAGGCGATGGTAAAGAAAATCTCGCGTGATGGCAACGGGACGTGACCGGCGGTACATTTGCTTGGTACACACGGCTCAAACAATTATGGCCGATCGAGATTCGATTGCATTCGAGCTTACTCGAGCTTACATATAACTTTTTTTGGAAAAATTGTATCCTCATATTACAATTACGAAAAAAATCTTTCGTTTTCCGATTGTTCAACAACAAAAAAATACAAGAGATTGTGCAGTCATGGCTATAGCAATTGGCGTTTCATTAGCATTTAGTATTAAACCGCAAAATGTTTACTATAATACAACACTTATGCGAAATCACCTGTTGAAATTATTGACCGAAGAAATACAGTTCGAACTTTTTCCCCAAGATTCTGTTGTGCCCGGACCGACACCTAAGCATGTCGACACCACCCACATTCCGATTGTCCCAATCGAGCGGCCGGAATTCGGCACAACCGCGTAAGGGATCTCGGAAGCGCACCAAGATCCGTCAGCACATGGCGAAACACCCAAAAGTAGGCCAAAGGCGGAGACCACGATGGCCCCCGCTTCGCCCCGACCACCTTATAAGAATAATGCACGAGCAATGCGAGCGGACTTGATACCAAATTGTCACGGGATCAAGACCCGACTTTTCAAGACTCATGCCAAACTAGGCACAGTGTAATTGTCACCCAGATCGGGATCAAATAAACTTGTTAAACCTTACGGTGAGTTCCAACTCCTCGACCTGCAACGATCTCCTACCTCCGGGTTCTAAACCGAATCCTTCCGTCCCGGCATAATCACCCGAACCTTCGGAGCCCGCGGACGACGATCGCGAAGGACGCCCAGGAGCACCCCGAGATTCGTACCCAGAATCTCGACCCCCAGGCGCCTCAGCACAACAATTGGTGGCAGCGGTGGGATCCTGCTAACGTAAGGACCAAGCCTGACCGACGGTGACAACAGGACTTAGCGGAGACAACAATCCCCTTGACCAGAGGGCCAGCCACTCCGCAGTATCAACGGACGTCAACAGAGGACGCCGCCAGAACAGTCCATCACACACACCTTGACGAGCGATGCATCACCTGCTTCCTATACTGTAAGTGCGGAATACCACTCTCAGCGAATTCAGGCCGCACGCCGCAAATCTCATGCGCCGAGTAAAATCTTTAGATAAGAATATCGAGCGCGACTTGGAATTAACTGAGCGGAAGGAAAATCTTTCGCCCAGAACTATTCGCCGAAGTGCCCCGCGTAGATTCTGTAAAGTCCGTGCGAAACAACCCCCCGCCGAACCCATCTTCGACGCGACATTCGAAGCACTTCGTGAAATCGGAGAACGTACGCGACTTGCTCTAGACGTAGAAACCAGCGAAGAACGTAGCGTTCCGACCGTGTTACCCACTACGTCAAATCACGCCGGACACCTAACCGCCAGGAGACTCTATCCGTACGACGAGGCGGATTATAGTTTGATCCTGAGCGGAGCCCTAACAACCAATACCGAAATGCAGCACACCCCCCCGGCAACCGCGAAGCAAAACGCGGAACAGAGCTCCGCCGGAAGCGGAGACCGACTAGCTAATATAGAGAAATTACTCGCGGGGCTAACCACCTCTTTAGCTAGCGTAACCGAGGGAATGATAGCAATAAACGATAGGTTGGGAACACTAGAGGCAAAGGAAGGTCCCCTACAGGACTCAATAGACAGAGAAATAAGTAGACTAAGGGAAACCATGAATTCGATACACGCGACGCCTGGCCCCTCAGGCAGGACCGCGGTCCATTTCGATAACTTTCGCGGCCCAGAGGAAGAACCGAGGCGCACTAGTCGATTCGTTCCCACTAATCTCGAGGTAAACGACCTAACTCACGCACCGAACGTAACGGGTACTCGAGAAATATTCCACACTATAAAAACCCTACCCTTGTTCAACGGGAAGGACCCCAAAGAATTACCTGGTTTCCTAACCGCCTGCAAATATGTCTATCACACATATCAAACAGCAGAAGAAAAAGCCCAGATCCTACGGGGGATAATCGCGTTACGGGTCGGAGGCGACGCCCTAGACGAAGTACAGACGCGCCACATATTATCCATGCAGGATTTAGAGGACGTACTAACTTCAGTTTACAAACCTCCCCGTACAGCTTCAACTGTACAAAGGGAATTGTTATATAGTAGACAGGGCCCCAATGAAAGCGCGCATCAATACGGAAATCGTGTATCAAAACTACTAAGGGAACTAATAGCGACCGGAATCGATGATAAAGACAGCTTAATAGAGAAAAACGCAACTGTAAAGGTATTCAAAAAACAGACGTTGACTATATTCGAGGACGGACTCCGCGATGATCTAAAAGTCCTAGTGAAATCACAAAGACCCGCCGACTTACAGGAAGCAATCACGATAGCCATAGACGAAGAACGGTCAATCACGAAACGACCAACGACGCGCGGAACAAACCCCTCCACACAAAATAAAAACAAGACAGCATCGCGGTACTGCGATAATTGTAAGCGATCAGGACACGACACTAAGGATTGTTGGAAAAATAAGGATAAGGATAAGCAAAATGGGAAAAAATTTTCTCCAGAAAACAGCCGACGAGTGCAAACGGTAACGTCCAAAGGGAAAAACGAGAAACCGACAGGGCGTAAACCAGAGAGTCAACAACCGACCTCTGAAGAAAAACACCGGCCGCGACACAGAAGCGCTGACAGCACACATTCCACGCAAAGCAGCCGCGATAGCTCCGAATCACCGGATCGCGACTCACCTACGCGGAAAACCGTGCAAACCTACCGTATGGTTAAAATAGGATCCCTCTCCAAAGATGGACATACCTCGGATAGGATAGAAGTGGAAATAAAAAATAGTAAAAACAAACAAACAATAATGCTAATAGATAGCGGGGCGGAAGTATCCCTAATCGCTAGGAGAGCCCTTCCGGACAACATCAAAATAAGGAAGTCCGGCGTTACGCTAGTTTCATTCTCAGGAGAGAAAACGAGAACACTAGGGAAAATAGAGGCTACGTTTAAAATAAATGGGAAAAGGGTAACACATCCATTATACGTAGTAGACGGAAATACCTTAACGAACGCGGACGGGATACTAGGAATAGATTTTCTTAAAGAGAACGGAGTAACCATTAGTTACCCTGAGCAAAGCTTACTAGTAAACGGAAAACCCTGGAAAACGTTAAATAGAAGCATGGAAATAACGATACCCGCACGCGCACAGCAACTGATAATGGTTCCTACGGATAGCATTCAAGATGGTATAATAGAGAAACAACAGCTAGCCGAAGGCATATACTTAGGAGAAGGGTTAACGAGACCCAAAGACGGAAAATGCGTGGCCTGTATTACAAATACAACCACAAAAAAGAAAACAGTAATCGTGCCGCGAATTCAATTAAACGAAATACCGGTTAACGAAGTAATTCATTGCAACGATAGCGCCGCAGCTGTTCGGGCATTGACCGCGAAAGAAACGCTGACAACGCGCATCGCTCGAGTCGTAGAACAGGTAGACCGCAAGCACATGAATAAAGAAGAAAAGGCAACTATGGAGGAAATATGCAGAGAATATCATGACACGTTTTACCTACCGGGAGATCAATTATCGATGGCCACAGTAACCGGCCATCGAGTCCCTGTAAAAAGCGACACGACACCCTGCAATATCAAGCCCTATAGATTACCCGAAATCCACAAACAAGAAGTGCGGAAACAGGTGGAAAAAATGCTAGAGGACGGCATCATCCGACATAGCGCCAGCCCATGGAACGCACCCTTATTAGTAGTACCTAAAAAAACGGACAACGAGGGAAATAGAAAATACCGCGTAGTAGTCGATTATAGGAAACTCAACGAAGTCACCATAGGCGACTCATTCCCACTACCCAATATCACGGACATACTAGATCAATTGGGAAAAGCACAGTATTTTACCACGCTCGACTTGGCATCCGGATACCACCAAATTCCTATGGACGAACGCGACAAGTGCAAGACAGCATTTTCAACTCCTCAAGGACACTTCGAATTCAATCGCATGCCGTTCGGACTGAAAAATGCACCGGCGACATTTCAGCGGGCAATGAACGCCGCGCTTATCGGGTTACAGGGGATAGACTGTTTCGTTTACCTGGACGACATTGTCATCTATGGAGCCAATTTAAGAGAACATAACACACGACTGAGGAAAATTCTAGACACCCTTCGCAAATACAACCTAAAACTGCAACCAGAAAAATGTGCGTTTTTGCGAAAGGAAGTGGGATTTTTGGGACACGTAATTACCCCTGAAGGGATCAAACCGGACCCCGAAAAAACTAAAGCCGTGAAAGAATTCCCTACTCCAACCAAGCTAAAAGAATTACAAGCATTCTTAGGACTAGCAGGGTACTACCGCAGATTCATCCCAGAATACTCAAAAATAGCAAAGCCCCTCTCCAGCATCACGAGCAGCAAGGTCGAGTTCATTTGGACAGCCGAACAGCAGAACGCTTTCGACACACTAAAAGAGGAACTGACTACGGCACCCCTACTAATCTACCCAGACTTTACAAAGGAATTCATAGTAACGACCGACGCATCCGATGTAGCAATAGGCGCGATATTGTCACAAGGGAAAATAGGCGAAGACAAACCAATCGCGTACGCAAGCCGAGCACTAAATAAAGCTGAAAGAAATTATAGTACAACGGAAAAGGAACTGCTAGCTATTGTCTGGGCAGTTAAACACTTCCGACCATACGTCTACGGTACCTCATTCAAAGTAGTTACGGACCACAAAGCACTTACATGGCTATTTAGGGTACAGGATCCAGGATCTAGATTAATAAGATGGAGAATCCTACTAGCCGAATACGACCTTGAAATCGTACATAAGGCAGGGAAGAACAATACGAACGCAGACGCGTTAAGTAGGAATGTGCACGCGTTGGAAAACGAGGAAAAAGAAACAAGGACAACCAACGTCCACGACGAAGAAACAAAACAGCAAATTCTTTTCGAATACCACCACACGCCCATAGGAGGGCATCAAGGCGTCAAAAGGACCACAAACAGAATAAAACAGAAATACAGCTGGGAGGGAATGAACAAAGATATCGAGGAATATATACGAAAATGTAGCACCTGCCAAAAGAATAAATTAGGAAGGAAAACTAAGGCTCCAATGGAGATCACCGATACACCAAGGGAACCCTTTGAAAAAGTAGCGCTAGACGTAGTAGGGCCCCTGCCGGAGAGCAATCAAGGGAACATCTACATACTAACTTTCCAGGACCTCCTCACAAAATTTAGCAAGGCGATCCCCCTGCCAAACCAGGAATCAGCCACGATAGCGGAAGCAGTAGTCGAGAAAATCATCTGCGAATACGGTATACCCGAAAAGATCCTAACAGACCAAGGGAGAAATTTTCTAAGCGAAATGTTCAAAAACATATGCAAACTTTTTCGAATTACGAAGATACAGACAACCGCTTACCACCCAGAATCGAACGGAGCATTAGAAAGGTCACATAAAACCCTAGTAGAATATTTGCGACACTACATAGACAACGACCAATCCGACTGGGATAGATGGCTACCCTATGCTATGTTTACATATAATACAACCCCACATACGGCAACAGGGTTCACGCCATACGAACTAGTCTATGGAAGGATAGCATCAATACCAACCGCGTTAAAAAGTCCGCCTAAACTAACATATAACTACGAAGATTACGCGCAACAAACAAGAGAACGTATCAGGACAACAAATGAAACAGCTAGAGAACAACTCCAAGAAGCAAAGAAAAGGGCCAAAAAGGGATACGACAAAAAAGCGCGCGAGATAGAATTCAAAGTAGGCGATAAGGTTTGGCTATTCGATGAATCAGTACGTCGGGGAAGATCGAAAAAACTAGATAATAAATGGGTAGGCCCCTACGTAATCATAGAAAAAAACTCAAAAGTCAACGTGACCGTTAAAAAAGGACGGAAAACCCTACGTACTCACGCGAATAGACTTAAACACTTCATCGAATAGTAAAGACAACAAAATGCCTCGGAAAAAATGAAACGCGATATCAAATCTAAATACGATAAGTAGGAATAGGACGCAGATAAACACAAAAGGAAAGTAATTGGGAAAACACATTAAATAGGTAAAATTCGATATATTCAAAAAATAATAAACACCACTGACAAAAAAAAAGGGAAGGGAAGCCCAGCCTCATAGGTCATACTGGCCCCAATCTTCACCCTATAAACAGAAAGACACAACATTTTAGAGGCCAAACGTACCCAAAAAGGAGAGGAGAAAATGCTAAAAAGAAACAGCCACTTACCTCCTCATCCATACGGGGGAGCCCAAACAGGCGACGTAGCCCGAACGTGTCCAGAGTACGTGCCCACGACGGGTACCCTTCCTCCCAAAGGGTCTCCAGGTGGTACCTATGTAACCGTCGCTCACGCCGGAGGGAACGCATTTCGTCGATCGAGACATACCCAACAATACGGCGCTCGGCAAACATCTAACAAAACAATGGGAGAAATGATAATTAATGTGTGACCAAGTTTACTTAACACGGATCAAATCCCATCCACTCGCGGGAACACTATTCGCGAAAGTAGTGCTTTATTAAGGTAGAGGTACTTACCGCACGAAGATTTTCGGAGTACATCTTGAAATACGATTATAATAAGAAAAAAATTCGCGACCGAACGGATATATATAGTAGGCGCGAATTAGGCGAAATAAGAGGGGATATTGTTCCAGGATGACCGCCCTGGCGAGAGGCCTAATCGAAGCAGCGCCAACTGGCAGCCAGACCTCATATACAATATCACCGATCAAGCATAAAGCAGGAATCCACTTTACTCACCTTGGAGAACTGCACATGGTAACCGATTCATGGAAGATCGTAACCCATTTAAAAACGGACACCCTCCTCGAAAGAAACCGGCAGCTGGCCTCTTACATAAACCAGTTGCAACGTCGTTGTAGGAACGAAATCGCGATACAACCTAGTTGCGGGGAACACTTAGACCCTCTACTCAGAAGAGCAGAAAAACTATATAAAAGAGTAGACCAAGTAGCAGAAATGCCGACTTACGTACCAAATAAGCGACGAGGGTTAATCAACGGAATAGGGGCCCTAGCCAAAACCATATTCGGGACTATGGACGCCGACGACGCCGAACAGATTAACAATCACTTATCGCAATTAGACGGTACACAAAATACATTAATAACTGCTATGAAAAAACAAGTCCAAATAACAAATAACACACTACATCACTTACATAACGCGGAAAAAACAATACAGCGTAACGAAGAAACATTAGCAAAACAGACGAGACTACTACGTACACAAATTGAAACGAGCTCACTACAGCAAACGCGAAGAGCTGACTTAGTAGATCATTTCATTACATTAAATGCCCTACTGACCGACCTGACTCAGGACGTGGACGATGTGTTGCAATACTACACCGGCCTCAAAGGAGGAATCATCAACACAAACGTACTATCGAGCGCGCAAATTATTAGGTTACTACAAACCGCGGTACAGCATCTCCCGAATGGACTCGCGTTCCCAATAGCACCCAGCCTAGAAAATACTAACGTGATCGAAAAATTGTCATCGATCACCGCGTATTTCGATAGGACTACGCTGATCGCAGTAATAACCGTCCCCCTCATTTCCTCACAAACGTTCACAGTGATCGAGGCATTGCCAGCCCCAATCCACGTTCACGGGAACTCATACGCGGTGTTAATAATAAGAACGCCGATACTCGTCATCGATGCAAGTAGTAATCAATATGTGCTCACCGAGCAAGACGAGCTAAGGGGATGTAAACAAGTAGCCGCGCAATACTACTGCGAACAACCGATGCTAGCACATAACGTAAACAATGATCTCGAGTGCGAAGCAAGCCTATGGCTGCAACCCGCGGATAAGTCCCCAAGAAATTGCGAAATAAAGTACATTGCGGCAAACCATACAATGTGGATAGGCACCTCACACGCAGACACATGGATTTTCGCGACGCATCAGCCCGAAACACTGACCATACAGTGTGATGAACGACAACCTGAGCACGTCGATATAGATAGGACAGGGATCCTCAAAATCACGGGAAATTGTAATATTCGAAGTAGAGACGTAGTATTAAAAAAGCGTCGAACAACATATAGTCAAGATTTCAAAGTGCCAACGGCACCACGGTACGACATAATATCAGCATTAAATGCGACACAAAGGGGCGAACCAGCGCAACCTCTATCACGGTTCCAGCTAGATAAACTCCTAAAAAATCCATCTGAATTTTCAGCACTATATGACCAACTTAATCAAGTAGAAAGCGATTTAGAAAATAACAACTCGCCACCAGGACTAGCGACCTGGCAAATCGTGCACCCAACGACAACAACTATTGTACTAGTAATACTTAGTATATTAATCATATATTTGTTAACACGCGATTATCAACTGCGCCACAAAATACAGATCCCTACACCACCAAAAGCGAAAAAGTCCAGGACACCAGTCGAGGACAGCGAATACAGCGAAGCCTTGACGATTTAGGGTACCGGGAAATTTTGTAAACCGTTAGGAACAAAAAATTCCCCTAAGCACCCTTCCCGTAAGGGGGGGGGGGATGTTGTGCCCGGACCGACACCTAAGCATGTCGACACCACCCACATTCCGATTGTCCCAATCGAGCGGCCGGAATTCGGCACAACCGCGTAAGGGATCTCGGAAGCGCACCAAGATCCGTCAGCACATGGCGAAACACCCAAAAGTAGGCCAAAGGCGGAGACCACGATGGCCCCCGCTTCGCCCCGACCACCTTATAAGAATAATGCACGAGCAATGCGAGCGGACTTGATACCAAATTGTCACGGGATCAAGACCCGACTTTTCAAGACTCATGCCAAACTAGGCACAGTGTAATTGTCACCCAGATCGGGATCAAATAAACTTGTTAAACCTTACGGTGAGTTCCAACTCCTCGACCTGCAACGATCTCCTACCTCCGGGTTCTAAACCGAATCCTTCCGTCCCGGCATAATCACCCGAACCTTCGGAGCCCGCGGACGACGATCGCGAAGGACGCCCAGGAGCACCCCGAGATTCGTACCCAGAATCTCGACCCCCAGGCGCCTCAGCACAACAATTCTAATGTAAAAATTCCACAACATGTTTTGCCGTTACAAGTTGCACGGCAAAAATGTTACGAAAGGATACGAATGCATATTCGAAATCGAGGAATCAAGGTAGATGTTAGGCAGCCATCTCACGGTAATATTAGTACAAATATTTTTATGGTACATAATTATTCGTCTTGAAGTAATATTACAAACAATATTAATATGAATAAAGCGATCATAAATGTGACAACTCCTGAAAAAAGTGAAAAATATAAGTCAGAAATAAATGACAATGCAGAACTTTACACATTGAAGCGATATAAACCATTTTTGAAAGATGGGAATATTATAAACAAACAAACTAAGTTACAAGGAGAAAAAAGCAATTTCAAGATAGATTTGACTGATGTCGATGGTAATGAATTTATGAATGATAAATAGTAACTGATTTGAGACGTTCTCGTAAGCATTCGATTTCGACAGCAAATAACTCTACAACAATTCCACGATCGATGAAATTGAGAAAAATAGAATTGTCAGAAAAAGATGAAAAGACCATTCAGATAGGGGAGTGGTTAGAAGACACGCATATAAACCATTTTCACAATATTCTGCAACAATTTCATGGTTATGAACCCATAGTTACGCTTTTACTACAATGTCCAGATGTAATAATCCCAGGAGACAAGTCGAAAGAACATATACAAATTTTATACAGCCAAGCAAACAATAATTGGTCTGATAACACAGGTGGCCATTGAGTTTGCTGTTATTATGATACAAACTTTATTCATATATTTGATTCTCTGAACAAAAGAATTGTACATCGACACCATGAAATTTTTTTAAAACGTTTATTTCCATTTTATCCTTTCGATGAAAAAGGTATCTTTCTGCACTTGGTACCGAAGCAAACAAATTTCAATGATTGTGGCGTGTTCGCAATAGCTAATGCCGTGTCACTTGCATTAGGAGTAAAACCTACTGAAGTGCAATATGACCGTAATAAAATGCGTGACCATTTGATCAAAATATTAAAAAATAATGTCATAGACATGTTTCCTGTACATCAATATAATGATCATAGAAACTTTGATAACGAATAAAATAAGACTTCTTCTAATATGGCGGAACAAATTTTGCAAACTGATTCACCAAAAAAACGATGCCGAGAATAATGATGCTCTGAATATAATTGATTATTTCCAGATAACATTAGCAAAAAGAAGAAAACATAATCGTAACTATTATAGGAAAAATAAATTACGAATACTTCAGCATAGAAAATTGCAGAAATTACACCCAAAGAACAAAGTTCCAATTTTTCCAAAAAAAGCAACGTAGATATAATAATCTTAGATATCGGATATCTAGAAAAATATATGATAAAAAATATTACAGTATATGCAAAAAACAACGCATTGCAAAAGTCGGAAAGATCCGAAATGTCAATTACAGGATAAAATTTCATCTTTCCTCTGACAGATATATAAAGAATATTTCAAAATCTCTTCTTTCAGAAATGAAAAAGAAATGCGTAGTGAGTAGACGATTACAAGCTATGGAAATTTATAATTGGTGCATGCAGAGAAGGAAAAGCTACTTATTCTATTTGAGAAAAAATATAAGAATCTTAAAAGAAAAAGCAGAGGTTGCTTTGACTCGAGCTAACAATTGTCCAGATTGCAATATTTCGGATAGAATTGAAGCATTATCTGGATTTTCAAAGCATTTGCTGTCTTCTTAATCGTACTTTTATGAGGCGGCTTACAAACACAAATTCCTGATAAAGAATTCTAAGTTAAATGCACATGAAAATGAATTTGCACAATTGGATGATCAATCAGCGTCTAAAAATGTAAATATTGTGAATATTGACAAAGTTTTAGAACCTCTGCCAATCGAAAATAAACTTCTTATTCTCAATGAGAAAGGCCAAGTTATGAACGTATTAACATTATCAGTAACAGACAACAATAACAAAAAAGAAAGCAAAATATGGATGTGTGATGATATTTGTAAAATTGATAACGTACCCATTATACAAAGGTATCAAGCATTGTTGAAGACTGCTGACAGCCTCAAAGTAAAGAGTGTTTATAAATTTGCCAAAAACTTATAATCTTGCAGTAGAAGTTACATGTCCCGCAAATTAGGACATTCATTTCTTTGTTATGTTGAACCTGATACATGCTCTTCGACATTTTTACCAGTTTTACTTTTAACCCCCCATTTTGTCAATGTAAGAGTTATAAAGAGAATTATTTGTAGTAATTTTGGAACAGTGCAATAATATAAAGAATCTCGACAAGAGATTGGATGAAACTGATACAGAATATCTCAAAAAAATTACTAAAGAAGCGATAGAGAAGAGTAGATCTACGATATCGCAATCGTACGAAATAAAAAATCTTAATGAACAAAACATAATGTCTAAATATAAAAATGCTTTTAAACAATTGACCAAACGAACATTAGATACTGCTAAAAATGCATGCATTTCATGCGAAAAACTGTGCTACCGTAAAGAAGTGATCAAAATTGCAGATATGAGGAAGCCCTTAACATCAGAATCATGGGAAAACTTTAGAGTTTTCGCAGAGAAAAACGGATTGCACGGTGATTTCATATGCAAATATTGTAAGGAAAAATTTCAAAGGAATCAAATGCCCCCAACTTGCGTTAAAAATATGTTATATGTTAAAGAAATGCCAAAAGAAATATCTGCATTAAACGAGTATGAAAGAATGTTTATACGAAGAGCAAAAGCATTTCAAGTTGTCCAACGAATGGAAACTGTCTCGAAAGCGAAAAGAAATATAGCTTATCAACATATGATCCAGAAAGTAAAAGGAAGAAAATTTAATTTGCCATTGCCAATAGAGAAAACAGATCCAATAAATATCAATCAAGAATTTTACATATTGGTGCGCAGTTTGGGAACATCTTGTAAATGTAAAAAATGTGTATAATGCTTTGGTACGTTTGAAACAGATAAATCGCCCATATGAAAATATCATTTTGCCTCCAAATCCAAATGAATGATTAAAAAATGATTGGCCGGAAGTTGAATATAAAATAGATGACTCCGACGCACAAAAAGAAAAAAAAACAGCCGAAAACACTGAGAAGCAAATCAAATTACCTGCATTGGTAAGTCAAGCTGATAAAGACGATGGTATTTACGAACAATACACAATTTATCCATTATACGGGAAAAGGATTAATGAAAAAGCGACTACATTATATCAGCAAAAAAAGATAGAGGACGCGCCAATTGATATTTATTGTAAGACTGTTGATCTCCAATGCTTCCCACATTTGTATCCTTATGGAATGCATGGAGAACATGAGCATAGAGAAGTCTATTTGACAGAATATGAATATATTAAAGCAAGGCTTAAATCTAAACATTCTAAGTTTCGACTGGACGTGCAATACCCATTTTTCTTATTGAATCAAACAAACATTAGACGATTGAAAGCTGGTATTTATCAAAAATTGAACATAATTAATCCAAAAGAAAAATGCACAGTAAGTACATATTTGAATCTAATACAAAAGGACCTTCTAGAGCGTAACTTAACGACTATATTCTTTCGAATTCCAAATACAGAACCGTTCTGGCATATACCTAGAAGTACTTTGAGATGTATGCTGGAATATTATGGGCCAGCTACCTAGTTCCTCACTCTCAGTCCAGCTGGATGGTTATGGTCAGATTTAATTGAATACGTTAAAGAAGTTAATACGCTACTTATGTGTTGTGCCCAGGCAACGCCCAAGCACACGTGTTAGATATATTATACATATTATATTACGTTACGAAACGTTCGAGACGTTTCAAAGCTAAGACAGCCGCTAGCGACCAATTCTACAATATCAGCAAAATGCGAACGCATCGCGGCGACCGGGCATAGTAACGCGTACCACGCCCAAGAAGGATATAAAACCAATGCGATTCCACAAATGGACGGATTCTAGACTTGACGCTCGACCTGTTAACACGGCTAAAACTTTTGTAAACCTCAGTCTAGTTTTAATTAAAGTTTGAATAAAGACTTAGTCTCTGAATTTAACCAAACTTGGTGTAGTTCACCCAGTAGATTCCAATCTTTTGTTCACTTCCGAACCTACGATATTGCCAAATCCCGTACCAGCCTTGCGAGCCATCACGCAGGGCACAACAAATTGGTGGCAGCGGTGGGATAGTGCATCGTAAAAAATTTGAACTGAACTGGCAATCGTCGCTACCGAGGTAGCACAGAGGACCGAGGAACGGCCTTTGAGATAAACGTTCGACGCAGTCCGAACGACGACGAGCCAGTGACGAGTAAAATCAGCCTGAGAGTGAACGGGCGAACTTACCATCTGACTAAAACCTAATCCATCTACGAGAACATCACTGATCCGAGGACCAGGACGCACGAGAGGACTTGGGGACTGAGGAACGAGTCGAAGCCGCACCTGAAGGACGGACGGAGAGCCGTACGAGGGAAGCAGCCGTCGGAGCACGCAGTAAGCAGCTGTACGGGTCGACCTTGCTGGGTCCGATTCATCTTATCACCGTCGTTGGTTCACGGACGAGAGGACGCCTGACCGAGCTGACGACATGTGGTTGCGAGCAGCCTTGTGAGTAACAAAATAGCGCAAACGTACATATTGTAAACCAGAGTCCTATAGAAATTTAGAAACGGCACTTGCATGACTATAGAAGACGAACGCGCGAATCAATTTAAACTCCCGGGTCAAAGAAGCTTATCACGATCATTCGAGTCGTTTTTCGATAAAAAACTAATCTTCGTACGAGAGGAACTAGACCTTCTACCTTCTATAGACCGTCCGAGATCGTCTCGACGAACACTTCGACCGTCACCGTTGCGACTAAGTACTAGAAAAAACGACGATTCAAGTGTCGAATCTTCCCCAGAAAACTTTGTAACGCCAAATAGGGAATATCCGATTGTACTAGCGGACTTTAGTTTGTTGGGCAGAGAAGAAACGGAAGAACGAGAAATGTCGCTAAATGAGGGAAATAGCCTCGCGGTACCGCCGCCAGACGTGAAAAGATTATCTACCGCGCTATCGTTAGTCGATAAATTCTTAGGAAAATCGTCTGACGAGCTTGCAGAATTTTTGAAGTCATATACTAGCGCCGCGGAGTTTGTTCCCGCGAATGAATTGCCGCGATTCTTGAAAACAGTGATAGGTACAAAAATTAAAGGCAAAGCAGCCAAGGTACTAGAGTACAAAGAAGTAGATACTTTCGATAAATTAAAAGACATCCTAACTTCCTTATTCGTAGACAAAAGGTCCATAGGAGCAGTTGGGGCAGAATTTCATGCCTGTCACCAACGAGAAGGCGAAAGCGTAAAATTATTCGCGTGTAGAGTAGAAGAATTAGCTGGAGAACTATCTGAATTATCGGTAAAATCAGGGAATAGCGATGAAGTAAATAACGCGTTAACAGAGTCAGTGCAAGAACGCGCCCTAGATGTTTTCACCCTCGGGTTAAATGTAAAACTGAGAACGATCATAAGGTCTCGAAACTATGCAACGTTAAACGCAGCAATAGCCGCCGCTATAGAAGAGGAACAAGCGATGGGTTTGAACACCTCGCGAAATTACAGGAAATTCGGTAATCAGCCCAAAGGAAGGGAAGGATCAAGCGTACCACGCTGCGATCGATGTAATAAATTGGGACATTTAGCAAGGAATTGTTATACGCGATTAAGTATGCCTCGAGAAAACTCCCCGACGCAACAAACGACAGTCAAAAGAGAAGTTCAGCGCGTCACAATGGTATGCCATTACTGTAAAAAACCGGGACATTTAATCAGAGAATGCAGAGCTAGGGAAAGAGCAAACGGACGAGAGTACAAACCGCGCTATACGAACACAAATTACAGACGCGAAGATACCAAACAGAATTTTAATAGAACTCCGGGTCGAGAACAATCTAACGAAAATCAAAATTCCCCCACCACGAGCCGCGGGACAACCGACGACAGACACACAAACGCAGGATCTAGGGTAGAGTCGTACCGAGCGAATATGGTAGTGACATCCCAACTCGAAAATACAATCGAAATCAGGGCGCCGGAACTAGTGAAAGAAAGGGCGAAAATGTTAGTAGACACTGGAGCCGATATTACGTTAATAAAAATAGGCAAAATACAGGGCGATGTTCGGGCCGAAGACGAAATAGTTTCCTTGCGAGGAATAGCCCCTATGGAAATTAAAACGCTGTGTCTAGTACAATTAAACATGGAAATCGGAAATAAAACAGTAACACACCCTTGCCGATTAGTTAGAGACGACTTCCCATTAGAAGCAGACGGAATCCTAGGACAAGATTTTATGGCTAAACACGATGTATGCATCCGGGGGAACCTAGGAATAGAGATATACGGAATACAATTCCCCTATTCAGGAGGAAACGTAGTTTTAAAACCGCGATCTGAAACCATTCTCCTAGCTAGAACGACTGATAAAGGCGAAGGTATAGTGGAAGGACAATCTATTAAACCAGGAGTATTCATAGGAAACTCGTTAACAGTAGGCCAAAACGGGAAATGCGCAATAAGCGTAATGACCACTACCACTGATGAAGTCCTTATCAACATGCCAACAGTGACGTTACAAACGCTGACGAGCGATGACATTGACCCGACAGACGCGAATTGCGATAAGGAGCGCGACACGCCGACGTACGTAGTACACGCCGTACACGGGAGAAATAGAATGCAAACCCTGCGCGAAAACCTTAGAACAGATCACCTAAATAAGGAAGAAGAGGCCAGCTTACTCGAGCTATGTGAGAAGTATAATGAAATATTCGGTTTAGAAGGAGACAAGTTAGGATACACCACGATGGCAGAGCATTCGATTCCCCTAATCCCAGGTACTAAACCTATATACGTAAAACCGTATAGATTACCTCAAGCGCATAAGGAAGAAGTAAATAGACAAGTTCAGGAAATGGTAAAGGAAGGAATAGTTAGTCCAAGCGTCAGCCAATGAAACGTCCCATTGCTAGTAGTTCCTAAAAAACCAGACGCTTCAGGAAAACGCAAACTTAGAGTGGTAGCAGATTTGAGGCAAGTGAACGACGCGACGGTAGGCGACTCGTACCCCTTACCGAATATAACGGACATCTTAGACCAACTAGGAGGAGCAAAATATTTTTCAACCTTAGATTTAGCGTCAGGATTCCATCAAATAGCCATGAAAAAGGAAGATCGTGAGAAAACGGCATTTTCGACACCATACGGCCATTTCGAATATAATAGAATGCCGTTTGGGCTTAAAAACGCCCCCGCGACATTCCAAAGACTAATGAATACCGTATTATCGGGATTACAAGGAATAAAATGTTTCGTGTATTTAGACGATATTGTCGTCTATGGACGTTCGTTGAAAGAACACCAAGATCGTCTAGAACTAGTATTCGAACGTATACGCGAGAGTGGCCTAAAACTTCAACCCAATAAATGCGAATTTCTACGAAAGGAAACAATATACCTTGGCCACGTGATAAGTGAGAACGGCATCAAACCGGACCCTACGAAACTCGACGCTGTAAAAAACTTTCCGATACCCAAAAGAATTGAAGACATACAATCCTTCTTAGGCCTAGCCGGATATTATAGGAGATTCATAGAACATTTTTCACAAATCGCGAAGCCTTTGACGCAACTATTAAAGAAAGACCAAGCATTCAGATGGACTGCACAAGAACAGGAAGCCTTCGAGATATTGAAAGAAAAACTAACAACAGCACCGATACTACAATACCCCGATTTCACGAAACCATTCGTTCTTACAACGGACGCTTCCGGAAAAGCAATAGGAGCAGTATTATCGCAGGGAAAGATAGGTCAAGACTTACCCATAGCATACGCAAGTAGAGTATTAAATAAAGCAGAAGAAAACTATAGTACCATAGAAAAGGAATTGTTGGCCATCGTATGGGCGACGCAACATTTCAGACCTTATGTATACGGCACAAAATTTAAAATCGTAACAGACCATAAACCTCTTACTTGGCTTTTTAACGTAAAAGACCCCGGCTCAAGATTAATGAGATGGAAATTGAAACTAGCAGAATACGATTACAGCATAGAGTACAAAGCGGGAAAGACAAATAAGAACGCAGACGCCCTCAGTAGAATGTTCGCGATTACGCGAGGGACGAAGCGACAACTCAATACAGAAACACTAGCCGTCGCCAGTGAAAGCGCCAACGAAGACGACGAATCTCAGTCAGAAGAAGAAAAGAGATCAGAAGAAGGAAAGAGATCAGAAGAAGGAAAGAGATCAGAAGAAGAAAAGAGCGATACAACATATACGGAGGACGATAAAAATCAAATACTGCGCGAATTTCATGACACTCCATTAGGTGGACATTTAGGAGTAAAACGGACCCTGGAACGAATAAAATTAAATCATTCGTGGCCAGGAATGCGCCAAGACGTTGAAAAGTACATCTCCAGATGCGAAAAATGTCAGAAAAATAAATTAACGAGAATAACCAAAGCTCCCATGGTAATTACAGACACTCCCACAGAACCATTCGAAAAATGTGCACTGGACATAGTAGGACCTTTACCCGAGACAAGCAGACGAAACAAATACATACTAACCTTCCAAGATCTATTAACCAAATTCAGTAAAGCCATACCCCTCGAGAATCAAGAAGCGAACACTGTAGCTAAAGAATTCGTCACTAAGATAATTTGTGAATACGGTATACCACAACGAGTGCTAACCGATCAGGGAACCAATTTCTTAAGTCAAGTATTCAAAAACGTTTGCAAATTGCTCAAGATCGAAAAAATTCAAACCACGGCCTATCACCCACAATCAAACGGAGCTCTAGAAAGAAGCCATCGTACACTAGCCGAGTATTTAAAGAATTTTATCGCGGAAGACCAGACTGATTGGGATGAATGGTTACCGTACGCGATGTTTACTTACAATACTACCCCGCACACGTCTACTAGTTACACGCCCTACGAACTCGTTTTCGGGAGACAAGCAACCCTGCCGACCTCACTAAACCAGGCACCGCAACTAACATATACCTACGACAAATACGCCGAAGAATTACGCGAAAGACTACGATCAACAAATAGCATAGCGCGCGAAACAATAGAAATCAATAAAGATAAATCAAAAAAGCAATACGATAAAAAGACAGCTAACAAATCCTTCAAAATTGGGGACCAAGTGCTTTTGCACGACGAGACTTTGAGACGCGGACGATCAAAGAAATTAACACCCGCTTGGATAGGCCCGTATACGATTCAAAACACACATGACAATAATAACTATACTATAAATAAAGGACGACGAACGCTTCGCGTACACGCAAACCGACTTAAGCATTTTATCGAATAGGGCAGGAATAGGAAATGGTCGCAATCGTGAAGGGAAGTAACGGTACGCGAACAACTATAAGAATTAATAAAAAAAAAGGGGGTAATTATATTTAAACAAAAAGAAAAGAGAGAAGATAATTTCTATATATAATGCGAGGACACTAATAATCTATGTCTTCAAACATCGTCCATGATACACGTCGAGGAACGGGCCCGTAAAACCAATCTCCATGGCGTTCTGGAATAATAACCGGATGCGAATGAATTAAAACAGAAAATCCCACTAGAGACAAACAACATAAAGCAACGAAAAATAAATAAAAAGAAACTCACCAAACATGGCGCGCACGCCCCACGCGTCCTCGTCGTCCAAAAACTCGGCATTCTCCGCCTCGAATCGACGCTGATACGTGCGGTATTCACGTACCGCCTGTCTATAATTTATATTAATAAATCCCGGCGGGGCCGGATATTCCAACCACTAGAAGAAAAATTTAAAACAATTAACACAACCACCTCAACCTCACGCACGGAGACACTAAACAGTATAACACCCACCAACAGAAACATCGCGATCTCGCGAGGTAGATCCCACAACGAAAGCATAATGAAGACTGTAAAGACATAAGAAACCACGAGCCAATCGAGCTCCTGCAAGGAAGATCTGCCCTACGTTAGCAAAAATTTATCTCGCGCACGCACGAGAAGAACTTAGCAACCGACAAAACGAAACGCCAACTACACCTCGACCTTATATTTTACAGGATTACCGTCCTACAAACAACGATACTACTCATAGGAGGGACGACCCCCGATACTGACTTCGCTATAAAAGAATTTCAAGATCACCCAGGCATTTATTTCGAAAACATAGGCGAACTACAAATTTATCGCGATAGTTGGAAATTAATACTACACGTAGACATATCTTACATTTACCGACGCGAAACAAACCTCCAGGCAGTTCTATACGACATTCTTGCTCAGTGTAAAACACCTTATACCGATAACTTACAAATGTTCTGCAAAACGTTCGGCGCGAAAATCCAAAGCAAATTAGACCGCGTAGCCAAACTCCTTACTTACGTCCAACAAACCATAAGCTCCACAACGAAACAGCGTCGCGGACTAATAGACGGATTAGGTTACATAGGCAAATCATTATTCGGCCTAATGGATTCTGAAGATAGAAAGAAAATAAACGACCAAATAGATTTCTTAAAAGGACAAGACAGTAGATTGAAAAATACAATTAAAGGACAAATGCAAATCGTAAGAGCTAACGCCGAGCTTCTCAATGAAACTATAAATAACATACAAGAAAATGAAAAAAACCTTTTGAACGCGACTTGGCAGATCCAATACCTACCCCAACAGACAACCGACAGTACTAAATTTCGAGAAACGATAGACGAAAACCTCGTACAAATAAATAGCGTCACAGAAACACTCCTACGCGACACCCAAGATCTATTAGAGTTCATAATGGATATAAAGAAAGGAATCTTAAACCCCCGACTGATACCACCAGCGCAAATCATAACCTACCTCACTTCCGCACTAGCTTATATACCGCAAGGACTAGACTTCCCCATAAGTATAAAATTAGAAAACATGCACGTTTTATATGAAATCCTTACACTCTCTGCATTTTCGGATACTAAATCAATTACTGTAATACTAGATATTCCACTACTAAATGCGAAAAAATTCAAATTAAGCAAGGTACACCCAGTACCCACTAGGATAAACGAATCGTTCTACGCGTACATAGAATCCCTCGACTCCTACGTAGTACTTGACACCTCGGTGCAAGATTACATACAGTTAAGCGGACAGGACTTGTCGAAATGTAAAACCATAAACGATCTATATCTCTGCACATCTAACCACCCGATATTCAAAGCGATACCATACGGACCCTGCGAAGTACAGTTGTACACCAAATTAACAAAAAAACCGAACAATTGTAAAATACGAATCATGACTTTGAACCATACAATCCTAATAGAATTACAACCACCAGGCGCATGGA
The DNA here is from genome assembly GCA_963932335.1 of Andrena marginata. Classification (NCBI taxonomy): domain Eukaryota; kingdom Metazoa; phylum Arthropoda; class Insecta; order Hymenoptera; family Andrenidae; genus Andrena; species Andrena marginata. The sequence goes on from OZ010662.1 coordinate 23,754,039, forward strand.
TTTATATCACACCAAAACCGATACAATTAGCAGCGACTTGCGACGATAAAGGCACAAACATGTATAGTATTAAGGACTCTGGTATAATAACGATAAGAAATAAATGTACTATCACTACGGCCGAATTTACGATAGAAACCGGAAAACAATACGGTATAGAAAAAACATGGAACTACTTACCTGGTTACAATTTATCACTAGACGAAATCACACTGCCACAGACCACTGTAAACTCATATCGTAATACAAATTTCGAACTAAAAAGGATAATCAAACACCCAGAAGAATTGTATGAAGTTAGCAAAAAATTAGACGACTTACAAAATGACCTAGAAAAACCCGAGATTATACCAACCGAGTATCATTACAGCTTCTTTACGCTATCCTCGATAACGGGATTCATAACAATTACACTATGTATCATTACACTCTACAAATGTATTGTACACTTCAAAGCGAGAACACCGCGACATTGTACAACGGACAACACAAGTCACGACAAAACCACGCAAAAACCCGAAGCGATAATTAAAATAGTTAGTAAGGAAGGAACTTCTTCCACCAGTTCCCTTTGAAACATTATAACCATTGTATGCAAATCGTTATATAATACAAATATTATAATCCATTATAGTCAAATGTAAACTAATAATGTTAAGACGTATCGTAAGAAAAAGCTATGGCTTTTCCTCCCCTAGGGGGAAGGGATGTTGTGCCCAGGCAACGCCCAAGCACACGTGTTAGATATATTATACATATTATATTACGTTACGAAACGTTCGAGACGTTTCAAAGCTAAGACAGCCGCTAGCGACCAATTCTACAATATCAGCAAAATGCGAACGCATCGCGGCGACCGGGCATAGTAACGCGTACCACGCCCAAGAAGGATATAAAACCAATGCGATTCCACAAATGGACGGATTCTAGACTTGACGCTCGACCTGTTAACACGGCTAAAACTTTTGTAAACCTCAGTCTAGTTTTAATTAAAGTTTGAATAAAGACTTAGTCTCTGAATTTAACCAAACTTGGTGTAGTTCACCCAGTAGATTCCAATCTTTTGTTCACTTCCGAACCTACGATATTGCCAAATCCCGTACCAGCCTTGCGAGCCATCACGCAGGGCACAACATATGGATAAAATGTCGCCAAATCAGATTCTAACAAAAGATCCAGTATCCGTGTCAAGATTTCTCGATAATAAATTTCATGCGATGCTAGAGTTTATTGGTTCTATCGATAATCCAATCGGGCACGTGGTACATTATTTCTGGAGGAGAGAATACCAAGGTAGAGGTTTGCAACATTTCCACCTATTAATATAGATCAAAGATGCTCCTATTCTAGGCAAAGATTCAGATGAAATAGTAGCTGCTTTCATACAAAGATATGTCACATGTAGACTTCCAGATCCAAAAATCTTTCCTACTTTGTATAGACGTGTGAATACCCATCAAAGGCATCATCACAATTCGTATTGCATAAGAACAAAAAAAGACAATAAAAATCGCATAAAGCGAGTGTGTCGTTTTGGATTTCCTAGACTTGTTAAAGAGAACATAAAGATGAGAGACGTAGCTACATCTATAGCTGATAGGAAGCAATTAAGAAGTCGCAGTAGATTATACGACTTGCCCCGTGAGAAACAAGAAGTAAATATTAACGATTATAGCCCAATTGTCTTAACAGTATGGGAAGGAAATATGGATATCCAATTTATACGTGAAAACTCAACTACTCTGTGTTGGTATTGCTCTAAATACGCGACAAAACATGAAAAAAGTTATGCAGCTAAAATGTTTGTAGACGTTGAATCAACAAAATCTTGATCGGTACGGATAGCGAATCAACTATTAGATGGTTAGACGTCAATGTAATCAGAAATCGGAGAGTGAAACGCAAAGAAGAAATAGAAAACTTGGATCCCGAATCGACTGATATATTCTTCCCAAATATAATTGACGATTACTACCCAAACCGACCAGTCCAACACGAATCGATGAGTTTGTATGAGTTTGCAAGATGGTACGATACGAAAAAGGCAATAAACATTGATGATTGCAATAATGATGATGATTCCGAACTTCAATGTTTCGAAATAGGAAATAAGTATTTCAAAAGAAGAAAGAGACCTTATTTGGTAAATCACTACAGGAATAATTCGAAAACTCAGCCAGAAAGATATTTCTATGCCCTACTATTGTTGTTTCAACTTTGGAGAGATACAGATGAATTCAAAAATGGATGTGAAACGTACTTAGAGTCATTTTTAGCAGTACAAACTATTTTAGAAGAAGCAATGAAATATCATAAAAACTTGACTGATTTAGAAGAATGCATTGAAGCCGTTAAAGAAATGGTAAATGAAAAAACAACTGAACCATCTCAAAATAATCCTAACGACCGCGATGAAAATGCATTAGAATGTGAGCCTTTCGAAGTTGGCGATGCGATGAAAGATTTTCATGACGCTGCTAATAATAACGTAAACGGAGAGGAACTTTTGGAAATGATTGCTGGCTTGAATATTGAACAAGAAACTATTTTCGAAAAAGTAGTTTCGGCTTTAAATTCAGAAAATGAAATTTTGTTTGTCAGTGGAGAAGGTGGTACCGGTAAAGCCGGGGCCAGACCTGAATGCGTATACGCTGAGCAGGCTGAGCGCGCACGAATGACGCATGTGGAGGGGTCGAAAGTGCCATTGTATCTTTCTTCACCAACTTTTGTGCTTAACTTAGCCCACTCCGCAGTCGTAAAGATGGTGTGATACATAGTTAGCTAAATAAACATACAGCTCAACCCTCCGAGTCATCCCGTTTACCAATACAGAGTGATAGTCCACCGACGCGTGTCAAAGAGTTGCCACCTGGGACCCCGTGGCTAGGACAACCCCCTGCAGTGCCTCACCGAATTTGATGGGTTTCGATCCTTCAAACGGTTGGAATACCATTAAAAATTCAGAAATGTTCAAGAGTTCCGCATTTTTCATCACATCTTTGCGAAAACGACGTCAATTTATTCCTTATGTTTCGCCAATGAAACTAACACCAAGAACAATGTAATTCAGACCATAATGAAGGAAATTTCAGGCAAAATTGTTTTATATCATTTTGTTACGTCCTGAAGGGACTTCTGTGAATCGCCTTGAGCGGCTAGGATGATCCACGGGGTTCGTCGCTCTGTCGAGGTGCTAAAGCACGCCTTGACTATACTTACCATGAAGGATAAGGAGTAAAGGGGGTTGAATCAATGGTTACACGGAATTCAAGGGAAAAACAATAGATTAAAATATATTCTTGACGTAAAGATTAGAGTAATGGTTAGAACATACCCTAGGGACGGCGCTCCGTCCCTGTTATCGCTGTGCGCTCGGGTGTCGGCACGCTTGCCGTCTATCGTTTCGTACGCTCTTTAGGTCGCTCAACCTAGCGTAGGTCGTGGTCGCTCGCTGTGCTCTCGGGTAGCACACGGAAGTCGGCGAAGTCGGAGTCCGTCGTTTCTATCTGTCTCGTTCCGTCACACGTCTTCGCGGAGTCAACGGCGGTTCGTATCGCGCGCAAGGGCTCTCCCGGCTAGGCCGTTCGCGGTATATCGGAAGGAGTTACCCAGGGCTGATCTCGACCGTCCGGACGGGTGTCGTGGTATCTACGTGGAGGCGAGGTCGCGAAATCTAGACGGCCCGCTGGCTCGTCGCAACTTCCTAGCACGAGCTCTCGAAAACGAATCTATCTTCCGCGGCTCTCGATCGCGGGTCGAACCTCGGACAGTCCCCAGGAATGGGGGAAACTGCCCCGTCGGCAGCTGTTGCTTGGTTCGCTAATTCATCGATTATTGCGAAATAATCGGGGCCCGGGCCGAGCGCTGGCGTTGTCCCTACCGCTGTTGCTACGGGCTCAGCACAACGTGATTTTTACACGTGAGGCGATTCCGCTGAATCGCCTTCCCGAAAGAAAATGACGCGAGGACAGCAAGCACGGGATGGACCTGAAGGGCCCATGTAACAATTTCAAGCTGAATTCTTTAAAAATAGTCGGATTTATATGAAATTTGGAATGATTTTCATCGGAAAAACATAAGGAATCCATCGGAATCCCTTCCATATCGATACGATAAAGAATAAGGAATTATTTTATTTCTGAAACAGGTATGAATCCTCGATCGACCGCAGCGATTCCAGGTCGGCACCCCGCTGTCAAGGGTGAAAATATGAAACATTCATTACAGCGTATTAAGAAAGTCTTTATTCTTTATCATATTGATATGGAAGTGACAGCAATGGATTCCTTATATTTTTCCGATGAAAATGATATTCAATGTCATCTAAATCGAACTACTTTTGCATAAGGTGACGTACCACGGGGTGTTATCCTCGCCACGGGGTACGAGGCGGCATCCTTGGACGGGCGTTGCTGGTGAATCACCCTGTCTAGACATACCAACTAGTCATCCGCGCAATTCTCCAGTGAAGAAAAGAAAGACAAATTATTCAGTAAAATAGAGCTTTAAAGTGTATCATATGTTAATTGCATTATCATTATTCAAAATGTAATTTTTAAATTTTTGATTATCTGTTGATGTCAATATTAGCAATGGATTAAATTTATTTAGTCTACGCCTTCAATAATTTAAGACATTAAAATTAATTTCTGTAGAAGTTTCGTAAAAATCACCGAAACCAGGAAACTTTGGAGATTTGTATTTTTTAAACAATTTCGAATCTGCAAAAATGAGGACTTAACCCTCCCTAATTTCATATGGACTACCATATATGTATTTCAATATCATGAAAATCCGAGACATCGAGGATTTTAGAAAAGTATCACATTCTACCTCTATCTTCCCCGCTGAACGCAATGCACTTCAAACTCCCTTTGATCTGTGGAAGAAAACCGACAACGGTCGGCTCAGGCCTGTGCCTTCGCCGTCGCGAGTCAGGTCGCATGCGCCGAGTCACCAGGAATGACCCGTCCACACTAGCATATGCGTTCACGCTCAGCCTTTCTGACGTAGAAGCATGCGGCCCTAGCTACCGTTTCACCCGTCCACATCAGAATATTCGTGCGCCGCTCAGCCTGCTCAGCGTATACTCATTCAGGTCTGGCCCCGGCTTAAGAGTCGTTTGATTCAAGCTTTACAGGGTGATATTAAACAAAATTTGGGTAAAGAAACAGCTTGTACTAGCGCCTACCAGAATCGCAGCTTTCAATGTTAATGGTTTGACAGTACACAAACTGTTTCAATTACCTGTCGAACATGGCGGTACAACAAAATATAAACAATTGTCTCACGCCGTGCTCAAATTATTACGAAATGAATTGAAAAATGTTTCATTAATAATAATAGATGAAGTATCGATGATATCAAATGTTACATTGATGTATATAAACCTACGTCTCATGGAAATATTCAATACATATGAATGTGACGAGGGCTGGTTCGGTAAAAAGCATATACTGGTAATCGGAGATTTACTACAACTCCCTCCAGTTCGTGAAGATCCTTGTTACGTGCAAATGTCTGCCGAACAGGTACAAAAGTTTCTAGGTTGCTTAGCAGGTCACAATTTATGGTCTTCATTCCAATATAAAGTATTAACGATAAATATGCGACAAAAAGGCGATGAAATATACCGTCAACTATTATCGAGAATTCGTTTGGCCACACTTTTGACTTCAGATATGCAATTGTTGCGAATGAGACAACTAAAATTCAAGTCGTCAAGTTATTCAATGAAACTTGATGAATTATGTGAATACATCATTCGTTTACCTGCTGACACTGTTTGCCTGTTACCTACATGCCACCTGTGCGATACTCTAAACAGAGCAATGCTTGAAAAAATTGAATCTGAAAAGATCGAGCTTATTGCGCAGGACCAGCTGAATTGCTCAAAATTTTTGAAAATAAAGCAACGAAATTGTTAAATAAATACGAAAAAGATCATTCACGAACTGCTGGTCTGGCCAAAAGTATTACAATAAAAATTGGAGCGAGAATTATGATTCGTAGGAACGTCGACGTCACTTTAGGGATAGTTAACGGTACTATTGGAACAATCATTTCAGTCACCCGATCTATTGACAATGAAGATGATATCGATAAAATAAGCATTATCCTTCCAGGAGGCAGAGAATGCGCTATAGAAAGAGTATTCGTTAAATTTGAAGTTATGGAAAGGGTGTTCGTTGTCAGAAAACAATTTCCCATATGTCTAAGCTATGGTATCACTATACATAAAAATCAAGGCTTGAGTTTGGCACATTGACGCTGGCAACAGTGTGTTTTCTACTGGGCAAGTTTATGTGGCTCTCTCAAGAATCACTACTTTGGAAGGACTTTGACCCGCAATCTTTGGCAGCTAGTGAATCGGCAATTCTTGAATATAACAAATTAGGGGCCACTCATGATCCGCCACTTCCAAGTAACGAAATTCGAATCATCAAACATAAAAAAATTGGAGACAATTTGTGGGCCGTACCCAAAGGAGTGCTAGCTCATCAAATTCCAATTGAGGATAATGCTGAAGATTGTATAGAAATTCGTGGAATACCTAACACTGATCAAATATCAAGTTATGCGAATGCTATCGTGCAATGTATTGTACAATGTAATGTAATCAAAACAAAATTATTAGAGTTTACAGAGTTCCACGAAATTCGAGATTTTATAAATGATTACTCGGAACAACATAAAAAAATAACTACTTTGAAAATTAGAAGTTTCATAGGAGGTAAATTTTTGCAAAAAGTTCAACAAGACGCATCTGAATTTCTTTTAGCATTATGCAAAAATTTACAAGGGCTCCAAAAAATAATTTAATTGGAAATGACAACATCTGTACAGTGCAGAAAATGTCCTCATAAAGGAACAAACATTAACAAGCATTATATTCTCCCCTTGCCCGTTAAAGAATTGTGTTTAAAGTCGAAGAAAGGTTATTTACAAGATTATGTTTATATTGCTTTAGCGATTGGTTAGAAACCGAGTCCGCAAAAACCATGCGAACAATGCTCGGAGCAAATGTTTACTAAAATTGAAATAACTACTCCGCCAAAAATTATTATAATGCAACTATTGTTATTCTCTTATGATGAAAAAGGCGACATTATTAAAGAAATTAATTGCAAAATAACAGCTGCTCCAGAACCGATATCAATATGTAATAAAAATATAAATTACTAAGTGCCGTATTTCATAACGGTCTTCATCCTCAGAGCGGTTCATATTCATGCATGATACGTGATGGTACGTCAGCATGGAAATGTATTGACAACGACAAAATTAATCAAACGAAATGGCCCAAAAACGCTAAAAATGTGTAGTGGAGGCGTGCGTAGTTCGGATGACAATACAATATTTTAAAAACCAAATAACCCCGAGGGGGTGAAACTTGTACCCAGGCAGCAATAATCAATAAATATAACCCATAACCACAAATCCCAACCACTTGAAATGAGTCACCCGCGGTTTTACGAAAAAGACAAAAAGCCGCTGCGTTCGGATAGCTAGTCGCATCACCAGTTCCGTAAATACACCATTGATATCGAGAAATGATTCGTTATGAACGAATAGAGAAAAAAAATAAAACATTGAAGGTGTTCTCAAACAGGAAAGAATAACTTTTGGCAGTGTCACATCCCGCGACGTGGAGTCAACTATTATTTAACCCTTTACATCATTCAAACTTATTATTTCGTACTTTGGTATATTATAACCACCTCAAATAAGTTATCAATATAATACATAGCCGAAAAGGCATTATAATCAAAACTCGCGATAAGAAAACCAAGTCAGAATCATCGAACGGCCACAGTGAGTAGGAGAACCAGCACGAAGGAAGTAGCCTCACACCAACTAGCTGCACACCAGCTAGCCAACCGCGCGCACACCGAGGGGACCAGTAGACGCCAGCTGATGGGTCAGAGGCTCCTTGCGCCAGCGGAGTCCGCACCTTCACGAAGCTGCGCTCCTGATCATCGCCACAAATTTGCCCTCCCTTTATATCCCGTAAATCGTGCTCCAATACGGAACCGATGAATATTAACTTCAATCCCTAGCATGTGGGCTGTACGAAACCAATCGTACAGAGCACATCGAAAACCCAATAGCGTAAACATCTAAAAAATGAATTAAACTAAGAATTTAACTATCGACGCTGCTGAGAGGTTCGTATAACGGCAGAAATACGTCTTAAGTAAGTCAGAAGACACCGAAATACGCGCGCAATAGCTCAAATTCTGCAGTAAACAAAACTCTCGGATAGCCCGCTGGAAAGAATTCTTCAGGTGGATCCCACGGCAGATGATTGGAAGATTTCATCTCCCACCGTCTAAATTGTCATGTGACAAACCTGGAGAAGGAGTGATCGAAAGCCCTATAAAAAGGGACTGACGGTCCGCCGAGCGCATTATTAATCATTGTTAATTATGAATTAATTATCATTAACTATTCAGTCTATGAAGTCAATCACGATATATATGTATACATATTAATTTAAAAACTCGTTAAGTGTTAAAATTCAGATAAGTGAAAATAAAAGTGTTGTTAACATTTTAAAGACTAATGCCAAGGAATCATCGTGCGGGACAGCGAGTCCAACTCCGTAAATTAAAGTGGCAGTTTTGCAACACCCCTGCAACTGCAATTGAGCTCTTGGGAGTCTCCAGAACCCCGACTGTCAGAGAGATCGAAGAACCCCCCAAATTCGGGCATACCCTAGTACTTGGAGAGTGGATGGCCCCAACGTTTGAGAAGGCGCCCGCAATTGACGGGAAACCGGACACACCAATTAAGTGGAAACTGATTCCGATAGACGTGCCATTATCGCAGCCAGACTAAGGTAATCATAAAAATAGAAATATATCTTAATCTACATTCTAATGTATCTCAACTATCCCGGAGCCTAAATCCCTGGATTAGCTCAAAAGCGGTTAGTACATGAATTCCATAAGCAATAAAGATTGCAATGGAAAAATGCATAATTTCGAGGAGAAGAAAGAATAATTGAGACATTGCATTATATTATTATAAATTAAATTAAATTAAATCAGATGGGGAAATATTATATGTATATGTATATTATGTATTATAATTTTAATGGAACTATTTACAAATGTTTCTTTCCAAAATACGGCCGCCACGGCGACAGCACTGGGCCATTGGAGACTCACGGCTTAGAGCATATAAACATGGAGGAAGCATGCAATAATATACATGAGGGACATTCTCTCTCTTTCTAACATATAAAAAAACGCTGGTGCTAGAAAGAGAGGGGGTGTCCCGCATGTATATCTTTCTCTTTCTACCGCTGTCTACATTTTCGCCCATTGCATGCTTTTTCCATGTTTATATGCTCTAAGACTCACACGGCTTGAGCAAAACGTAATCTTAGATAGTATATGCTCTAAGAACGTAATGAAGAATTTCGATAGATCGATATTTACTAAGAAGTGCTCTTTGATCGTCAAATGTTTACTGGGCATCTAGGCCAGCTTCATAGAAAAGCTAGAAATCAGAAGTAGCTAATCATGGCTGACGAGAGGATGGAGACAGGTCAAGAAACTGTAAGTAATATAAAAATACTCTAATATTATTATTGTTCATATACTCATAGCAGAGTTGCACTTGGCCTACGGTATCAGTGGATCTAGACCGTAACTGTATAATAACAATACAACTAGAAGATATTAGACACGTTGAAGCATATTCTAACTAACATGTAACGCCAACGATTAGAAATATGAAACACATCTGAGTTAAAATATGCTTCTATGTATCCAAGATATTCTTGTTGTATTACTTGTTATATAGTTACGGTCTATGTCCACTGATACTTAACATATCATTTTCTTCTATCATACGCCGCTTTTATAAACTCATGATGATCATTTTGGATAACTAATTATTTATTAATTTTTGTAGAAAATACACGAGGACGCCCTTCTCGATGGTAAGTTAAATTAACGCTAAACTTACAGAAGAATTAAATAATAAAATTTGTAATATATAAATTTATTCAAATTTATTTGTCCAGACTCGAATGATACTGTCATATTAATGGCAGCTAATAAGGTGTCGGGAACGGCGGCGGCACCGCAGCGATCCCAGCCCGTTTGGAGGCCGCTAGCAGCCGTAACTACGGCGCCGCCGCTAACAGCCACAACTACAGCGCCGCCGCTGCCAGGCGCATATACGACGCCTACGCTGCGATCACCACCTTGTCCCCGCATCAAAATACGCAGGGCCCTGCCACGGCAGATGGTACGATTTCTTAATAATTTAATTAAATACCTTTTTATGTTTTTACAATATAAAAATTGTTCGGTTTAGCCTATATCAGAGGAGGCAAACATTTTTTTTCTGCACGTGCCAAAAATCTATAAATTATTATAATATAATTGTTGACGTTTACTAATTACAGGAGGATATGCCACGCAACGGCACGTGTGGCTTGTCAAGAGCATTGGGCCACCCTCCAGGCGGTGCGGGCGCAGGCAGTGAGCCTCCGGTCACAGGCGAGTACCCTGCGAGAGCTGGTACAATCCCAGACATATGGCCATGGCCGTGGCCGTGGCGGCCGTATTTTGTAAATATTGTCTATATATATCTAGAGACGCGGTAGCGTCTCGACGCCAAGTACATATCGACACCCTGTATAGGTCGAACTGTGGCTACCGCTATCATTTACTCGTCGCCCGGCTAATCCAACCTAACCTGAAACTTATTTCATTAATATTTCATCACGCTTGCAATATTTTCTAAATTTAAAGGCATTTTTCTTATGTAAACCGCATATAAGCTTTCGAATGAGACCAATTTCAATAAAATCGATCCACGCATGACAGAGATATCATAATATCGTCTCATGGATCAGTCGGAAACTAAGATTTTTCTTCTTCTGATTCTCCTAGAAATTTTTCGTCATCATCAAACATTACGTATATATATCGTCGTCAATACGTATACGCGTTACACGCACACCTTCAGTCAAAACGAAACTAACACATGTTTCGTTCTTCTACGTATATACGCGTTACGCGCACACCTTCAGTCAAAACGAAACTAACACATGTTTCGTTTTTCGTTCGTCGACTCTCGGGATTATTCGGCAGGGATCGTCGTCCGTCATTGTAAAAACTATTTTTTAAATACATTGAACTTTATAACCTACCAATCTTAACTTCCAAGTGTCAAATAATGTAAGTGGTCCAAATTTGAGATGTCAGGAGTTTTTAAACTAAATAGGAGACGGAATTATTGTCTTAATTAACAAGGTAAGTCGCCAAATTTATTTAATAGATTTTTTATGTAGAGTCGCAGACTTGGAAGTTGTCCGGAGAAGGTTCGACAGAGAAGCACCTTCTTTCGCATAAGTTTCTAGAAATTTGTACCATGCTTGTACAAAATAATATATTGTAGTAAAAAATTGCATTGAATTTAAATTGCCAGATATTTGTATTTGTATTGTGACGTCCCACTATTTTTGGCGCGGTCCTAATCAACATCTTCCATATAAATTCTCTCACAACCACACAACTACCTATGAAACCTCAATTGTTAACCCTTTCCCAACCACCGGGTTGTCTGGACGATGTACCTTAGCGGTCCCCATCTCCAGATGATCAAATTCGAAATCCCCTTCCCCTCTTCGGCCTTCGAGGCGCGAACTCTTCCCACATTCAAACCTTAGACAAGTGCCTCGCCGAAACTCATTTAACTCGAGACCCCTCCCTACAACTAACCTATACAAACCTCCACATTTCAAACCTCCCCCCCAATCAAAACCCTCCTAACCATCCAACAGGTGGAGTATTCCCTTCTCAAAGCCCCGAAATACGCCATAACGACACATACCTTACGCATGAGTCATCAACACGCGCCGATTACATAACACAAATTTTAAAGATGAATCATCACGCATGCCGCAAATTCCCCCCACATACCAACATTCCATCGCTTTGTATAAATACCAGCGCCGCTGGACCGCGGACACAGTCCAGTTAGTACAACAAGGCAACATTCACTACGCTATTTAAAATTCAATCTCTTGCTAAAGTATTCGCTTCAGTGCAACGCCCCACAGAGGATCACAAACCTTTGCTACCACTGTAAGCGCTCTTTATTTTGTAATTACTAATCCTATCGCTTTATATCATCCTCCTTTGCTTACGCTCTTAGCTTCGCATTATTTTCTTTTGTTATTAACATCTATCGTTTAATTACTACGTTTATCGCTTTATATTGTGTCTATTGCTTATATTACCACTTAATTATATTATTGCTTAACTCTATCACTTAATATTAAGTTGTTATCATTAATACTAATCCATCTTATGCTTATATTTGCAACCACCATTATATAAATGTTTTGTGCTCATGCTTGATGTCCAAGCATTATTGTAAACCGCTGTTGCGCCAATAGTGCATTGCTTATTCACTCGCAGCCAATAAATAACGGTTCTATTTACTTAAACGTTTGAATTCTCGCAATTGGCCACCGAATACCAGAAATCCTAACCGGCCTTGCAACGGCTGTTCTTCCTTCGCGAACCTCGGGATCTCTTATCAGTGTTTACAACTTTCTTTCACTCAGAGTCCCGCATGACCGTTACTACGTCTATTTAGAAGAACGTATTTACCATACGGGTGTTTCTTTTGCCATGCAGTAGTTAAGCCAATTACCAAAGCCTAAGAACAAACCACGAAACAGGGTTTCGTTCCTAAGCCTTTCCTATCACTTAGCGTCGCGAAACAGGGTTTCGTGCCTAACCCCAGCTACCCCTTAAGCCGGGGACAGACCTGAATGAGTATACGCTGAGCAGGCTGAGCGGCGCACGAATATTCTGATGTGGACGGGTGAAACGGTAGCTAGGGCCGCATGCTTCTACGTCAGAAAGGCTGAGCGTGAACGCATGTGCTAGTGTGGACGGATCATTCGTGGTGACTCGGCTCATTCGACCCGACTCGGGGATGCCGGCGAAGGCACATGGCCTGAGCCGACCGTTGTCGGTACGGATAGCGAATCAACTATTAGATGGTTAGACGTCAATGTAATCAGAAATCGGAGAGTGAAACGCAAAGAAGAAATAGAAAACTTGGATCCCGAATCGACTGATATATTCTTCCCAAATATAATTGACGATTACTACCCAAACCGACCAGTCCAACACGAATCGATGAGTTTGTATGAGTTTGCAAGATGGTACGATACGAAAAAGGCAATAAACATTGATGATTGCAATAATGATGATGATTCCGAACTTCAATGTTTCGAAATAGGAAATAAGTATTTCAAAAGAAGAAAGAGACCTTATTTGGTAAATCACTACAGGAATAATTCGAAAACTCAGCCAGAAAGATATTTCTATGCCCTACTATTGTTGTTTCAACTTTGGAGAGATACAGATGAATTCAAAAATGGATGTGAAACGTACTTAGAGTCATTTTTAGCAGTACAAACTATTTTAGAAGAAGCAATGAAATATCATAAAAACTTGACTGATTTAGAAGAATGCATTGAAGCCGTTAAAGAAATGGTAAATGAAAAAACAACTGAACCATCTCAAAATAATCCTAACGACCGCGATGAAAATGCATTAGAATGTGAGCCTTTCGAAGTTGGCGATGCGATGAAAGATTTTCATGACGCTGCTAATAATAACGTAAACGGAGAGGAACTTTTGGAAATGATTGCTGGCTTGAATATTGAACAAGAAACTATTTTCGAAAAAGTAGTTTCGGCTTTAAATTCAGAAAATGAAATTTTGTTTGTCAGTGGAGAAGGTGGTACCGGTAAAGCCGGGGCCAGACCTGAATGCGTATACGCTGAGCAGGCTGAGCGCGCACGAATGACGCATGTGGAGGGGTCGAAAGTGCCATTGTATCTTTCTTCACCAACTTTTGTGCTTAACTTAGCCCACTCCGCAGTCGTAAAGATGGTGTGATACATAGTTAGCTAAATAAACATACAGCTCAACCCTCCGAGTCATCCCGTTTACCAATACAGAGTGATAGTCCACCGACGCGTGTCAAAGAGTTGCCACCTGGGACCCCGTGGCTAGGACAACCCCCTGCAGTGCCTCACCGAATTTGATGGGTTTCGATCCTTCAAACGGTTGGAATACCATTAAAAATTCAGAAATGTTCAAGAGTTCCGCATTTTTCATCACATCTTTGCGAAAACGACGTCAATTTATTCCTTATGTTTCGCCAATGAAACTAACACCAAGAACAATGTAATTCAGACCATAATGAAGGAAATTTCAGGCAAAATTGTTTTATATCATTTTGTTACGTCCTGAAGGGACTTCTGTGAATCGCCTTGAGCGGCTAGGATGATCCACGGGGTTCGTCGCTCTGTCGAGGTGCTAAAGCACGCCTTGACTATACTTACCATGAAGGATAAGGAGTAAAGGGGGTTGAATCAATGGTTACACGGAATTCAAGGGAAAAACAATAGATTAAAATATATTCTTGACGTAAAGATTAGAGTAATGGTTAGAACATACCCTAGGGACGGCGCTCCGTCCCTGTTATCGCTGTGCGCTCGGGTGTCGGCACGCTTGCCGTCTATCGTTTCGTACGCTCTTTAGGTCGCTCAACCTAGCGTAGGTCGTGGTCGCTCGCTGTGCTCTCGGGTAGCACACGGAAGTCGGCGAAGTCGGAGTCCGTCGTTTCTATCTGTCTCGTTCCGTCACACGTCTTCGCGGAGTCAACGGCGGTTCGTATCGCGCGCAAGGGCTCTCCCGGCTAGGCCGTTCGCGGTATATCGGAAGGAGTTACCCAGGGCTGATCTCGACCGTCCGGACGGGTGTCGTGGTATCTACGTGGAGGCGAGGTCGCGAAATCTAGACGGCCCGCTGGCTCGTCGCAACTTCCTAGCACGAGCTCTCGAAAACGAATCTATCTTCCGCGGCTCTCGATCGCGGGTCGAACCTCGGACAGTCCCCAGGAATGGGGGAAACTGCCCCGTCGGCAGCTGTTGCTTGGTTCGCTAATTCATCGATTATTGCGAAATAATCGGGGCCCGGGCCGAGCGCTGGCGTTGTCCCTACCGCTGTTGCTACGGGCTCAGCACAACGTGATTTTTACACGTGAGGCGATTCCGCTGAATCGCCTTCCCGAAAGAAAATGACGCGAGGACAGCAAGCACGGGATGGACCTGAAGGGCCCATGTAACAATTTCAAGCTGAATTCTTTAAAAATAGTCGGATTTATATGAAATTTGGAATGATTTTCATCGGAAAAACATAAGGAATCCATCGGAATCCCTTCCATATCGATACGATAAAGAATAAGGAATTATTTTATTTCTGAAACAGGTATGAATCCTCGATCGACCGCAGCGATTCCAGGTCGGCACCCCGCTGTCAAGGGTGAAAATATGAAACATTCATTACAGCGTATTAAGAAAGTCTTTATTCTTTATCATATTGATATGGAAGTGACAGCAATGGATTCCTTATATTTTTCCGATGAAAATGATATTCAATGTCATCTAAATCGAACTACTTTTGCATAAGGTGACGTACCACGGGGTGTTATCCTCGCCACGGGGTACGAGGCGGCATCCTTGGACGGGCGTTGCTGGTGAATCACCCTGTCTAGACATACCAACTAGTCATCCGCGCAATTCTCCAGTGAAGAAAAGAAAGACAAATTATTCAGTAAAATAGAGCTTTAAAGTGTATCATATGTTAATTGCATTATCATTATTCAAAATGTAATTTTTAAATTTTTGATTATCTGTTGATGTCAATATTAGCAATGGATTAAATTTATTTAGTCTACGCCTTCAATAATTTAAGACATTAAAATTAATTTCTGTAGAAGTTTCGTAAAAATCACCGAAACCAGGAAACTTTGGAGATTTGTATTTTTTAAACAATTTCGAATCTGCAAAAATGAGGACTTAACCCTCCCTAATTTCATATGGACTACCATATATGTATTTCAATATCATGAAAATCCGAGACATCGAGGATTTTAGAAAAGTATCACATTCTACCTCTATCTTCCCCTGCCAGGCGCATATACGACGCCTACGCTGCGATCACCACCTTGTCCCCGCATCAAAATACGCAGGGCCCTGCCACGGCAGATGGTACGATTTCTTAATAATTTAATTAAATACCTTTTTATGTTTTTACAATATAAAAATTGTTCGGTTTAGCCTATATCAGAGGAGGCAAACATTTTTTTTCTGCACGTGCCAAAAATCTATAAATTATTATAATATAATTGTTGACGTTTACTAATTACAGGAGGATATGCCACGCAACGGCACGTGTGGCTTGTCAAGAGCATTGGGCCACCCTCCAGGCGGTGCGGGCGCAGGCAGTGAGCCTCCGGTCACAGGCGAGTACCCTGCGAGAGCTGGTACAATCCCAGACATATGGCCATGGCCGTGGCCGTGGCGGCCGTATTTTGTAAATATTGTCTATATATATCTAGAGACGCGGTAGCGTCTCGACGCCAAGTACATATCGACACCCTGTATAGGTCGAACTGTGGCTACCGCTATCATTTACTCGTCGCCCGGCTAATCCAACCTAACCTGAAACTTATTTTATTAATATTTCATCACGCTTGCAATATTTTCTAAATTTAAAGGCATTTTTCTTATGTAAACCGCATATAAGCTTTCGAATGAGACCAATTTCAATAAAATCGATCCACGCATGACAGAGATATCATAATATCGTCTCATGGATCAGTCGGAAACTAAGATTTTTCTTCTTCTGATTCTCCTAGAAATTTTTCGTCATCATCAAACATTACGTATATATATCGTCGTCAATACGTATACGCGTTACACGCACACCTTCAGTCAAAACGAAACTAACACATGTTTCGTTCTTCTACGTATATACGCGTTACGCGCACACCTTCAGTCAAAACGAAACTAACACATGTTTCGTTTTTCGTTCGTCGACTCTCGGGATTATTCGGCAGGGATCGTCGTCCGTCATTGTAAAAACTATTTTTTAAATACATTGAACTTTATAACCTACCAATCTTAACTTCCAAGTGTCAAATAATGTAAGTGGTCCAAATTTGAGATGTCAGGAGTTTTTAAACTAAATAGGAGACGGAATTATTGTCTTAATTAACAAGGTAAGTCGCCAAATTTATTTAATAGATTTTTTATGTAGAGTCGCAGACTTGGAAGTTGTCCGGAGAAGGTTCGACAGAGAAGCACCTTCTTTCGCATAAGTTTCTAGAAATTTGTACCATGCTTGTACAAAATAATATATTGTAGTAAAAAATTGCATTGAATTTAAATTGCCAGATATTTGTATTTGTATTGTGACGTCCCACTATTTTTGGCGCGGTCCTAATCAACATCTTCCATATAAATTCTCTCACAACCACACAACTACCTATGAAACCTCAATTGTTAACCCTTTCCCAACCACCGGGTTGTCTGGACGATGTACCTTAGCGGTCCCCATCTCCAGATGATCAAATTCGAAATCCCCTTCCCCTCTTCGGCCTTCGAGGCGCGAACTCTTCCCACATTCAAACCTTAGACAAGTGCCTCGCCGAAACTCATTTAACTCGAGACCCCTCCCTACAACTAACCTATACAAACCTCCACATTTCAAACCTCCCCCCCAATCAAAACCCTCCTAACCATCCAACAGGTGGAGTATTCCCTTCTCAAAGCCCCGAAATACGCCATAACGACACATACCTTACGCATGAGTCATCAACACGCGCCGATTACATAACACAAATTTTAAAGATGAATCATCACGCATGCCGCAAATTCCCCCCACATACCAACATTCCATCGCTTTGTATAAATACCAGCGCCGCTGGACCGCGGACACAGTCCAGTTAGTACAACAAGGCAACATTCACTACGCTATTTAAAATTCAATCTCTTGCTAAAGTATTCGCTTCAGTGCAACGCCCCACAGAGGATCACAAACCTTTGCTACCACTGTAAGCGCTCTTTATTTTGTAATTACTAATCCTATCGCTTTATATCATCCTCCTTTGCTTACGCTCTTAGCTTCGCATTATTTTCTTTTGTTATTAACATCTATCGTTTAATTACTACGTTTATCGCTTTATATTGTGTCTATTGCTTATATTACCACTTAATTATATTATTGCTTAACTCTATCACTTAATATTAAGTTGTTATCATTAATACTAATCCATCTTATGCTTATATTTGCAACCACCATTATATAAATGTTTTGTGCTCATGCTTGATGTCCAAGCATTATTGTAAACCGCTGTTGCGCCAATAGTGCATTGCTTATTCACTCGCAGCCAATAAATAACGGTTCTATTTACTTAAACGTTTGAATTCTCGCAATTGGCCACCGAATACCAGAAATCCTAACCGGCCTTGCAACGGCTGTTCTTCCTTCGCGAACCTCGGGATCTCTTATCAGTGTTTACAACTTTCTTTCACTCAGAGTCCCGCATGACCGTTACTACGTCTATTTAGAAGAACGTATTTACCATACGGGTGTTTCTTTTGCCATGCAGTAGTTAAGCCAATTACCAAAGCCTAAGAACAAACCACGAAACAGGGTTTCGTTCCTAAGCCTTTCCTATCACTTAGCGTCGCGAAACAGGGTTTCGTGCCTAACCCCAGCTACCCCTTAAGCCGGGGACAGACCTGAATGAGTATACGCTGAGCAGGCTGAGCGGCGCACGAATATTCTGATGTGGACGGGTGAAACGGTAGCTAGGGCCGCATGCTTCTACGTCAGAAAGGCTGAGCGTGAACGCATGTGCTAGTGTGGACGGATCATTCGTGGTGACTCGGCTCATTCGACCCGACTCGGGGATGCCGGCGAAGGCACATGGCCTGAGCCGACCGTTGTCGGTTTTCTTCCGCACATCAAAGGGAGTTTGGAGTGCATTGCGTTCAGCGTGGAAGATAGAGGCAGAATGTGATACTTTTCTAAAATCCTCGATATCTCGGATTTTCATGATATTGAAATACACATATGGTAGCCCATATGAAATTAGGGAGGATGAAGTCCTCATTTTTGCAGATTCGAAATTGTTTAAAAAATACAAATCTTCAAAGTTTCCTGCTTTCGGTGATTTTTACGAAACGCCTACAGAAATTAATTTTAATGTCTTAAATTATTGAAGGCATAGACTAAATAAATTTAATCCATTGCTAATATTGACATAAACAGATAATCAAAAATTTAAAAATTACATTTTGAATAATAATAATAATAATGCAATTAACATATGATAGACTTTAAAGCTCTATTGTACTGAATAATTTGTCTTTCTTTTCTTCACTACACCCTGCATTGTTCTTAATTCATATAGCCAGGCCGACTGACTGTTGTGTTAAAAAATCACACGAGATTACTCGCGGGGCAACAATATGCCTCGTGGAGGGACGCAGGTAGAAAATGAGGTGTCCGCTGCACTGCGCGTGATCCCGCCTGTGACGTCTTCCCTTCGAATTGGAGACTGATCGGCTCGGCTCGCCCAGAAAAATTGACGAGCTAGACGAGGCGTGCCGGCTCGCGGAGCTACGACCCGTCTGATTCCACCTAAAGATAGTGGAAATATTAGCCTCCTTTTCGGCCGCGTCCAAATCTGAATAGAACCCCGAACCGAACGCCACTTGAAACTCCCTACTGCCCCCGTTCCTACGTGGAACGTATATTTCTAGCGATCTTCTTCGCCAGTTTCGACAGAGTCTCGTGGTTTGCGACAGCTAAAGATTGAAGGACAGAGAGTGTTTGGAGTAGTGCAGACGAAAGGATTGCCTGCCATATAACACCGAGGAAGGGACCTCGGGACCCTCGACCAAAGGAAGACTCTTCACAGCCGATGTTGGTGAAATCCCAGACCATCAAAGGAATGGCTCACCCACATGGGATAAACAACTGTAGTGGTGCATCCCTGTCCCTCACACCACCATGACTTGTTGTCGTCCTTACAATTGGGGGTCTCAAGTAGTTTAAAGAAGCAAGACAAGGTGGTAATAAACGAAGAGTGTCCCACAGACCTTTCCAATGTACCTACGCCTACAGGATATGGAAGGGATGCCGATGGATTCCTTATATTTTTCCGATGAAAATCATTCCAAATTTCATATAAATCCGACTATTTTTAACGAATTCAGCTTGAAATGATATAAAACAATTTTTCCTGAAATTTCCTTCATTATGGTCTGAATTACATTGTTCTTGGTGTCAGTTTCATCGGCGAAACATAAGGAATAAATTGACGTCGTTTTGGCAAAGATGTGATGAGAAATGCGGAACTCTTGAACATTTCTGAATTTTTAATGGTATTCCAACCGTTTGAAGGATCGAAACCCATCAAATTCGGTGAGGCACTGCAGGGGGTTGTCCTAGCCACGGGGTACCAGGTGGCAACTCTTTGACACGCGTCGGTGGACAATCACTCTGTATTGGTAAACGGGATGACTCGGAGGGTTGAGCTGTATGTTAATTTAGCTAACTATGTAGCACACCATCTTTACGACTGCGGAGTGGGCTAAGTTAAGCACAGAAGTTGGTGAAGAAAGATACAATGGCACTTTCGACCCCTCCGCATGCGTCATTCATGCGCGCTCAGCCTGCTCAGCGTATACGCATTCAGGTGTGGCCCCGGCTTTAGAGCAAGCGAAACAGGGTTTCGTTCCTAAGCCTTTCCTATCACTTAGCGTCGCGAAACAGGGTTTCGTGCCTAAGCCTTCGCTACCCCTCAGCGCAGCGAAATAGGGTTTCGTGCCTAAATCTTCGATATCCTCCCAAACAAAGTCACTTCCCTGAACCTCACCACCCAGGACGTGACAGTATACCAGCAATTTAGAGTTCTTATTTTATGTAAAGCTTATTATATTATAGAAATGAAGGGGACGCCCAGGACTTGGATAAAAATGAAGGGGAGGCACAGGCTTGGATGGATAGAAATGAAGGGAATGCACAGGCGTGGAGGTTGTCCGGAGAAGATTAGATAGATAGACAGAGCATCTTGTTTCGCACAAGTTTCTGGAACTTTGTCAAATAAGGTAAATCGACAAAATTGATTTAAAGTCATAGCATTAAGAATTATTAAGAAAATAGATTATGGTGGACTGCTTGCAATGTAAAGCAAGCCACATTAGTGAAGAAAGTACACTGAAAACACATCTCCGTTTATGCTTGTCAATCTTTTGTGAAAGACATACGTAATACTTTAATTAATAAAATACCAAGTAGTTGTCACGCTATTCATTAATTCATTAATTTTTTAGATTCCCATTATTTCAATTTACCAATAAACATATAAAATTAGTTTTATTCCAACACCAATAAATTGTGCGTTAAAAATATTGGATCTCCTCGTTCATTTTCGCTGAGTTATTACCATTAGCATTTAAATTTCCTGCAACACGACTTTCTACCATACGCTCTCACTTCTTTTGGACACATTATTTAGTCTCTACCCTCACTATAGCAAAAGGCCACTATATTTCTATAAATAATAAGTTCTATGTTAAGTTGTATATAATTAAAAAATGTGGCTTTATATATTTACTGATAATCGAAGCAGAAGATGATGCAGTGTGATCTTCGTCGGACTGTGTACGCACAAATTTTCAGGTAGCGTTTTGCATACGCAATTATTCATTCAATGATTCAATGATCTTAACATATGAGCACGTGTGATAATTTATATATAAATAATTAGTAAATTTGTCCTATTTTTCAGTTAACAATGCAGATGAAGAGAATTATTTCAACAGCTGAAAGAGAAAGTAATCCTGCTGCATGAGCAAATAAAATATTATCAAAAAAATTAATCACAAAAAATAGAAGATAAAGATATATATAATATTAAAAATTATCTGACGCCATTCCCTATGCAAATTATCTTTGTAAAAAGAAGTGAGATCCCCATCAAAAAACTTCAAAAAAGTAACAAAATTACGCCAAGTACATGAAAATCAAATAACTCACAATACATAGAAGATAATAATATAAATCACAAAAAAATAGAAGAAAATATACAACAAATAAATCAGAAAAAGAGAAGATAATAATATCACAAAAAATAGAAAAATATACAATACAAAAAAAGATGTGAAATCAAAATGAGCTGCCAGTACATACAGGTGCTTTCTAACTGCGCTTAAGTTGATACAACTACATACACACAGCTAAAATGCTGGGTTCATACATTCCATTACTCATATCGCGGGCATTTTATTTATCCAATCAAAAAGAATCCCATTTAAAAACATTGTCGTAAATTAATTAATAGCTTTACAAAGTTAATGATATAGAACAATTGCGCCAATTATAATAATGGCTATTTATACAAAGAAAAAATGTATTACATAATATTAAGCAGATATATTTTTATACAAATAAATATTTTAATATGAATAAATATTTTATTCAAAATACTTGGCGCTGCGATCTAAAATACATAAACATATACATATACATACGAGTATTAGAAACGCTGTCAGATGTATTCTACATACAGGGTGTCCCAAAAATGCTGCGGTTCCTTGAAGGGGGTGATTCAGGGGGTGATTGGAAACAACTTTTTCCTTTGCGAAAATGTTCTCCGAGGTTTCGTTAACGAGATATTAACAAAAAGCACCGACCAATCAGAGCCCGAGATTGGAGGCCGAGTTCCCGCGGTAGCGTGGCCGCGCGCCGCGCTGCGACTACGAACAAGCAACTCGGCATGCATCGAAGGAAATTGCAGAGAATGGCAAATGAAAAAGACGTAACAAATAAAATCGAACATTTTGTCATGGTTTGTTTGTCATTTAAAGTGAAAAATGAATAAAGGATAAATGGATGAAAATCATGCGTAACGTAAAAAGACAAATACAAAGGTTTTTTTTAGAAGAATCGAAAATAATAATTACTTGGAGTGAGAGGATAAATAACACGTAAATTTCCTTTTTTAATAACGTACAAACGAAAAGGTACTGCAACAGGGAACGAGCGAAAAGTGATCGTAGTTCGTTATTGTGATAAAAATCCATAGTTCAATAACGTCCAACCCTGTTGTTGATAATGAATAACTCCGTTTAAAAACTGCGAAAAAAATTTACGTACGGAAATTTGGAGAATTATCACTGGAAATTAGCCATAACCTGCGTTAAATTTAAAAAATAATAGTCGCCAATAATGTACCTAAAACTCACCCTTTCGGAAATTCACCTGCAGCTTGAAAATCTGTGTCACTAGGTCACTGAACCGATCCTGGTCATCGACAGACGCGCCGAATGCACAGCTGATCTCAGGTACACGACGCCATCCAAAGTTAAAGGTCGCAACGTCAAGTGCGTCCGTGTTAATGTACCGAATATTTACTTCACTGCACGGCTACTAACACTGATCACTTAATTTATTTTTCATGGAACGTGTTGTTCCTACGTTATAAAAATTGGTGGAAATGAATTTTTACTTGGCGTTCGGAGCCGTGGGTATTTCCGCACAAATTCTCACGCTGCAGCACTTGCGTCCTCGTTGTTCGGGGGGTGCAACCAGAACATCGCGTAATACTCTTAAGCAGAGAACATTTCTGCGACGTGATTGCTTGCTGACTGACAAGATTTTTTCCAAGCGACTTCTTCTACCCTCAAATAGTTTCTCTCGTGCCATTATGAGTTGACCTCCACCAGGCCAAGAGGCTTCAGGTAAAAATAAGCCAGCATAATTTCGAAACACACGTGCTTCGCAGAAGTGCAACGAACGGACTATCGTACACTTTTACAAAAGTCCGCGTTCCGTCCTTTTACTGCCAATGTACTCATTGCTTCGAGGTAGGCAGCAGACACCACGTGTTTCGGTTCGAAAGGGACGGAAGAGAAGAGAAACAGAAAGTCTTCGAGTTGCTACAAAGAAAAAAATCCTGTTTCCAGTTTCCATTTTCCGATACTCTGAGTTCACGTCTGCTACGAGGCGGAACCAACTAAGCCATAAATTACCCAAAACTGTAGGAAACCGTTGTCTACCGTCGACTAGTGGGACAGTACGGTCATAAACCGCGACCCTAGCGAAATGCTCTGCGTCGACGAATTCCATGCGAGTGAAGCCTTGGGGAGGAGATACTGCTGTGAAGAGGACCTCTTTAGGACAGTGGCCGTTTGGGAGGGATGCACGTGGTGTCTGCTGCCTACCTCGAAGCAATGGGTACATTAGCAGTAAAAGGACGGAACGCGGAGTTTTGTAAAAGTGCACGATAATCCGTTCGTTGCACTTCTGCGAAGCACGTGTGTTTCGAAAATGTGCTGGCTTCTTTCTACCTGAAGCCTCTTGGTCTGGTGGGGGGTCAACTCATAATGGAACGAGAGAAACTATTTGAGGGTAGAAGAAGTCGCTTCGTAAAAATCTTGTCAGTCAGCAAGCAATCACGTCGCAAAAATGTTCTCTGCTCAAGAGTATTACGCGATGTTCTGGTTGCACCCCCCGAACAACGAGGACGCAAGTGCTGCAGCGTGAGAATTTGCGCGGAAATACCCACGGCTCCGAACGCCAAGTAAAAATTCATTTCCACCAATTTTTATAACGTAGGAACAACACGTTCCATGAAAAATAAATTAAGTGATCAGTGTTAGTAGCCGTGCAGTGAAGTGACTATTCGGTACGTTGACCTGGACGCACCTGACATTGCGACCCTTAACTTTCGGTAGTGTCGTATACCTGGGACCAGCTGTGCACTGAGCTCGTCCATCGATGACCAGGATCGGTTCAGTGACCCTGTGACACAGATTTTCAAGCTGCAGGTGAATTTCCAACAAGGGTGAGTTTTAGTTACTTTATTGGTGATCATTCATTTTTAAATTTAACGCAAATGATGGCTTATTTCCGGCGATAATTCTCAAAATTCCCGTACGAAAATATTTATTCGGGCTTTTTAAACAGACTTATTCGTTATCACCAACAGTGCTGGCCGTTATTGAATTACGGATTTTTATCACAATAACGAACTACTATTATTTTTCGTTAATTTCCTGTTACATTACCTTTTCGTGGCTACGTTATTAACACAAGAAAATTTACGTATTCCTTATCCTCCCACTTCAAATAATTATTATTTTCGAATCTTCTAAAAACAAACTGCGTATTCGTCTTTTTACATTGCACGCGATTTTCATCCATTTATCCTTTATTCATTATTCACTTTAAATGACGAACAAACCACGACAACATGTTCGATTTTATTTGTTACGTCTTTTTCATTTGCCATTCTGTGCAATTTCCTTCGATGCATGCCGAGTTGCTTGTTCGCAGTCGCAGCGCGGCGCGCGGCCACGCTAGCGCGGGAACTCGGCCGCCAATCTCGGGCTCTGATTGGTCGGTGCTTTTTGTTAATATCTCGTTAACGAAACCTCGGAGAACATTTTCGCAAAGGAAAAAGTTGTTCGCTATCACCCCCCGAATCACCCCCTTTAAGGACCCGCAGCATTTTTGGGACACCCTGTATATTTAATTCGAATATCATACGTAGCATATGCCCATACACACATTCATGAACGTACGCACAAGAAAGAAAGATAAAGATTATAGCAATTTATACATATTTGTTCAGTTTAGCAATACCAATTCGGAGAGCAGCGCCAAGTATTTTGAATAAAATATTTATTCGTATTAAAATATTTATTTGTATAAAAATATATCTGCTTAATATTATGTAATACATGTTTTTCTTTGTATAAATAGCCATTATTATAATTGGCGCAATTTTTCTATATCATTAACTTTGTAAAGCTATTAATTAATTTACGACAATGTTTTTAAATGGTATATATATACAGTTTCATAGTTTATAATTTATAATTTCGTTTAATTTTTAATAATAATAATAATATAATATAATACTGTTTGAGATTCACTTAGTTCCTCTCAACACCGCACCCACGCTCACAACAGCACCTCCTGGGCAGGTGACCAGAAGGCTGATCTACAATCGATCAGCCAATTACAACTCATCGACAATCGATCCACCAATCAGATTTCCCCACGTCTGTCGATCTCCGAGAATGTTCGAGACGACGCCGGCAACGGAAATGATCATCCATCTTTGCTTTCACTCTTCGTTCACAGTGTGTTTAGAAAGGACGCTTGCTTGCCTGGCAGATTATCTTTAACATTGTGTTCACTTGCTTTCATACTCTTTGTATCACATTCGCTCAGCTCATCCTAACGCTTTTCTTGTCTCACCGCTCTTAACATCTTGAATATCGTGGAGTTCTCTCGCGTGAGAATCGCAGCGCCGGTCTCCGCGAGGTTAACCACGTGCTCAATAGCTCGTTGCTAATCGCCTCACGCTCATCGCTTGTGCTTGTGCAAAAACATTCGCGACGCTCAACGCTTTAGAATAAAGACAAACGTTCAGTGCATGTGCAGTGTTTCACTCTCGCTTTCTCACCGTCCCATAACCTCACTTTAGATCCAACGCGCACCATCAAGAACTCAAACAAATACTATGTCCCAATTATTTTTTTTACTCCTAATAGGGGTAATACCCAAAAGTCTGTGTACCATATAATGTTATGGTTCAACGCAAATACTGGGTGTTTTGTCCTCGTCTTAGACAAACTTAAGCCTTGAAACGGGGCGCACCTCTGCCTTCGATGGCTAATTTTAAATTTTTTAACGTCTTCCGACGTTAATTTTAAAAAATCCCTCTTTAGAAGGTACTTGTTTTGTAGGTAGAATTTCAAGGTATTTGGAAATATTCTTTCCAAGTTTTAGATTCCCAACCTTCGAAGAGAATTTTGCAAAATAAAAATTTGTTTTCTAATTTACTATGTTACAAAAATATTTTTTTCAGTTTGAAAAAATATTAATCAAATGGGCCAAACCTTGTAGATGACAATGAGAGAAGCATAAACTCAATACGATAAATCAGTTTCGAAGATAAAAATTCTTAAGCACAGCTCGGTTTCACGAAAATATGTAAAAATTGTAAACTTTGACGGCCCATATTCTTTAAATAAATTCGAATACATCAAAATGGTGAATTAAACCCGCCCTCCTCCCATGATTTCGTGCGGACTGCATCATATTTCATTTTAAGAAGTTACATATACCTAGGATGGTTTAAACAATCAATTTTTTCAATGTAGTAGTCGCAGATGCTGCAACATCAGACGGAAGGTCAATTCTATGTATTTTGGAAAGCCTGCTGAGCAAGAAACTAAAAACACTGCTTGCGATAAAGACTCCAGTTTTTGGTTATCTCAAGTCTCCATAAATTTGTTGTACATCGTCTACTTTTCTTTCGATTTCGACGGCAGCAATTTTTCCTTAATCGCCTTTGCTATATCGCACAGTGGCCCGAATCGTCGAAAACGTGATAAAAAATACTTACATTCACATTTCACCATTTCACCATTTATCATTATGAAGATGGTCATTCTGGGGATATCTGGGAACGCAGAATTTGATTCTGAAGCCAAAATTTTTATTAGATTAAAACTAAGCCCTGTAGGGGGACTTATTAAAATACTATCTCTGTTAATTTTCGAAATTTGATGCCGTAATTAACATCAAATTTTCGACGTGCGTTACGAAAAGTAGCACGTTTCAATTTTTTTACGAAAAGTAGCACGTTTCGGTTTGCCACGAAAAGAAGCATGTTCCATCTTTTCTGACGAATATTAGCACGTTTGGTTTTCTGTCATGAATACTAACACATTTGGCTGCTTCGCCACGAAGAATAGCACATTTCGTACTGTTGCGGCGAAAACTAGTACGTTATACTGTTTCGCCACGAAAAATAGCACATTTGGGAATTTGCGGCGAAAACTAACATATCATCTGGTTGGGCCACGAAGAATAGCACGTTTTTTATTATACTGCAAACTGCAGAAAGTATCACGTTTCAACACGTGATCAGTTTAAAAGAATTCAACTGTTGAAAATATTGATTAATAAATAATAATTCTATCTAACCTCCAAAAGCATATAAAAATTTTAATCACGGGGCAAACAGCTGAAACGTGATAGTTTTCGCAGCGAAAACCGAAACGTGATATTTTTCGCAGCGAGAACCGAAACATGATAGTTTTCGTAGCGAAAACCTAAACGTGATATTTTTCACGAGAATGAAGGCAAACATGATAGTTTTCATGAGAACGAAGGCAAACGTGCTACTTTTCGTAAGAAAATTGAAACGTGCTACTTTTTAACGCACGTCGAAATAACGTAATCAAATCAGAGAGTACTGTTAAACAAAACATAACATTATTTTATCGATATTAACCCCCCCACCCCACCCCACCCCCACCCTGCAGAGCTTACTTTTAATCTAATAATAATTTTGACCTCGGAATCAAAGTCTGCGACCCCAAAACCCCCGGAATGACCATCTTCATAATGATAAATGGTGAAATGTGAACGTAAGGATTTTTGATCATGTTTTCGGCGACTCGGATCACTGTGTATCGGGGGGCGTGTGGTATCCCGTATCACTATCACTCTGATTATCACTAATTTTATCTTTTAATGAAAAGAGATGCTGTGACAGTTATAATGTAAACATAAATACACATGATCGATATCGATTAGTCGACCAATTGCTTCTTCATACCACAGGGTAACTCAGCTCGCAAACCCAAGTTTCCTTGGGAGTAAAGTAA
This sequence comes from Andrena marginata, assembly GCA_963932335.1. Taxonomy (NCBI): domain Eukaryota; kingdom Metazoa; phylum Arthropoda; class Insecta; order Hymenoptera; family Andrenidae; genus Andrena; species Andrena marginata. The sequence continues at coordinate 23,782,642 of OZ010662.1, forward strand.
AAAATGCGAATACGGATTCGTGCCAAGTTTTTTCCCTTGCCGGAAAAGTTGAAAATGCGAAACGTCTGAAATTGGCCTATTTGCTTCCGCTCGGCAGACGTAAAAAACACCCATTTTCATGTAGATGTTGAAAAAATGTTTTTTTCTCGAAACTATGTTCTTCAAATCGGTGCCAATGATATATCAAAAACTACTCAACCGATTAGAGTGAAACTTGGCACGATTATTTCTCACATCAATATCTAAAGTCCAGTTCAGATTTATTGGCCGGTGAATTTTGTTTCCTGAGCAGCGCCCGAGGAGAATTCAGCCACCACCACCTGACGATCGTGGATTGGCCGTTGAAGTTGCTGGGCCCCCGAAGGGTGTGGTGGGGCAACGGGAATGCTGCTCGACTCCGCCTGAACGAAGCCGTATGGCTGTTGTTTTTCTTATCGTAATAGTAGTGTGCGTTACGAAGCTATGCGTAGACCAATACGAGAAGAAGCATTCTAGGAAGAATCAATGATCTGACCAATGAAGGTCCTGCATTGTTTTGGAGCGAACGCACACCTATTCTAATGTGTGTAGTTCTTCGCTGTCAGCCAGAGTTGGACATTATTCGTATAAATCTGTACCGTTGTTCCAGTCAGATTTATTCGGATAAGAATTTATTCGTTATTCGACCTGATTGAACGACGAATAAATGTGCGTGCGCTCTATCTCTTCGAGGTCGATCCACGTATGCGAGTATATACAATGAATCTGTGAAGATGTAGAGCGTACCAGAGTTGGGAATTATCTAGATAAAAAAATTATTTAAGTAACTATCGAATAAATAATATTATCTTTATTCGTTATTCGAGGTTCGAATAACCGAAGTTATCTTTATTCGAAGAGTAACGAATAAATAATTTTATTTGATGCGAATTTATTCGACGAATAAGGTTAATTTTTTTATTGGATAAGAATTTGTTTGAGAATTTGACCGATGGTCGCGTGAGCACGAGGTATACTGGATTTGAGGTTATGTGCGGACACTGAAGCACCGTGATCCTGAGAAATGTACAGTTTTATTTATACACTCGCGGAGTAAGTCACGTTACAATAAGTGGTTGAGCGGTAGCACGATGTACAAAGAATGAGCACGTGTAATCTCGTTGAGATGTATCGCGCGACAGAACCACGCGGACGCGCACAGAACACGATCCACGATCGATGAAATGCGATATTTGAGCGTGAGAGAAATGAGAGAGTGAGCGTGGTATTGCGATGAGCACGATGAAAAATGATTCCGGTGAGAAATTCACGAGTTACTTGAGAAATTGTGCCAAGCAAGAATGACGCGTCTTCCTGGTCGTACGCTACGTGAACAAGTGAGATTTCCAGAAGGATGATTCATTTCCGTTACTCGTCTTCTCCGACTTTTCAGCGGATGGACCAACGTGGGGAAATCTGATTGGGTGATAGTTTGTCGTTGACGCGTGATTGGTACATCGATCGTGGATCGCTGGCGACGCGTCGCCGCCCAGGAGGTGCTGCTGCAAGTTGGGGTGTGGTGGAGACCGGAACTACATGAATCTCAAACAGAATTTATTCGACGAATAAGGATAACTTTCTTATTCGATGAGAATTTATTCGACGAATAACGATAATTTTTTATTCGAATGTTTTATTCGAATAAATGCGCCGAATAAATTTTTGATGCGAAGCATTTATCTGTTCGAAGCCTTCGAAGAAAGCCACGAATAACTTTCGTCAGCATCTAGACCTGGTGAGTGACCACCATGACCCCAAGTCGCCGCCGCCGGGCATTTATTTTCGACGCTCGCCACTCGGCCGAGTTCGACTTTCGCAAGCTCGAATAAACACGCTCGACGCTGACGAAAATTATTCGGACGCATTTATTCGAATAAAACCTTCGAATAAAAAAATCACCTTTATTCGTCGCATAAATTCTCATCGAATAAAAAAGTTATCTTTATTCGTCGAATAAATTCTCATCGATTAAAATGATTTATTCGTTGCTCTTCGAATAAAGATAACTACGATTATTCGAGCCTCGAATAACGAATAAAAGTTATTTATCTTTTGTGCGTTATTTGATATTTTTATTTCGATAAACTTTTTCTCAACTCTGATTACAATGTCTGTACAGTATTTATTCGCGAGGAACTTTAACTCGCTCTCGTGCCATCTCGCTCTCGCCTTCGGCAAGAAAGAAGCGAGAAGGCACGACCGCTTGGAATCGTGTCTCGTCTATGTACACAAATTGATAGGGACGCTTCGCTGCGTGTGTATGTACCTCACGGACACTAATTCCCACCACGCGACGAATAGGTGTAGCCCGAGAGAGAGCGAGAACGTAGAGAAAAGGAGCACCGAGGCAGGCAAGCGGTGTGGTGGGAGAATACCCCTCACGAAACTCACCGGCCAATATATATGAACTGGACCTTAGTCCTTATATGGAGTTTTTTGCAACAGCCACAGTTTGATTTTAATAAGTGAAAACCTAATGAAATTGCAAAACTCGTAAAAAAAAATCATAAAATGTCCTCTCTTTTCACAGCTCTCGGTGTATGTGTCCCCCAGAGTGGCGAGGAAACTTACTACCGCGACAGGCGGACGAGAGTGTGGTCGCCTACCCACTTCCGAACCAATCAACGCCAAGAGGAAAATTCACCGACACCAGCGCCAAGCCAAGCCGAGTAGAGTGTAACCAAGTGAGGCCGCAGCCAATCAGCGTTGCCGGGGACTCGGTTGTCGATGCTGGTTGGCTGCGGCCTCACTTGGCTTCGCTTCACTTGGCTAGGCTTGGCGCTGGCGTCGGTGAATTTTCCTCTTGCCGTTGATTGGTTGACGTCATATGATTATCCCGCCACTGCTATAAATTGTGGTACTAATCAGTAATTACGTTTGAAGTACGCGGGAATATGTAATATTGATGAGATGTTGAAGAAAGCACAAAATAATGGAAATAGTATTTATTTATGCACTAATTATACTGAGTTCAAGCATTGTTATAACATTATTCTTTATGTAGTACTTACGAAATATACATAAATTATATTACAAAAATATACATAAAATATAAAACTTAATGTTAAGGTTAAAGTAAAATATAATGTAGATATAAACGGGAAGATAGATATAATTTTTACAGGCGGTGTTGCCTGGGTTATGTGAAAACCCCACTAAAAACCCCCCTCTTTAGTCCCGACATTTCATCTCCATAACTTGGATATCCAATCTCTGGTTATCATTCAACCGACACATTACCACGTAAAGTGCCAAGCACCTCTTCTGCTGTATCATCTTTATTAAACATTTTATGATTATATAATTTTAGCATACTGTTGCGAGCACCCTATGGATGGAATCCATGGCCCGCTGGTGCTCGCGACGAAGACAAGGGACAGCGAGAAGAAGGCGATCTGATCGATCGCCTGTCAAGCTGTCACTTGAGATACAGACGCCATTGCGAGCAGACGTAGTCCCGAACACCTCTCTCTGATTAATCACTGTATTACATTCCTGTTATCTTTGTTAATGTTCATGTTCTCTTAGAGTTGTACATTAAATTGTTATTATGTCTACGCGAAAACGTAACAATACTATCTGTAACATGGAAATTGGAGCAGTTTGCTTCTTTACTCCTTAAATATAATTTTATTCTTGTTAATGCAGCTATTGTGTCTCTGGTCAATCTATTTCTGCTTTTTGTTTTCATTCTTGTCACATGTGAAAAATATCGTTCCACGTCAGCGTTTGAATGCGGCAGCGACAAGCACAACTGTGCTAATTTTGAAATGTTTGTGAATTCATATTGATTTGACTCACCTCGAACGGTACTAATGTAGTCCCAGAATCTAGTGATACTGAGTGCGAGTAATTTTGATTTACTTTCTTCTGTCGGATAAGCTGACAAATTAAACCACTCCTTGAATACAGCCGTCTTATTAAATTTAAGTCTAAAGCTACATCCGGCTATTAAAAATCTAACGAATGTAAATGTGTTTCGTTAAATGGCATTCGATTCACAAGTTGTTTGAAAGCGCGTTGATAAAATTGTTTCGCATGCGTATACAATTGTGTAATTTTTTCAAAATCACCGTCACAGTTTCTATTTCTGATTTCATTTATCGTTCTATGGCACACTGCTCCTAAAGAATTTGTTTCTAATACGTTCTCTTCATTGTCCACATTTAATTCGCGTAGATTGCTGCATGAAATAAATTCTGGCTTAACGAAATTGCATGCCAATGATTTCAGCAGATTGAAACAGTGAGGGACCAGACGATGAACTATAAATTCAGAGGTCTGAAATATCTTATTGTACTTAACAATCACATCTAATACGTAATCCAGAAACTGCAAATACGCCAGTGTTAAAGGGCAGTTCATAAGATTAACTATTTTCTTCGCGATATCGGAGTCGCCTTCAAAATTTGCCGTCAAGAAGGCACTAAATAATGATGCCCACTGATCTAAAATTCTTTTTAGACATTCCGACAATGCTAGCCATCTGGTTGGTGCTGGGTATAGAACTTTTTGTACTCTCTTCTTCAAGAACTTTTGTATCTCTTTCAAATTGGTCTGTCGTTTCGGACTTCTGGAGAAATACTTATGAATGGTATGTAAAAAGTCGTCTACGAAAGAGGGCAAACATTTGTATGCATGCGATGCCACCAAATGCAGGGAGTGGCAAATGCATGGGAACACATAAATTTCGGGGTTGTCTTTTAACAGCCTTGAAGTCAATGAATTGTATGCACCCACCATGACGTTTGCGTTGTTAACGCACACCCCGACTAGGCTGGTTAGCGGCAAATTGTATTTGCGTAAAGAATGTAGAAAACACGTATACAGGGTGTTCCAAAAATGCTGCGGTTCCTTGAAGGAGGTGACTCAAGGGGTGATTGCAAACAACTTTTTCCTTTACGAAAATGCTCTCCGAGATTTCGTTAACGAGATATTAACCAAAAACACCAACCAATCAGAGCGCGCGCCTTCCACCCGAGCTACCGCGGGAGCGTTGGCTACGCGGTAATCTTAAATAATAATTATTTGAAGCAAGAGGACAAGAAATACGTAAATTTCGTTTTCAAATAACGTATAAAAGAAAAGGTAATGTAACAGAAAATGTACAACAAGTGATCGTGATTCCTTATTGAGGTAAAAATCCGTAGTTTAATAACGGCTAACGCAACTAAGTTTAAAAAATAATATTAGGTATATGAATAAATTACTGTTATTGTACCCTACAATCGGAAAGAATTTATTTCTACACCAAATAATCACCAAGAAATTAAATAAAATTCACCCATTCGGACATTCCTTTCCTTCCTTCACGGAAACCTGTGTCACTGGGTCACTGTACCAATCCTGGTCATCGTTGGACGAAAAGATTTATGGTAGGGTAGCGCCCAGTGCTCATCTGATCGCAGGGACATACGACACCACCCAAAGTAAAGGGTCGCAACGTCAAGTGCATTCGGATTAATGTACCGAATATTCACTTCACTGCACGGCTACTAACACTAATCATTTCATTTATTTTTCATGGAACGTGTTGTTCCTACGTTATAAAAATTTGTGAAAATGAATTTTCACTTAGCGTCAGGAGCCGTTGGTAT